>CM031607.1:48011538-48060919 GCA_018398815.1 Conus ventricosus | reverse complement strand
GTTGGAACGCTTTCTGAAAATTGATTCGATTTGCGAATAATTTCAATGCGCATTTTGTTTCTTTCACCATGCCAGGAAACATGAACGTTTTGAACAACTGAACCACCATCTATCTGCCTCTTCACAAGCCCCCTTCCCATCTCTCCCACCCCTTTACCACCCTTCCTAGCTCCCCTCCTTAATCCCTCTTCCCAAATCCTCCTGCCCTGAAAAAAAAAATGATCAACACAACATACAGTGCAAAATCTCGCTTTTCCTTTTCAAGCCTTTTTACATTTTCACTTTTAAAAAAAACTACAAGAAATGACAGCACTTTAGAAAAAAAAAACTCAAAGAATTATAATCAACGCAGTTGATGCTGCCTACAACTCAGCCAACGGCTATATCAGGACTGAAGAATCAACGGACTTATATCTTTAACAACAACGACAACAATAACAAATAAACACAAATTCCTCTATCTTGGTGAGAAGGACCTAAAAAAAATTATACACTTTTCAGTGATTGTTTTTTCAACGCTTATTCGATCTAAAGTTAGCTGCGCTTTTAGATTCCGTTCGAAAAATGTCTGCACAAATCATTGTAAAATACCCACTAAAGAAGTGAACAGCTAACAGAATATACCTCTTCGCTCAGCTAACAGAATATACCTCTTCGCTAACAGGTAAATAGGAGGCATACATTTTCACTTAAATAATGGAAACAAAATCAAACCAACACTTTCAGGCACAGTGAATTATTGAAATAAATTCAAATGGAAAAAAAAAATACCTCCGTCATCACCATCTCACGAATCTTGCTACTACTTTGCCACTCTGGCCTCATGAAAATAATGGTCAAACTTCAGAATTCTATGGTTTTATAGTTATTCGGTCTTCGTCATCCTGTTCTTTTTTTTTTTTTCTCTTTGTCTCTGATCTTTAATACTTAGGCCTATTTCAAATGCACGTACCATTGTGTATATTAATGGTCTACTTTCCTACTGTATACTTACCGCTATCAGCTCTTTGTCTCTGATCTGTAATACTTATTTCAAATGCACGTACCATTGTGTATATTAATGGTCTACTTTCCTACTGTATACTTACCGCTATCAGCTCTTTGTCTCTGATCTGTAATACTTATTTCAAATGCACGTACCATTGTGTATATTAATGGTCTACTTTCCTACCGTATACTTACCGCTATCAGCTCTTTGTCTCTGATCTGTAATACTTATTTCAAATGCACGTACCATTGTGTATATTAATGGTCTACTTTCCTACCGTATACTTCCCGCTATCAGCTCTTTGTCTCTGATCTGTAATACTTATTTCAAATGCACGTACCTTTGTGTACATCATGATCCACTTCCCTGCTGTATACTGACCGCTATCAGGTGTCTTCGTTCTTTTGGTTTTCAATTCTTTTGTGCTGTTTTGCACACACACACACACACACACACACACACACACACAACACACACCACAAAATCACACACACGGTAAAACGTAACGCGCGCGCACACACACACACACACCCCACACACACACACACACACCCACACACACACACACACACACACACGGCCCGGACAGGCGGAAAAAACAGACAGAGAAAGACTCGCAACTTATTTGCGCCGCCCCCCCCCCCAACTGGTGGCCTGAAGAAAAAATCCCCCCGGCAACACACCCACTGCGAACTCAGTCTAGCAGTCCACTCCCCCCTAAACATTAAAAACCCCTCCTCCTCCAAGCCTGCCCTCCTCTCGCGGCCCCCATCAACCATAAATTTATTAAAGCCTTTGACCAAAGCCAATTTGGGCTTCCCCCCTTTCCTTTCCCTTTCCTTCCTTCCTTCCTGCCAGCCTTTGGGTTTTTTTGGTTTTTCTTGTTTTCGTTGGTTTTTTTTGGCGCCCTTTTTGGGGTTTGTTCTCGCCCTTTCCCCCAAAATCCTCTCAAAAAATTTAAAAAACCCAATTTTTTTCCTGCCGTTTTTTTCTTTGTTTTTTTTTTTTTTTTTTTAAAGCCGCGTAAAGTCTGAAGGGAAAGATGGGGTTTTGGTGAATGGGGGTAAGGGGTGGGGGAAGCCGCACAAGAGCCCGCCCCCGGGCCAGCAAGACCGTCAAGGACGGGGCGGAGGGGCGCCTGAACTCTTCCCCACTTTTTTTCCCGCCAAGCCCCTTCCCACCCTTCAGGTTAAGAAAACCTGGGGGGCCCCTGCCCAGCACACTCTCTCTCCCCCTCCCTCTCTCTCCCCCGCTCTCACCCGGACGGCCCCTTTCCCGGGCGGGGGCGGGCGGGGGGCGTCCACTGAAAGACACAAACCCTTTGGTCAACTGGTGCCGAGAGAAAGAGACAGACAGCCCGGGAGAAGAAGAAGAAGAAGAAGAAAAGTACGAAGAAGAGAAAGAACCACCGCCCCCCGGGTCACCCCAGCTTTCCGTCTAAACTGGGGGAACAGAAAACAGAGAAATCCCGAAGACGCCTCACTCACTCCCACTCACACACACACACACACACACAACGTTTGCGTGGGGGTGGTGGGTGGAGTGTGGTGGGGGTTGGGGTGGGGGGAGGGGGGAAAGGGGGGGAGGAATGGTGGCCCCAAAAGGGCCGCCCGGATTTCGTCCCCCCCATAAACATAATTTTCGGGCATAACACCCAAAACGAACCCTGCCGCTTCTTCGATCACATTCTCGGAACACAAACCGGGGGGGCCCCGACCCGGGCCCAAACCCCCAGAAACCAGCAGCGCCCGGGACTGCCGCGAACGCACGCGCAAACTTTTCTGTCGCATGCGCCGAACTTTAACATTGAAATTACGCTTTCACATACATATAATACACCCGCCCCACAAGAGGAGAGAAAGAAGAAGAAAAGGAGAGGGGGGGGGAAATGGAGGACTTTAACAACCATTTTCCCTATAAATCATAAAAACCTTGTATTACTACAGAATTTGAAACTGCCCAGAGAAAACAAGAGAGAGAGAAGGGGGGGGGGGGGGGGGGGAGAGAGAGAGAGAAACAGACAGGGCAGGGAGGGTAGAGGGGAAGAAGTGAAGGGGGAGAGGGGGGGGAAGTAAAGAAAGAAGAAAGAAAAGCAGAAGAGAGGGGAAAGAGAAGAGAGAGGAAAAGGGGAGAGAGAGAGGAGGAGAGAAAAGTGAGAAGAGCGAAGCAAGGGGAACACACAACCCCACACACACACACCACACACAAAACACACACACACAGAGGGGCCCCAAAAAAGGAGAGAGAGGGGGGGGGGGGGGGGAAAGGCAGGGGTTTGGGGACAATAAACAAAATGAGAGAAAAAGAAAAACACCTAACAGAAAGACAAAAAAGAGAGACTCAGAGACAGAGACAAAACACACACACCACAACCCCAGAGAGAGAGAGAGAAAAGAAGAGAGGGGAGAAGAGAAAAGACACACACAACACACAGAGAGAGAAAAGAGAGAGAGGAGAGAGAGAGAGAGAAAGACATCCGGCTTTAGACTTTAAAATTTTTCATAAGGCCATTGGCCCCCTTTGGGGGGAAAGAGCACCCAAACGTTCACATCAAAGTAGGAAACAAAACATTATCAGGAAAAAAGAAAAGAGAGAAAGAGAGAGAGAGAGAGAGAGAAGAGAGAGAGAGAAGGGGAAGAGAGAGAGAGACAGAGAAGGGGAGACAGACAGACAGACAACAGACAAAATACACAGGGCAGACGAAAACAGACAGACAGACTCCCGACTTCAGATTTTATTCAGTATTGGGCCCGCGACCCCTTTTGGGGAGGAATGGCGCAAAACATTTTGCATTTATGTAAAAAAAAACAAATCGTTTGTTAGGAAAAAAAAAGAAAAGGAAAGAAGGAAGGGGGGGAGAGAGAGAGAGAGAGAGAGAGAGAGAGAGAGAAAGAGAGAAAAGAGAGAAGACAGAAGACAGACAACAACAGAACACAGACAAGGGCCAAGGAAAACCGACAGACAACAACTTTTTCCCACTTCGATTTTATAAATATGGCCCTTTGGGCCCCTTTTGGGGTGAACGAGCCCCAAACCCTTCGCATTAAAGATTTAAAAAAAAACAACCCAAATCGTTCGGGCAGGAAAAAAAATTGGGAAAAGAGAGAGGAGGAGGGAAAAAGAGAGAGAGAGGAGAGGAAGAGAGAGAGAGAAAAGAGAGAGGGGAGAAAAGAAAAGAGGAGAAAAAAGAGAGAAGAAAAAAGAGAGAGAGAGAGAGGGGAGAGAGAGAGGAGAAAGAGAGAGAGGGAAGACTGACTGAAAAAGACAGACCGACAAAAATCGACAAAGAGAGAGAGAAAAGAGAGGTGTGTGTGTGTTTTGTGTGGGGTTTTGTGTGTGGTGTGGAGAGAGAGAAAGAGAGAGGAGAAAAGGGGAAAGAGAGAGAGAGAGAAGAAAGAAGAGAGAGAGAGACCGACAGACAGACAGACAAAAAAGAGGAGGAGGAGAGAGAGAGGGGAAATCTGAAAAGACAACAAAGAGAGGAGGTGTTTTTGTGTGTTTTGTGTGTTTGTTGGGGTTGGGGTGGTCGGGGTTTTGGGGTGTTGTTGTGGTGAGAGAGAGAGAGAAAAGAAGGGGAAAGAGAGAAAAGAGAGAGAGAGAGAGAGGGCAGACAGACCCAAAGAGAGAGAGAGGAGAGCCCGACCCGACAACAAAAAAGAGAGAGGATTGTGGGGTGGGGAAGACAGACAGAAAAAAGGGAAGGGGGGGAAGGGGGGGGGAGAGAGGGGAAGAGAAAAAGAGAGGAGAAGAGAAGGGGTGAGAGTGAGAGAGAGAAGAACAGAGAAGGAGAAGAGAGAGAGAGAGAAGAAAGATGGGAAAAACAGGGAAGATAGAGAAGGGCCATCAGGGGTGGGAGAAGGGAAGGAAAGGGAAAAGAGGGGTTGGGGGAGGCAGGGTGGACGGGGGGCAGAAGAGGTTTTGGGGGTGGAAAGGAGGGGGGTACGGGGCCCGGGAACAAACGATACTCTCGACTTTTGTTCCACGGGAAAACGCATTTAGATCCCCCCTGACATGTGACAAGGGGCAGACAGACCCAAAAAACATCTCTGTCCACCAGTATCCATGAAATGGGCGGAACCGCCTCTCCCCCCCCCCCCCCCCCCCCCCCCCCCCCACCACCATCCACCCCGCCAAACACGTCAGTCATTTCCGCAGTGAAAACAATCAGTCGGGAAAACGTTCGTTCACCTCTCTCCCAATTCTGTAAAAATCCATCAACCAAACCTGCCCCCACCTTTCCTACCTAAACCCACCCCATCTCCTCCTCCCGGGCCCCCCGCCGTGCAAAAAAACTCGGGACTGTCGCAAACGCCATAAAAAACCACACGGGAACACGCACCAACCCACGCACGCAAAGCCAAAAGCCGCACACGCACCCCACGTTTCACCAAAAACAAAGCACGCAAAACCCCGGACCACCACCGCACCAAAACACACACACGCGCCGCAAAAAACCCCACACACACACGCCGGGGGCGCGCGCGCGGGGCACGCACGCACACACACAGCCCCCACACGCACACAAAATACACACCACGCACCCCAAAAGTACCCCATTTATTTCCCCAGAATATTTGATGAACTGAAAACAGAAACTCTCACCTTTGATGTTTACTTGCAGGTTTTCACACACACACACACACACCCACACACACACACCACCAAAAACCACACACACACACAAAAAACCCCACACACATCACTTTTCCTTTCAATTTTTTTATTGGAAAAAAAAATTTTGGGAAAAAAAATTTTAAAAAAGGGAAAAAAATAAAAAAAGTAAAAAATAAAGGAAAAAAAAAACCCGGGAAAAATTAGTAAATCGCAGGGGGAAACTTAAGAATAAAACCCAAAACAAACGCCACATACGCGCGCGCCCCCACACACACGCGCGCGCGCGCGCGCGCACACACACACAAAAACACACACACACACCACACACACACCCCACACACACACACACACACACACCCCCCGCCTACGCACCCCACGCACACACAAAACACACACAATTTTTAACAAAAAAGGAAACATACTACGTTGGGGTCATTTTTTTTTTTTTGTCCCCCCCCCCCCCCCCCCTTTTTTTCCTTTTGCCAAACAATATCTTTAGAAGGGAAAAAGGATGATAACAAACCGGGGAGGGGAAAAAAGGGGCCAACATAGGGGGAGATGGGGAAAAAGGGTAACGGGGGGGGGGGAGGGGGGGGGGGAACGATTAGAGGCAGGAGAGTAAAGTGTGGGAACGGATATTACCCTCTCCCCCCTCCCCCTAACACACACACACACACACACACACACACACACGCACACGCACACACACTTCCTTTTTCTGTCTGTGTGTGTGTGTGAGTGACCGGAATGACGTCAAGCGCGCGCAGCATATTTATAACAAAACATGCAGCACCGTCTCCCCCGCCCCCCCCCCCCCTCCCCCCCCCCCTCGTCAACCAACCAACCAAGCACACACGGGCGCGCGCGCGCTGCAGCAAGCCAGTGTGCTGCACGTGCATAGCGTGTGTACGTACGTCGTCCTCACAGGTCGGCGGAATCACAGTATCGATCGGGCCCCCGTGATCCCAAGGAGCAGGCCGACCGACATCCCCAGGTTTTAGGCGTCTGACGGGATAAATCAGCCAGTCAGCAGTCGCACACACACACAGCTGATGGATGGCCTGGCTAATTTCAACCCAGAACTCTCCTCCCCCACCACCACCACCACCACCTTACCTTACCTGCCTTACCCCCCTCCCCCCCCCCCCGCCCTCCGTCCCACCCTTCCGTCAATCCTTCCCCGCTCTCTCCCTCTCCCTCACTGTCCTTCCTCCCTCCCTGATTACCTACCTACCAACTACCACCACGCATCATCATCCCCTCCTTCCGTACTAGGCCATGGGAAAAAAAAAAGTCAGAGGAGAGTCTTGGAAGTAAGAAATGTCTCCTCCCGTCGTCGTCGTCGTCGTCGTTGTTGTTGTTTGTTGTTGTTGTTGTTGTTTATTTTGAAATTAACCTTTGGCTGAAAATTTCGCTGAATAAACTGAACCAAAATAATACCCGGAAATCTGCTCTGCTATAAATTCATTAAACATTCTCTCTCTCTCTCTCTCTCTCTCTCTCTCTCTCTCTCTGAAACACACACACACACACACACACACACACACACACACACACACACACACACCACGTATGTGTGTTTGCGTGTGTATATATGAGTACGTATGTGCGTGCGGGCAAGCGCGTACGTGTGTCTATGTGTGTGTGTGTTTGTCTGCGCTGCAGGTGTGTGGCTGTAGAGAGAGAAGGGGGGGGGGGGGGGGGGGTGTACATACACATATGAAGAACACATATGAAAAACACATAGCTAGAATGCGCGGAAACGTCGATCAATGGCGATCTTCTTGGCAAGAACAGTAACTCTTGACAACAAATGGTTACACTCCATAAGTAGAGCACACTGTCAGTCGCGATGTCGGCGATT
The DNA here is from genome assembly GCA_018398815.1 of Conus ventricosus. Taxonomy (NCBI): domain Eukaryota; kingdom Metazoa; phylum Mollusca; class Gastropoda; order Neogastropoda; family Conidae; genus Conus; species Conus ventricosus. The sequence goes on along the minus strand of CM031607.1, from coordinate 48,053,453 downwards.
TTCGGACAATAAGAATTTATTTGTTTGTGCCTTTGTTGTTTGGTTTTGTTATCTCTTTGGTTTTGAAGATGCTTGTTTGAGTTTTTGAAGATGCTTGTTCAATGTTCTCAAACCTTCCCAACCCACAGACGACGCCAAATGCCATTTTCCCCCCAAACTTTCACAACTGGAAGGGACCATCCGTTTTCCCCAAACCTTTCCAACTATTCCCAACCTGTGGGAACCCTGAGAGAGGGACGAGAGGGAAAGTGGGTGGGTGGGAGGAGGTGGGGGCGGTAAGGAGGGTAGGTGGGTGGGTGGGTGGAATGATGCTTGAATTTGAAACTAAGAAAGGACCGCAGGGTCTGTGTGTTGGTAACAGAAGAAGTGAACACAAACTCTGTAAATTGCAATCGTTTAGAAAAGAAAACACACACACACACACACACACACACACACACACACACACACACACACACACACACATGTATATATATATATAAATATATATATATATATATATATAGAGAGAGAGAAGAGGAGAGAGAGAGAGAGAGAGAGAGAGAGAGAATATTATAAACAAAGCTTGCTCTTATGTCTTAGATTGAAGAAATAGGGGAGATAAGCATTCATATCTGCAGTGGTAGATAATTCTGCCTAACTAACAATATGTGCTTGCGTGAGTGAATGGGGAAAATAAAATAAAATAAATGCTTCTCAAAATGAGCCTTCAGCAAGCTTATAGTCTCCAAGGGGGAGACACTCTCCAATAGGAGGGAAACTCACTAACATATAACTCCTGGTCAGATACCGGTATTTCGAAACCTGATTGTTTCTCCTCAGTGACCGCGGAAAGTGGTACTTTGACTCCTCTGCCTTTTCGGTTTTAAAAAGAATGCTATCCCAGAAAAAGCTGGTGTATATATATATATACAGAAGAGAGAGAGAGAGAGAGAGAGAGAGAGACAGAGAGAGAGAGACAGAGACAGAGAGAGAGAGGGAGAGAGAGAGAGAGAGAGAGAGAGAGAGAGAGGAGAGAGAGAGAGAGAGAGAGAGAGAGAGAGAGAGAGAGAGAGAAAACAGAGACAGACAGATAGATAGACAGCCGGATGGACAAATTGATAGATAGATAGATAGATAGATAGATAGATAGATAGATAGACAGATAGATAGATTAGGTGGATAGACAGACAGACAGACAACACTCTGATAATAGACAGACGCTCAGATAGATAGATTAGAGAGACAGACAGAGAGGTAGATAGATAGACAGACAGATAGACAGACACTGAGATAAGAGGTAGATAGATAGACGATAGACAGACACTCAGATAGATAATATAATAGATAGATAGATAGTAGATAGGTAGATAGATAGGCAGATAGATAGTTGTAGGTAGTTAGTAGATAGATAGGTAGATAATCGATAGACAGACAGACAGAAAGATAGATCTGAGCAAAATAGGTCGTGAACGTAAACAAGTGAAGACATGCAGATTTATGAATCAGATGGGGAGACAGCCAGCCAGCAAGCGAGCAAGCGAGCGAGAGCGAGAGAGAGAGAGAGAGAGAGGAGAGAGAGAAAGAGGGGGGGAGACAGACAAAGACAGAATGACAGACAGGCACAGAGAGAGAGAGAGATAGACGCACACACAGAGAGAGAGAGAGGAGAGAGAGAGAGAGGAGAGAGAGAGAGAGAGAGAGAGAGACAGAGACAGAGAGACAGAGAGAGACAGAGAGAGAGAGAGACAGAGATAGAGAGTGACAGAGAGGAAGAGAGAGAGAGAGAGAGGAGGAGAGAAGAGAGAGAGAGAGAGAGAGAGAGAGAGAGACAGAGAGAGAGAGAGAGTCAGTCAGAAAGAGACAGACAGAGACCAAAGACAGAGAGAGAAAGACAGACAGCTAGACAGACAGATAGACAGTCAGACGGAAAGACAGACAGACAGACGGACGACAGACAGACAGACACAAGTATATATTTCATCGCCGGTGAAAAAAAACAAATGAGCCCGAGGAGGCCTCAGATCGACTGCCAGCCGTCTCCGCTAGACCGAAGAATGTGTGTCTGGGGACAGACAAGCTGTGTCTCCATATTAATAACACAGCGAAGCCAACCCCCCTCTCCCGTTATCTATCTATGGGTGAAGATGCTGTAATACCACAGTTCAGAACCGGGTCGGTTTGTGTGTGTGTGTGTGTGTGTGTGTGTGTGTGTGTGTGTGTGTGTGTGCGTGCGGGCAGTTCTGCGTGGCTGGGTCCGTGCATGGGGGAAAAAGGGGGGGTGATATATTGCATCTCTTCCCCCTGCAAGGATCCATTCACACACTGGATATTCATTGTACACTGAAGCCAGCAGTTTAGAGCTAGGCTCATGGAACATGACGGGAAAGCTTAGCAAGCCAAACAAGCGCTGGAAAGGCCACTGGCAGGCAGGGGGTTCGGGGGGGGGGGGGGGGGGGTCGGGGGGGGAGGGAAATAAAGGTGGGGGGGGGGGTTTGGTGGGGGGGGGGGGGGGGGGGGGGGGGGGGGGGGGGGGGTGGGGAGGGCACAGTTTGAAAAAAAAGGGGATGCAGACGGTTTTTTGGGAAAAGCAGAAACAGGTAAAAGTGTTTTGGTGTGTTGTTTTTTGTGTGGGGGGTTGGGGGGTGGGGGGTTTTTGGTGGGGGGTTGGGGGGGGGGGTGTTTGGGGGTGGGTTTTTGTGTGTGTGTGTGTGTTTGTGTGGGGGGTGTGTGGGGGTGTTTTGGGGGGGGGAAAGGTGGGTGTTGTTTGGTTGGTGTGGGTTTTGTGGTGGTTTTGGTTTTGTTGGGGGTTTTGCTTAGGGTGGTGTGAAAGGGTTGGGATTAGTGGGGGTGGTGGTGTGGTGTGGGGGGGGTTGGGTTGGGGTTGTTGTGTGGGAGGGGTTTGGGGGTTTGGGGTGGGGGGGGTTTTTGGGGGTTTTGGGTTGTTTTGTTATGTTGGGGGGGGTTGTTGTTTTTTCCCCAAGAACGCTTTCCCTTAAGGAAACCCAGACAAGAGAAACCCCGGTTTAAAGGTGGGAGAAAAAGACCGGGGGGTTTTTGGGGGGCTTTTTCCCCCAAAAATTTTAAAAAAAAAACACACCCTTTAAAAATTCAACATAGAATTTTGGGAAAACCAAAGGGAAAAATAATGGGCTTGGTTCAAAACTATTTTAAAATGTCCCAAAAAGGGATGCGGGAAAACTTTTCGCAAAATCTTTTAAAGCAAATGAAGGTTTTCCAAAAAATTAGGGGAAATTTGGCGGCCAAATTCCAGTTTTAAATTGGTTGGTTTAAAAATTTCCCTTTCACAGCTAACTTTTTAAAAACGTTCTTGCGGGGGGGGGAAGGAAATTTAACCCTTTGGTCCAAAAAAGACGGAAGAAAGGGTTTTTTAATTTAAACATTTTAAATAAATTCACAGGTTTTTTTTTCCAAAATTCATGGGAAACCCAACGGGAAAATTTTTTTTCCCTAGGGGGGTTTTTTAAAATTTTGGGCCACATGCGGTCCGGGAAACGAATTACCCCCTTTGCGGTTAATAAATTTTTTTTTTCTATGGGTTTCCGGTCTTGCTGCCCCTTTTTTTTCAGGGCTCAACCCAACGTCTTTTTTAAATTTAAAATCCAAATTGAAGGAACCCAAAAAAGGCAATATTGGGTTTTTTAAAAACTTAAAATTTGTGAATCTTCTGATTGATTCTATTGAAAATTTTTGTTTATTTTTTTTTTTTGTAATCAAATGAACGTAAATTTTTACAGTAGGCTGAGATCGATGCGAACACTTGTTTCATTGGGAATAAAATAAACATTCATTAAAAGCCACCGGGTAGAAAAGGTTCGGCGGAAAATTTGTTCTTTTTTCCCAATAAAGGGTTGATTTTCTTTTTCCCTTCTTTTTTTTTTTTAAAATTGGTATTACAAAAACCGGGACCACACGGTGATATCAAAGGACCCATTTTAAAACCCTTTCAATTTTTGGGGGTATTTTTTCCCTCTAGGGCAGGGGGGAACTTCACTTTGAAAAATTTGGGGGGGGACTTCTTCTTCACATCAGTGAAAATCGATTTCAAAAGGCTGTTTTTTTCATCCCCGGGTTTGGGGAAAGGGGAAAATTTGTTGTGGGTTGTGGGTGTGTGGGGGTTTTGGTGGTGTGTGGTGTGTGTGTGGTGGGTGTTGTGTGTTGGTGCGTGGTGGGGTGCGTGAAACCTGGCCCGGGGGTGGGGGGTGGGGCTTTGTTTTGTGTGTGGTGGAGTGTGTCCCGGCATGGGGGTTTTTTTGGTTTTGTGTGTGTTCACACCTTTTCCCAAAAACATTTTTGATATAAAAATAATATAATATAAAAATATTTTAATAAATATAATAAAATTTAAAATTTTAAAATTGTGCGTGTGTGTGTTTGTTTTGGCCCTCGTGCGTGCGTCCGTGCTGGGGTGGGCGCGCGGGGGTTTTGGGGTTGTATGTGGGCAAATTTGGGCGTTTTTGTGTGGTGGGGACACACCTTTAAAACACATAATATATGATATATAAATATAAATTTTAATTTTTAATATAATTTAATATTTTTTTAATGTGCGGTGTTTGTGGGTGCTTTGCGTGCGTCGTGCGTGCGTGCTGTTGTGGTGGTGTGTGTTGTAGGGTGTGAGTGTGGGGCGAGCATCGTGCTTTTTGTGTGGGGGATCACCCCTTTTCCACACATACATTTTGTGATAAAAATAAAATTAAATTTTAAAATTATAATAAAATTTTTAATATAAATAATATAATATTATTTTTTTTAAAATAAATTTATATAATATATTATAATTTTAATTTTAATTTTTTATAATAGAAAAAAAAAACACCCAAAGGGTGCGGGGGGGCCCATAGAAGCCCGTTTTCCCCTCCCTTTAGAGCTCCTGTACCACTCTTTATATTAAAATATAAGGTCGTGTGTGTGTGTATGTGTGTGCGTGCGTGCGTGCGTGCGTTTTGCGTGCGTGCGTGCGTGCGTGCGTGCGTTGGGTGTGTGTGTGGGGTGTGTGTGGTGTTTTTAACAAGATGGAAGCCATTTTTGCATCTCACTTTTTTCAAAAAAATTTTTTAAAAAAACCCAGTTTAGGGACTTTCTCATGATTTTCTTCACCCCACGTTTCTGCCGTTTTTCAATGTCCTCTACCCTTTTGTTTAAAAAATCAGTTGTACGGGCGACCTCATCACCTTTTTAGCACAGCAGCAGCCCCCCCACCCCCCCCACCCCCCCCCCCCCACCACCATCCTCAAAATGAAGTGGGGTGGGGTGGTGGGGGACGGAGGTGAGGGAGGAGGGCTGGGGAGAGAGGGATGGTTAGGAAACGCAGCCGAGAAGACCCCAAACCCAAAATTTTGGGCCAAAGTACAAACCTCAATCCCGCATTTACCTTCCCCTTTTTCCCCCTTTGGGCTTCATTCTCTTTCCCCAACCCCTTTTCAGTCAGTAAATGCATAAGTAAGTAGCCCTTTTTCCCCCTTTCTCCCTCTCTCTTTTTTTTTTGGGGAAAAGGGCCCGCAATTCAAAAGCAAAAGTTAGCTTTGTCCTTTTTTCTAAGGCCCACTCAGTAAGTTTATTTTTTAAATTAACTTAAATTTTGATCTTTATGGGCCCGGGCCCAAAGGAAACGCGCCCTTTTTTTTGCACAAAAAAGGGGAGAGAGAGAGAGAGGGGAAAAGGGGGAGAGAGAGTGAGAAAAGGGGAAAAGAGGGGAGGGGGAGGAACGAGACAGAGACGGAGACAGGGACAAAAGAAAAGATTTATTCATGACCAGAAACTTGCCGCAACTTCAAGATGACCACTCGTGAAAATCATAGACGGTGGTACCCCCAAAAAGGATCGTCGGCTGAGTACTCGGGACTGTACTTTTATTACAGTGCGGGTGGTGGCGGTTTACAAACACACGGGGGGCCCCCAAAGGTTTTTTGACCACGGCTCGTCCCTAAAAATTTTCAACCTTTTCCCCTTTTAAAGTTTATTTATTTAAACGAGCAAAGGGACTTAAAAGAAAATCATTGCCGCCTGCTTATGGGGGGGTGGGGTGGGGGGGGGGGGGGGGGGGGGGGGGGGGGGGGGGGGGGGGGGGGGGGGGGGGGGGGGGGGGGGGGGGGGGGGGGGGGGGGGGGGGGGGGGGGGGGCGGGGGGCCCCGGTTACATAAATCAAAAAACCCAAAATTTTGGATTCGGGTTTTTTTTTTTAGGGGGGGGGGGGGGGGGGGGGGGGGGGGGGGGGGGGGGGGGGGGGGGGGGGGGGGGGGGGGGGGGGGGAAAAAATTAATTAAGCCGCCTTTTTAATTTTTTTGCTTTTTTTGGGGGGGGGGGAAGGGGGGCAGGGGGGGGGGGAAAAAAAGGTTTTCATAATTTTAAGAATTTTTAAAAGGTTTTTTCCTTTGGGAAAAATTATCAAAAAAAAAGCGAAAAAGGGTTTGTGTGTGTGGAGTGGCGTGTGTGTGTGGTGTGTGGTTTTGTTTTGTGGTTGTGGTTTGTGTGTGTGTGTTTGTCCGCGTGCCCTGCGTGCGTGCGTTGTCGTTCGTGCGTTTTGTGTGAGGGGGGTTTTGGTGTGCGTGCGTGCGAGTGGTGTGTGTTGTTTGTGTGGTGGGGTGTGTGTGCTGTGTGTGTGGGGTGCAGTGTGTGTGGGGGTGTGTGGGGGGGGGGGGGGGGGGTGTTTTGTGTGTGTGTGTTTTGTGGGGGTGGGGGGGCGGCGGGTGTGTGTGTGCATGCGGGGGTGCCGGTGCGTGGGGTGTATCGTCGTGTAGCGGGGTTTTTTTTGTATGGTGTGTGTTCGTGTGGGGTGGTTAAAACACGTACCAAGTACACACACACACTACATCACCCCCACACAGTTTAGAGAGAGGAAGGGAGGAGGGGAAACCCAATTTTGGGGAAAGGGGGGAGAGAAGAGAGAGAGAGGGGGAGAAAAAGGGAAAGAAAAGAGAGAGAAAAGAGGGGAAAAAGGGGGAGAGGGGGAGGGGGAGAAAAGGGGAGAGCATCAATGAAAAAGAGAAAACCCCCAGCTCCTTTTGAGGGAACAGATAATTGTCTGAAAGGGGCCCTCCCTAATGGGGCCCGGACCGAAACGTGACTTTCCCCGACCGATCACCGTCATTTTGCCTGCTCCCATCACCCCGTGAACCCTCGCAATGGGAACAAGGAAATGGCAGACAACAATTGGGGAACAACAACAAAAAAAAAAAGAAAAAAAAAAATAAAATAAAACGTGAAACAAATTTCCAAAAAAAAAAAATTAAAAAATTGATTTGGAGGTGTGTGTGTGGTGTGTGTGGGTGTGTGGGGGGGGTGGGGGTTTTGTGTGTTTTGTGTGTGTGAGGGAGAGAGAGAGAGAGGGGAAGGAGAAAAAGGGGGGAGAGAGAAAAAGAGAGAGAGAGAGAGAGGGCAGACAGACAAGACCCAGAGAGAGACAAGAGGGGAGAGAGTTCCCAAAAAGAACTGGGGGTAGTAAAGAAATAAAAATATGAAGTTTTTAAAAAACACACACACACACCCACACACACACCCAACCACACACACACACCAGACTAAAAACACGCGCGCGCCCCAAAACACACACAACACCACACCAAAAACCCCAAAACCCCAAAAACACACAACACACACACATATTCCCACCATTTTTTTGGAAGGACATAAAAAGTATAAAATTCTGAGAAAAAAAACGGGCCCTTTAAATAAAAAAAGGAAAAACCAAATTACCCCAAAAAAAAAAAGGGTTCAGAGACTGGGGGTGGGAAAAAGAATTTCCCTCGGGGAAAAAACATTAAAACAAACACAGAGACTGGTAAAAAAATTTTACGGGCAAAAATTAAAAACCCCCGCACAAGAATGGGTAAAAAAGGAAACTTTTACATAACATTAACACGCCCGGGATGGGTTTAAACAGAATCATCGGGGGATAACCCTTAACACGACAGAGACTGGGTAAAACCCGAAACTATCGGGGGAAAACCCCTTAACACAGTACCCTTTTTTTTTTTAATTTTAAAAAAAACTGAAACAGTATATTTTTAAAACAAAACGGACCTAAAAAAAATTTCAAAAGAGACATGACAAAAAAGTTTCCCCCAATTTGGGGTGGTGTGTGTGTGTGTTGTGTGTGTGTGTGTGTGTGTTTTGTGTGTGGTGTTGTGTGTGTGGGTGTACAAAAAGAGGGGAGAGAGGGGGAGAGAGAGAAGGAGAGAAGAGGGGAGTAGAGGGAGAGAGGGAGAGGACAGAGAGACGACAGCAGACAGAGACGAGAATGGGGGGGTTCCATCGGTAAAAAGTTTGCCTCCACTTTGGAAAAAAAAGAAAAGAAAAAAAAAAAAAAAAAGAAAAAAAAAAAAGGAGGGGAAAAAAGAATTTTTTTACAGGAAAAAAAAGAAAAACAAAAAAAAATTCTGTTTTTCCCAGGGGCTTAAAAAAAAAAAAAAAAAAAAAACCCCCCACCTTGACGTATGGAAACCCCTAATAAACAAGAACAGCAAAAAAACCTTCCAAACCCCCCCGAGGGACACCAAAATAAAAACTCAAACAAACCCCTTGACAACCCCAAAACCCCCCCCCCCCCCCCCCCCGTTCCCCCCCCCCCCCCCCCACCCCCAAACCCCCCAACCCCCCCCAAGGGGCGCCCCGCGCGAAGGCCCAAACACAAAAACACTATTCAAAAAGGCCCCAAAATAAGGCGAAAATTCTTCAAACCACCAGCATCCCCCCCCCCCCCCCCCCCCCCCCCCCTCCCCGCTTCCCCCCCCCCCCCCTCCCCCCCCCCATCACCCCGTAGTCCCCAAAACCTTACTGGCTTTACCCCCGGGGTTTTGGGAAAAGCCTGGGCCAGTGTTTGCCCCCACATACCTCGTCTGTTAAACCCCCCCCCCCCCCCCCCCCGAGTCGGCGAGGCTGGGGGGGGGGGGGGGGGGGGGCAAAAAAATTGGGGACGTGGAATTTTTTCTTATCTTCACAGAAAAAATGGATCTCGTCACGGACTGGCGGGGGAAACCAGTGTTAATACATAAGATTGAAGCCCGGGCCCTGCTGGGGGGAAATAGGGCCCGTTTCCCCTGAGGATGTATTTAAACGGCGATTTACCGGTAGGTAAGGATCGAAGGGCCCCTTTTTAGGCTTTTCCATCACCCTTTACATTCCCCAAAAAGAAGAAAAGCAAACCCAAAGCGGGCGGCTGTCCCGGCCCGTCTGTTTTGTCTTCCCGTTTCTGGGCTCTTTTCTCTCCTCCCTCACACACACCCACACAAACCCCAAAACACACACCAACACACACACACAACCCCACAACCCGGTTTCTAAGGATAAACATACCACAACCAGCGTCTCTAAATATGTTAAAAACCATAAGTATGTACAAATTTATTTATATTATAATATATATATTTTATATATATATATATAATTTTTTTATTGTGTGTGTTTTGTGTGTGTGTGTGTGTGTGTGTGTGTGTGTGCACCCAAAAAAAAATTATCTCACCATGTATACAAAAAAATTTAATACATCCCCTTTTTTGTGGAGGATTTGGGTTCGCTGAAAGATTGCTAGGGATGGAGGGTGAGAAGAAGGGGAGTGTGTGTGGGTAAATGTGTGGGGTGGGTGTGTTTTGTGTGTGTGTGTGTGTGTGTGTGTGTGTGTGTGTGTGTGTGTGAGTGATTTGGGGTGTGGTGTGTGTGGTGTTTGTGTTGGGGTGTGTGTGGTGTGTGGTTGTGAGCGGGGTGTGTGTGTGTGTGTGTGTGTGGAGTGTTTTGAGGGCGTGTGTGGGGTGTGTGTGGGGTGTGTGGGGTGTGTGTAGGGGTGTTTCGTGCGTGCGTGGTGCGTGCGTGCGGGGTGTGTGTGTGTGTGGTTTTGGGGGTGTTCTGGTATACAGAAGTCGAATTGAAGGGTAAAAAGGGAAAAACACCCAGGAAATGTTAAAACCCCCCTGATCCTGGAAACCCAAAAGAACGCTTCTTTCCCAAGGGGGGAAAACCCCCCCCCCACCCCCCCCCCCCCCACCCCACCCCCCCTTCAGACAGGAGACTTAACCACCACCTTCCCCCACGGAGCCCCTTTTTGCGCAAAAATGGCCCCCAGTTACACACCCTTATCCCCCCAAACAATAGCCCACCCACACCCTTTTCCCCCGTCCCCCCTTTTCCCCAAAACCCCCCCCCCAAAATTTTTTTCTCCTCCACTTCTCGTCCGACCCCCCTTCACATCCCTAGTACCGTCTCCCCCCCCCCCCCCAAACCCCCCCCCACACACACACAACCACTTTCCCCCCGGATTCCGGCTAAGAAAATTTTTGGGTTCAAATCCCCCAGAACCATTTATTTTGGGATTTTTCGGGCCCCACTGGCCTCTTTTCTTCTGCTCCTATCCAGAGATGTTGTTGTAGTTGTTGTTGTCGTACTGGCTAAAAGACTCCAGGATCATCCGAACAGCCAGAATACTTGAACACTATGGTACAAATGCATCAGCTAAGGATGAACATTACGTGTGTGCCGTGTTTGATTACCCCGCCACGTGGGCAGCCACACTCCGATTTGGGGGATTTGGAGACTGATAATGTTATGCTAGGAGTTTGTCACGACTGAAGACAATCCCTGCATAACTATGCAGAGCATAACAACATTTTGATGGAGCCTTGGTGTTCTAGCCTATGTCAACTGATCTGACACAGCCTTAAGCCAAGGCGGACTCAAAGATGAGTTTGCTGTGAGCTCAACTGGGAAGGCGGGGACTACTACAAAGTTGTGAGTTGTACCCTCTTAAAGAAATGCATCTCTGAGAGCGTTGCTAAGTTTTCTGAACAACGCTCTCTCGAGATCTTAGACGATGAGAGATTTGCCATGGAAGTGTACAGCCCTGTCAGGTAGTGTAAAACTGAGTGCAACGCCACTGTATCACGTGCATCATCCTCATCCTTGGCGATCAGCATAATAAAAGTCCCCAAATCTGTGGCACTTCATGTCTTGCTCTCGCGGCGACTTCACTTTCGATTCCCCTCTGTCTCGGTGCCTTTGGTTCTGAATGCACACATGCACACAAAGTACAAGACTGGCGAGTCTGCGATGTGCCTATGCAGAGAGGCCGAAATGGACACCGAGCACATACTATAGGACTGTCACCTCCATGTTACTGCCAGGCAGGACACATGGCCGAGCCAGTGGCTCTGAGGGCCAAGCTCTATGGGGACCTGGCGGACCTTCGGAGGACAGCCAACTTCGTGCGGGCAACTGCCATCACCATCTGAGTGTTCGAGAAGAAGAAGAAGAAGAAGAAGAAGAAGAAGAAAAAGAAGAAGAAGAAGAAGTGCCTTTGGTGAGTGGCATCTAGGTCACCGGGACTGGCAAGTTCTGGAGGACTGTTGTTGAACGGACGTGGTGGCATCCTCACGCTGGCTCCACGACTACGCCAATTATTGTCGTCAGTAGGCGGTAGCAGGTGGTTGTCATGCGGTAGCAGGTGGTGTCATGCGGGTAGCAGGTGGTGTCATGCGGTAGCAGGTGGTGTCAGGCGGTAGCAGGTGGTTGTCAGGCGGTAGCAGGTGGTGTCAGGCGGTAGCAGGTGGTGTCATGTGAGTGTTGGATTCAACACCCACCGAAGTGATTCTGCTGCAGTGCGGTGTCTCCTTCGCGGGGTTGCCTGTGGACGACTTGGACACCGACCATTCCCTATCGATTGCCCGGTGCCGGGGACCGCATCCGCATGAGCCAATGTCTGTGGGTGGACAGCCGGGATGAGCGGTGTGAAGATAATGCCCCGGGGTGGCACGAAAGATGTGAAAACAGACAAAACAAACACACAAACAAACAAACCCAACCCATGCAGCATCGAATTGGTAATCAGACAAACCGGAATCCTTCTGACGCCCACCATTAAAGCCGCTTTTATTTCCCTTTCTATCCATCTCAGCGTGTTGTCTTCGTAGTAGCTTACTGTACTGTGTTCTAACCCCCCCCCCCCCCCTCCCCCTCACCCCAGGGAAGGCTACTGCTCCCTTTGGTGGCTATGGATGTTCACCCTGTATGCATCAACCTTGAAATCAACTCCATGACAACAGTTTGTGTTTGTGGCCCCGAACTGGTGCTATCACGGTGCTATCAGTGTCTGGGTCAGTACAACCACACCTATATGAGCAGGACACGTAGGAAAGAAACTGTCACTGCATGACTCGTCTTTTGGGGACTTGCTTTCAAAATTCGGATAAAAAAAAAGTATTAACTTACTCTCAACAGCTGCCTCCCTCTTTCTGAGCGTAATGTACCAGGGCTCCACAACACGAGTTCCAGAAACCTTTGGGAGGGAACACGCAGCTGAATTACGGTTGTTGTTTTTCAGGTACCAATCGCTAGAAAGCTTCAGGATCCAGTAATCGAGTGGCCTGAACGCGAGAGAGAGAGAGAGATGAAACAAGACGAAGTTTGAACAACCTGCTCTAAAGATTGAGCTTCTTTAAAACCCACCTCATCATCCATGCACACGTGATAAATGTTGTCTTAATGGACTAAAGGCCAGAGAAGGTATATATCTTTTTTTTTCCTTTTTATTTTTTATTTTAGTCCTCCAACCTCCCATTTTCTACTTTTTTTTCATTCCTGTCTTTTCTCTACACCCCCCCCCCCTTTTTTTATTTTGGGAGGGGGGGGGGGGGGCTCCATACTCTTATCTCCCCCCCTTCAATTGTGTGTGTGTGTGTGTGTGTGTGTGTGTGTGTGTGTGTGTGTGTGTGTGTGTGTGTTCGTTTTATCAACTCTCAGTCACCGTGCAAATGTGTTGGTTCCATTACTGATGGACGTTCTCATGTGACCTTAAGTATTTCAGTATCACAATACAGAGCGTCCGGGTTTGTTGATGCGCTAATGTTTGGTTGGTGTACTGATTCATTAATGCTGTTTGTTATAGCAAAGAAAAAGAAAATGAAGAGATAAGAAATAAAGACAGATTGATAGACAGAGACAGACATAAAAGAAAAAGAAAGAAAGAAAGAAAAAAGAAAAGAAAAAAACAAAAAACAAACAAAGAAAAAGGAAGGAAGGAAGGAAGGAAGACAGAAACAAAGAGAGAACTCGTAGCTGGCAAAGCTAACGAAACAAAGAAATAAATGCACAGTTGAAGACATCTATTCTATGCTCAGCCATTACTCTGGGTTACCATACGTCACAAAATGCCACGTCTCCGTTCGGTGGACGAAAGGGTCGGGATTCCCACTCACACATTCCGATTGGTGGACGAAGGGTCGGGATTCTCCCTCACACATTCCGATTGGTGGACGAAGGGGTCGGATTCTCCCTCACATTCGATTGGTGGACGAAGGGGTCGGGATTCTCCCTCACACATCGATTGGTGACGAGGGTCTAGATTCTCTTACACATTCGTTGTGCCACGAAGCCGGGATTCTCTCACACATTCGATGTGACAATGGGTCGGGATCATCCCGTCATCACCATTCCTGATTGTGGACGAAGGTTGGGATTCTTCTCACACATTTCCGATAGTGAAAGGGGTCGGGATTCTTCCTCAACATTCTGATTGGTGTGACGAAGGGCTGGGAGTCTCTAACACATTTGATGGTGGCGAAGGTCGGATTTTTCTCCCTTACACACTTCTGTTTGGTGGACGGGTTCGGGATTTCCTACAACTTCCGATTGTGATGAAGGGGTCGGATTTCCTCACTCACTGTATTGTTGGACGAAGGGCGATTCTCCTCAACACATTGGTCTTTTCTGATCTTTTCGACGGGACCAACGAATCCCAGGGCGTTACAGACGCACAAGAAGGATGGGACAAACACGTGCAGGTGCGCTTCCTCTGTTCACTGCAGTTTCACCTTTCCCTGCGCGTACCGGTAAAGCGTGTCTTGCCCTGTGCACGTGCAATATTCATGGTGGTGTGCGATCATTGCTTGTGTAGCTTATAATCATTTGCTTTTTTTCTTCTTTTTTTTTTTTTTTCATTTCTGTGTTAAACTTCCGATCTAGTTTAATAATCGACTTTCTTTACTCGATGTATTCTATTCTAATGCTTAAAATCAGTTTTAGATACCACGACACGGACACAGACAGACAGACAGACAGACACACAGACACACACACGTGCGCACGCGCGCGCACACACATACACACATACACGAACAGACACACTGTCTTTATATATTGCTGTGCAGTCAGATTGTGTCGCCAATGGCCAGGCGCCACGTTGTGAAGAAGCATAAATACGTTGCAAAAGGTCTTTGAGGATTCTCAGAAGATTTTGAAATAGAATAAAAAGAAAACGAGAGCAAATAGCTACACCGTTTCGGTCATAAACCGTCTTCAGGACTTGTGGCATCACAAGTGCTGAAGACGGTCTATGACCGAAACGTTGCAGATTTCTTTTTTTTTTCCCATTTAAATCTTCTGAGAATCCTCAAAGACATCTTGCATTTTCACAGAAGATCTGCGGTCAAAACTCTCGTTTTTATCATAAATACGTTGCTGCCTATACGTATTAACAGCGTCTTCCCCCCCCCCCTCTAAAACAACTATTTCCCAACATCATCTATTCCGATCGAATCATCAACTTATACAGATTTCTCTAGACAGCTGGCATCTCTGAATTAGGCTACCCATTCTTGCCAGTTCCAAACTAAATTTTTTTTTTAAAGCAGAAAAAAACAATCATAGAGAAACAATTAAATGATTAGAAAACAAACATCAGGTCGCGCAGTCTGTACATAAATATTCCCTCTGGCATAGATAGAATCTTTTTTTTTTTTTTTTTTTTTTTTTTTTGCTGTCCCAACCTCTGCGCCACCTCAGAGGCAGTGCACCCACGCCGCTCATTCCGACCCCCGTCCACAGCCACAGCCCGGTCGGCCCCGTCGCAACCCCGGCACCGGCAATCCACAGGGAGCAGTCAATGTCAAGTCGTGCAAGAGGCAACCCACCGGAGGAGACACTGCACTGCTGCCGAGTCACTTCGGTGGTGTTCAGTGGCGCCTGTTCTGATCTAACATACGCAGGACACCACCTACTAAGCCCCTACTGAGACAATAATTGCTTAGTCGCAGAGCCGGCGTGCGTGAGCTCTCCCTCCGGAGGGCGCCACCACGTCCGTCCAACGACAGCCCCCATGGACTCGCCGATACCGGTGACCCCGACGGAACCAAACCAAGGCCACAGACGTGGAGAGGACATCGAAATTGGCATAGATAGAATCTGACCCCGTGCACCACCATCTGTGCCTCTCAGCTACAAACACACGAAAAGGATAGAAAAGACCACGCCATAATGAAAGAAAGTCAAAAAAAAAAAAAAAAGAGAGACAAAGAAAACCACTCAACAACAAAAACGCAAAGCGGTGATAAACTCAAGAACGAAAGGAGACATTTACATCATGATCTGGTTTGATGATCCCCCCCCCCCCCCCCCAACCCCCAACCCCGCCCCTACGCTCCTACCTGCCCCCCCCCCCCCCTCTCTCCACCCCCACCCCCAACCCCAGCCTTGGCAAACCTCCTGCCCCTACACCCTCCTCCTCCACCTACCCCACCCCCCACCCCCATCTTTCTCCCTCCCTATCTCCATCTCTCTCCTTCCCCCCATCCACCACCGCGCTCCAACCCCCCCTTTCTTCTCGCTCTCTCTCTCTCTCTCTCTCTCTCCTCAAAGAAAAGAGCAAATTCCAACGTTCTTTGAGCTCTAGTGTTTACTAAGGGCCTGTGATTCACCGTGGGGTCCTAATTGAAATGCTGGGGATGGAGTCGGTACAACCGTGCCGCCGCGAGCCAGTGGGCGGTGAGTCTAGAGAAAAGTACCGTCCTGGGCTAAAAAAAAACACACCATCGGTACTTTTCCCCCCAACGTCTAAGTAGCGCGCGTCAGGAGAGATAAGCCTGCTAAAGCTTGGTGGTGCTATGGTGGTGTGGCGGTGTGGTGGGCAAAAAAAAAAAAAAAAGGTGAGGAAGGGAGGACGGGGATGATGGGAATGGGGGTCAGGGGAGGGAAAGAGAATGTGGGTGTATATATATATATATGTGGTGTGTGTGTGTTGGTGGGTGTGGTGGTTTGTGTGTGTGTGTGTGTGTGTGTGTGTGTGTGTGTGTGTGTGTGTGTGACTGTGTGTGTGTGGTGTGTGTGTGTGGTGGGTGGCTAAAGAAGACCTTTGCATCTCTCTATCTGTGTGAGTGTGTGGTGTAGGTGTGTGTTTTGTTTGTGGTGTGGCTATCTGTGGTGTGTTGTGTGCGTGGCCGAAGAAAATAGAGTTTGCCTCTCTCCGTGCTGTGTGTGTGTGGTGTGTGTGTGGTGTGTTGGTGTGGTGTGGTGTGTGCGCTGCGCGTGAGTGGTGTGTGTGTGTGGGGTGTGTGTTGGGGTGTGTGTGTGTGTGTGGGTGTGTGTGTGTTGGGTTTGCGGCGTTATGTGGCTTTAGAGAGAGAGAAAGAGAGAAGAGAGAGAAGAGAGATAGAGAGAGTGAGAGAGAGGGGGGGGGGGGGGGGGGGGGGGGGGGGGGGGGGGGGGGGGGGGGGGGGGGGGGGGGGGGGGGTGGGGGGGGGTGGGGGGGGGGGGGGGGGGGGGGGGGGGGGGGGGGGGGGGGGGGGGGGGGGGGGGGGGGGGGGGGGGGGGGGGGGGGGGGGGGGGGGGAGGGGGGGGGGGGGGGGGGGGGGGGGGGGGGGGGGGGTGGGGGGGGGGGGGGGGGGGGGGGGGGGGGGGGGGGGGGGGGGGGGGGGGGGGGGGGGGGGGGGGGGGGGGGGGGGGGGGGGGGGGGGGGGGGGGGGGGGGGGGGGGGGGGGGGGGTGGGGGGGGGGGGGGGGGGGGTGGGGGGGGGGGGGGGGGGGGGGGGGAGAGGCGGGAGAGAGAGAGAGAGGGAATGTCGCATTCGGGCAATGCCTGAATGTGTGTGAGGCCTCCGCAACAGTTTATACACGTCAAAGCAACCTCCTGAAGACCCAAAGTCTTGTCACGAGTGCTTGTCATATCAAAAAACAAGAAGCGTTCCAATTGTAAACAAACAGGTAAAACAGAATATAAAATCCGATCCTCCTTTAATCATTCGGTGAGCCCATTTCTAATTTCTAAAAAAAAAAAAAAAAAAAAAAAAAAAAAGGAAGAAAGTAAAGAAAATCAAGAACAAGAAAAGAAAAAGATGCTATTGGAACCCATCTTTCCGATGAAAAGTTGAACAACCTCTTCTCATCTGGACCTCACGCTCCGGAAACCAGGATGCTCTTTTTTTTGTTCGGCCACTTTCGTCGTTTTGCGGTCCCACGCAGAGGCAGCTTCGTCTCCGACTTTTCATGCTTACTGGTCCGGTTTTCACACAAGCAATAGGAATAGTATAATTCTATTCCTAGCCTTTAGTACTATGTTTAAAAATAATAATAAGGATTATAAAAAAAAAAAACTTTTCTCCAAAGCGGTTGTTTACTGTTTACATCATGTGGTGCCCTCACCTTCTTCGCCAGTCCGTACAGTCTGTCTGTCTATCTCTGTCCTCTCTCTGTCCTCTCTGTCCTCTCTCTCTCCTCTCCTCGTCTCGTCTCTCGGCTGTCTCCTCTCTCTCTCTGTCTCTCTCTCTCTCTGGTGTCTACTTCTGTCTCTCTTCTCTCTCTGTCCTCCTCTTCTCTTCTCTCTCTCTCTCGTCTCTCTCCTCTCCTCTCTCTCTGCTCTGTCTCTGTCTGTCGCGCTCTCGCTTCTCTCCCCTCTCTCTCTGGGTCCTCTCTGTCTCCTCTCTCTCTCTCTCTGTCCTCCTCTCTCCTCTCTCTGTCCTCTCTCGCTCTCTCTCCCCCCTCTCTCTCTGCTCTCTCCCTCTTCGCTCTCTCCCTCTCTCTCCCTCTCTCAGTCTCTCTCCCTCTCTCTCGCCCTCTCATCTCTCCCTCGCTCGCTCTCTCCCTCCTCTCTCGCCCCCTCTCTCGCCCTCCCTCTCTCTCCTCTCTCCGCTCTCTCTCTCCTCTCTCTCCCTCTCCTCCCTCTCCCCTCTCTCTCTCGCCTCTCTCTTCTCTCTCTCTCTCGCACTTTATCCCTGCTCTCTCTCTCCTCTCTCTCTCATCTCGCAGGGTTGGGTCCGTGCGTGCGTCGGTTTTGCGCACGCGGTGTGTTGTGTGGTGTTGTGTGTGTGTGGTGTGTGGTGTGTGTGGGTGTGTGGTGTGTCTGTTGATAAGGTCTCTTGGTTTTCAATGAAATAAACAACACTATGTTTTTTTGTTCCCCACGGCGAATCATTTTGCTTTCCCCGTGTACGTTGATAACATGTGATCAGAAAGAAAATGAAACAGTAAATAATGGGGGGGGGGGGGGGGGGGAGTGAAAGAGAGAGAAGAGAGAGAGAGAGAGAGAGAGAGAGGGAGAGACAGACGACAGAGAGACTGACACACAGATAAGAAAAGGCACAGACAGACAGAGAGACAGACAGACAGACAGATGGGGGGGGGGAGACCAGATAAAGGCACAGCCTGAGAGAGAGAGAAGGAGAGAGGGAGAGAAGAGAGAGAGAGAGAGAGAGAGAGAGAGAGAGAGAGAGAGAAGAGAGAGAGAGTTTAAATGTTCAAAACTCGTAGTCTCTGAGAGAGAGTTTAATGTTCATAAACTCATAAGTCTCTTAACATCAAAAGAATTTTTGAGAGAGAGAGAGAAGAGTAGAGAGAGAGAGAAGAAGAGAGAAGAGTTATGGTTCAAAACTCATTAGTCTCTTAACATCAAAAGAATTTTTGAGAGAGAGAGAGAGAGAGAGAGAGAGAGAGAAGAGAGAGAGAGAGAGAGAGTTAGTTTAAGTATCAAACTCATTAGTCGCCTAACATCAAAAGAATTTTTGAGAGAGAGAGAGAGAGAGAGAGAGAGAGAGAGAGAGAGTGGAAGAGAGAAGAGAGAGAGAGAGAGTTAAGTTCCAAACTCATTAGTCCTCTTAACATCAAAAGAAGTTTGAGAGAGAGAGGAGAGAGAGAGAGAGAGAGAGAGAGAGCGTAAGAGAGAGAGAGGAGTTAGTAGCGGCAATATACACGCACTCAACATTTGTGCGTTCGATTAACAAAAAAAAATGTCGTTTTCATCCATTACATGATTACCCTTAAAAGGTTTATGACATATCAATAGTAACACTGCCTCACGGTTCCAAAGACACGAGTTGCTAAGGAAGCAATGAATGGGGGAATCGGCCATAAAACGTCTTCCAGCTCTCAGGTTCTGGCTTCAAAGACACTCCGCGCTACACGCACAATAACATAACAATTATCTCTGGTGTGTTCTCTCTCTCTCTCGCTCTCGTTCATCTCTCTCTCTCTCTCTCTCCTCTGCCAACCGCAAAACCATACCCTCCATCTTACTGTGTGTGTGTGCGTGTGTGTGTGTGTTGTGGTGGTTTGTGGTGGTGTGTGTGGTGTGTGTGTGTGTGTGTGTGTGTGTGAGAGAGAGAAAGAAGAGAGTATTCGTGTTTGCGTGGGTGTGTGTACGTGAGTGCGTGCTGCGTGCGTACGTGGTGTGTGTGTGTGGGTGTTGTGTGTGTGTGGGGGGGGGGGGGGGGGGGTGTCCCGTGCCGTGCGTGGGCTGTGGTGAGTGTATGTGTGGTGTTGTGTGTGTGGTGTGCGTGCGTATGTTATGTGTGTAAGCATGTGCGCGCGCGCGCGCGCGCGTGTGTTGTTGTTTTGTTGTTTGTTGTTGTTGTTGCCGCCCCCCACACTATTTATTCGTGATCATACCTGACTGACCGCACGCACCCTCACTAAATATCAAACCACGGACAATCCTCAGAGACCTTGACCGAGGGGCAGATGGAGGTACCGAGACCATTTTCTATCGTGTGGTTGTTGTTTTTTCCACTTCTTTTTTTCTGTTCTTTCTTTCTTTCTTTCTTTTCTTTGTTTCTTTACTGTTTTTTTTCTCTCTTTTTTTTTTGGGGGGGGGGTGGTGGGGGTGGTGGTGGCTTGGAGGGCGGGGAAAAGGCAATGGTGCGGGTGAGGAGTGAGGGGCGGATGAGGGTGAGGTGGCGGATGAGGTGAGGGGGCGGATGAGGTTGGGGGTCTACTATCCGCTAAATCCAACAAACTCCACTGTAGCGATCGACCGTTTTGCTCCGGACTTTGCGAAGGGAGCTCTGTGAAACGGCTTTATTTTTCGCGCTCACACTTTGACCACGTTTGACAGACCTTGAACGGACTTGAATTTATATCATTTATTTATCATTATTATTATAAATACTTATATCGCGCCTATCCTCGGCTAGAGACCAAGCTCTAAGCGCTTTACAATCCACACTCGTTTACACAACGGGCTGCCTACCTGGTAGTGCCGACTGAAGAGCTGCCATCTGGCGCTTCATTCAGTCGTTTTCCGTGTCATCCAGTCACTATCGTTCAAAATCGTTCGCTCAATTTCCTTACTTCCTTCATTCTTTCCATTTCTCACGCAGGGTGCACACTAATGCCTAACGTGTCATCCATACCAACGGCCAAACTGGCCTTCTCTTCCGAAAGTTGGTGATGGGATTTTACGTGTGTGCAAGATGTTATGCGTGCATCCACACACGGATCCTTGGTTTATAGTCTCATTCGAAGGACTGTATGGGGAAAATGGAGCCAGAACTAATGTTAACTCCGAAGGAAAAATCCCCCTGTACCGAAACGGCCCGGGGCGGAGATTCGAACCCGTAACCCCAGGATCACTAAGATTACGAGTCCGGCGCTCTACAACTGAGCCACTCCACTGAATCATATATGATTCCCTTTCATCCATTATCAAAATCTGTATTTTTCAATGCTTTCGTCCTACAGACAGAAAGGAGCTGTGAGCTAGGATGGAAGCGGAACCTTACCCTCTCTTTCCTCGCCTTAACCTGTCCTGAATTGAATCACGTACCCCATTACTGTGGGGTGGACAGACAGGGTTTTGAACCCGGAGAAATATGACCCTGCGCGAGGTTCGAACGCACGACCGTCAGGTCGGAAGCCGAAAGCTCCAAGCACTAGACTATGAGCCTCTTTGTTTCCACGTCAACTTCGGGAAGCGGGGGGGGAGAGGGAGGGGAGGGGAGGGAGAGAGGGAGGGGCATGACAGTCAACACAACGGTTATACAGTTCATTCGTATTCCACAAGTCGGTGAGTTCCGATCTGAAATAAACTGCTAAAAAATGTTGTTGCATACTTGCCTATGTTATACTTTGTCGCCAAGAGTAAACATTACGTTCTAGTGATTAGCATGTTTGGTCCTGTGTATCGTTCTTACGGCTTGTTGAACGTATACAGCCCTTCGATTACCAAAACAAAGAGAAGAAGAAGAAGAAAAGAAGAAGAAGAAAAAGGGAAGAGAAGAAGAAGAAAGAAAGGAGAAGAAGAAGAAGAAGAAGAAGAAGAAGGAAAAAAGGAGGAGGAGGAGGAGGAAAGGAGGAGGAGGAGGAGGAGGAGGGGGAAGAGAAAAGAAGAAGAAGAAGAAGAAGAAGAAGAGAGAAGAAGAAGAAGAACAACAACAACAACAACAACAACAAGACGGAGGAAGAGGAAGGAGGAGGAGGAGGAGGAGGAGAGGAGGAGAGAAGAAGAAAAGAAGAAGAAGAAGAAGAAGAAGAAAAAAGATGAAAATTATGATGGTGAAGAAGAGAGAAAGAAGAAGAAGAAGAAGAAGAAGAAGAAGAAGAAGAAAGAAGAAGAAGAAGGAAGAAGAAGAAGAAGAAAAAAAGAAGAAGAAGAAGAAGAAGAGAAGAAGAAGAAAAAAGAAACAAACGAAAAGGGACAAGGGGTGGGGAGAAGAGGGGGGAAAACGAATGTCGAAGATGGGTGGAGAGAATTGGTAGTGAAGGTCAAATCGCGGGCAGAAGAACAATGGAAGGGAGGCGGTGGCGGAGAGGACTTCTGCTCGGACATTAAAAGGAAACAGAGCACAAAGCCCCAACAAACTTGTGATGTCTATGATAACAAAAAAAAAAGAAAAAAAAAAAAAAAAAGAAAACCCAAAACATTCATTGCTTTTTCGCTTCTCTGTTTCATTCCTGTCAGAAGAACAATACGAAGAGGTCGATGATCTGTGTAATCCGCATTGTAGGTGAAGGTCAGAAAAAAAAAAAAAAAAAAAAAAACAACACTCTCACCTTCATCCCACCTCCTCCACCCCCATCCAATCTCCTCCTCCCAATCCCCTTGCACACGAAGTATAAGCAGCTTAACTGATTTTTTTTTTCTTCTTCTTAAAACAACGAGATGACAAGCTATATCATAATTATCAGGCAAGGTAGTCCATGAAACGAAACCTGAGTGCTATCTAACGGCACTTAACATTTCCCTCAGATACCTTTTCCACTTAACAAAATGCTACGTGCGAGCGTGCCTACGTGAATGTACGTGCGCGCGCGCCGTGGCGGTGTGTGTGTGTGTGTGTTGTGTGTGTGTGTGTGTGTGTGTGTGTGTGTGTGTGTGTGTGTGCGTGTGTGTGTGTGCGCGCGCGCGTGTGTGTGTGCAAGCGTGCGAGCGCGCGCGTGCAGTGACAATACTTGGGTCAATCCACGTAACTTGCTGTGTCTGCTTACCTGATCTCATCTTAACTTAATCACAGAACTTTAAGTCAAGTCCTCTGAGCAAACGGCAGCCATTTTTGGAATTATGGGTATCTCTCATTGTTTCACCATCACAAGGAAAAAAAACAAACAACAACTCAAAAATAACAGAAAAAAGAGGGAGGGGGAGGGTGGGGGAGGGGAGGGGAGTTGAGAAAACTGACTTTCAATTATCAAATTGAAACGACAGACTTTTCAATTACGCTATGCGTAAACGAATCGGGTGAGGAGGAGGAGGAGGAGGAGGAGGAGGAGGAGGGGCCTCAGCCTATCAGAAAACGGAGGAAGGAAAGGTCATCCAGATCTTCTGAAGAACGCGTGTTACGTCTTGCAATAAATAATTGATGTAAGCCGTGTCTCTTTATTCAACTAATTGGACGTATCTGGTACATTCTCTTCATGGTTCGAACACAGTTGCAAAATACAACGACAACCGCAAACAGAAAAAAAAAAAAGACTTTGTTAATCATAACATCACTATGATTATCTCTCGGTTTGTTTGTTTTTTTTTTCTCCTTCCCCCCCCCCCCCCCCCCCCTTTTTTTTTTTTTGTTGTTGCTTTACCACGGCTTCTTCTCCCCTTTAGGATTTTCGCTTTACTTTCGTCCTTTTTCTTCTTCTTCATTTTTTCTTCCTTCTTTTCTTTTTCTCTTCTTAGTTATTTTCACCATTCTACTAAAATGTAGGCTGGATGTTCCTGAGCGATGAGTCATAGTCGTATCATTTTGTGAATGCGCGTGTTGACATATTGATATATTTGGTACAGTTGCTTGCTCTACTTTTTTTTTCTTTTCTTTTTTTTTGGGTTGGTCCCCCTTGCCCCCCCCCCCCCCCCCCCCCCCCCCCCCCCCTCCCCGCCATGTCCTTGTTTGAAATCTTAACGCATTCCTTTTCGGACATGGCTGAAATAAACAATGAGTTGCTGCACTCTGATTCAGCTTGTCTGAGGTGATTATTTCTGGAATGAATCTGGACAAAACCATGAACATTTGCGGGTCAGATCGCCGTTGTTATCGCCTTCACTGATACTAGGAACACTTAACATACTACTGTGTTTCACACACACACACACACACACACCACACACACACACACACACACACACACACACACACACACACATGACGACAAACAGGAAACTGTAACCCCACTCTTTACTTTAAAATGCTCTAATTTCTCTTCTTCTTCTTCTTCTTCTTCTTCTTCTTCTTCTTCTTCCTCTTCTCCTTCTTCTTCTTCTTCTTCTCCCTTAACACCGTGCATGAAGAGCCACTGAGGCATCAGAACAAAGAACAGTTCACCAGGTTCCTCCAGTGCCGTTAGTAGAGAGCAAAGGCTGAGCCTCTGCAAATGTTTCTTTTTCTAGAACATTCCACAATGACTGTCAGTCCACACGTGTTTCGGTCTTCTGCTCCGCTTCCCTCCTTCAGCATTTCACTGGAGCACTGTTTCAGCAATGCCATTCGATCTTGATGTAAAGTTATACAGACGGAGTTTTCTTGTTTTTGTACTCCCAGTTCTTATAGGACAGTGAGTACTTTGCAATGGGAACGAAGAAACGCTGTCTGTGTCTGTCTGTCTGTCCGAGGTCAAAATGTGTTCCACTCGCTCCAGACAAAACGTCGAGGCCGATCTTTCTGAAAATTTGTAGGTATGTTCATTGTGGGTCAGGGATGATGCCCGATGTTTCATTTTTTAGTAGAATAGCCGTTACTAACGGCTATAAATGATAATTTTAAAAAGCAAGTCGATAAGGGAAATAACCACCGCGCTGTCGAGTTTTTTTCTTCCACTAACTAAAAATTGTCTCCCTGCTTGCAATAACGCTTTAAAATTTTATGTATAACCAAAGCATGTCAGCTTCCAGTGGTATATGTGGTTAGTATCCCGCCTGTCACGCGGGAGACCGGAGTTCTATTCCCCGCCAGGGAGAGCAACATTTTCTTTCTTTTTCTTACATACAAAATTTTTACCACCAAACTGGGAGTACGTTTACACGCTTTGATTTTTGCTTTTTTGCTTTTTTTTTTTCCCAATGAAGTCAGTAGATCTTCAAGCGGGTCTGATGAGCTGCCTGATGATTTGACGTACTGATTCATTTGTAAAGTGATCGGTATAACTGAAATCTCTTGCGGCAGGACCTCATCTCCATGACTAGGGTTCTTCTATTCAGATACGACGTGAGGGTCCATGTCTCGCATGCATATACACGGAGATGCCATGTACCAGTGCACGCTGGAATCTGATCTCGTGTTTTATGGAGATGTTGCCATCCTTCTGTGCGGGTGTTACTCTGGGAATCTGATCTTGTGTTTTATGGAGATGTTACCATCCTTCTGTGCGGGTGTTACTCTGGGAATCTGATCTCGTGTTTTATGGAGATGTTGCCATCTTCTGTGCGGGTGTTACTCTGGGAATTTTGATCTTGTGTTTTATGGAGATGTTACCAATCCTTCTGTGCGGGTGTTACTCTGGGAATCTGATCTCGTGTTTTAAGGAGATGTTACCATCCTTCTGTGCGGGTGTTACTCTGGGAATCTGATCTTGTGTTTTATGGAGATGTTACCATCCTTCTTTTGCGGGTGTTACGCTGGGAATCTGATCTTGTGTTTTATGGAGATGTTACCATCCTTCTGGGGGTGTTATCTGAATTGATTCTGTTTATGGGATGTTACATCCTTTGTGGTGGTGTTACTCTGGGAATCTGACCTCGTGTTTTATGGAGATGTTCCATCCTTGTGGAGGTGTTACTCTGGAATCTGAATCTCGTGTTTGATGGTAGAGTACTCATCTTCTGACGGGTTACTCTGGATCGATACACGTGTTTTCATGGATGTTACATCCTTCTGTGCGGTGCACTCGGAATCTGATCTTGTGTTTTATGGAGATGTTACCATCCTTCTGTGCGGGTGTTACTCTGGGAATCTGATCTTGTGTTTTATGGATATGTTACCATCCTTCTGTGCGGGTGTTACTCTGGACAATGCTATCAGTGTCCTTGCAACCCCTTGAGAGGAAATCTGGTTCGGACACCTAACTGCTACTGTCGGATCCCGGCTGCGTCATCTGTGGAACACTGTCTTGCTTCTGTCCATGGAGAATGACATCAGTACTAACGGTGGCTTGTCATGGGATGACATCTACTGTGTGGATCTGCATGAGAATGACACCAGTACTGACGGTGGCATCTGTCCATGAGAATGACATCAGTATGACGTGCATTGTCCATGGAGATGACTCAGTACTGACGGTGGCATCTGTCCATGGAGAATGACATCAGTACTGACGGTGGCATCTGTCCATGAAGAATGACATCAGTACTGACGGTGGCATCTGTCCATGGAGAATGACATCAGTACTGACGGTGGCATCTGTCCATGGAAGAATGACATCAGTACTGACGGTGGCATCTGTCCATGGAGAATGACATCAGTACTGACGGTGGCATCTGTCCATGGAGAATGACACCAGTACTGACGGTGGCATCTGTCCATGGAGAATGACATCAGTACTGACGGTGGCATCTGTCCATGGAGAATGACATCAGTACTGACGGTGACATCTGTCCATGGAGAATGACATCAGTACTGACGGTGGCATCTGTCCATGGAAAATGACATCAGTACTGACGGTGGCATCTGTCCATGGAGAATGACATCAGTACTGACGGTGGCATCTGTCCATGGAGAATGACATCAGTACTGACGGTGGTGGTGCGGCTGGCCATCAACTTGGTCTTCTCGGCGCCGATTGCTGTGTCATATCTTGCTGTTGTTGTCGTCGTCCAGTCTTTGAACAAGCTTGCAGAGAGCTCGAGTTGACCGCCTGTCACGCCACTGACGTCCTGTGCAAAACGAAGGCTCGTGATGGTTCTTTCTCCAATGCTGACTGTACTTACTAACTTGATCTTCCATTGCATCATTCATGAAGAGTTCCAAGAATAGGTTGAAAAGTGTGGGAGATAGAAAGCAGCCCTGGTTAACTCCAGCTAAGGTATGATGGAACCATTCTCCAAGAGTACCAGTATACGAGCACTGCACTAGTCGCCTTGGAAAACACTTGCTGGGTGGTGTTGATTAGCTTTTGGCCGCTGGTATACTAGCAGCCATTTCATGGCGGTGAACAGGCGTCCTGATGTTTAAAAAACATGTCAAAAACTGTTACCTGCTACAGGTGACATGGCCACAGCGTGTGTGTGTGTGTGTGTGTGTGTGTGTGTGTGTGTGTGTGTGTGTGTGTGTGTGTGTACATGTGTGTGTGTGTGTGTGTGTGTACATGTGTGTGTGTGTGTGTGTGTGTGTGTGTGTGTGTGTGTGTGTGTGTGTGTGTGTGTGCGAATGTGTGTGTGTGCGAGTGTGTGTGTGTGTGTGTGTGTGTGTGTGTGTGTGTGTGTGTGTGTGTGTGTGTGACATGTGTGTGTGTGTGTGTGTGTGTGTGTGTGTGTGTGTGTGTGTGTGTGTGTGTGTGTGTGTGTGTGCGCGTGTGTCTGTGTGTGTGTGAGTGTGTGTGTGTGTGTGTGTGTGTGTGTGTGTGTGTGCGTGCGTGCGTGCGTGCGTGCGTGCGTGTGTGTGTGTGTGTTTCAGATATCATTTTGTATCTAAAGAGAACATATCATGTTGAGCAAGCTACCCCGGGGTCGCTCTTCCCTGAATTTTTTTCAAACACACGTTATTTTGTTTACCGACATACACTTCAACTGTACGAAACGCATGAACCAATACTCAGTACTGATTTGAAACGGAATACGTCGTGCATTTCTTTGCATTACAAAACTAGTTTCAGGGTGATAACATGTCAAGAAGTAGGTAACAGCTAACTTCTCATTCTGCCAAAAATGGGCAATAACCGCCTCACGGAGACCCGACTCGCCCGGTGGTTCAAATCTGGCTCGGCTGGTGCTCTCTTGCTCTTCTGTAACACGGCAATGGTGACTATTGCTTTGGTTCATCGTTGCTTCTAATTCACATAACATTATTCTTTTTTTAAAAAAAAGGGGGGTCCTTCTACAGGTAGTCCCCCCCCCCCCACCTCTCTCTGTCTCTCTGTCTCTGTCTCTCTCTCTCTTTCTACGGTGTGTGTGTGTGTGTGTGTGTGTGTGTGTGTGCGTGCGTGCGTGCGTGCGTGCGTGCGTGCGTGCGTGCGTGCGTGCGTGCGTGTGGTGTGTGTGTGTGTGTGTGTGTTGTGGCGCGCGCGCGCGCGTACTGTGTGTGTCCCTTTAATGCATGGGTCAAATATTTAGCAATATTTCAGGTGCGGCGAATGTGCGTGCATACTGTGTATTATATCCCTTAATGCACGGGTCAAAATATTTAGGTGTAATAGTTTATTTGTGCTTAGTTTCACGGACTTAACAATTCTCTCCTTTTATTTGTTGGCTTGCTTGTTTTTCTCCACTGTCATTAAACTCTGGCACATACACATACAAGAGACAGTTCATTTTTGAGTAGAACTCAGGTTACTTTCGAGCAGTCTGCATCACTTTTTTTAGGGGGTTAAAAATGGGTGGGAATGGGACGTGGGGAGGGGGGGGGGGGGGGGGTAGAAGATGAAGGAAGATAGAGTTTGACTTCCAACACCATTTTTACTGTTCTTTATCATTTACGGCGATAGGAAAATAACCGCTGGAAATGACAGCGGCCAAGGGCTTGGACAAATTAGGCAAGATAAAATCCTCAGCCATATCACAGGTCAATCTGGAAGACAAGACTTCTGAATTAATGAAAGCACCTCATAACACTTCCAGAAGCGAAAGCTTCTTTTTATAAAAAAAACATGAAGAGTGTGTGGTTGGTGTGCCTGCATTTATTTTTGTGCGTTGTGACTGGCCAGTTTCTGGATCGGGCAGTGCACCCAACATCACTGAGTGGTGTCCAGCCTAACTGGGTTTTTACTTCATTTTATATATATCGTATTTGTCGTTGGTTTTGTTTGTTGTTGTTTCTTTTGTGAGTGTTTTTTTTCCCTGGTCGTGGTGGTGTTTGTTTGCTTTTTTTCTTGAGCAATTTACCTTATTTCTAATAACAGTATTTTCTATCTGTCAATTACGAAGGACTGGGCAGGCAGCGAGCCACCTTTGGGAGAAAATCGTCTTACTTTATTTAATTGACATATTTTTTCTTTATCCTAAGAAAACAAATGCAAAAAGCAAATAAACTAAAAACCCACCACCAGCAAATTTTTCACATGATTTTCACTTGGGCGTTTCTCTCTCCCCCCTCCCCCCCCCCCCCTCTTGCCCACTTCTCTCTTCACTCCCCTCTCACCCCCCCCCCCCTCTCCCCCAGCACACACACAACACACACACACACACACAACACACACGATCTGTTCGTGTTCCCCAGCCGAAGAGTGACCAAAAAACCCCGAGCATCCATTGAAGGGAGAGAAGCCGCTTTGCGTTACGCAACTCAACGGACAGCAGTTGTCTGTGCTTGTGCAACGTGTGTGCACGTGTCCTGACCGCGCATGCGCAGTGGCAAGAGCGCCGTCAGAGAGCGGGAAGAACCAATGGCTGGGCGAATCAATGCGCGGGGTCTGGAGGCAGGTTACGTCATTTAGCCGCCGCTCCTATTGGTCGACCCAACTGCCGTGCGTGCTGGATGGAGAGAGCAAGTTGGGGGTTGCAGCAAATCATATGCAACCCACATGCACGAGCGGCACCGGTAGTTGCAACTCGCCGCCAGCTGTGGCGACGCCTGCCTGCTGCACTCCGCGAAGTCCTGACGACAACAGCCAGCAGGCAAGCACACGGCCAGACAGCGCTGGCGATGAACGGTTTGGTAAACAGACATTTTTTTTTCTCTCTCTCTCTTTTTCTCTTGAACCGAGACGGTCTCTTCTGTGCCTTGTCCA
Organism: Conus ventricosus; assembly: GCA_018398815.1. NCBI lineage: Eukaryota > Metazoa > Mollusca > Gastropoda > Neogastropoda > Conidae > Conus > Conus ventricosus. The sequence continues at coordinate 48,024,123 of CM031607.1, read as the reverse complement.
TGGCCAACCATCCCACAAAACTGGTATTTAATATAAACAACCACAGCCATCTTTATCTACTACGAGGATGAGATCGAAAAAGGACAGATAAAAAATCGTTGAAACAGCATTCATTTCAATGTGCGAATCAGTATGTTCCGTTCTTTGAACGATCCACAGATTTTCGGTTCAGCGTACAGGCACGATGATTAGACAGTAAGGATTTTTCTTTCCAGAAAGCAATTAGACTCCCTCTCCACAACGCACGGCCAAAGAAACGCCACGTGACAATTAACTGATAATGACCATGGAGAGGCCACTCAGACACTACATGGTAAATAGTCATTACATTTTTTTTTTCCAACCCGTTCCCTTGAAGGGAGACAATTCTTGCATACGAAGACAGCAGACGATTTCCCAGACTGTCTCCTCGTACAAAACAAAACCAAGCATTTGCACATCACTGCTTCTTCTCGCCTCCCCTCTCCCTACAATTAGTACAAAATACAAGGAATTCTATCGATGTTTATCGAATGCTCGTTCTTTCCAACGTGATGTTTCAAAGACTAAATCGGCTCCATGTTGGTGTGAAACACGGTGGTCGCCATTGAGTGGTTGGTGGCCATTGTCGCGTTCATTCCCATCGTGCTGTGGGATTCGCTGCGTGCAAGTTTTTTTTTTTCTTTCTTTTTTTTTTTCTGTGAGGAAAATGTACCACGTTGTGGTAACGCTGTAAAAGAGCAAGTCCAATGGGCGGGAGAAGACCCCTACACGATAATAAAAAAAAAAAAAAAACTTGCTCGTATGATACCAGGATAGAGGAGAGACGTCAGACTTGATGATAACTTGAGGTGTCGGGTCTGTCGGTTCGAGCAAATTGCTGCGGCCCAATTTGTGGCGATCGCTCTCGCTGCTCTCTCTCTCTCTCTCTCTGTCTCTCCCTCTCTCTCTCTGGACTGTGTAACTGTCGATAAATTGCGTCTGTAGGTCTGTAGGTTTGTAAGTGGGACGGGGCATGGTGTAGTGGGGTAAGGGTAGGGGGGGAACGTACATGCATGCGGGAAGTAGGACTGTTTCATATAATGTTTTTCTCTTTTTTTCTTCTTTCTTTTCATTCGAGTCGCTGTTAAGACGCCATCATGGTTAAAACCAAAAAAAAAAAAAAAAAAAAAAAGCCATGCATTAAACTTGAACCGTGCTTGCGACGCTAAATTTATTGATGACCATCTTACCCAGAACTTCAGACTGGAGAGATTGAAAAGTAATGAGTTACAGACTGCAAACGCGCGCGCGCGCGCGCGCCCACACACACACACACAACACACACCCCACACACACACACACACACACACAGGGCAGATCGAAAATAATTCTGATTCGGTGTTATGTTTCCATTAATGCGGAAAACGTACGACGTCTTTTTGTCTCCTTCATATCACTACTTCAGCCGTTTTTTGTTTTCTTTTTCTTTGCTTTTGTTGTTTGTTGTTGTTGTTGTTTTTTTGGTTTGTTTGTTTGTTTCTGTTTCCAAAGTCTTTGAAATCCATCACTACAAAGAAACTCATTGCGCTGGTTCTCAACAGACAATGGCGGGTATGCGCTGGTAGGCCATTTTCTCTCCGCCACAGCTGTCCAGCGCCGAAATCTAATCATAAGCGAGTATACATTTCACAAGGCTCTTTGTCCACGACCATCCTGCTGTGTGCAGATGAAGACTGAAGCCTCCGAGAGAGAGAGAGAGAGAGAGAGAGAGAGAGAGAGACCGGAGACGTCCTGGATGGACAACGCCAAAGACTGGACTGGACTCCTCTACCTTGTTGCACGGGACTGAGGACACAGGGGTGTTGCGCTAGCTGACAGCGCACAGCTCCGTCGCGGCACTCTGACTCTGCATGACTCGGATATTTTATTTCTTATTGCTACAGTCCAGCCGAACACACACGGGGCTTTTAAGGGATGTCAAACTCGCACCAGGAAAACAAGCACGTGCGCGTGCGTGCACGTACACACCACACACACACACACACACACACACACACACACACACACACACGCGTGCGCGGGCGCGCGCGGCGCGCGCGATAAAACAAACCCTGAGAAAGAAACAAACAATAAAAGGCGGTTATGACATGGTAGTTAAAACTATTGACATCTTTCAGGCTGCTAACATTAACTGGGTTTCGCGAGAGTGCCAGACATTGTCCTCAGTTTGACTTCCCAGATTTAAAAGAAAAAAACAACAACAACAACCAAAATTACACGAAAAACATTTCAGAGCCACGGCAGAGCCACAACAATACTGTCCACAGACCATACAATTACGCGTTGAAGAATGGACAGCCAGATTGTGTCGACTCTGGCCAGTGTGTATAATTTACGTTACCTACCTGACCTATACCAACAAATGGCTGGCGTGTCCTAAACTGCCGGAAGAGAGAAAAAAAAAAACGTTTGTAAAACGTTCAAGAACGAAGAGAGAGTAATGGTCTACACAATACAAGCAGGAAAATAGTAGGCCACAGCAAAGAAAAACGAAAATCGATTTTTTTTATTTTTTAAAAAGGGCAATCAAAGAGAGTGACAAAAAGAGGAAGTGAATACCACAGACTTTCAGAAGACAAGGGAGCTGTTTGTAATTGTAAGACTCCCCCAGCATCCCATCAGCACGCATGCACAGGACAACAATAATAAGAACATTAAACAAACAAAAAGAAAAAAAAAAAGAAAAAAAAATGAAAACGTGTACTGGTTTTTGAACGATGACCCCTCCTCTCAAACATAAATATCATCTAGACGTCCCGAATGCAGCGCCTCGGTCTTCATTGTCTGTATATAAAGAGCTATCCGATTGATTCCCTCTGGCATAATAAAGTTAAAACCTTCCGTTACGCTCTCGGTTTTTCTACCAGTTTTAACTACATCTGCCGCAACGAATGGTTTGTAACCCAGCTGACCTGTAGGGGGGCGGGGGGGGGGGGGGGGGGTGGGGGGGCGTAATTAACCTAATGAAGTGTCGCATTCCTTTAAACGTTACACTTATATTCGGTGCACCCCCACCCCTCCCCCTCCCGTCCCCCGCCTTCCCCATCCACGTCTCCCTTCCACAGCACTTTGAATTCAACATTCGTCATTCCCTGTCGGTGAGCATTTTTAGCTCCAAATTTTTACCTACATTTTCACTTGCAAGACTCGCGCTAACAACCAAAGCGTCTTTTAACCAAATTGTGTTGTGTGTGTGTGTGTGTGTGTGGTGGTGGGGGGGGGGGGGGGGGGGGCTGGGGGGGAAAAAAAAAAGGGGGGAGGGGGGGGAGGGTGGGAGGGAAGCGGTGAGCAGGGGGGTTGAAAAAGGAAAAAAGGAAGGGGGAGAGGGGAATAGAAGATGGACTTATTGTTGGTACTGTATTATGCGAGGTTTTTGCTGTGAAAGAAGATTGCAGCGCTCTGTTCTGTTACGACAAACACAGAAAAATTTTAAAAACAATGTTGTGGAAGGTTGAACTTCTACTGGCAAATGATGGCATAGCAGGTAAGAGTAAGACCTGATTTTGAAGGTAGAAGAGGAAAGTTGTGACGACACTTTACCAAGGGACCTAAATGTTCTCTCTGGTTGTTTATTTCCATTTTTTATTCTTTAACGCCCCAAAAAAAAAGCACTTCAACACCCCGCGACACTTGACTACCCTGCCTACCCCTCACCCCTTTCTTCCCCCCCCCCCCCACACACACCAGAGGCACGCACGCGCACGCACGCGCGCGCACATGTGCGCGCGCATGCACACACACTAGCAACCGGTTCATCATTTATTTTCGGAAATCGAGGGATTTTGTTTACAGGCAAGTTGGGGATTAGTGTACACGAATTTTGTGTACTTGCTCGCACGAACGTTCAGAACATGCTCGCATTTATATTACGGGTGTGTTCACAAGAAAGCTAAGTGTTGACAGGAATGTCGCAATGTGTTCCATGGGAACGTCGAGGATGTCTTGACAGAAATGTTGAAGGGACCCCCCCCCCCTCCCCCCCTCCCATTTCCTGAAAATCTGGACATCCGCTCAAAGGAATGTTTAGGATGTGTTCACAAGAGTGTTGAGGATGTGTTTAAAGGAGATGCTGGGCTTGGGGGAATGCTGGGAATTGTTCGTACCAATTTAGAGGATTTGTTCACAAAATGGTGGCTGATTCACAAGGATGTTAAAAGACTTGCCAGCCAGCATGACTGTCAAGGAATCGTTTGTCTGAATGAGGATTTGTTCACATGGATGTTGACAATTTCTTCTCATAAGCAGTTTGCACAAATGTTGTAGGATGTCATTCCCATTATCCCATAAACGTTGAGGCTCGTTATGCCCCCCACCCCCCCCCCCCTCCCCCTGCCACCCACCCACATTTCTTTTATGTCCACTCATCCTCCCCTGTAAACGTATAAAATCTGTTCACTGAACGGCGAAGACTTGTTCACAGGAATGTTTAGGAACTGTTTATGTGAATGGTATGGGTGTTTTCTCTCTCTCTCTCTCTCTCCTCTCTCTCTCTCTCTCTCTCTCTCTCTCTCTCTCTCTCTTAATCGTTTTTGGATTTGCTGGCAGGAATGCTGAAGATTTGTTCAAAGGAGTTGTTGGGATATGTTCACCACAATGTTGACGATTTATTCCCAGATGTGTGTGTGTGTGTGTGTGTGGTGTGTGTGGTTTTTTTGTTTTTGTTTTTTGGTTTTTTGTTTGTTTGTTTTGTTTTGTTTACATGTTAAGAAATTGTTCCCAAGAATACTGAGGATCTTTTCACTGGTATGTTGGGGATTTTTTCTTTTTTCTTTTTAGCAAGAACTCGTAAGTATAAAGACGATTTGTTAACACGAATCATGCGCATTTATATCTGGAAATATCTGTAGATTTGCCGCATGATGTAGGGTTTTCTTTCACAGGGTTGTTGAGGTTTTATTGACGGTGCAACTAAGAATTTCTCTGCATTAATGTTTTTGGATTTGTTCACAGAAATTTGTAGGATTTCCCCCCACACATGAATGTTGAGGGTTTCTTCGCATGAACATTGATCATTCGTTCATATGAATGTTGCAGATTAGTTCATTGAAATTGTTGAGCATATTTCAGTGTGAATGTGAGTGGGGATCATAGTTGTTGGGTTTTTTTGTCTCTGTCAATGCCCCCCCCCCCCCCCCCCCCCCCTCCCCCAGGAACGTATTTTTTTTCGGGCACCAACGATGATTTATTCATACGAATATTGAGAAGTGTGTGCGCGCGCGCGTGCGTGCGTGCGTGCGTGCGTTGTATAAATGACGGGGACTTCGTCAAAGGATTGTTGGGGCAACTTTGGCCTGAATGATAAGAATTGCGTCCCAGGAAAGTGGAAATTTTCATTGGTTATGAAAAGTCAGAGTTGGTTCACAGGAATGCCGAGCATCTCTGTAGCTGAATTGAAGGGATTTTCGCGCATGGATGTCGAGGGCTAAAAAGTCTCGATTTTTTTCTCAGAAGTGTTCAGTTTTTGTTTTTGTTTTTACATCAATGGTGATGATTCAAAGGAATTCTTCTCAGAAAGTAGTGTTTGTTTTGTTTTTGTTTTTAAAGCAATAGTGATGGTTCAAAGGAATTCTTCTCAGCAATGTTCAGTTTTTATTTTTGTTTTTAAAGCTATAGCTGATGGTTCAAAGGAATGTTGATCCGTTTTTGTTTTGTTTTGTTTTTTGTTTTCTTTTGGATACCAACGATGACGGTTTGCTCACAGAAATATCGGTGGTTCGCAGGAATGAAAACTGTTTTGGCACGACTGCTGGGATTTTTTTTCTTCTTGTTTGTTGTTGTAATGTCTTAGACAGATTTAACAAATGTTGAGGGACTGACGGTCCAGGTGCTGAAGATCCTTCACGTAAAATGCTGAGGATCGCAGGAACGTTGAGAATATCTTCACGTTCATGTGGAAGATTCGACAGGACCATTCAACTGCTTTTTTCACGAATGTTGAGGATTTGTTCCTAAGAAAGCTGATAGGTAGTCACTGTGATGAAGGGTGGATGGAGGTGGGCGGCCACGGAGAGCCTTATTTTGTTATGTGTTGTTGTTGCTGCTTTTTTTCCCACTTTTTGTTCTTTGTTTTTTTCACACACAAACTCACGAACTCACCACAACCCCCTACTCCAACACACACACACACACACACACACACACACACACACACAACACACACTCAGCGTACTTTCTCTTTTTTTCCTGTTCTCTACATTTCAGGATTTTTTTTTTCAACGAAAGCACAACAGACAAATTTATAAAGACTGGAACATCTTGCGCTGTCGGTGATAAATTTATAAAGATAGGAATATTTTTGTGCTGTGGGAGGCACATTTATAAAGAATGGAACACTTTGTGCTGTGAGAGGCAAATTTATAAAGAATGGAACACTTTGTGCTGTGAGAGGAAAATTTATAAAGAATGGAACACTTTGTGCTGTGGAAGGCAAATTTATTTTTAAAAATGAAACACTTCGTGCTGTGCGAGGCAAATTTATAAAGATGGGAACGAACACTTTGTGCTGTGAGAGGCAAATTTATAAAGATGGGAACACTTTGTGCTGTGGAGGCAAATTTATAAAGATGGGAACACTATGTGCTGTGCGAGGCAAATTTATAAAGATGGGAACACTATGTGCTGTGCGAGGCAAATTTATAAAGATGGGAACACTATTGTGCTGTGCGAGGCAAATTTATAAAGATGGGAACACTTTGTGCTGTGGAGGCAAATTTATAAAGATGGGAACACTATTGTGCTGTGAGAGGCAAATTTATAAAGATGGGAACACTTTGTGCTGTGGAGGCAAATTTATAAAGATGGGAACACTTTGTGCTGTGGGAGGCAAATTTATAAAGATGGGAACACTTTGTGCTGTGGGGCTTTAATGCACTTTGCTTGAGCAATTATGTGGATTGTGCATGGTGCTACCATATTGTCATGTGATACACTCGTGTTACACTTCTGCGATTGTTTTACTGTAACCCACGTCAGAACCATCTGCAGATTTCTGCATGAGATATTCGTGACCAGAACAATACAACATGTGGGGGGAAGCAGGAGGAGGGGGGGGGGGGGGGGGGGGGTAGGGGTTGTGGCGCTATGATGATTTTTGTACTCTTTAAAGATATATGAAAGCGTGGGCAAAATATTCATTTATTTATCTATTCGTAAAGCCGCAGATCAAGTTCCTTCTGTTCGAGCCTTGCATTCGAGTTCCTTAATTGGAACGTGGAACTCGTTCATCAAGACAGTACATTCTCTTAAAAAAATAATTACAGAAAAAGACTAGAAAGAAAGAAAATATGAACAACCCATACAGATTTTGATTTGGTCCACTTCATACTTCATTTCACTTCCACAGATGAAATCAGGTATGAAAATGTTCTAAATAAAGGTGTCATTTAGGTTATGTTTAGGTGTTAAACTGTTATTCTCCAAACAGCACCTGAAAGGTCAGTTCTAAATGAAATGAAATATGCGGAGAGAGAGAGAGAGAGAGAGAGAGAGAGAGAGAGAGAGAAGAGGGACGGAGGGAGGGAGGGAGACTTTATCATCCTAGTTTATTTATAATAAACACTAACCTGAAACGACAGAATTTACCACCGATTGCGAAGTCATGAATTTTGGAGTGACAGTCCACTTACTTTTGAATGACTTTACAATTTACTAATCTACTCACGAAGGAAAAAAACTGTTGAAACATTTTTGTTTAAAGATCAACGATCTTGATTTCTCGTATTTCATAATAACATTTTAAGACGCATCTCATAATTGTTTAAAATACTTTCTCGTCAGTGCCCCCCCCCCCCCCCCTCCCCCTCCTAAAAAAAGCAATATGAAGCTGTATGTTATCCAAGATTTCTTTATACTGGGTCGGCTTCTGGAAAGTATATATAACGTGAGACGCAATAAAGCTTTTTACCTTTTTAAAAAAAATTGCCAAACAAAACCATCCTAGATTTGCTGGGTGCTTACTATTATAAATAAATATATTCTGAATGTGGTTTGTCCGGTTTCTTCGACGTCGAAGCAAGTGCAGAGCTACAAAACCTAACAGCAGTGTTACAAATCCTAACAGCAGTGTTACAAAACCAGACAGCAGTGTTGCAAAACCAAACAGCAGTGTTACAAAACCAGACAGCAGTGTTACAAACCCAAACAGCAGTGTTACAAAACCAGACAGCAGTGTTAAAAAACAAACCCAGACAGCAGCGTTACAAAACCAAACAACAGTATTACAAAACCAAACAGCAGTGTTACAAAACCAGACAGCAGTGTTACAAACCCAGACACCAAAAATCTTTTATTTTTTGAGTTCATTCCTAACATTTTACGCCAAAGAAACTGTCACAAATCGGTCCGCATGCCTGAAGTATTAGTCCCGTCTTCTCTTCCGCGGCACTGGAGCGGCATCACACCTACGTCGCTGGTTCCAGCTCTCTGTCCACAGCCACGGCACTGGAGCGGCATCACACCTACGTCGCTGGTTCCAGCTCTCTGTCCACAGCCACGGCACTGGAGCGGCATCACACCCACGTCGCTGGTTCCAGTTCTCTGTCCACAGCCACGGCACTGGAGCGCCATCACACCTACGTCGCTGGTTCCAGTTCTCTGTCCACAGCCACGGCACTGGAGCGGCATCACACCTACGTCGCTGGTTCCAGTTCTCTGTCCACAGCCACGGCACTGGAGCGGCATCACACCTACGTCGCTGGTTCCAGTTCTCTGTCCACAGCCACGGCACTGGAGCGGCATCACACCTACGTCGCTGGTTCCAGTTCTCTGTCCACAGCCACGGCACTGGAGCGGCATCACACCTACGTCGCTGGTTCCAGTTCTCTGTCCACAGCCACGGCACTGGAGCGCCATCACACCTACGTCGCTGGTTCCAGTTCTCTGTCTACAGCCACGGCACTGGAGCGGCATCACACCCACGTCGCTGGTTCCAGTTCTCTGTCCACGTCGCTGGTTCCAGCTCTCTGTCCACAGCCACGGCACTGGAGCGGCCTGCCGCAGCCACGGCACCGACAGTCCACTGGGAGCAGTCAATGCCAAGTCGTCGTGAGGCAACCCCATCAGAGGAGACACTGCACGCCGACCATTCCGGTTCGCCGTTCACAACAACTACAGCCTGGTTCAGTTCGTCGCAGCCATGCTACTTGCAAATCCCATGGGAGCAGTCGGCCTCAAATCGTCGTGAGGCAACCCACCAGAAGAGACACTGCAATGCTTCCGCGTCACTACGGTGGTATTCTGAGGTACAATATACGTAAGACACTACCTACTACTACCGCCGCTATTGACAACAATAATAATGGCTCTCCTGAGGGCGCCAACACGTCCGTCCTGCGACAGTCCACTAGAATTTAAACATACCAGCGACCTCACCACGAACTCGCCAAGAGCATAGACGCACACAGGAAATCGAAACTGAGGTCACCATGACAGCTGGGCATGAAGGGTCACAGAATTGAAGATCTGTTCATGCAGATGGATGGGGTGAGGGTGATGAGGACAATGCTGGGCATGAAGGGTCACAGAATTGAAGATCTGTTCATGCAGATGGATGGGGGTGAGGGTGATGAGGACAATGCTGGGCATGAAGGGTCACAGAATGGAAGATCTGTTCATGCAGATGGATGGGGGTGAGGGTGATGAGGACAATGCTACACGAGTTGCATTCTGGCTCGACTGCAAGACAAGGCTGTGTTCAAGACAAGGCTGTGTTCAGACAGCTGTGTTCAAGACAAGGCTGTGTTCAAGACAAGGCTGGTTCAAGACAAGGCTGTGTTCAAGACAAGGCTGTGTTCAAGACAAGGCTGTATTCTACGCTTGCTCTCATGATTGTTCCCGGCGACAACCAGGCTCGAGTGATACCTGCACCAGGCCCGACTGTTACCTGCAGTGTTGATCAGGAAATGTGAGCTACATTCTCAACTACGCATCTATTCCGTGGATTAAACTCGACTGTCTTCTCAAATGAGCACACAGGAAACTCGACTCTGGACATATGTCAGCTGGACCAAAAAATCCCACAAATAAATAGCACTGATTAGAATTGAACCCACGATCTCCCAACCCGAAGTCCGTCACGGTAACCACTGCACCATTACGGTTGCTAAGCTTTAGGACTTACAACGGTTTAATTCTACTTCCGATAATTAATAATGGAAATCAGAATCCGTTTTTTTTATCCTTTACATCATTAAAAACAAAAGTTAACCAGACACACAGACACAATCTACATGCAAAACATTTATCTAGAAGCGTCTTCTCTGTGTTCCTTCTTTGCAAAGTTTTTTTCCTTTATGAATCATAGTAATTAACGCTGTTAATTGAAAAGAAGACTGTTGTCTATCGTCATTGGCTGTATTAAATGATTTACGGTTATAGTTGCGAGCGCACGCACGCGCGCGTGCACACACACACACACACACACACACACACACACAAACACACACACACACATACACAGACAGAGAGAGAGAGAGAGAGAGAGAGAGAGAGAGAGAGAGAGAAGATGACAGATTTGATGTTAACATAAAGCGCGGATGCACACCTATTATTTCATTTATTGAAAGCTACGGTAGTAGCGTCCTCATTTGAAACAACATGTTTACATGCCTTTTCCGTCACCTACAATGGGTCCAGAAATGTTATACCCTCGTAAAAACAGTCAACATGTTCAGCTAGTCTCTAAGGTTTTCTTTTCTACTGTTCACGTTTTCAAAATATTCTCTCTGGGCAAAGTGGATGTCTAGTAGACTTGTGAATATTTCCCCGGAACCTACTTTTGATTTGGGCATGGTTTTTATTACAGTTTGTTTTCTTCTTTTCTAAGTCAAGGTAGGAAAAAAAAACCATCTTTTCCGTCCTCTTTCATCCATTTAATCCAGGATGTTTTCCCCGATATAGCTCTAATTTTTATCATATGTTCTTTTTTTCCAGAAGGCTTTTCATTTAAAGATCACCTTCGAGGGTAAGTCACGGTAATTTTGGCCAGCGCACAGAGAGACTTGTGAATCTCTTCTTACGACAGTTTTCGTTTGCCGAGTTGTATACTTATTCTTGCATGTGCAATTTCAGAAGTTCCCATTTATTCTGGGAATCTGAAACGATAATTACCCGAGAAAATCAATTGTTTCATTCCCATTCCTATGAAAGAGGGTGCATTTAATAGCCTTTTTTTTTTTACATGCAAAACCCCAGACTTCTTTGTGGTCAGAAAATGATATCATAACATTAACTCATTTATAATAAGAAAATAGAACAGAACACATACTTTCCCCAAAATGATATAACTTTAAACTCATTTATAATAAGATAATGGAACAGAATATACAGGCTACTATCCCAACATGACATAATAACATTAACTCATTTACAACTAAAAAATAGAACAGAATACATACTACCCCAAAAGGATATCATAACATTAACTCATTTAGAATAAGAAAATAGAACAGAATACACACTAACCTCCAGAATATTACTGAAAATTGTAGCAGAGTTGATTTTCTCACGTGAATTCAAGGATACGTAAAAAGAAAAAGAAAAAAAAAAGAGGCCTTTTCCAGTGATTACTCTTTACTCTCTTCTTGCTGCTTGTATCTGTGTGGCACAAAGATACATAAAAAAAAGGCCTTTTCCAGTGATTACTCTTTACTCTCTTCTTGCTGCTTGTATCTGTGTGGCACATTCATCCCTGTCTGTTCTGCCCTTTGTTGGCTGCTTTCGCAGGCCGTTGCATTGTGAACAGTCATGTAATGATGAGAGAAGACTATCACAGAATCACATGTGACGTGTCTGTTTCAGAAGCCACGGACGGGTGGTCAGACGCGACCAAGCTGGGGTTTCTACTGACCAATGGTATCCAGGGGATGGGGGGGGGGGGGGGGGGGGGGCGTGGGGAGGGGGGGGCGGGGCGAAAACCGACTCCGGACATGCACGAGCCCATGCTTCTCTTCACAACACGGACCTCCCGCGGTCCCCTTGTGCCATCCGTGACAGGTTTCACTTGATGTTTACACTTTTATCGCGCACGCACAACACACACACACACACAACACAGAGAGAGAGAGAGAGAGAGAGAGAGAGAGAGGGGAGAGAGAGAGAGAGAGGAGAATGAGAGAGGAGCTGTGTGTAAAAAAGGTAGAGAGCGAGAGAGAGAGAGAGAAGAAAAGAGAGAGAGAGAGAGAGAGAGAGAGAGAGAGCTGTGTGTAGATAAAGGTAGATGAGCGAGAGAGAGAGAGAGAGAGAGAGGAGAGAGAGAGAGAGAGAGAGCTGTGTGTAGATAGATATAGGTAGATGAGCCACAGACAGACAGATAAACAGAGACGGATAGATAAATAAAACATTTGCTAAGACATTGGAACAATATAAGTAGGAACTGTTTACCTGTACTAGCTTTCGTGATTAATTTATTGATTCTGCAAAGACAGACGCACAACAATTCCTTGCATAGTAGCCCACACTGGCACCCTGAACCAGGACATGACGACGAAACCGTGATAAGCGTCAGCCATTCTACTTCATTTTTCAAAAGTCAGGTTAGGAAAAACAACAACAACAACAACAAACAAA
>CM031607.1:48006538-48009038 GCA_018398815.1 Conus ventricosus | reverse complement strand
CTGAGCGCGTCTCGCGTCTGTTCGTCGTGCGCACACAATGTCTATAGACGGACATCAATTGACGTCAATTTGGCCATCGAGAAGGTCACAGAACGTGACGTCATTTCCCCCTTTCCCCCCTACCCTGCCTCCCCGCGCTACTCTGCACTGCATCACCGCCACCTTCACTGCCCCCCCCCCCCCCCCCCCCACACACACACACACAACTTTTTCTTCCTCCCTCTCTGTAAACTGATTCCAAACATAAAACTAGCATTCTGTACATGGGGCTAAGCCACGGTATCAATATCTGGCGATGCTGAGAGAGAGAGAAGAGAGAGAGAGAAGAGGAGAGAGAGAGAGAGAGAGAGAGAGAAAAGCAGAGTTCTCTCATTCAAACCACCTCAAAAAGTCTGTAGCACTGTGCGCTTTCTTTTTCTTTTTTTCTTTCTTTTTTTTTTTCAATCTAGATTTTTTTTGTGTTAATCTTTTACACCGGCACACATACCGAATAAATTCCACCTACTGGCATTAATCCGTGTACCAAGTTGCGGGCGACATCAAATAGACAACAAGAGAGTATACAGTACTTATCACTAACATAATACACACGCATACACACACACACACTTACGTACACATATATACATAATATAACCATTTGTCCCCTAGTAGTTTAATATAATTATGGTGACCATTTTTTTTTTTTTTGGCAGGTTGCATGACTCATCCTCATTAAGGGCATATATTTCTCCACTTCATGTCTATAGTCCAGTTCCTTCAAAAGCATGTTTAGATTAGGTTTAGTTTTGTTAATTCTACATTTATATATTAAATATTTTCCCATTAAAATTATCAGGTCTAGCATATCGTCGGTTTTTTTATTTTCTCATCCGTACCAAATAACTGACTGCGCGCTTTCTCTCTCACCAAGGACCTGGCTTTGCGGAAAGAGCTTTCTCTCTCACCAAGGACCTGGCTTTGCGGAAAGAGCTTTCTCTCACCATGGATCTGGCTTTGCGGAAAGAGCTTTTCTCCACCATGGATCTGGCTTTGCGGAAAGAGCTTTCTCTCACCAAGGACCTGCTTTGCGGAAAGAGCTTTCCTCACCAAGGACCTGGGTTTGCGGAAAGAGCTTTCTCTCTCACCAAGGCTCTGGCTTTGTGGAAAAAGCTTTCTCTCTCACCAAGGCTCTGGCTTTGCGGAAAGAGCTTTCTCTCTCACCAAGGCTCTGGCTTTGTGAAAGACTTTCTCTCTCACCAAGGACCTGGCTTTGCGAAAGAGCTTTCTCTCTCACCAAGGACCTGGCTTTGCGGAAAGAGCTTTCTCTCTCACCAAGGCTCTGGCTTTGCGGAAAGAGCTTTCTCTCTCACCAAGGATCTGGCTTTGCGGAAAGAGCTTTCTCTCTCACCAGGATCTGGCTTTGCGGAAAGAGCTTTCTCTCTCACCAAGGACCTGGCTTTGCGGAAAGCGCTTTCCGTTTTCTGCCGCCTGCTCGGCCTCTTACCGTTTTTTTTTTCTTTCTTTCTTTTTTAAATCCAGGCGAAAAGAAAATTTTAACTGCTGTTCTTCTTCTTCTTCCCTTTATGGACATAGTTCTGACACTTTCACTATATGTTATACTGCACATACATTGCCAGGACTGTCTGTGATGAGCTCAAGCAACATGAATGTGTGTGTGTGTGTGTGTGTGTGTGTGTGTGTGGCGTGTGTGTGTGTGTGTGTGTGCAAGGGGGAGAGAGAGAGAGCAAGCGTGTGTGTGTGTGCGCGCGCGCGCGGTGTGTGTGTGTGGGGGGGGGGGGGGGGGGGGGGGGGGGGGGGGGGGGGCGTGCGCGCTTGCTTGCTTGCTTGCTTGTGTGTGTGTGTGTGTGTGTGTGTGTGTGTGGTGTGTGTATGTGCATGTGCGCGCGCGTGTGTATTTATGTAAAAGCGTTGTTGCAGTGAGATGAGCGAGGATTTGGAATGCTGATAAACTGGTGTGCGAATGCATCCACATTTGGCTGCGAGTGCATGTATGCAGATGTTTTGAAAGCTGATTTGTTTGCTTGCTTGTTTGTTTGTTTGTAAGCGTCATGAGCTCAGCACAGACAGGACGCTTACCACTTCTCAGTATAGTTGTTATTATCATATATCATTTAAAAAATGTTGTTTATAAATGAATAACAGTGATTAAAGAGAGAGAGAGAGAGAGAGAGAGAGAGAGAGAGAGAGAGAGAGAGAGAGAAATGACTGTAGTGTATCTGCGCATTTGCGGAGTTACAAGTTGCAGAGTTTCACGCGCGTGCGTGTGTGTGTGTGTGTGTGTGTGCTGTACAGGATCTTCATGATTTTACAGACGCTTTCTTGATCCCATCCACCACGCCAGCAGAGACAACATATTACACGAACGCAACTATTCAAATTCCTTTTGTTCAATAAAGAGATGACTCAGCTCCTCAACACGCGCGTGGGGTCCCCCCCGTCAGCAGCCATCAGCGGTAATCCGCTTCATACTGTTTAGTCATTCACCAGGGCTCATCAG
>CM031607.1:47997290-48005538 GCA_018398815.1 Conus ventricosus | reverse complement strand
TAATTTGTGTATATGTATGTATTTATGCAACATACATTATATACATATTCTGTCTTTCTCCTTCTTTTTATGTGTGAGTATACTTTTGCCAAGTAATTTGGAATTGCAACTTTTCTTCCCTGCATCGCCTTTTCTCAGTGCAGCTAGAAACACTTGAACACACCATACCATCGCCTTGCACACGTGCAGCTAGAAACACTTGAACACACCATACCATCGCCTTTGCTACATGCACTGCTAGAAACACTGAACACACCATAACATCGCCTTTGCTACACGTGCAGCTAGAAACACTTGAACACACCATACCATCGCCTTTGCTACACGTGCAGCTAGAAACACTTGACACACCATACCATCGCCTTGCTACACGTGCAGCTAGAAACACTTGAACCACCATACCATCGCCTTTGCTACACGTGCAGCTAGAAACACTTGAACACACCATAAGCACTAGCATGGTGCTGTTCACATTGACATTAACTGTAAGTTGTATCCGATAGGAAATTGGACAGAAACCAATGTCTCCCCATGAGCTGCCAGTACCTGTTCCACTATTCACAAGCACACTGTCAACTCAACAGGTTGCAACTTGTACAGCTTAAAATGTGATGATGGGGTGCTAATGTCTATTCCAGTACGGACAATCACCCGATCTTGTGAACAGGTTCCCCAACTGTAATAACCGAAATGTAACAACGAGCTGTTGGTAATCAATCATTCGAAGTATCTAAAAAACAAGTCTCACTGTCTGAGACGGGTCAACAGATCACATCTGTGTACCAACCGGAAAGTAACGTCGGGCAGCCACTACTCGTTTGAGTATTTACAATCTCACTCTCATTTCTTTCAAGATTCCAGAACATTCAGCTAGGGTGTAGGGTAGCTAGCTAGAACCCACTGCGGCGTTGTCAACACACACTGCATGATCCATCGATTCCAGCTGTGTCGCTAGAATGGTTTAATAAACTGGCGGCTAGTACTTCTTCCAGTGTCCACAATGGTCCGCAATGGTCCAGGCAGTGGTCTAGTCGACAGATCAAAACTGGTGGAACCAGAAAATGTTGTCAATTACACTGTATGATCCACAGATTCCAGCTGTGTCGCTAGAGTGAACCACGAAGACAGGGGGGGAAAGGGGGAGGGGCAAGCCTAGAGAGAGAGAGAGAGAGAGAGAGAGAGAGAGAAGAGAGAGGGGGAGAGAGAGAGAGAGAGGAGAAGGGCGGTAGGGTGAGAGAGAGGAGAGAGAGGAGAGGAGAGAGAGAGAGAGAGAGAGAGTAGGGTGCCAGCTAGCACAGTGGTACAGCACCCTATTTGCAGCAAGGCTTGGCTAGTTCAAACCTGGCTGGTGCCCATCCAAATACAAATGGGAACTTTTCGTTGCCCATCTTCACGTGTTGTCGTCCTGGATGTACCGTGTAGTGTTAGATCCATCCTCCGCCCCCCCTCCCCCCCCCCCCCCCCCCCCCCCCTCCCCCCCCCTCTCCCCTTTCTCGCCTTCTCTAAATGCACACAAACTCTGAATTAAGCACGATCTCTCTTCTCTCTCTCTCTCTCTCCTCTCTCTCTCTCTCTCTCTCTCCTCTCCTCTCCTCTCCTCTCTCCCCCCCCTCCCTCCCTCCTCGGGATGATCTCCCTGACTGTCGTGCTGCCTTTGGTGAGTATGTGAGCAACGTTAAACCAGAATATGACCTGGCCAAAAGAGAGCGACAGAAGAAGCGGAAATTTTTTTTCCTGATGATGGGAATACATTCCTCATGACGGCTTCTGTGCAGCCGACGACGATTCCAGTACATGAATGTACACACGAACATTCTGTTTCTCACAGTCACGGTGCCACGAGATGCCTTTCTAGTTTTTTGAATTGCCAAGACTTGATTCAGAACAAAAACACTTCCAGGCTCAGAATTTGTGTAGAAGAACATGTTATTTTCTAAATGTAGAGACTGATTATATTCTCACTCCACCTCAGTCTAATCACACACTTCAAATTAAAGAGCGAAATACAAAATTTCAGAAGGAAAATGACGTCCAGTCCAGGAAACAACTCTGAAGGCAAAAAGCTTTCCTTCGTCTTAGACTCTCCGTAAGGGAGGTAAGAATGTTTGGACAGCACCAAAACAAGCGTCGACCATAACATCATGGGAGAGACTCTTCAGGCTGGCTGCAGATCCTTCACCAGGTCAGACGTTGGTTCCAGCTGCAGACTTGTTTCAAGTCGACTTTTCAGAACTTCTGTGTCATTTATTATGGACTGAATATTGCCCAAACTTCACGTGTGTCTGTCTAAAACGGGAAACTGCTCAGCGTATCACACTGACTGTACTGACTGCGATTTAATGAAGCCTTTGTACTCGAAGGTTAATGAAAAAAGATTCACTCTCATGTATTTCTTTGTTGAATTAATGACTGACGGTATTACAACGCCCGTTCACTAACACTCTTTTAATTGTGATTTAGATCACTAGAGACGTTCATCTGGTCCCTCCTGCTTCTTTTTTTTGTTTTGTTTTAGTTACTCTATTAATTACACGTCAACAGTCAGATGTATGTGTGATAGGAATTTCTACTGATTCCTTCCATGCCCTGTTGTTAACATGATGTGCATAAACTTTTTTCAGGGTTCATACAGGAAATGCAACTCAAAATTCCAGACTTTCCCAGATTTTTTCCAGGCCAAGACCTATATTTTTGATCCCACTTTCAAGACTTTGTTCAAAATGAAATGTCTTAAACCCTTTTTCCCGTAGCCCGGGGCCCCCATGGCCCCACGGGAAAATTTTTTTAATTGTAAAAAAAAAAATTTTTAAAGTGTCTTCACTAATTTTATGACTTTGTAAATATACTAGCCCCATTCTGTCCAAATTGTCTTTTTTTTTGTCAAAAAAAAAAGAGTAAAAAACAACAAAGCCCCCAGTACTGTGGGTCCAGCGGCCCCAACTTTAAAGAAAAAAAACCCTTTACGCCGTACTCGGGGGCCCGAGGGGCCCCCTTTTTGAACAGAAAAAAACCTTGAGCGCCGTACTCTGGGTCCAGGGGCCCCATGTTTTAAAACAGAAAAACCGGGCCCCCGTACTGGGGGTCCGAGCGGCCCCATCCTTCAAAGCCCGAACTGAACCTCCCTTTCGCAATCCATTTCCCCAAAGCGTAGCCTCAGAAAGGACATCACTGCATAAAACGGAATGTGCGCATGGGGAAAAATTTTTGCTACATGGCGGAATCCCCCCTTCCCCACGTGTCTCGGGGACCAATTTCGACGTCAAATTCATAGATCTGCTTTCTAAATAATAAAAATAATATTTTATAACAGACTGCCAGAAGATCTTATGTGCTTTTAAAAAAATGAAAAAAGTATGCTGACAAAAAACGATTTTAAAAGCAAGGCAAAAATGACAATACATTATACATGACAACTAACGATTTTGAAACGAGGTGCAGTGACCAATTCATCAGAGAAAGTTTTTTGGATTGTAGGCCTACACACTACTTGAAACGGTACTGATGAGATACCGGCGTCTCCTTTTTTTTTTTTTTTTTCCCAGCAGCGGGCCCAGCCCCTGGTAACATAAACACCTCCTGGTGCCCAGCTTCTGTGGGCCATGTGAGGGGTGTGTGTGGTGTGTGTGTGTGTGTGTTCGTGCGTGCGTGCGGCGGCGTGCGTGCGTGCGTGCGTGCTGCGCGCGCGTGGCGGATTGTGAGTGTGTGGGTGTGAGGGGGGGACGCAAACTTCCCAATTTCCCATTATTTTATCGCTAATACGGGAAAAAAATTACAATTTCCCCTAAAAATCGAATTCCTTTTTTCAGTTCAATTAAAAACCCCAATGGCTGAAAGAATAACATATCTTCGAGGCTCTGAACATCGCAAATGGCAAAATTTTGGGAAAAGGGTTCGAAAGTTACATTTGACGACTGGTTGTCATTTTTTTTTTGTTACACTACATTGCATCCTAAAAAATTTTATATTTTGAAATTTTTTTTGGGGACAAAAGGGGCCCCAAACGGACACACGAAAGGGGAAACACCCCCAATTTTAATAGGTTCCTATGTAGGTTTTTTCAATTCTCTCTCTCTCTCTCTCTCTCTCTCTCTCTTGCTAGAAAAAAATGCCCCCTACAAGTTTTTCCAGAACAACGACCAAAATGTTTTCCCTTCCAGTCCCCCACTGCTGCTACAATCGCCTTTTAATAAAAAAAAGGGGGACTAATAGAGCGCAAGCGTCTAACAGTACCTGGGGATCAAAATGACATTTTTCCCCCATGTGTGTGTGGTTTGTGTTGTGTTGTGGGTGTGGGGGTTGCGTTGTAAGTGCGCGTGGTGGTGTGGTAGTGCGTGGGGGTTGGTGTTGTGTGTGTGTTTTGTGTGTGTGTTGTGTGTGTTTGTGTGGTGTGTTTAGTTCTTTTTTTAAACGTCTTTTCACTATAAGGTTATTAGACGGGGGGGGGATGGGGGTTGTGGTGTGCTGCGGCTTGCGGGGGTGTGCGCGCGCGCGCGGTGTGTGTGTGCTGTGTGTGAGCAAAAATTTATGTGTTGGCGCCTTGTGGGGTTGGGTGAAGAGGGGAGAAGAGAGAGAGAGAGAGGGGGAGAGAGAGAAAAGAGAACTGTCTGGGGAAAGGGGGGGAGTTGGAGGGGTGATGAGATATGTAGAAAATTTACTTATCCTGGGTTTATCTACCCTTGGGTTTGAAAATCGGGGAAATTAAAGAAATCAAACAAAACAATTTAGTAGGGGGAGCTAACGGGGGGACGGAGGGGGGGGGGGGGGCGGGTGGGGATGCGGGCGTCAGGGGGAAAGGGGAGGGAAAGGGGAAGGGGAGTGTGGAGGGGGGGGGGGGGGGGGGGGGGCAAACCATATATTCAATAAACGTAACTCTTTTATATAATGTCGTACAAACAAAAATTTTTGTTTAAAATACATCAGAGTAGTTCAAAGTGGACGGGGAATTAAAATTTTCAATAACATGAGAGAAGCATGATTATTTAAAATTTTTTTCAGTGGAAAGGGTGCACTGGCTGACAATTGTCTGCTAACTTTATCTTAGAACAAAGTGCCTAACTCCGGGAAAATAAGAAGTAATTTTTCAGAAATTTTTTTTTCCCACATATGCAATGTATATTTTTAGAAACTTTGTTCAAAACATTCAATGGAACCTATACAAAAAACTAGTAACAGTCTTGTGCATTACAGATAAATTGTTTAAAATAAACTACCAGAGTGAGGGTGGGCATTTGGAAAGTGAAGGGGAGGGATGCGGGGGCCGAATTGTGGGACTTGTTGGTATGATTATTTTCAGTGTATGTCTTGGGATGGTTCTTTTTGTTTGTTTTATCATTTTTTTATGTGTTTCTCTCACGAAAACACCCAGGGGTTTTTTTTAAAAGGGCTTTTTAAATTTTTCAAGATAATGATAAAAAAATGTCTTTTTACCCTTGTTAATTTGCCATCATTGTGTGTGGGGTGTGTGTTGGGGTTTGTGTTGGGGTGTGTGGGTGTGTGTTGTGTGTCTTGTGAGCGAGGCGGGGTGCGTATGTATGCGCGGCGTGGTATGTATGCCGTGCAAGCCCTGGCTCTTTCGTTTGTGTAGTGCAGCAGTTCGGAAGCTCTGCGTGCACGTGTGTGTGTGTGTGTTGTGTGTGTGTGTTGTGGTGGTGTGAGAGAGAGAGGAGAGAGAGAGGAGAGAGAAAGAGGAGAGAAAAGGAGAGAGAATGTGAAGGTGAGTGATTTTCAGCCCCGAACAAAATTCGTCTTTTACTAAACCAATAAACCTTTTACGAAATGTGCTTGGTGGTGTGTGTGTGTGTGTGTGTGTGTGGTGGGTGTGTGTGTGTTGGGGGGTGGTTGGTGTGTTTTTTTCCCCCCCTTTCAAGTGATGGGCTTTTTATTCTGTGTCGAAACATATTTTAGAGTGATCCTGTAAATTCTTATGGAGGCTTCGTTATTGAAAATTAGGCTGAAACTATTTTTAGTTTGTAAAGAAGCATCAAACGGATACATTAGGCCCACGTCACTCCTAAACAATTTCCCCTTCCCCTTCTGCCCATTTTTTTTTAAGTCCACACAAGCACACTTTCCTCTCATACAATATATTGTACAATTTTACCAAATTTCCCCTAAAAAACACTGACTGACGAAAATCCGCATCACGCATACATACAATGCACTCGAACACACATACAAACTTGAAAAGACACACAACCACACCACACAACACAACCCCCACACAACAGCTCGCGCGCGCGGCACACCACGCCCCACCCCGCACGCACCCGCACCAACACGCACGACCAAAAGAGCACGCAGCAGACAACACACACCACACACCACACACACACACCAACAACACACACACACACACAACACAGCCCACGCATTTTTATTTTTTGGGGTACAGTTTGGGGATTTCCGCAGGGGAGTGGGTGTGTTTAAAAGCCCCAAGTGGAATTTTGGGCGCGCGTGTAACATGGGACCTTGATCGATGGTTTTTCACTTTCCCCGCTTTTGAAAAAAACAGGTTCAGTCTCTTGCACGAAAATTGTGCTGCATATAAAAGAATACATTCCATTCCGTAAAAAACAATGACTTTCTTTAAATTCCCCCTCACAACCTCAAACGTACAAACGCAGCCTACGGCAAGGCTTTTTTCCTTCATAAAAAAATGGGTCCAGGGACCCCCACGTACGGCAAGGCTTTTTTCCTTATAATAAACATGGGGCCTGCGGAAACCCCCCACGACGGCAAGGGTTTTTTTCCTTTTATAAAAAGCATGGGTCCAGCGGACCCCCGACGTCGGCAAGGTTTGTTCCTTCATAGAAAAAATGGGTCCATGCGGACCCCCGCGTACGGCAAGGGCCCTTTTCCCCTTTAGTAAAAGCATGGGTCCATGGGACCCACGGTACGGCGCGCAAAATTTTAGGGGACGTACGGGGAAAAGGTTTAAAATGAGTAACTAAGTAACTCATAAGTAAATTTTTATGGGAAAAGGAGGTAAGCAGTCACGAAATTCACGTTTTAGAGCACGGAATAAACTTTTCTTCTTTTTTTTTTTTGCATTAAAACGTATAGACTGAAAAATTTAAAACAGCCATGCATAATATCAACAATTTGCTTGATTTTCAATTTCCATCAATTCCAGGATAGTGCGATTTTCCAGACGTTTCCAGGGCCGGAAAATGGGTTTTTCATTCCCGCTTTTAAGACCTGTGTGAAACCCGTTTTGTTAGCATGAGTGATGTGCTAAATTGTTGTAAAAAGAACTTTAAAATGCATAAATTATTAATACGGACGTGATTCTAAACCCGTTGTTAAAATCGATTTAATCTGCATAAATCTGTTAACATGGGCATGATGTGACAAACCGTTGTTACAGGACTCGATGTTCAAAAAACCCTTATGATGGACGTATCTGCATAAACCTAAAAATGTTTCAGCAGGACCCGATGTGCATAAAACTGGTTGTTAGATGGGCCGATGTGCATAAATGTTTTTACATGGTCTGATGTGCATAAACCGCTGTTTGCATGAATTGATGTGAAAATGTTTTTAGATGGCCGATTGATAAATGGTTAGCATACGATGTCATAAACCTTTGTTAGCAGGACCTGATTGCATAAATGTTTTACGTGGACTTGAGTTTTACAAACCAATTTTTAGCAAGGGCTGATGTCTAAACCCGCGTCGGATTGATGTCATAAACCTGCTGTTGCATGGACTTGTTGCATAAACCCTTGTTAGCATGGGCGTGAGTGCATAAAAATGTTGTTCATGGGACAGAGTGCTAAACCCGTTTTTCATGGACGTGATGTATAAACCTTTGTTTTGCAGGACGTGATGTCATAAACCTGTTTTAAAGGCGTATGTCATAAATCTGTTGTTTGATGAATTGATTGAATAAAAAAAGTTGTTAGCATGGAATTTTTGTGTATAAAAACTGCGTTTATGGACTTGATGTGATAAAGTGTTGTTAGATGGACTTTTGTCATTTAAATATGTTAGTATGGATTTCATGTGTAAAGCATTGTTGCAGGAGGTGGTCAAAAAACCGTTGTTTTCATGGATTGGGTGAATAAAACTATTTCTTGCAGGATTGATGTGCATAAACGTTTTAGTAACTTGATGTCCATACGCCTTTTGTTAGCATGGGCTTTGGTGAGTAAAAATTTTGGTACCAGGACTTTAAAGGCTAAAGCTGTTATTACATGACTTCAGGGGCATGAACTATGGATATTTAAATGGCGTGATGCCTAAACCG
>CM031607.1:47992290-47994790 GCA_018398815.1 Conus ventricosus | reverse complement strand
CAACATTAACTTACGATAAATTAATATAAAAGTCTAGGACAAC
This sequence comes from Conus ventricosus, assembly GCA_018398815.1. NCBI lineage: Eukaryota > Metazoa > Mollusca > Gastropoda > Neogastropoda > Conidae > Conus > Conus ventricosus. Next base: position 47,994,747 of record CM031607.1, on the reverse strand, counting down.
GAAACTGTTAGAGCAGAATCCCCCCTCCCCCCCCCCCCCCCCATCTCTATCATCTCTCTCTCTCTCTCTCTCTCTCTCTCTCTCTCTCAACGTTTTATGAGCGGTTTATACGCATACTTTTCTAAAAAAAAAATTTTAACGTTTACTTTTTCCTTACTACTATTTTTCCTTATTTTTTTCCCCCTTGCCTTTTGTACATGTTTACATTTGCCTATATATGTATATACATATTTGTGTATATGTATGTATTTATGCACACATACATTATATACATATTCTTTTCTCCTTTTTTAGTGTTGTGTATGTATAAATTTTGCCAAGTATATTTGGAATTGCAACTTTTTTCTGTCCCCTGCCATCGCCTTTGCTACAACGTGCAGCTAGAAACACTTGAACACACAATAAGCACTGGCTTGGTGCTGTTCACATGTTGACATTAACTGAAAGTTGTATCGATAGGAAATTGGACAGAAACCAATGTCTCCTATGAGCTGCCAGTACCTGTTCCATATTCACAAGCACACTGTAAAATCAACAGGTTGCAACCTTGTACGCTTAAAATGTGATGTTTGGGTGCTATGTCTTTTCCCAGTACGGACAGTCCCCCGATCTTTGTGAACAGGTTCCCCAACTTTATAACCAAAATGAAAACAAGGGGTTTGTTGGTAATCAATCATTTGAAGTATCTAAATAAAAATAAGTCTCACTGTCTGAGACGGGGTCAACAGATTCACATCTGTGTACCAACGGAAAGTAACGTCGGGCAGCCTACTCGTTTGAGTATTTCAATCTCACTCTCTTTTTCTTTCAAGATTCCAGAAACATTCAGTAGGGTGTAGGTAGCTGCTAGAAACCCACTGCGGCGTTGTCAAACACACACTGCATGATCCCTCGATTCCAGCTTTTTGTCGCTAGAATGGTTTAATAAACTGGCGGTAGTACTTCTTCCAGTGTTCCACAATGGTCCGCAATGGTCCAGGCAGTTTGGGCTAGTCGACAGATCAAAACTGTGGAACCAGAAAATGTTGTCAATTACACTGTTTATGATCCACAGATTCCAGCTGTGTCGCTAGAGTGACCACGAAGACGGGGGGGGGAGGAAAGGGGGAGGGGGGGCAAGCCTAGGGAGAGAGAGAGACAGAGAGAGAGAGGGGAGAGAGAGAGAGAGAGAGAAGGGCGGGGGGGAAGGGTGGAGAGAGAGAGAGAGAGAGAGTGAGAGAGAGAGAGGAAAAGAGAACAGAGAGGGAGGGAGAGGGGAGGTGGAGAGAGAGGAGAGAGAGAGAGGAGAGAGGAGGAGAGGAGAAGTTAGGGTTTCCAGCTAGCACAGTGGTTTCAGCACCCCATTTGCAGCAAGGCTTGGCTAGTTCAAACCCGGCTGGTGCCCATCCAAATACAAATGGGAACTTTTCGTTGCCCTCTTCACGTGTTGTCGTCCTGGATGTACGGTAGTGTTAGATCCACCTCCGCCTCCCCCCCCCCCCCCTTCTCCTCTCTTTTCGCCTTCTCTAAATGATACAAACTCTGAAATTTAAGCACGATCTCTCTCTCTCTCTCTCTCTTTTCTCTCTTTTCTCTCTCGCTCTCTCTCTCTCTCTCTCTTCTCTCTCTCTCTCTCTTTTCTCCCTCCTCCCTCCCCTCCCTCCTCGGGATGATCTCCCTGATGTTCGTGCTGCTTTGGTGAGTGTGTGGCAACGTTAAACCCGAAAATGACCTGGCCAAAAGAGAGCGGGCAGAAGAAGCGGAAATTTTTTTTCCCGATGATGGGAATACATTCCTCATGACGGCTTCTGTTTCAGCCGACGACGATTCCAGTACATGAATGTACCACGAACTTCTGTTTCTCATAGTCACGGTTGCCACGAGATGCCTTTCTAGTTTTTGAAAATTTCCAAGGGCTTGATTCAAAAAAAAAACACTTCCCGGCTCAGAATTTTGTTTTAGAAGAACATGTTATTTTCTAAATGTAGAGACTGATTATATTCTCACTCCACCTCAGTCTAATTTACACACTTCAAATTAAAGAGCGAAATACGAATACGAAAATTCAGAAGGAAAATGACGTCCAATCCAGGAAACAACTCTTTTTTAGCTTTCCTTCGTCTTAGACTCTCCGTAAGGGAGGTAAGAATGTTTGGACAGCACCAAAACAAGCGTCGACCATAACATCATGGGAGAGACTCTTCAGGCTGGCTGCAGATCCTTCACCAGGTCAGACGTTGGTTCCAGCTGCAGACTTGTTTCAAGTCGACTTTTCAGAACTTCTGTGTCATTTATTATGGACTGAATGTTGCCCAAACTTCACGTGTGTCTGTCTAAAACGGGAAACTGCTCAGCGTATCACACTGACTGTACTGACTGCGATTTAAAGAAGCCTTTGTACTCGAAGGTTGCATGAAAAAAGATTCACTCTCATGCATTTCTCTTGTTGAATTAATGACTGACGGTATTACAACGCCC
>CM031607.1:47977180-47992190 GCA_018398815.1 Conus ventricosus | reverse complement strand
GTTCACTAACACTCTTTTAATTGTGATTTAGATCACTAGAGGCGTTCATCTGGTCCCTCCTGCTTCTTTTTTTGTTTTGTTTTAGTTACTCTATTAATTACACGTCAACAGTCAGATGTATGTGTGATAGGAATTTCTACTGATTCCTTCCATGCCCTGTTGTTAACATGGACGTGATGTGCATAAACTTTTTTCAGGGTTCATACAGGAAATGCAACTCAAAATTCCAGACTTTCCCAGCCTTTTTCCAGGCCAAGACCTACATTTTCGATACCACTTTCAAGACTTTGTTCACAATGCAATGTCTTAAAGTGATGTAACTAAGTAACTCATAAGTAATTTGATGGCAAAAGTGAAAGTAAGCAGTCACGAAATATCACGTTTGAGAGCACGGAATAAACTTTTTTTTTCTTTTTTCTTTTTTTGCATTATAAACGCTATATGATGCTGAAAATTAAAGCAGCCATGCATAATATCAAGCAATTGTGCTTGATTCTTCAATTTCCAGTCAATTCCAGGCCATAGTGCGATTTTCCAGACGTTTCCAGGGCCTGGAAAATGGACTTTACATTTCCAGACTTTTTAAGACCTGTGTGAACCCTGCTTTTGTTAGCATAGACGTGATGTGCATAAACTTGTTGTTAAAATGAACTTAAACTGCATAAATCTATTAATACGGACGTGATGTGCATAAACCTGTTGTTAAAATCGATTTAATCTGCATAAATCTGTTAACATGGACATGATGTGTACAAACCAGTTGTTAGCATGGACTCGATGTGCAATAAACCAGTTATTAGCATGGACGTGATCTGCATAAACCATAAACCTGTTGTCAGCATGGACCTGATGTACATAAACCTGTTGTTAGCATGGACCTGATGTGCATAAATCTGTTGTTAGCATGGACTGATGTGCATAAATGTGTTGTTAGCATGGATCTGATGTGCATAAACTGCTGTTAGCATGAATCTGATGTGCATAAACCTGTTTTTAGCATGGACCTGATGTGCATAAATGTGTTAGCATGGAGCTGATGTGCATAAACCTGTTGTTAGCACGGACCTGATGTGCATAAATGTGTTGTTAGCGTGGACTTGATGTGTACAAACCAATTGTTAGCAAGGACTTGATGTGCATAACCTGCTGTTAGCATGGACTTGATGTGCATAAACCTGCTGTTAGCATGGACTTGATGTGCATAAACCTGTTGTTAGCATGGACGTGATGTGCATAAACCTGTTGTTAGCATGGACGTGATGTGCATAAACCTGTTGTTAGCATGGACATGATGTGCATAAACCTGTTGTTAGCATGGACGTGATGTGCATAAATCTGTTGTTCGTATAGAATTGATGTGCATAAACCTGTTGTTAGCATGGAATTTTTGTGTATAAAGCTGTCGTTAGTATGGACTTGATGTGCATAAAGCTGTTGTTAGTATGGACTTGATGTGCATAAAACTACTGTTAGTATGGATTTCATGTGCATAAAGCAGTTGTTAGCATGGAGGTGATGTGCATAAACCTGTTGTTAGCATGGACTTGGTGTGAATAAAGCTATTACTTGCATGGACTTGATGTGCATAAAACTGTTGTTAGTATGGACTTGATGTCCATACGCTATTGTTAGCATGGACTTAGTGTGAGTAAACTTGTTGTTACCATGGACTTAATGTGCATAAAGCTGTTATTAGCATGGACTTCAGGTGCATGAATCTATGTGATGTTAACATGGACGTGATGCACATAAACCTGTTGTTAGCATCGACGTGATGTGCATAAACCTGTTGTTAGCATGGACCTGATGTGCATAAACCTGTTGTTAGCATGGACCTGATGTGCAAAAACTGTTGTTGACATGGACCTGATGTGCAAAAACCTGTTGTTGACATGGACGCGATGTGCATAAACTGTTGTGAGAATGGACTTGATGTGCATAAAGCTGTCGTTGGCATGGACTTGATTTGCTCAAGACATTGGAAGGGGAGCAGTTGGAATATTGTCGTGTTTTCTAATACCCAGTGCTTATCCTTTTTGTTCCTTTGTCTTCTATGGAAGTCGCCGCCTCCAAACTTAGATCTGAAATACTTTCTAAGCTGTTTTTTTTTTTCTTCTTCTTCTTTTTTTTTTTTTTTTTTTTGTTTGGTAAACGGTTCGACCCACTACCCGTGCTAGGTGCGTTTGCTTATCTTCAATGCACGTACGGTAGGTAGTTCTTTTGTGTTGGGAGAGGTGCATGTGACGTGTGTGCTGGAATTCACTCTCTGCAGTTGTGACAAGCTCCTGGCATAACATTATCAGTCTCCAAAATCCTCCGAAGTCAGAGTGTGGCTGCCCATGTGGCCGGGGTAATCAAAAACGGTCACACACGTAATGTTCTCACCCCCAAGCTGATGCATTTGTTGTACCATAGTGTTCAAGTACTTCGGCTGTTCGGATGATCCCAGGAGTCTTTTAGCCAGGGTACGACAACAACAACTCTGCAGGTGAGAATCAGGATCAGCAACTCCGACCCTCACTGGGTGAACATTCCCCCCTCTCTTGCTCCAAGTCCTTTCAGGAGGAGAATAAAAGTTACGCACAGCAGCCGTGAACACGGTTTAGTCTTATTCGCCTTAAGGATGGCCTAGAATACATGGCTGTACACAGTTTTATAATGAATTCTTTTTCTTTTTCTCTCTCCAGGGCATGCAGTTTTTGACAAATCTTAAATAAATGTTAGCGAACCGCCAAGAGAAACGTGGACAAACGAGTCACAAGACAAAACACGACGCGTTTCGACCTCTTAGGTCTTCTTCAGGCAAGACACAAACAAACAGGACAACGAAAATGAACGAGTTTGTCACTTAGCTTTGGTCTCTTCAGCGCATGGTAGGCGTTGAATGAAAACGAAGCTGTTTAGATTTCAGCCTGCAGTCGTCTCACTTTGCAACTAGATGCAGTTTTTGTTCTACTATTTGGAACCTTTTTTTTTTTCCTTTCTCTGGGTGGTCAAAGCCTTAAAAGGAACCCCGCGTGGTCGACGGGGCAGGAATGAAAAAACACACACACACACCCAAAAACAAACACCTGAAACCCATTTCCCTTGTCACAGAGCAGCAGAATCGACGTTTTCCTATTTCTCTTCTTGGCTTGCGCTGGTCGCGCGCTAGCTGATAATCCGAGTGGATTCATGAACACTGGCGAGAATTCTGTTTTAGACTACTACGCAGAAGAGAAATTTCTGGAGCAAGGTTGGACTAAACCCACACTTGGACAGCTCCACACGGCACGGCACTGCACGACACGGGACAGCTCACCTGATTTTCCGGAACTTCTTCCGAGACATGGGCCGCCGGTCGCTGCCCCGGCACTCGCCGCCTCCCACGGCGCAGACGAAAATGGCCTCGAACCCTTTCTCCGAGGGCTTGGACTCGAACTCCACCTCCTCGTTCTCCCCCAGGCTCCGGAAGCCTGCCTTGTAGATGGTCGACTGTGGGGACAGAGAGAACAATGGAACACACGGTGAGCATAAGAGAGATGGTCGACTTTCAGATAGAGAACAATAAATGCAAGGTGAGCATAGAGCAGATGGTCAGCTGTCGGACAGAGAACAATAAATGCAAGGTGAGCATAGAGAGATGGTCAGCTGTCGGAGAGAGAACAATAAATACAAGGTGAGCATAGAGAGATGGTCAGCTGTCGGACAGAGAACAATAAATACAAGGTGAGCATAGAGAGATGGTCAACTGTCGGACAGAGAAACAATGAAACATGGTGAGCATAGAGAGATGGTCGACTTTCGACAGAGAACAATAAATACGTGGTGAGCATAGAGAGATGGTCAACTGTCGGACAGAGAACAATAAACACACGGGAGCATAGCGAGATGGTCAACTGTCGACAGAGAACAATAAACGTGGTGAGCATAAGAGATGGTCACTGTCGGACAGAGAACAATAAACACAGGTGAGCATAGAGAGATGGTCAAGTGTCGGACAGAGAACAATAACACACGGTGAGCATAGAGAGATGGTCAAGTGTCGGACAGAGAACAATAAACACGGGTGAGCATAGAGAGAGGACGACTGTCGGACAGAGAACAATAACACGTGGTGAGCATAGAGAGACGACGACTGTCGGACAGAGAACAATAAACACGTGGTGAGCATAGAGAGACGGACGACTGTCGGACAGAGAACAATAAACACGTGGTGAGCACAGAGAGACGGACGACTGTCGGACAGAGAACAATAAACACGTGGTGAGCATAGAGAGACAGGACGACTGTCGGACAGAGAACAATAAACACGTGGTGAGCATAGAGAGACGGACGACTGTCGGACAGAGAACAATAAACAGTGGTGAGCATAGAGAGACAGACACTGTCGGACAGAGAACAATAAACACTAGGTGAGCATAGAGAGACGACGACTGTCGGACAGAGAACAATAAACACGTGGTGAGCATAGAGAGACAGACGACTGTCGGACAGAGAACAATAAACACGTGGTGAGCACAGAGAGACGGACGACTGTCGGACAGAGAACAATAAACACTAGGTGAGCATAGAGAGAACAGCGTCTCTGAAAACATGAAAATGACGATTTGGTTTCCCTTTCCTCGTAACAAAACGTTTAATTACTTGTTATGTCTATTAAAAAAAATGCAAGTCATTCTAAAACACTAGAATCCCAAAAATATGATATAGACCTAAACGCCAAAAATAAATAAATAACAAATTGATATTTGAATAGAAATTGAAATCACGGTCTGAAACGTCGAAAGGTGTGCATGTCAGTGAGCGAATACCGGAGGCATCTGAATACAATACATGATTTTTAAAACACTGCTCTAGTTCACTTATAAATGAAGCCACATCCTCCCTGTCGACGAATTTATCTGCCCCTGATCTGAAGTTAGACGCAAGTTCAGTCGCTTAACAGACCGGGTTTCTCGATTCAAATCAACACTCGCAGGTGTATACTTCCCCTTGATGAGGAAGCTAATGTAGACAAACGGGGCCTTAGTATATTGTTTTAAATGAATCTTGAATTACACAAGTAGGCTGAACTTCATTCAGTATTAGAAGCATTTAATTTACAGTGGGTAGATAAGTTAGGTAATACGAAGAAAGGTCAACAGTGGAAACTGAATCCGTTGTGCAATAAGGCCTACAAAGAGAGAGAGAGAGAGAGAGAGAGAGAGAGAGAGAGAGAGAGAGAGAGAGAGAGAGAAGAAGAAGAAGAAGAAGAAGAAGAAGAAGAAGAAAGAAAGAAAGAAAGAAGCTCGTTGTAGCAGACAATTTCTGGAACATTCATAATCGTCAAAAGAACTGAAAGGAACTGATATATCTGATAACGCTTTTGGGGAAAAAATATGTACATATCTTCATAATTTACTTACATAGCAAAACTGTAAATGAATTACATTAAAATAACAATGTCAGTTTTCATTCTCATCAACTCTTTAATCCTTCTTAAACAATGTATAGAAATAAAGCATTATTCTTTCAGAACTGGCACAGCAAAGAAATCAAACAAATAACGACTATTATCCTAATGACAACAAGACTAACGTCCCTTTGAGGAAGCGCAATGTCTGGTTAGACCAAACATGGCTGATCGCTCTGATTAATTCCACTCCCAAAGAATGGATTCAAAGGACAGAGAGAGGTGAACTTGACACGTGCAAACTGGACTGTTCGGTGAAAAGTTTTGACACTACGCCCCAAACAAACAAAAACAAACAAACAAATAGAAAAAAAAAAAAACAGCAACAAAATTATATCAGCAAACAGACAACTCTACCTACAGTGCGTTACCTTTGTAAAAGATAAACAAAACTGGTTATATATGAGATAAATCAGCATGGTCAAGGAATTAGCAAACTATCAGAGAAACTACACTCCATGTTCTATACTGGAAAATCATACATCATACATCATCTTCCAAACATAATGCTGCTAAAGAGTAAGACACAATGATACATGCTCCTATTGTGCTGACACGGGGGTGTATTCAAACTTTCCTTTTTATAGCCCAGGTGGAAAAATTTTCCCCCTTTACATTCATCAAAGGAACAGTCCAGCAATTTCTTATGTTCTTAAATAAAAAAAAATTACATCAAACTTTGGGGTTTTGATCGCGAAAAATGTCCACTAGCGTTTTCAAGGGAAAAACTAACCAGCTCTCGCTGCAATTAAAACTTTAAAAAAATTTTCTTCTTTTTCCCCCCCCCCCCTTTCCCCCCCCCCTCTCTCTCTCTCTCTCTTCTCTCTCTTCTCCCTTTTCCTCTCTTCTCTCTCTTCACACACAACACTTTAACACCACAGACACACACATACAAGAAGGGGAAAAAGAGAGGGAGAGAAGAGAGAAGAAAGGAGAGAGAAGGTATTTAAAAAAAAAAAAAACGGTATCTAAGGTTTGAACGGAAGAAAAAATAAAAAAAAAAATTCGCTCGCTGAAATATCCATCACCTGAAAATGATACAAATGGACAGACCACAAATCTTTTTGCGCCCTTTTTTTGGGATCGGGCATCCAAAAACTTATCGTGGGCGACAAATTTCGTCGTACAATTTTGGTGTCACAAATTTGTCCATCCGCATGAACTTAATTTTTTCCCCAAACCAAAATTTCAAACTTGAGGTACGGTACGCTCTAAATTCCACTAACCTTTCGCTTCCGAGCGGATCTTCTCACCGCGCTCGAGAACACACTTCAAACCAACCGATCAAACTTTCTCACTTCATTCCCCTTCGTTTCAAGTGGTCGAAGACGATTCTATAAACGGACCCCGTGTGTAAACATCTCTAAAACCAAAACCCCCCAAAATCAAGTCGGCAGATGAAATGCATGGGAAAATGTTATTTTTGCTTTTCTTCTTCTTTTTGTTTGCTTTTTGTTTTTGTTTTTTTTTTTTTTGTTGCTTCTTTTTAAGGGCAGGACGCAATGGTATTTGATTACTCAAAACAACACTGGATTGATAAAAGGAAAACGAAACGAAAAAAATCGGGCGACACATTTCAACAGTTCAGGTTAACTGATTGGGCCAAAAAAATTCCATATTTTTTTTCCCTACTTTTTCCAGGGCTTTTTATAAATTTTTTCCCAACCCCGAATGTTTGTGCGTGCACCCGTATGTGATTCCTCAAACACACCAAAAAGAATGCTTTTAATGTACAAGCATTCAATACTTTACCAAAAAATTTAGTGTGTGTGTGGTTTGTGTGCCGTGCGCGCCATGCGTTAAAAAGCAGAGACACGAACAGAACAAGGAGAGAGAGGGGTCAGTGTGTCATGTATGTGAGAGAGAAAAACGGTGGGTGTTGTAAATGTGAGTGTGAGGCCGCCCCCATGTGTGGGGGTGGGGGGTGAGAGACATGTGGGGTGTTGTTTTGTGGATGGTGTGTGTGTTGTGAGAGAGAGATATGGTCAGGGGCAGGGCAGGTCAGGGGAATTTGGACACTAGGCCCTTGCGGCCTCTCAACTGTCCTTTCATTTTAATTTGGATGTTCAACATGGCTGAGTACTTACAAGCCCATGTGCTCTCTATTCAATTCCGTATTTAAATTTTGACATAATTTTTTGGGTAAGAGAGAGAAAGAGAGAGTGAGTGCATTAGAGACAGTGTGTGTGTGTGTGTGTGTGTGTGTGTTTATGTACAGGGTTCCTACAGACTTCCAAGAACAAAATTCAAGGAGTTTTCAAGGAGTGCCTTTTCTATTTCAAGGTTACAATACTTGCGTAAAAATTGAAAACAGAAACGGCACTTTGATTTTCCTGTGTTAAGGTTGATGAAAAAAAAATTACTTACAATTTTTTTTTGTATAAAAAAAACAACAACTTTGTTTTAAAATAATTTTTTCATCAACCTGAACAGAGAAAAGTCAAACTGCCATTTCTTTTTTTCCAGTTTTTATCAGAGTGAGTGTGCCAGTACACCACACATTAGAACATTAACAAACTCAGACTCTTTGTATTAAATGCCAAAACACTAAAATCAGCAAAAATATGTCCATTTGTAAGAGAACATACTGACTATGCATGGTGTGTAAGAGACTGGTTGGAGGAAAAAAAGTAAAAAAAAAAATATAAAAAAAAAACTTGTTTAAAAAAAAAACGTTTAAAAAAAAATTGCAAACGTCGTCGCGAGCGTTAATACCAAGGGAGGTAATTTGATCAAAATTGATGAAGCTACAAATTACCTCCCTTGGTAATCGTCTGCTAAACCTCCGGCCAGAGATCTGAAAAATGCGATCATTGTGCGTGATTTAATTTCTGTTTTTATTCCTATTTCAATGTTTTTGTAATGAAACTTCAAAGCAAAATTCGACATCATGAAAAAGTTTGCACATCTTTTACAAAATTCCAGGACTTTTCCAGACCCATGGCCACAAATTACAAAATTCCAAGACTTTTCCAGCCCTGGAAATGGTGTTTTCATTTTTCCATACTTTTTCCAGACTTCCAGGACTCTGTACGAACCCTGCAGGTTAAAGGAAATTATACACTCGTAAGTGCTGGACGATTTCTCCCTCTCCCCCCCCCTCCCCCCCCCCCCCTCCTCTCTCTCTCTCTCTCTCTCTCTCTCTCTCGTTTAAAAAATCAGTTCTGAACATAAGCCGTCTGTAAATCTATCCACTTATATACGCGGACTTAAGAACCAAACTGCTAAATCCTTTCTTTTTTTTTAAATTCAACTGTGCGTGTTCTATGAACTTTCTTCTTTTTTTTTTTTTTGCTGTCCCAACCTCTGCGCTACCTCAGAGGCAGTGCACCCACGCCGCTCATTCCGACACCCCGTCCACAGCCATAGCCCGGCCGGCCCCGCCGCAGCCCCGGCACCAGCAATCCACAGGGAGCAGTCAATGTCAAGTCGTCATGAGGCAACCCACCGGAGGAGACACTGCACTGCTGCCGTCACTTCGGTGGTGTTCAGTGGCGCCTGTTCTGATCTAACATACGCAGGACACCACCTACTAAGCCCCCTACTGACGACAATAATTGCTTAGTCGCGGAGCCGGCGTGAGTGAGCTCTCCCTCCGGAGGGCGCCACCACGTCCGTCCAACGACAGCCCCCATGGACTCGCCGATACCGGTGACCCCGACGGAATCAAACCAAGACCACAGACGCGGAGAGGACATCAAACTGAGGTCACCATGAGAGCAGGGCATGAAGGGCCACAGAATTTGAGACTTTTTTTTTATGCTGATCAATGGGAATGAGGATGATTAAGATGATGCTACGGATTTCCATTTCGGTCTGAGACTACATGACAGGGCTGTACTCTACGCTTCCTTTCATAATATATCCTGGCGTCAACCAGGCCCGAGAGATACAGGCACCTGCAGTGTTGGTCAGGAAATTTGAGCAACACTCTCAGAAACGCATCCATTAAGTGGATGAAACTCGACTGTGTGGTCCCAGTCTTCCCAACTGAGTCCGCAGCAAACTCAACTCTGGGTAGGAGCCGGTCGGGGCAGAAAAAACCCACATGACTCTGATGGGATTCGAACCCACGACCTCCCAGCCGGGAGTCCGCGACGCTAACCACTTCGCCACGGCGGCTGGTCTCTATGAGCTTCTTGTTCGTAGAACAACAAACCTGTTACCAAAAGCTGATTCTAATCCTGTCACGGTTTCAGCGAGTGGTTTCACTTAAACGGCCTATTCACCAGCGACTCCGGTTATGTCACTGCTTATATTCGTTGTTTTCACTGATATCATTGGACCTGAAGAAATAACCCTCAACCACTTACATTCGTTTTTTCCACTTGTTGTTGTTGTTGTTGTCGTACCCTGGCTAAAAGACTCCAGGATCATCCGAACAGCCGAAGTATTTGAACACTATGGCACAAATGCATCAGCTGGGGATGAGAACATTACGTGTGTGACCGTTTTTGATTACCCCGCCACATGGGCAGCCACACTCCGACTTCGGGGGATTTGGGAACTGATAATGTTATGCTAGGAGCTTGTCACGACTGAAGACAATCCCCACATAACTATGCAGAGCATAACAACATTTTCCACTGATATCATTGGACCTGAAGTAATAACTCTCCAACGTTTACACTCGGCAGGTTTACACTCGTTGTTTTCACCGATATATTATTGGACCTGAAGAAGTAACTCTCTAGCCAATGAAAGTGATGGTACCAGAGAACACCTCGTAAAATATCAGACGGAGGATGTCGCTACCCTAGGCCAACACACACAGAGAACTCTATGGCACACACAGAGAACTCTATGGCACACACAGAGAACTCTATGGCAAACACAAGAACTCTATGGCACACTGATGAACTTGTGAATCTGAACATCAAACCCGTTCGAGTTCGAGTCATCCTTCAGCTACTTCTGGAAAACGGTATGACTTTGACAAAGTATTGCTGAATTGGCATCTCAAACAAACTGAAATAACACAGAAAGGACGCAAAGTGTTTCAGCGGTACTATCCCAGTGCTTTTCGATTCATTAGGTTCTAGCCCAATTAATGTGAATGGAGGAAGTTAAGTATTAATTTGAGATGTGGGCCCACTGAATTTTTGGTGTTGTAACACAAGTCTGAGGCTCTGCTACAAGTAAAATGCTGTAGTTCGGAATTTCACTGCTTAGTCAGCCTAGAATCCATCTCGAGGTTAGACAATTGTACACTTTTAGCAAACCTTGCGAACAAAACCGCGTGACAAACCGATTTTTTGCATCAATTCAATCATTTTAAACACATGCGACATCACACTAAAATCTCTGAAATTTTTGTCGAAATCCAAAACATGAAGAATTTCAAAGACACGGAGTCTCGAAATGCTGAACATTCGAAACCCGGACATTCTCTCTCTCTCTCTCTCTCTCTCTCCCCTCTCTCTCTCTCTCTCTCTCCTCTCTCTCTCTCTCTCACACACACACACACACACACATACACACACACACACACACACACACAGAGGAGCAGGCAATAGGAATGGATCTGTCTTCTGGATGGATGAGAATGGTTTCCACAAGCAGCTAGTGAAGGATTCAATATTTACCATGTATTTCCCTAATGTCTTGTTCTCATTTTCTCTCTTCCACCGTTCCTTTCCCACATTTTTCTTTTTAATCTTTGCCAAGCCATTATTAATGTGATGACGGAAGAATTGTTAGCCTGCACTTGTTTTTACCCACTACTAAATTGTTCAGCATTATCTCTCTCTCTCTCTCCTCTCTCTCTCTCTCTCTCTCTCTCTCTATATATATATATATAATATATATATATATATACATATATCTGTCAATGATGTTAAAAAGGAAGGTTAAAACTCGAGGTTAAAACTCTACAAATTTGTTTCGAGCTTGCTGCGCTGTCATCAGGATGTTTTGGTTTGCCCACCGCCGATGTTATATAGCGTGTGGGTTCCCGTTTGCGGTTGTTTGCACGTGCGGGTTGGCTGCACGTGTTTTGGGGGGTTTTAGGTTTTTGTTTTGGGTGTGTTCACTATATTCATCTTGATTGCTCCTCACGTTGAGCACTGTGGCCCGAAAGATTTTAAAATGGAGGAAATCAACTTTAGGCAGTCAACAAAAAACATACCGTTCTCTAAACCACAATTCTACTTAAAAAGATTAATAGAACAAACCGAAAAGTTCGTACGCAATATGAGATGGAAAGCATTCTTTTTCCTGAACCCGAACGCAAAAAAAGAGGACAAAACACCTACGATTTCAAATCATGGCGATCACCACCAGTCATAGACGATATGAAACCCTTTGAAGATCAAATGAAAAGAATGATAACCAATATTGAATTCAAAAAATCTAACAACGATTTCCAAACAACATTAAAAAACCAAATAAAACAAGTACAAAATGACAAAAAATATTTGTGAAGGCTGACAAAACTAGCAATTACTACAAAATGGAACCAAAGGAATATTCTCAACTCCTTGACAAAAACATCCAGAAAAACTACAAAAAAGCTGACAAAAATACACATGACAGTATCCGCACTAAAGAAAAAGAACTTGCAGAGCGCATAGACCTAAGTGACAGGATAGAAGCGACAGCAACAAAAGAAGCTTTCATAACACTCAAAGACCACAAACCCAACTTTCATAACAATCCAACATGCAGACTAATAAACCCATCCAAATCTGAATTAGGCAAAATAAGCAAGAAAATTCTGGAAAAAATAACAAAGGACATAAAATCAAACTCTGATTACAACCTCTGGAAGAACACATACGAAGTTATCCAATGGTTCAAAAAACTCAATAAACAAAGTAATACAGTATTTATCACATTTGACATAGTATACTTTTACCCATCCATAGACGAGGAACTACTCTCCAAAGCCCTGAAGTTTGCCAGTAACCACACAGACATAACAGGGTCAGAAATGGAAATCATTCTCCACACCAAAAAACATTACTACACAGCAGAAATGAAACCTGGATCAGGAAAACCAACAGAAACTCAACATTTGACGTAACCATGGTTCATATGATGGTGCAGAAACATGTGAACTGGTCGGACTATTCATGCTGTCCAACATCAAGAAAAAACTCGAAAACAAGTCGGACTGTACAGAGACGATGGCCTTGCTGCACTAACAAACAACCCAAGAACCATCGAAAACAAGAAGAAAGAACTATGCAAAATCTTCCAAAACCACAACTTAAAGATCACCATTGAAGCAAACAAAAAGGTAGTGAACTACTTAGACATAACACTGGATCTCAACAACCATATATATAAACCATACAAGAAACCCAACGATACACCTCTTTATGTACACACCAAAAGTAACCATCCACCATCTGTATTAAAGACCATACCCCATGGCATAAACAAGAGACTATCAAACCTGTCATGCAATGAGAGAGTGTTCAACAATGCAGCAGTGGAATACCAGGAGGCACTACAAACAAGTGGATACAATTACAAACTACAATACAACCCGGACAACAACACAAATAAAAGCAAGAAAAATAGGAAAAGAAAAATCATATGGTATAACCCCCCATACGACGGGAAACTCAAAACAAACATAGGGAAAGAATTCTTCAAAATCCTAGCAACTTCATTTCCAAAAGAGCACAAACTGTCCAAAATATTTAACAAAAACACTGTCAAAATATCGTACTCATGTATGCCCAACCTCAAAAACCTGATTGACGCATCCAACAAAATGAAAATCAACACAGCAAAGAAGGTGAAGAAAGGAAATCTTGCAATTGCACGAGAAAGGAGCAGTGCCCACTAAACAATAAATGTCTCCACAAAAACATTGTATACCAGGCTACTGTAACATCAGAAAATGAAAAAGAAACATACATAGGGATCACTGAAACCACTTCAAAACCAGATATGCAAACCACAAACAGTCATTCAATAAAGAAAAATATAAAAACCAAACAGAACTGAGCAAATATATCTGGAAACTTAAAGATGCAAAAACAAGCTACAATATATCCTGGAAAATCATAAAAAGAGCATCACCATACAGCAATGTTTCAAAAAGGTGCAACCTATGTTTAACTGAAAAATGGGGTAATACTATGCAAACCACACTTAGCAACTTTAAACACAAAAACAGAAATAGTAAACAACTGCAGGCATAAATGGAAATCGTTGTTAGTGAACACACCCAAAACAAAAACCTAAAGCCCCCAAAAACACGTGCAGCCAACCCGCACGTGCAAACAACCGCAAACGGGAACCCACACGCTATATAACATCGGCGGTGGGCAAACCAAAAACATCCTGATGACAGCGCAGCAAGCTCAAACAAATTTGTAGAGTTTTAACCTCGAGTTTTAACCTTCCTTTTTAACATCATTGACAAATGTTGCTCCCCAAGGGGTCGAGCACTTTTAAAATCATTTTAGGCTCTTTGGTTATATTCATCTATATATACATTATATATATATATATATATATATATATATATATATATATATATATATATATATATATATATATATATATTATATATATATATATATATATGATCTGCGTTCAAAAGGATTACGATGGTTCCCTCAGGTAACTAGTAAAGGGTTTCTCATATTCATAATATATTCCCCCCATTTTCTTCATCTTCATTTTTTCCCTCTACAAGTTCAAATCTTTGCCAAGTCATTTTATAATGACAAGAATTGTTAGCCTGCACTTGTTTTCCCCCACTACTTAATTGTTCAGCATCATATACATATATATATATATATATATATATATATAGAGATAGAGAGAGAGAGAGAGAGAGAGAGAAGAGAGAGAGAGAGAGAGGACGTGTGCATGCGTGCGTGCGTGCGTGCTTGCGCGCGCGTGTGTGTGTGTGTGTGTGTTGTATGTGTGTGTGTGTGTGTGTGTGTGTGTGTGTGTGTGTGTGTGTGTGTGTGTGTGTGTGTGCGTGCGTGCGTGCGTGCGTGCGCGCGCGTGTGTTTGTAATATCCTACAGAACAATCTCGAACATTATTTCAATGAAATACCAATATGAAGAAGGCGGAGAATCAACCAGCTGTGCCAAGTTCGCCCGCCATCAGCCATTCCGCTTGGTTGTCACCCCAACAAAACATCACGAATGAACTTTTCAAAGCAATGCAATTATACACGTCTTGCTGGCAAAACCCGGGTTAAATTCTCACAACCCAGTATGCAGCAAGAGGTACCTACCACCTATTCGCCATGTCCGTTTCGACGTAGTTTGGAAGGGTTGAACCCATGGACGTTGTCACGGTCGATTCGTGCGGCGTGCGTGAATCGTTGTGCGACAGTCGATTTGACGTGTGACGTGCGTCCTTTGAATGGTTTCAGCTTCACTGTAGACTGGTATGAACCGAACCATAACAATCGTCTCAATCGTGATTTTGTCTTCATTTTTTTCTTCTTTTTTTTTCTTTACATATTCCTGCCGATGATTTTCGAAAGTCGATCAAAAAAAAGAAAAAAAAAAAAAAAAAAAAAAAGCCGATCACGCGGATGAGTTCGTTTTTTCAGGGACCCTAGAAAACGAGTTTCCAGGTTTGAAAGTGTCACCGA
>CM031607.1:47945904-47977080 GCA_018398815.1 Conus ventricosus | reverse complement strand
TCGAATCCTATAGAACGGACAAAAACAGACGAAAACTCTATAGAATGCAGCCCAAAACGAACTGTAGAATGTGGCAAGAACAATGTGGGTCAAGAAACCAAACCCTCCCTTATAGAATGCAGACCAGAACGAACGTAGATGTGGGTCAAGACAAATGTGGGTCAAGAAGAACTATAGAATGCAGACCAGGAACGTAGAAGAAATGTGGGTTCAAAGACGAAAAACTGTGGGGTCAAGATTCGAAAATGTGGGTACGGGGGGTCAGGAACGATGTGGGTCAAGAACGAACTGTGGGTCAAGACAAACCCCTAGAATATGGCCCAAGAACAAACCCATTAAAATGCGGCGCGGATCTGGGTCATGGATGGAAACACGACCCAGTCCTAATTTAAAACGTACAGACTACGGACCCGACTGTGATAAACACGCGGAGGGGGTCACGGTGTGTGGTCCATTGGGACGTACCCCTTCAGCCTGATTAGAATGCGTGGCGGGAATCTATGGGCGGTTACTAGTGTCATAAGTCGATAAAAATCTGTTTTTCCTAAGAAGACGGCTGTTGTCCTTTCAGGATAACGGGGGTATGTTTTTAATCTTTGAGGATCAGAATTTAATTTCCTCAGGATCAGGGCCCTACTTTCCTGTTTTCCCTAGGGATTACAAGTAATTTCCCATAGGAAACTATCATTAAACGGAGTAACTCCTAAGGGTAACCACTGTTTTCCCTAACCACTGTTTCCCCTATCTTCACGGGGGAAAACATTTAAATCACCTTGAAGAAAACCAAGGAAATAGGAAAAGTTATGATCCTCGGGATCACAACTATTTTCCCTATTCTGTCGACCCCTTTTGCGCTTGCTTGGTAAACAAACTATCGCAGGGGTTTTTTTCCTTGTCACAGAGGTTTTTACTTGCGATAGTCCCAATTTTTCCCTCGGGGAAAAAACAAGGCTAACGGTTATTGTCCAAAAGAAAATAGGAAAACAATTGAGATCTTCAGGGAAAACAATTGTGATTCCTAGCAGAAATGGCTGTGATCCTAGGATAATGTGTTTTCTCTCTTTTTTCGCTGGTTGTTGTTTCGTCATTATTCCCAGGGATAGGGAAAGCAATTTTGCAATTGGCAGAGCAAACAGATGCGATTCGCAGCCAAATGGTTGTGATCCTCATATATGTGTTTTCCCTTGTCATTTTTTTCCCGAGGGTCATGCCTTTGTTTCCTTTTCTTTTTTATCCTGAGTAAGACCGTTTTTTCTCCTCCAGACGCATTGTATTCCCATACGATCCGTCGTGCGGATCCGGATCGAAGGGCGGATACAGGAGTCTGCGCTCCTCCCAAGTGAAACTTTTTTTTTTTTTTTGCCTCCTAACTGAATTGCAACGGTGCATCGCACACAGTGTGTAGATTTAGATATTAAACACCTATATGTTGGAAAACTACTATAACGTTTGACAAAATAAAATCTATTTTAAAAAAGATTCCCAACACGGCTATTGTTTCTTAAAAGGTTTACCCAGCGACGCAGACGACAACTGTTGTAGGCAGTCCGCAAACGTGGACACTGCTGCCGAAGACTCGGATATATTTCTGTCAGAGCGGTTTGAGGTGAGCCAAAGTTATACTGCACGTTTTTGCCAGGGGCATTTGGAAGACCACATGATCAAAATGTTGCTTCTTCCCGGGTAAATATTTCCTAAATTTCGCGAACTTATCAGTGGCTCGGGGTGTTTCAAATGGACACCTGTGTGTGGTGGGTTTTTTTTGAACACGTGAGACTGGACAACACTGAAGCGATATCACCTGTCCATGCGCTCGTGTAATGATGTAGCATCTTTTCTCTCAAAACGTTATTTTACAGAGGCATAAAAGAAGGGGACACGAACTGATTTTCGCACTGTAAACTGCACTGTTTGTACACTAATTGTTGTCCTGTAAACTGGGCGGAGGACTGCAGTGACAATGACACCCAAAGTATGACTGTGCAAGACATGCATCCTTGGTGTGGAGGAACCCCTAAACATAGCATGCGTGTCACAGACTCAACTGAAGGGACCAGGGTTAGGTTTTGAATTCGTTCTACATGCAACGCATTAGTTTGCGTGTTCTGCATGCGACGATCCCTAGTTTCGTGTGGTGTGTGTGTGGTTGTGTGTTGTGTGTGTGTGTGTGTGCTACCCTCAACGCCTGTGACATTAATTCCCCCGCCACTCTTTTCCAGGCCTCCTTTACACTACCACAGCCAAGCTTATGCCATCGCTGTGGCCCAGTCCCCAGGGAGCAGTCAGTATCTTGGTGGTGTTTACTGATGCCTGTTCCGTCCAGGGTTTTAAAACACGTGAGAAACCCACTCTTGAAGACGCATTTTATGAAGTGGATGAAAATCGACTGTGTGATTCCACTTTTCCCATATGAGTATTTTGAAAACCATTTAGGAACCATACGGATCTGGAAATTCATACATTTCTTTTAGTAGGAATCAAGCCGACGACCTTCCAGCCTGCATGCCCCCTGTACTACTAAACCACAGCACTACGGCGGTACAATCCTTGTTTGGTCACAACCAGTTTATAAACGAACAAGTAGGGTAACTCTTGCTACCATGATGAAATAAATCCCCCGTCATAACTCCAAACGAATGCTGTTTACGACACCAAATTCGTCTAGCGGGAATGACAACACAGAGCACACAGAACAAACAGCAGAAATGACAACACAGAGCACACAGAACAAAACAGCAGAAATGACAACACAGAGCACACAGAACAAACAAAGAAACAATACCCCACTTTTTTTTTTCTCTCTCACAGATCGTTGTTACCACGATTTAGAGATCATTTTCTTAACAGTGGCAAAGGAAGAGGAGTTGTGTATACGTAGGTGCCATGTTCATTCGTCTTTGTTTGAGCCCTGTTGCCCAGGCTGACCCCCCCAGTAACCACACATGCCAGCTTTTTGTTGTCGACTGTGCGGGAAATTTTATCGACCCGCTGGCTGCCCGTCGCCTTTGCCTGTGCGCCAGCCCCACGTGTGTGCTGCGATCGCCGGAGATGGCGGAGCGAGACGTCCTGGGTTGTTGATGTTAACATTTTGGGTTTGGATTAAGACCCGGCCTTTAAACAGACGATATAGGTTCTAGATCTTAAAAAGGTCTTCCTGGCCCGTTGACTCTGTCCACTAACAGAAAAATAAGCATTTCTCGTGAATGAGGGATACGTTTTCTGCCCGGCTTTTGAATACGATTTACATTATTCAGAACACCACGCGCATTTCTTTTTTTTTTTTTTTGTTTACAACATAACGGACATATGATACACTGGTTCACACCGCCATGACAGAGTTCGTCATTGTCTGCAGTGAGAAGCCAATAACCTCGTTTGGGGTTTCAGGAAAAACGCTAGGACAGGTTGATGGCGGGCGGAAGGTTTCGAGAAGAAACTCCCCCAGAAAAGTGTTCCGGCCCTGAACTTCTTCCACTCTAAGTGAGCCGGCGCGCATCCAAGTCATGACTCTTAGATGCTCTTTCTGCAGCCAATTTTTTCCCCATTTTAACCCGCCACTGCCGGGATTCGAATCCGCAACTTTTGGATAGGTGGGCGTCTCAAGGCGAGCCGTTTCAGATACCCGTTCTAAGTCGGGGAAAATTTAAACCTTGTGAAGTTCACTTTCGTTCCTTGTAGATCACACCCTGGAACTCTTTTCCAGCTGCCTTTGCTATTGCCTTCACAGTTATGTCCTCTCTTTAAGAGAAACCCCCGCTGTTTCATGAGTCATTGGCTGGGCGAGTCTACAAATCCCCCTTTCTCCAATCTCTATGAAGAAGACTTTGACCTGGAAGGGCAGATTTCCTCAAGCTGCTGGCTAGACTTGCTACTTCTCAGTCAGGTAGGAATGTGACCTTGCTCCATTTGCTTTTGTATAGTGCAGTGATTTTTGATCAGAAATTTTTTTTGATGAACCTGAGTGGAGAGCAATATTCGGTCTTATGCCACTCTTCCTGATGATCTTGGGTGGTTTTCCCATTCTGCAAAATGAGCATTCCAGTCAAACCCCTCCATTTAGCTAACCCTGCTTCCATGGCTCTTGATATCACAGCTGCTCCAGACCATGATTTGTGGCCTCCTGCGTGTAAAATTTCGTTTTGCTGGGGCTTCCGATGGCTTAGCGTTTCCTCCAGTAGTGCAATGTACGTGCGTTTTCCTCCAGAACTTGGTTTTTACTCCATGGGTTTTCCTTCCTAGGCTAGCGCTTTCATTGCATTTAAATCAGGACATGTTTCACAGTTTGTTTGCCGTGACAGAGTGGACATAAAGGATCATATGATTTCCCCATTTTATCAGGTTTAAAATCGAGGGCAGGATACCACACAGATCTGAGGATGAAGCTGGACTCTCAGAGGTGCACGTGATGTCTGTATTCCAGCTGGGACTTCTTTGGAGTGCCTTTCCCTCGTAGTCCACTGTTCTTGTTGTCCCTTTCTGGACTGCCTTTTTTGTTTCTCTCGGCTTTTTCTTCTGTTTCAGCTCCCCTACTCCATGTCTCTCTTTGCTTCCTTTTTGCCTTTGACCACCATTTCATTCTGTTGACCCAGCCCTCTGTGTGTTGGTCTGTGTGTGGCCTTTTATTTCCCTGATCATGAGGTTTTCCTTTGCCCGTCTACTGCCTCCCGAACTTTCCGTTTTCTGCCCGTCTTCAGCTTGGGCTGGACTGATCACCCAACTTGGTCTTCGGAGTCCTTTGAGCATGTTTAGTAACATTTCTTTACCGACTTTGTACTCCTCCAGGATGGATTTTAGTAGATACTTCAGCTTTGTACTCTCCAGGATGGATTATAGTAGACACTTCAGCTTTGTACCCCCTCCAGGATGGATTTTAGTAGCACTTCAACTTTGTTCTCTCCAGGACGGATATTTGTAGACACTTCAACTTTGCTTGGCGGCAGCAGAGTACGACGTCAGTGAGACACAGGTGTAGCACCCACCATGTTTCAATGTAATGATTAGTCGGACTCCATTCATTCTAAACTGAGCAAGTGCTGATACCGTATCTCAGTAGAAGCCAGAGACTCTAACGGATCAAGCATTAACTGCAGACACCAGACCTTGTTATTTGTATATGTTGTTCAAAATCTGCAGGCTTCCTTTTAGGCCATTTGCAAGGTTTCCTTCCCCTCTTAGACTTTCAAGGAGTCCGTCACTGGGCCATCTTCCCTTTAGGCTGTTGACTATTCTTCTGTTACAGGCTGGAATGGCTTGGTTTGGCTGCAGTTAAACGGGACAGCTTAAGTTGTTTAAAGAGATCGGCCGAATGTTCCGCGAACAATTTAGACAAATTAATGAGTAGTTTTGCTGTTGTTGAGAGCAGCTTTCCATGGGACTTTCAAGTGTTGCGGAATTCGGCATCACTAATCACCAGGGGGGGAACCCCGAGTCGTAAACAGAAGGAGGGAGAGGTATGGGAATGTTTCGCATGTCCGAGGGATTAGTAACAAGAACATGCTGACCTCTGGCCAGTTCCCTGGGTAGAGAAGAGTGTCCACTTGGAAGCACTGGCTATTCACTGGACTCTCTCCTCCCCTGGGCCTGAAAGGAGGCATCGGTGTCAGGTGACCGTCACGAGAAGGTTGACGCTTCATCCTGCAGCAGAGTACATCGACCATTCAGACGTCCTTGTTCTGAGGAATGAATGGAAGTCGCGGCCTATCGATGGTTTGGGCCCTTGTTGTCTATAGCGTAGTAATACAAGAAGCATCAGTCATGTTGGCGGTAGAGAGGTCGAGGCTGTTATTTTCAATGGTGTAGCCTAGGGGGAATCGAACATAGTTTGAAATAGGAGTTAGGCATTAAACCACTGTGTGCCCCAATCTATGTTTGCGCTATGCAGTATCTGTGTGTGTGTGTGTATGTGTAGGAGACTAGCGATTCCATTGGCGGAATAAAAATAACTTGGGGATTTATTGCACAAATCCTTTGATGTGTTGTGTGCCGGTGATTCCATAGGTTGAGCCAGTTTAAACTCGGGTTCTCCTCAGTTCTTTTGAGAACGAATATAAGTGTGCTTGGCGAAAACCAGGAAGTGGTGTGACTCACTTAAGTGTAAAGTGAACTGCGCCCGTCTTGCTGTAGGCACAAGAAAATACAGCGGGAAGCAGAGGTTAACTGTCGCCTTGTTGTCTCCTGGGTGTGGTGACGTAAGACAGGGAAGGTTGCAGTAAGCCTCGGCGGAGCCGACGACGAGAAAGAAATGTCTCCCGTGTGGGGAGGACGGACAAGCAAGACGTGTTCACCTGTGGAGCCTAGACAGTGAGCTGCCAGACAACGGTAGGTGATGTTTGCAGCAGATAGAGACCTGTGGTCGAGGCCGACAGGAGCACTTTATTTCTTCTGAGGAGAGGGCGAAGTGTGGTGGAGTCTGGATACTCATGCGAATGGGACTCATCTACGTTGCCAGTTTCCCCCACTGGATTTGGCCAATCCGGATGACACAAGGGACCGGATGTGGCAGATTCCGCCTCTTAGTCGCACAGTGGGATGAAAGAAACAGACGGTCAATCCAAGTAATGCTGGCAAGTTATTGCCGTTATTTGCTCTTAAGGTTATAAGTGTGCAAACAGAATAGTGAATATTGTCCTTTCCTGGCTAAGAAAGATATATGAATAACTGAAGAACCTGGGATGCGAATTATGAAATTTGTCTGTATGCTGTATTACATGTTTGTATGATACAGATAGATGATTTATGTGTAAGTTAACGGGTTGGGGCGTCGGATCAAGTTGAATACAAGTTGATCATTTCTATGAAATGTTATTAGTATTCCCGTCACCTTTGTGCGGGCCGATGTGAGTGACAGAGTGCGTGTGCCTATGCGAGAGCGCATTATGTTTGTGAAAGCATAAATAACTCTAGTCTCTATAACCCCCCCTGCAACCCTGTACTATGAAAAATCAAATTTTAATAACTAGGGGGGGGTGCGTGCGTAGACCCTCACAAATTGGGGACTTGTCGTCCTGAAAACATAAAAGATCCATAAGTTGATTTTTGAATCCCCCCTGGATATGTTCAAATGCAAGGATTTGAAATTTGTCGTAATTGATGGAAACCTAGATTTTTTTTTTTCTTACCTGTAAAGACGTTTAGTCATGTGTTTGAATGTTTTTGATCTTCCTTATTTTTTCAAGACTGGTACTGTTGTTTGAACATTATCCTTGATTTGGTTGCTGTTGAGGTTGATTGTGGTGTAGCGGCACTATTGATCGGCTCATTAACACGTAGATCGTTGGATATCCTTCGCTTGTTACTGTGGTTGTATTAACTAGCTGAAATCGAGGAGTTAGATAGCTCAGAATGTCGACAGAATAGGGTTGATGGAGACAAAGGTCCCTGAAAAAGATGAGACCTTCATAGAAGAAGGAAAAGCGTTATGAACAAAGGGTCCGGAACTGAAGGCAAAATGTAGATGAGAACGGCCCCGTG
Organism: Conus ventricosus; assembly: GCA_018398815.1. NCBI lineage: Eukaryota > Metazoa > Mollusca > Gastropoda > Neogastropoda > Conidae > Conus > Conus ventricosus. The sequence goes on along the minus strand of CM031607.1, from coordinate 47,969,610 downwards.
TAATCTAGGCCCAGAAAATACAAAGGGAACGGGAAGACATAGAGAAAAGAAAAAAATGTGAAAAGAGAGGAAGAGGAAAGAGAACGGAAAAAGAGGGTAAGAGAAAGAGAACGTGGAAAAATAGGCAGAGGAGAAATAGAACGGGAAAAAGAGGAGACGAGAAAGGGAACGGGAAAAAGAGGAGAAGAACGGTAAAAAGAGGAGAGAGAACGGGAAAAAAGAGGAGAGAGAAAGAGAACGGGAAAAGGAGAGAGAGCAACGGAAAGCGAGGTTGAGAGAAAAGAGAACGGGAAAAGGAGGAGAGGAGAAAGAGAACGAGGGAAAGATAGAGAGAGAGTAGAATGAGGCAAAGAGAGAGAGAGAGGGAGAAGGAGAAAGAAGAGGAAAGAGAAAGAGAGAGATAAGGCAGTTTGAGTTAGAAAAATTAAAATTGGAGAAAGGGAACGGGACGTGGACGCAAAAACCTCAAGTGAACTTTGCACCACATGTCAACCCTTGCTCAATATGCCAAGGTTTCGTATGATAATCCGGGACCATTTTAGAAGACTTCATTTCGCATTTGAAAGATTTGCCAAATCCAGGGCTTACCCTAAGAACGTTGGGCCACAAATTTTGTCTGCGTCTGCTGACACCCAAAGCTAGGGAATTCTTTTTTTTCTGTTACCACCGGAAAAACAAGCCAGATTACGAGTCGGTGCGCGATGCGTATGTTTCAGAGGTATCAAGAAACCGCCGATAGATATAGGCAATTGTACAGAGAAAGCCGTTCGAATCAGTGAGACCACGTACAGTTTCTTCTTACTTTATCGGCTTAGGGGCTCACTTTGACAAAACTGGATAAGGTAATGGAAACATTGAACAAACATTTGAATCTTTGAGGAGGAGATCAGTTAAGGAGCAAAATCTCCTCCACTTGTCGGAAGGATCTCACAGTATTCTTGGCAGAAAGAGAATTAGTAAAGTTAGAGGATTTAGTGACAGTTGCAGACAGGTATGAAATCTGCCAATGAACAGACGTATATGGGGCGAGGGGATCGAACCAGTCGACCCTTAATGGCCCAGACCACACAGTCAGGGAGTGATTCGCCGACTCCTACAAACAGGAGGCGAGACCAGCAGTATAAGCGATTCTATATCCCGTGGCAACATAGTGGACTTCAAGAGAATGTAGAGTGAAACGCACATGTATTAAATGTGGGCGAGAGGGTCACATCGCCACGGAATGTAGCGGACTGCGAATACATTCGATTTAGCCGATGATTACAATTCAACAGGAAGGCAGGGTGCCACCACCCAACTACTATGGCATAGTAAAACGGAATCTGGAGACCTAGCCTTGTTAGATACAGTACTGACTCTAAGCAGCAATGGAGGAGCCGTTTTGGGTGAGAGAGACAGACTAATACAGGGAAACCCCCCTGCGTGCGATAATTCAGAGAAGAATTAATCGCTACCTTTGGCCCTAGTCAAAGTAGAGTCCATAGTTATTCAGGGTAACTCTCACTGGCAGCCGAGCAAAAAATCTCCCTATCCAGCTTTGTTAGGGGGTAGGAATATCCACTCCGAATCCTAACCAGGCTGCCAGTCAAGTAGTGAAAGCAAATGGCAGTTGCAGGGTAGGAAAGTAAACAGAAAGCAGGTGTAGTGCACAGGCCCGCTAGCAGTAGAGCTAGTGTAGGCCATGGAGGAGGCCGTAGTGGCGGTTGCCGTAGGCCAAGGAGGTGGCTGTCCGTGCAGTGCCGTGGGCCATGTATTTGGGCCGTAGTGTTGGTTCAAAAAAGTATGTTGGCGTTGCCGTGGTAATCAGAAATGTAGAGCCACGTATGCGGACCTCAGGTCGGGGCCAACAAGGACCACAAGTGTGACTTGAACCAGCAGCTGGTTATGGGACCATAGGTAGCTGAAATAACCCAAGGCAAGAAGGTCAAGGAGACCTGCTATCGCGTTAGGAAATGTCCAAGAAAGATGTCAGCTCACAGGAAAGAAAAAAAAAAAAAAAAAAAGCAACATCCCGTGATCGGAAAAAAGGAGACGAAAAATACGGCCCCTTCAACAGTAGTGGTCATAGGCCAAGCGAGTGGGATTCGAACCAAGGAATTTCCTCAGAGGAGAAGTAAAATCGGTTTCGGATAGATGATGATGATCATCTCTTAACATTTTGGGAAAGGGCGAGATACGTCGTCGCAGTGAATGGGTGCGACAGCCCCAGAATCATCGTGATCTTCGAATACAACAGACCCCAGTATGAGCAATGGAACCCCATGGGGACTGAACGCCATGTGGGTTTGCTGAAACAGCTAACATGGGGTACGGCAGATTTTCACTGCGCTCCTTTAAGGACAAAATGTGGTTGAAAAGGGAGCTTAATGTACTCTAATGTACAGAGCCTGTCATGCGCCAAACTATCTACCCAGGTACAATTGGTCGAGCCACAAACGAACCGGCGGTCAAGACAGAGATTGAGGTGCAGAATAGTTCCATGGTAGGAGTCATGTCCTCCAGGGCGATGCAGTGATAGTTGTTGAACAACATACAGAAAAACAATTCAGGAGCGAAGCCTACGGCTGCTGTTATTGTGGTGGTTGGTGTTAGCAATCAATCTGTTACGGACAGCACTGTGTAAAAAATGTAGTCAGGCCAGTTTGTTGTTATAGATTTAGATTGCCATTAACGGCGGGGCAGAGCCAAATGATCATGTGTTATTTATCATTTCTGATAAATGTATTTACATGTATGCAATGCTATGTTCATTGCCCATATTAGTGGCGTGGTTGAGCCTATTCATGTGTTATTTTTCAGTTTTGATTTACTGCTTTTGTTCATTGCCCATTATTGAGTTCGGGGAATCAGTACGAGCTCACTGTTGTGATTTATGAAATTTTACTGGTTGATATCCTGTTTGCTCATGTTGATTATGTCACAGCTCAGTGAAGGTGGAAATGTCCTTAAGTTGTGAATCGATAAAAGCTTGATTATTGCATACTGTGTGTGAGACCATGTGAGCAGTTTGTGGCCACACGCCCTGAATTTGAATTTTGATGTTACGTAGGTTGGGCACACGCCCAGAATTGGAAATCTTGGTCTTAGTTGGATTGTGGGCCAACACACCTGAATTTGAATCGAGTATTAGCAAATAGCCATACACTGCCTGGATATGGATTTAGTGCCGAATGATGGTTGTGCTATATTTAGAAGTAAAATGAATGCTTAATTAACAGTATGACATGCTAGATTAGCTAACAATATATAGATAGTTCTTGATTAATCTTTTAGCCATTTTTATGACTGAGTTATTCAATGGACTATCTGACTGATTTTTATTTTTAATTGGGTACATTGTCCATGTAAGAGAATGTTGATGGAATGATGTCTATGAAGCATATGGGGTAGTACTGTAATATCGAACCCATGCAACTGAGTTTGTTTTTATCCAATGGAGAACATTCGACCTGGAGGAAATGTTGATTTGAACAACATCATAAGGTACGGGGGTGTAATGAGTCGGCCGTAATTTTCCCGAAATATAGACAAATTAAGGGGTAGTTTTGCTGATGTTTAGAGGCACACGTGTACAATGGGTCTTCAAGTGTGGCGACAATTTCGTGGCATCACCTAGGGGGGGGATACCCCGAGTCGTATCTGTGAAGGGGAGAGTACTGGAAGTGTTTCGCATGGTCCGAGGGATAGGTAACAAGAACATGCTGACCTGTCCAGTCCGAGGTTAAGAAAGAGTGTCCACTTTGAGCACTGCTATTCACTGTACTCGTCCCGAGGGCCTAAAGAAGGCGATCGTTGTCAGTGTGACCTCACGATAGGTGACCGCAGCCCTGCAGTACAGAGTACAGCGACCATCAGTCCGCCTTGTTCTGAGAATGAATGAAGGCAGCGGCCTATCGAGTGTTGCCGCCTTGATGTCTATAGAGTAGTAAATACTTGAAGCATCAGTCCATGGCGGTAGAGAGGTCGATGGCTGTTTAGTTCAATGTGGTATCTTGGGGGAAACGCACATGAGTTTTGATATGAGGGTTATTCCATTAACCACTGGGAGCCCAAGTCAATGTTGCGCCTAGCACTGATGGTTTGTAGTGTGTATGTGTTAGGTTGTACTAGCGATTCCATTGGCGGAATAAAAATAACTTGGGGAATTAATGGCACAAAAATCGTGTGAAGTGTGGTGTGCCGGTGATTCCATATTTGAGCCAGTTAAACTACGGGTTCTCTCTTTCCTTTGATAACGAAATATAAGGTGCTTGGGGAAAACCAGGAAGTGGGGTGACTCACTTAAGGAAAGTGAACTCGCCCGCTGCAGGGGCTCAAAGAAAAATACGCGTGAAGCAGAGGTTAGCTGTCCGCCCTTGTTGTACTCCTGGTGTGGGGACGTAAGACATTGGAGTGCTTGTAGCCTCGGAGCCGACGACGATAATAATTAGTCTCCCGTGTGTGGGACGGTCGACAGCAAGACGTGTCAACCTGGAGCTAGACAGGGATACTGCAGACAACGTGGGGTGATAGCAGCAAGAATAACCTGTGGGAGAGGCCGACATGCTCGCATTCTGAGTGTAGAGTTGTGGAACGAATGTGGTGGAGTCCGGAGACTCAGTGGCGAGGTTGGCGACTCAAGCAACGTTAGCCAGTGGTCCCCCAACGGGATTGGCTGCAATCGTAGAGGACACAACGGATGAGGCACTACAGCTCGTAGTCGCACAGTGTGATGAAAGAAACTGACGGTACAACCCCGGAATGCTGGCAAGTTATTGACGTTTATTTGCTCTTAAGGTAGTAAGATGTGCAAACAGAATAGTGGAATATGTCTTTCCAGGCTAAGTAAGAATAACTGAAGAACAGGGGAATGTCATATTATGAAATTGTCTTATGCTTTTACATGTTGTATGATACATATAGTTTTGTTGATTAGTAAGGTGGTAGTCTTCGGAGTCAAGATGAATAAAATTGATCATTCTATGAAAAGTTTAAATGTTTCCCTTCACCTTAGTGCTGGCCCGTATGTGAGTGACAGAGTGCGTGTGCCTATGGCGAGAGCGCATTTTGGTTGTGAAAGCATAAATACTTCTGTCTATAACCCCCTTCATCCCTGCATATGACAATCAAATTATTAATAACGAGTGGGGGGGCGCGGAGACCCCGTCACAAGTTGCTTTTTTCCTCAGCTTGTAACACTTCGTGCCTTCTTTCACTTTGGCTTTGAAGTACATCCTGGATGAAGCAACTGACCATCTAACAGCTATCATTATTTTTGTGCTCTCGTCTTCTTGGTGGAAAAGTTCTGCCGTGTTCGTCCACGCAGGCTTATAGGAATAAGGCATCTAATTATTCATTCGAGAAATCCCAGACCTGTACAAGTCATATCTTTCAAGATTACCTCTGTTGCCAAAAGAAACCAACATGGAGAAACTGCACAGTCCCGTTGCTTTGCCAGTTTCCCAGACTCCATCAGTTGTGTATTCTTTTGTGGAGAACCTCATAGAGAAGCACCTAAGTACTTTCTCACATTTCCTTATGTTCTTTTATGGGACTGGATACCTCTTGAGGGCCATTAGAATCATCTCTAGTGTGGAACTGATGCATATGCATTGCCAATCAAGCCACAACCAACGTCGAGTCGTGTCACTGCCCTTGCTCTTTGGATTGACTTCCCACGTCGTACGGCATGCCCTACCCAGCCAGAGATTCTGTGGATGGCCTCCGTTCTGGACTTACAAACACAGTATCAAAGTTCCAATTTTCTGTCCAGTTATTTAGTCAGTGTGGATTGTTCTGACAGATTGTCCTCTTTACACTCCTGACGTGGTTTGTAATGGCAGCGTTTGTCCAAAAAGATCGGAAAGGAGAAGAAATGCCTTTTGCATCTGCAACCCCATCAAATATCATCGGAAGATGCAAGGAAAAAAAAAAAACACCCTGAATGAACCAGGAACTCTCACAGAGGTAACTGTTAATATACTAAGCAAATGCCTACACATCATGCTGTCAGTACAGCACAGTATCATCCTATTGGGGCAGAAATATCACAAGGACCCTCTATGTCCGACTGAAACAGACTTAATCGGTCCAGATAGATTCGCATGTCAAATTTTGACCGGCCCCCGCAAACACAATATCCTATCGAATAAAGGACTCACAAGCTCAATATGGTGCCCCATATAACAAAAAGAAAATTGTTAGCGCAATTTAGGATTTTAATTTAAAGGATCTCATATGCGGATGTTAATCCTCCCACACGTTGCCTTGAACCTTTTGTCGTGTGTGTAATGTGTGTTGAGTTTGTGTTTGTGTGTTTGTGTGAGTGTGTAGCGTGTGGCGATGCGGAGTTAGAGAGTTGAGTGAGTAAGTGTGTAGTGTGAGTGTTGTGTGTGTGTGGTGCGGTGTAAGTGTGTGTGTGTGTGTGACACAGAGAGAGATCTAAGAGAGAGATAGAGAGAGAGAAGAGAGAGATGAGAGAGAGATAGAGAGAGAGAGAGAGAGAGAGAGAGAGAGTTCTTTTTCCCATTTTTGAACCTTCGATCGTAATGACCATCGATCTCTCGAAGTCCATGGTGAGTTTTCCGTTCACGGTATCCCGAACACGACAGGACATGGGAAAGGTGATTGGGTGGAGGGAGTTTTGGAGGGGGGCACTAGAGGGATGTGAAGGAGGGGGGCGGTAAGGACGTTGAGCGCCTGCTGCATTCTGCGGCTTTCGCGACCTTGTTCCTTTCACTCTTCTCAAAGGAGTGAGACGGTCAGTCCCGTTTCGCCCGGTTCGCGGGAGGAAGTCTGGTCGCGCAAGATATCCCCAGCCTCTCAGCGGAGGAAACCAAGACCATCTGGGCGAGGAGAAAGACAACAGGTCTGGTGACTTCTATCACGCAGGGGATTGCCGTGAGGCCTTCTGTGCCTTGCCCACACCACAAGGGGACGCTCTTCGCTCTCCCCACGGGCATCGCAGAGTTTCCCCCCTTGCTGGGTGGCTGCTTGGGTCATCCTTTTTGACCATGCCCGCTCAGTGCTACGGCGCTGTTTTACACGGGTTGTAGGCCATGGTGGCCTCTCCCTTATATAGGGCACCTTGTGGAGGGTTGGAGACCTGTCAGCTGTCCTCATCTGGCGTAGGTAGCCAATCCCAAAGCGATTTTTGATTTTTGTTTTTGTAAATGGATTAACTGAGCTCTAGCTACAAAGCGAACAAGAAATATGAACTGCATTATAACTCCGAATAAGCACATGAATTCCGACGTCAATCATCTATCGGGTTATACGTTACTTACTCACTGTCTCTCGTTTTAGTGCGAACTGAAGGCATGCGACAAGTGATTCACGGTCAGGGGGATGATGCATCTTAGGTTTCGGCAAAAGTATGTAAAATGGTGGTTCTTTTCCAAACCCCAATCATACCCCCATACTGCATAAAACCATGCAAAAATCTTGTGCATGCAGTTACAGTAGGTGGTGGAGAGGTAGATGGCTGGGATCGTTCTTCTCCTATCATCATCGTAAAAGGAGAGAACTTACACCGTTCTAGTGTACGGCGAAATTGTTCACCAAAGTAGCTCACACGAATGACCCCCTGTGTTGTGTAATGTGTGTTGTGTGAGTGTGTTCATCGTCCTGAGAATCAGTCCACGAGTATCTCTCTACACCCACTGAGTATGAGATTTCATTGTTCGACTTTCTTCTGACGGCTCCATCCGAGCGAAGCACAGTTCAGCAGCGTGACAGAAAGTCCCACGCTCCCTGTTGCCTACTCTCGGATGTCACACTGACTAATGTCTGTTAGGAAGGGGGCCGACCACGTGGATCAAGTTTTTCCGGGCATGGAGGGCGAAGTACGGTGGAGTCGGGAGACTCGGCGTGAGGGTGCGACTCAAGCTACGTTGCCAGTGTTCCCCAACTGGGATTTGGCCAATCGGGAGGACACAACGGTGTGGCAGCTTCAGCTCGTAGTCGCACAGTGGGATGATAGAAACTGACGGTCAACCGAGGAATGCTGGCAAGTTACGGACGTTTCATTTGTTCTTAAGTTTATAAGTGTGCAAACAGAATTGTGGAATATTGTCTTTCCTGGTTAATGAAGAGTAATTGAAGGAAAGGGGATGCAATTTATGAGATTGTCTGTATGATGTTTACATTGTTGTATGATACAGATAGTTGTGTTGTGTAGTGACGGGTGGGGGCTCGGAGTCAAGTTAAATAAAGTTGATTATTTTCTATGAAATGTTATTGGTTTCCCGTCACCTTTGTGCGGGCCCGATGTGAGTGACAGAGTGCGTGTGCCTATGCGAGAGCGCATGTTGGTTGTGAAAGCGTAAATACTTCTGTCTATAACCCCCTGCATCCCTGAATATGAAAATCATATGTTAATAACGAGGGGGAGCGTCGGAGACCGTCACATAGACGTATGATTGATTGTCAGCACTGATTTTGTCAGTACTTCCATAATGGCTGCCGCAGCCACATTGCTCTCAATACTTCCATAATGGCTGCCGCCTCATGTCCCAAAGCAGATCACGTGATGTGTGACGTCAGCGCGGAACCCTCTGTAGATCCTCGGTCAAATGCGCTTTGGAATCAGAGATAGCATAGTGTCCGGCGCAATGTCCGACTTCGTGTTCCGCGCCAATTTTGGTTTTATTTGAAAGTTCAGATTTTCATTTTTTCCCCCTATCTTTTTTTTCTTTTCTTTTTCAGCTGTCAAAATGGAGAGCAATCCTTTTATTCTTTTGAGTGGCATATTAAGTTTTAACAGTTCTCAACAATATCTGCTCTGCTCGAAAGTCGTGGAAAGAAAACGTTTTATTTTCTCTTTTTCAATTACAAATGAAAACTCCCTCCCTCTATCTCTCTCTCTCTCTCTCTCTCTCTCTCTCTCTCTCCCCACACACACACACACACACACACACACACACACACACACATGACTTTTCACCTTACCATTTTGTTAAAGGCCGCGTTTTATATCGTTCGGCAAAGAAATTTTGTTTTATCCGCGTTTGTCCCTATGTCAGTTTGTAAAGATAACACAATGATAACAGAACCGATTTCAACCGAACTTGGTGAAAAGATGGAATGGACCCAGAACGAACTGTAGAATGTGGACCAAGAACAAAATATAGGTCAAGAACGAACTCTATAGAATGCAGACCCAGAACGAACTGTAGAATGTGGACCAAGAACAAAATGTGGGCCAAGAACGAACTCTATAGAATGCAGACCCAGAACGAACTGTAGAATGTGGACCAAGAACAAAATGTGGCCAAGAACGAGCTCTATAGAATGCAGACCCAGAACGAACTGTAGAATGTGGGCCAAGAACAAAATGTGGTCCAAGAACAAAATGTGGGCCAAGAACGAACTCTATATATTGCAGACCCAGAACGAACTGTAGAATGTGGACCAAGAACAAAATGTGGGCCAAGAACAAAATGTGGGCCAAGAACGAACTCTATAGAATGCAGTCCCAGAATGAACTCTATAGAATGCAGACCCAGAATGAACTCTATAGAATGGAGGCCCAGAATGAACTCTATAGAATGCAGGCCCAGAGCGAACTGTAGAATGTGGACCAAGAACAAACTGTGGGTCAAGAACGAACTCTATAGAACGCAGACCCAGAACGAATTCCATAGAATGCAGACCCAGAACGAACTGTAGAATGTGGGTCAAGAACAAACTGTGGGTCAAGAACGAACTCTATAGAATGCAGACCCAGAACGAACGGTAGAATGTGGGTCAAGAACAAACTGTGGGTCAAGAACGAACTCTATAGAATGCAGACCCAGAACGAACCGTAGAATGTGGGTCAAGAACGAACTGTGGGTCAAGAACGAACTGTGGGTCAAGGGTGGGTCAAGAACGAACTGTGGGTCAAGAACGAACTGTGGGTCAAGAACGAACCCTAGAATATGGACCAAGGACAAACCCATTAAAATGCGGCGCGGATCTGGGTCCATGGATGGAAACACGACCCAGTCACTAAGTTAACGTACAGACTACGGACCCGACTGTGATGACACGCGGAGGAGGGTCACGGTGTGTGGTCCATTGGGACGTACCCCTTCAGGCCTGATTAGAATGCGTGGCGGGAATCTATGGGCGTGTACTAGTGTCATAAGTCGATAAAAATCTGTTTTTCCTAAGAAGACGGCTGTTGTCCTTCAGGATAACGGGGTAATGTTTTTAATCTTTGAGGATCAGAACTAATTTCCTCAGGATCATGGCTACTTTTCCTGTTTTCCCCTAGGGATTACAAGTAATTTCCCATAGGAAAACTATCATTAAACGGAGTAACTCCTAAGGGTAACCACTGTTTTCCCTAACCACTGTTTCCCCTATCTTCACGGGGAAAACAGTTATCACCTTGAAGAAAACCAACGGAAATAGGAAAAGTTATGATCCTCGGGATCACAACTATTTTCCCTATTCTGTCGACCCCTTTTGCGCTTGCCTTGGTAAACAACTATCGCAGCGGTTTTTTCCTTGTCACAGAGGTTTTACTTGCGATAGTACCAATTTTCCTCGGGGAAAACAAGGCTAACGGTTATTGTCCTAAAGAAAATAGGGAAAACAATTGAGATCTTCAGGGAAAACAATTGTGATTCCTAGCAGAAATGGCTGTGATCCTAGGATAATGTGTTTTCTCTCTTTTTTCGCTGTTGTTGTTTCGTCATTATTCCCAGGGATAGGGAAAGCAATTTTGCAATTGGCAGAGCAAACAGATGCGATTCGCAGCCAAATGGTTGTGATCCTCATATATGTGTTTTCTCCCTTGTCAATATTTTCCTCGAGGGTCATGCCTTTGTTTCCTTTTCTTTTTATCCTGAGTAAGACCGTTATTTTCTCCTCCAGACGCTATTGTATTCCCATACGATCCGTCGTGCGGATCCGGATCGAAGGGCGGATACAGGAGTCTGCGCTCTCCCAAGTGCACTTTTTTTTTTTTTGCTCCTAACTGAATTGCAACGGGTGCATCGCACACACGTGTGTAGATTTAGATATTAAACTACCTATATGTTGGAAAACTACTATAACGTTTGACAAAATAAAATCTATTTTAAAAAAGATTACACACACGGCTATTGTTTCTTAAAAGGTACCCAGCGACGCAGACGACAACTGTTGTAGGCAGTCCGCAAACGTGGACACTGCTGCCGAAGACTCGGATATATTTCTGTCAGAGCGGTGAGGTGAGCCAAAAGTTATACTGCACGTTTTTGCCATGGGCATTTGGAAGACCACATGATCAAAATGATGCTTCTTCCTCAGGTAAATATTTCCTGAATTCGCGAACTTATACAGTGGCTCAGGTGTTTCAAATGGACACTGTGTGTGGTCGGTTTTTTGAACACGTGAGACTGGACAACACTGAAGCGATATCGCCTGTCCATGCGCTCGTGTAATGATGTTAGCATCTTTTCTCTCAAAACGTTATATACAGAGGCATACAAGAATGGACACGAACTGATTTTCGCACCTGTGAACTGCACTGTTTGTACACTAATTGTTGTCCTGTAAACTGGGCGGAGGACTGCAGTGACAATGACAGCAAAGTATGACTGTGCAAGACATGCATCCTTGGTGTGGAGGAACCCTAAACATAGCATGCGTGTCACAGACTCCAACTGAAGGGACATGGTTAGGTTTTGAATTCGTTCTACATGCAACGCATTAGTTTGCGTGTTCTGCATGCGACGATCCCTAGTTTCGTGTGTGTGTGTGTGTGTGTGTGTGTGTGTGTGTGTGCTATCTCAACGCCTGTGACATTAATTCCACGCCACTCATTCCAGGCCTCCTATACACTACCACAGCCAAGCTTATGCCATCGCTGTGGCAGTCCCCAGGGAGCAGTCAGTATTTTGGTGGTGTTTACTGATGCCTGTTCCGATCCAGGGTAAAACACGTGAGCAACACTCTTGAAGACGCATATATGAAGTGGATGAAAATCGACTGTGTGATTCCACTTTTCCCATATGAGTATTTTGAACACCAGTTAGGAACCATACGGATCTGGAAAATCTCATACATTTCTCTAGTAGGAATCAAGCCGACGACCTTCCAGCCTGCATGTCCCCTGTACTACTAACCACAGCACTACGGCGGTACAATCCTTAGTTTGGTCACAACCAGTTTATAACGAACAAGTAGGTAACTCTTGCTACCATGATGAATAAATACCCGTCATAACTCCAAACGAATGCTGTTACGACACCGAATCGTCTAGCAGAAATGACAACACAGAGCACACAGAACAAACAGCAGAAATGACAACACAGAGCACACAGAACAAACAGCAGAAATGACAACACAGAGCACACAGAACAAAGAAACATACCCCACTATTTTTTTCTCTCTCACAGATCGTTATTTACCACGATTTAGAGATCATTTTCTTAACAGTGGCAAAGGAAGAGGAGTGTGTATACGTAGGTGCCATGTCTCATTCGTCTTTGTTTGAGCCCTGTTGCCCAGGCTGACCCCCTCAGCTAACCACACATGCCAGCTTTTTGTTGTCGACTGTGCGGAGAGTTGATCGACCCGCTGGCTGCCCGTCGCCTTTGCCTGTGCGCCAGCCACCACGTGTGTGCTGCGATCGCCGGAGATGGCGAGCGAGACGTCCTGGTTGTTGATGTTAACATTGGTTCGATTAAGACCGGCCTTTAAACAGACGATATGGGTTCTAGATCTTAAAAAGGTCTTCCTGGCCTGTTGACTCTGTCCACTAACAAAAAATAAGCATGCTCGTGAATGAGTATAACGTTTTCTGCCTGGCTTTTGAATACGATTTACATTATTCATGAACACCACGCGCATTTCTTTTCTTTTTTTTGTTTACAACATAACGGACATATGATACACTGGTTCACACCCGCCATGACAGAGTTCGTCAATTGTCTGCAGTGAGAAGCCAATAACCTCGTGTGGTTGCAGGAAAACGCTAGGACAGGTTGATGGCGGGCGGAAGGTTCTCAAGAAGAAACCTCCCTCAGAAAAGTGTTCCGGCCCTGAACTTCTTCCACTCTAAGTGAGCCGGCGCGCATCCAAGTCATGACTCTTAGATGCTCTTTCTGCAGCCAATTTTTTCCCCATTTTACCTGCCACTGCCGGGATTCGAATCCGCAACTTTTGGATAGGTGGGCGTCTCAAGGCGAGCCGTTTCAGATACCCGTTCTAAGTCGGGAAATTTAAACCTTGTGAAGTTCACTTTCGTTCCTTGTAGATCACACCCTGGAACTCTTTCCAGCTGCCTCTGCTATTGCCTTCACAGTTATGATCCTCTCTTTAAGAGAAACCCCGCGCCGTTTCATGAGATCATTGGCTGACGAGTCTACAAATCCCCTTGCTCCAATCTCTATGAAGAAGACTTTGACCTGGAAGTCAGATTTCCTCAAGCTGCTGGCTAGACTTGCCTACTTCTCAGTCAGGTAGATGTGACCTTGCTCCATTCTGCTTTTGTATAGTGCAGTGATTTCGATCAGAATTATTTTTGATGAACCTGAGTGGAGAGCAATATTCGGTCTTATGCCACTCTTCCTGATGATCTCTGGGTGGTTTTTCCCATTCTGGAAAATGAGCATTCCCAGTCATCCACTCCATCAGCTAACCCTGCTTCCATGCTCTTGATATCACAGCTGCTCCAGACCATGATTTGTGGCCTCCTGCCGTGTAAAATTTCGTTGCTGGGGCTTCCGATGGCTTAGCGTTTCCTCCAGTAGTGCTAATGTACGTGCGTTTTCCTCCAGCACTTGGTTCTTTACTCCATGTTTACCTTCACTAGGCTAGCGCTGCATTGCATTAACTCAGGACATGTTTCACAGTTTGTTTGCCGTGACAGAGTGGACATAAAGGATCATATGATTTCCCCCATTTCATCAGGTTTAAAATCGAGGGCAGGATACCACACAGATCTGAGGAGAAGCTGACTCTCAGAGGTGCCACGTGATGTCTGTTATTCCAGCTGAGACTTCTTTGGAGTGCCTTTCCATCGTAGTCCACTGTTCTTGTTGTCCTTACTGGACTGCCTTTTTTGATTCTCTCGGCATTCTCTTCTGTCTTCAGCTCCTCTACATCCATGTCTCTCTTTGCTTTCCTTTTTGCCTTTGACCACCATTTCATTTCTGTTGACCCAGCCTCTGTGTGTTGGTCTGTGTGTGGCCTTTTATTTCCCTGATCATGAGGTTTTCCTTTGCCACGTCTACTGCCTCCCGAACTTTCCGTTTTCTGCCAGTCTTCAGCTTGGCTGGACTGATCACACAACTTGGTCTTCGGAGTTCTCGAGCATGTTTAGTAACATTGCTTTACCGACTTTGTACTCCTCCAGGATGGATTTTAGTAGATACTTCAGCTTTGTACTCCTCCAGGATGGATTATAGTAGACACTTCACTTTGTACTCCTCCAGGATGGATTTTAGTAGACACTTCAACTTTGTACTCCTCCAGGACGGATATTAGTAGACACTTCAACTTTGCTTGGCGGCAGCAGAGTACGACGTCAGTGAGACCAGGTGGAGCACCCAGCCATGTTCAATGTATTTGTTGATGTCGGACTCCATTCATTCTACTGTGCTAGTGCTGATACTGTATCTCAGTAGAAGCCAGAGACGCTACGGGATCAGCATTAACTGCAGACACCAGACCTTGTATTTGTATATGTTGGTGCAAAAACTGCAGGCTTCCTTTTGCCATTTGCTTGGTTTCCTTTCCCCTCTTTATGTCTTTCAAGGAGTCGTCACGCCATCTCCCTTAGGCTGTTGACTGATTCTTCTGTTACAGCTGGAATGGCTTGGTTGGCTGCAGTTAACGGGACTGCTTTAGTTGCTTTTCCTCTGCGTGACAGGCTTCGTGACTTCTTTGGCTTGAAGTTCATCCTGATGAAGCAACTGACTCATCTAACTGCTTCAGTATTTTGTGCTTCTCGTCTTCCTTGGTGGAAAGTTCTGCCGTGTCGTCCACGCAGGCTTTTGGAAGAGGCATCTATTATTCATTCGAGATATGCCAGACCTGTACAAGTCATATCTTCAAGATTACCTCTGTTGCCAAAAGAAACAACATTGGGAGAACTGCACAGCCCGTTGCTGTGCCAGTTTCCAGACTCAATCTGTTGTGTATTCTTTTGTGGAGAACCTCATAGAGAAGCCACGGAAGTACTTTCTCAGCATTTCACTTATGTTCTTTGGGACCAGCTGATACATCTTGAGGCCAGTTGAATCATCTTGTGTGGAACTGATGCATATGCATTGCCAATCAAGCCACACCACGTCGAGGTCCGTGTCTCTGCCCTTGCTCTTTGGATTGCTTCCCACGTCGTAGCGGCATGCCCTACACAGCCAGAGATGCCTGGGATCCTCCGTTCTGGACTGACAAACCACAGTAGTCAAAGTGCCAATTTTCTGTCAGGTATTAGTCAGTGTGGATGTTCTGACAGATTGTCCTCTTGACACTCCTACGTGGTTGTATGGCAGCGTTTGTCAACATAGATAGGAAAGGAGGAAGAAATGCCTTTGGCATCTGCACCCCTCAATATCAGCGAAGGATGCAAGGAAAAAAAAAAACACCCACAATGAACTCAGGAACTCTCACAGAGGTAACTGTTAATAGACAAGCACATGCTACACAGCATGCTTCAGTACAGCTCTGTATCCTACTGGGGCAGAAATATGCACAAGGACCCTTCTGTCCGTCTGTAACAGACTTATATCGTCCAGATAGATTCGCATGTCAATTTTTGACCCCGCAAACAATATCCTGAGCGAATAAAGGACTCACAGCTCAATTTGTGTCCCATATAAAAAAAAGAATATTGTTAGCGAATTTTGAGGAGTTTAAAGGAGCTTCATTGCGGATGTTAACGCCCACACGTTGCCTTGAACCGTTGTCGTGTGTGTAAGTGTGTGTGTGTGTGTGTGTGTGTGTGCGTGGGTGCGTGCGTGAGTGAGTAGTGAGTGAGTAAGTGTGTGTGTGTGTGTGTGTGTGTGTGTGTGTGTGTGTGTGTGTGTGTGTTGTGTGTGTGTGTGACACAGAGAGAGAGAGAGAGAGAGAGAGAGAGAGAGAGAGAAGAGAGAGAGAAAGAGAGAGAGAGAAGAGAGAGAGAGAGAGAGAGAGAGAGAGAGAGAGAGAGAAAGAGAGAAAGAGAGTTCTTTTCCCATTTGGAACCATTCGTCGTAATGACCATCGATCTCATGAAGTCATGGTGAGTTTTCGTTCACGGTACCGAACACGACAGGACAGCCCGTTTTGTTGAGGCGAGGCGAAACAACTGAGAACATGGGAAAGGTGAGTGGGGGAGGGAGTTTGGAGGGGGCACTAGAGGGATGGTGAAGGGGGAGGTATGGACGTTGACGCCTGCCTGCATTCTGCGGCTTTCGCGACCTTGTTCCTTTCAACTCTTCTCAAAGGAGGTGACGGCAGTCCGTGTCCCGGTTCGCCCCATGCCAGCGTGGGAGGAGAAGCTGTCGCGCAAGAATAGCCCCAGCCTCTCAGCGGAGGAAACCAGAGACCATTGGCAGGAGAAAGACAACAGGTCTGGTGACTTCTTTCACGGCAGGGGATGGCCGTGAGGCCTTCTGTGCCTTGCCACACGCTCTTCGCTCTCCACGGGGCATCGCAGAGTTTCCTTGCTGGCTGCTGGGTCTTCCTGTTGACCATGCCCGCTCAGTGCTACGGCGCTGTTTTACACCAGGGTAGTAGGCATGGCCCTCCCTATATAGGCACCGAGGGTTGGAGACCTGTCAGCTGTCCTCATCTGGCGTAGGTAGCCAATCCCAGCGATTTTTGTTTTGTTTTTGTAAATGGATTAACTGAGCTCTAGCTACTAAGAAACAAGAATATGACTGCATTATATCTCCGAATAAGCACATGAATCAGACGTTCAATCATCTATCGGTTATACGTTAACTTACTCACTCTCTCGTTTTAGTGCGAACTGAAAGCAGGCGCAGTGTATTCACCGGTCAGGGGATGATGCATCTTAGGTTTCGCTAAAGTATGTAAAATGTGTTCATTTTCCAAACCCCAATCATACCCAGACTGCATAAAACCTTGCAAAAATCTTGTGCTTGCAGTGACAGGAGGTGGGGAGTGGGAGAGGGCGGGGATCGTCTTCTCCTATCATCATCTTTAAAGGAGAGAACGTTCACCGTTCTAGTACGGCGAAATTGTTCACCAAAGGAGCTCACATGAATGTCGTGTGTGTGTATTGTGTGTGTGTGTGTGTGTTGCATCGTCCGTGAGAATCAGGCCACGAGTATCTCTCTACACCCACGTGAAGTTGAGATTTCATTGTTCGGACTTTCTTCTGACGGCTCCATCCGAGCGAAGCTCAGTTCAGCAGCGACAGAAAACGTCCCACGCTCCTGTGGCCTACTCTCGTGTCTCACTGACGAATGTCGGTTAGGTCAGGGGGCCGACCACGTGGATTCACCATGGGTTGGTGACCTTTCACCCAGGGTATTAATGCGCCTAAGCTTGTCACGTGGTATCACATGCCCCCGCCCACCCCTCCCTCTTGCTGATGTGGTCCTGCCCCTCTCTTCCCCCTGCCAACTCGAGGTGAACCGGTGGGGTGGGGTGGGGTGGGCCCTCCCAGAGAGAGAGAGAGAGAGAGCAAACGACCAAGTAACATGCGATTAACAGCCAAAAGTAGCGCGAACTACTGCATGCATGCACGAAAAACAAACAAACCAACCACCTCTAACCAAATTACTGCAGCTTAAATGACGTCCTCCATTGCACACTTCAAGTTTGGGTTTGCTTGTGGAAGCTTCCTATACGCGCGATGTGTTGTTCCCCATTCAAACAGACGCGCACGCACGAAGAACACAAACACATACCTTCACTAAGCAGCCGATGGGCTCCGTGTATTCAAGTGTGTAGATGGAGAAACGCCTGCAAGTTGGACAGAAAAGGATAGGAGGGTTGTGTGTGAGTGCGAAAGGGGAGAGGGTGAGGTAAAGTTGAGGAGGAAGAGGAGGTGCGTGTTTATGTGTGTGTGTGTGTGAGGGAGAGAGAGAGAGAGAGAGAGAGAGTGTATGGAGGACAGGAACCGGAGGGGGGAGTGGCATGGTCGTGACATGCTGGGGGCCAAGCTTGTGATTGGCCAGCGCCTGAACACAGCCGCTCTAATTACTGCAGAAAGCCCCAGTTATAGTGTCGCTCACATGGTCGCGCGCGCGCCTCTATCCAGCGGGTCTTGTCCATGCCGCAGAGAAAGCGTGCAGTGGCTGTGGCAAAAAGGGGGGAGAAGGAGTTTGCAAGGCTAAAAGCAGGAAGGAAGGAAGGAGGACGGACGGCTGTGCCGGGCAAACAAGTGTCAGTGCTGTGGTTGGTGTGTGCGTATGTGCGTGTGTGAATGAGCCTCTCGAGCTCTGTGGCCGTGGTGGAGTTTAGTCAAGACAAGCAAGCTGCTGTGCCTGTGCCCCCCCCCCCCCTTTTTTTTTTCCTTGAGCAGAAAGGAGTGATTCCCCCTTTTTCTTTTTTTTTAACCTTTTTTTTTTCGTTCTTCGTCTTCGTCTTTCTTCTCCCCCTCAGCTGAGAGAGGGATTGCATGTGGTGGGTGATCCGCCGTCCGGCTGGTAGGCTACTGGCTCCCGCCTGACTTGAGGGAGGAGGAGGAGGAGGATGGCCGCAGGTTGGTTGGTGTCTTTCACGGCCCTTGATGTAGTGCATGTGTCTTGTGCGTGGGTGTGGCGAGGGTATGGGCTGGTGGCCTGTGTTGTGTGTGATTCGTCTTGACCGTGTTTGATAAATGTGGTGGCCTCGACCTTTTTTTCTTTCTTTTTTTTTTTCCCGTGCTGTCACTTTGTGTGGTCACTTATCCCCCGCTGGTTCTGTCACCAGTAGTAGTGACACAACTCCCCCCCCCCCACACACACACACACATGCACCAGTGGCACCACCACCACTACCAACCCTCCAGTTGCTTGCAGTTGATTCGTGACGTATGTATGTTCGCTAGGCGCGCGTGCGTGGTAAGTGGGCTTCAGTGCTCGCGCGCGCTAGCACGATGAACCTGAACCGCGTTTGGGGACTAAGCCTACTACGAAGGAAGCATATTACTTATACATGGCTGACCAAGTCCAACCCATCGCTGCAGCACTACTGTCCTTTGGGATTTCCGCTCTGTATTGATTGTACTAAAGTGAGACACACGCGCGCGCGCGCACACACACGCACGCGCGCGCACACACACACACACACACACACACACACACACACCACACGGAATGTGCCCCTGAAACGAAGAATAAGCGATCAGAGAGAGAGAGAGAGAGAGAAAATGAATCGCACTTTTATCAAATATTCCGCGCTGTGGCGCTCCACTAGGAAGACATACTACGACGTAATACTATCGAGGTCAACTCGTATATATATATATATATATACCCGTTACACATTGTGTGTTCTGTCCAGTACAGCTCAGGTTCGCATCCATCTCTCCCTTCCTCCCTCCCTCCCTCCCCTAGTGTAGGTCGTGTCGGGTCGGAAAGTTCTGTGCTTTCTGTGCATACATGTAGAACCAGCAAGACCTCACTGGTAGAAAATGTGTGCGCAACAAAAGAGAGAGGGAGAAAGCGGAACCGGGCCAATGTATACAGTTGGGAGTTTGTAGTGTGTACCTCCCCTCCCCCAGTCCTCGTTTGAATGCTAGTGCTCTTTTCTCCTTGCGCGTGGAGGAATTTCATTCACTGACAGGCCTAGGAAGGAAGGAATGCCAGCCTGCCTGTCTTTGTTGGAAAGTAGGGGAGGTGGGGGGTGGGGGTGGGGGGACAAGGTTAGAACTAGAAAGTGTGTGAATGTTGAACAGCTGAATTGACCCACTTCGTCACCTGCATTTGGTTATTTATTATATCTTGGTGGAAGGACCGAAATGGTTGGTGTGTTTGGTGATTTTTGTTGTTGTAATCACTTGGAAGTTTGAGTCCGTGAAAAGGTTTTAGTATGCGTTGAGTCGGTAGGTCAAACTGTGTCTGCCTGCGTCCAGTCAACACAACCATGACATTCTTGGGCGTTGTGATCAAGATTGTGCGTGTACATGCGTGCTTGCGCGAGTCTCTCTCTCAGTGCCTCGCTCTCCTCTCTCTGTCTCTCTGTCTGTCTGTCTCTGTCTCTTTTTCTTTCTCGCTGTGTGTGTGTGTGTGTGTGTGTGTGTGTGTGTGTCCTGTCTCTCTGTCTCTTTCTTTCTCGCTTGTGTTGTGTGTGTGTGTGTGTGTGTGTGTGTGTGTGTGCCCCATTACGATCCACTTTGGAGTCACACGAAAAGTGTGCCAAGGGGTGAGCCCTTTTTGCTTGCTATCTGTGTGTGTGTGTGTGTGTGTGTGGTGTGTGTGTGTGTGCGCGCGCGTGTGTATGTATGTGTGTGTGCGAGTGTGTGCGATGTGTGTGTGTGTGTGTGTGTTATGCTTCTGTGTGTGTGTGTGTGTTCTCTCTCTCCTCTCCTTTCTGTGTGTGTGTGTGGTGTGTGTGGGTGTGTGTGTGTGAACCAGAGACCCAGTCAAACAGAACTCGTACAACTGGGTCAACCTCCTGGTGTAAAGTGGAACAGAACTAGGTCAGGCCATGTTCCTGCAGAAATACTCGTCTACCATCGGCAGAGAGAGAGAGAGAGAGAGAGAGAGAGAGAGAGGGTTATTTTTTTGTCCCAGATATAATGGAAACGGTTAGTCACCTGTTTATCTTAAATGAGGCTTGGCGGCTGTGATTTGGAAAGCCAACTATTTCTCGCACGGTGACAGTTTCATGTACATAACTCCCAAAACGGAATTAGTAGGTTGGAGTTGTGTGCAGTGCGTGCGTACGTGTGTGTGTGTGTGTGTGTGTGTGTGTGTGTGTGTGTGTGTGTGTGTGTGTGTGTGTGCTATAGGACCAAAAGAAGCTGGGAGGCTCTTTGACAGGGCGAAAGTTGTTTGCTTGTTATCGATATTATCATCATCATTATTATTATCAATTTTGTTGTTGTTGTTGTTGTTGTTGTTTTCACTAGTTAGCCACATTCAGGTTTAAGGCCCAGACCAGCAGACGGGGGTATAACTCTTGTTAGGAAAAAGTGGCTGGCGGTGGGAAGGGGGTGAGGGTGGGGTGGGGCAAGCTGAGGGATGAACCTGTGCAACAACACACTGCACCGATGATGGCACCAGGACTACAACAGGGGAAGATGGGCCGCCGAAAATACCCATACCAGTCTTAGACGCTGGTGGCAGCGTCCGACTACGAATCCGATTGTTTGACTTTTGCTTTGAACGAAACAGACATTAGCCTGTCAAGACTGAAGACTGCTTATCGTGAGTGTCTGACCAAAGACAGTACCGCCCAAAGGCGTAGGGCGTACTGTCTTTGGTCTGACTGCACTTGGCCAAACGGACATTGTCCTGAGGAGACTGACCGCTTGTCTTGAGGTAGCTGTTTTATATCTGGAGATTTCGTATTGCCATGTATGGTATAGTGTGAGAAGTTTGGGAGAGTAACATCTGTAGAACCGAGAATCTTCTGCTCAGTTCTTAAATTTAATGGTGGATGCAAACTTGGTTCCAAGTCTCCGCATTCAGCCCCCGGTAAGTCCGGTAGGCCTACTAAGTATTGAGGCAGGGTGAGTCACCTACTCTCACTGCTGTGGAACGTTGGTATTCTCGTTCACACCCCCCCCCCCCCACACCGCCCCTCTCTATCGACTTTTAACGTCTTCAGCATCTCTGGACCCTTTCTGAACGGAGATGCCTGCAGTGAAGGTACTATTGATGCAACGCACAAGTTGTCACGCATACTGAATAACATTGTGCATAGCTGCTGGCATGGATGATAGCCGTCACAAACATCATGCTGGAATGCTCGCGCGCGCGCACGCACGCACGCACGCACGCACGCACGCACGCACACACACACACACACACACACACACACACACACACACACACACACACACCCCACACTTTCGCTCACATATGCATGAAAATGCATGACACAGACTCGTACCGTGTTGTGGCCATGTAACCTCTCTCTCTCTCTCTCTCTCCTCTCTCTCTCTCTCTCTCTCTCTCTCTCTCTCTCTCTCTCTCTTTGTGAGAGAGTGATTGTGCGCGGCGTACGCGTGAGTGCGCGCGCGGGCGCGCGCGCGCGCGCGCGCGCGCGTGTGTGTGTGTGTGTGTGTGGTGTGTGTGTCTGTGTGCGCGCGTGTTTGTGTACCTCTCTGTCTGTCTTGTCTGTCTGTCTTATCTGTCTGTCTGTCGGTCTCTTTTCTTTTTTCTCTTCCTTTCTCTGTGGGTCATCCCTTTCACCCCCCCCCCCCCCCCCCCCAACACTTGAGGACATAGCATTTGTATAGGAAATCATTTTGTTCATTAATTGTGATGACGAACGCCTCGTGTCATTGTTTGATATTGGAGGTCACAGTAGATATCTACATGCCATCGGACATGGGAAAACCCCCAAAAACAATCAGCATGGGTTATGCTGCAAGAAATCTTATCCTTGACCAATCCAGTTGAATATTTTTAGCATAGCAAGATTCAGGAGACATGTGCGCGTGTAGTGGTGGTGGTGACTAAGGGAACTGACAAAAAAAAGAAACATATACAGCCAGCTCGCCGGAGACAGGCGAGAAATGCGCGTGCTGTGCTGTGCTGTAGTGCTGTTACCCTGATGAAAGCTTGCACATGAGTCCAAACATGTGCGTCATCTGAGCTTACTGCGTGTTCTCCACAGAGTAGTTAGTGAATGTGTGACTCATGTGTGTGTGTGTGTGTGTGTGTGTGTGTGTGTGTGTGTGTGTGTGAGACAGACAGAGAGAGAGAGAGAGAGAGAGAGAGAGAGAGAGAGAGGGACAGAGACAGAGAGGGAGGGAGAGAGAGAGAGAGAGAGAGAGAGAGAGAGAGAGAGAGAGAGAGAGAGAGAGAGAGAGAGAGTCACGTTCTCGGCATGATTCTGGTTTGTGTCATGTGTTTACAGTTCACAGTTGTTTTCATTTATTAATCTAGTTAGTTCATGCCATCCCCATTCCTTGTTTGTTTTAATTTTTATCATGACAGAAGACTTTCTTTTGAAAATGAACTTTATTGTGCATATACAAAAATGTTTTAAGAGTGTTATTGTAGGTCATTGCCAGTCTGTCTATTTATCTATCTATCCATCTGTCTATCTAACTATCTGTCTGTCTGTCTATCTCTTTATCTGTCTGTTTGTCTGTCTATCTGTCTGTCTATTTGTCTGTCTGTCTATCTCTCTATCTGTGCTGAACAATTAAGTAGTGGGGAAAACAAGTGCAGGTTAACAATTCTTCAGTCGTTATAGTAATGACTTGGCAAAGATTTGAACTTAAAAAAAAAAAAAAAAAAAAAAAAATTGAAGATGAAGAAAATGGGGGAATATATTATAACTATGAGAAGCCCTTCACTAGCTGCCTGAGGGAACCATCATAATCTCTCTCTATCTGTATCTCTCTCTATCTGTCTCTCTATCTCTATCTATTTGTCTATCTATGTATCTATCTATCTCCATCTGACTTGTCTATGTCGTGTATCTTAAGAACTCGCATCATTGTGTCTCTCACTCTAAAAATTATGAACAGTGTAGTTTGAAATACATCTACTTAACTGTCTGTCTGTGTCTGTGTCTCTGTCTGTCTGTCTGTCATATCTATCTATCTATCTATCTGTCTATCCATCTATCTATCTGCCTACCTACCTACCCGCCTGCCTACCTACGTATCTAACTACCTATCTGTTATTT
>CM031607.1:47917732-47944904 GCA_018398815.1 Conus ventricosus | reverse complement strand
ACTGAGTACAGATCGATGCATAGTGATGCCATCATCCGGGGGACTGCTCACTGACGTCGTACTCTGCTGCCGCCAAGCAAAGTTGAAGTGTCTACTAATATCCGTCCTGGAGGAGTACAAAGTTGAAGTGTCTACTAAAATCCATCCTGGAGGAGTACAAAGCTGAAGTGTCTACTATAATCCATCCTGGAGGAGTACAAAGCTGAAGTATCTACTAAAATCCATCCTGGAGGAGTACAAAGTCGGTAAAGCAATGTTACTAAACATGCTCGAGGACTCCGAAGACCAAGTTGTGTGATCAGTCCAGCCCAAGCTGAAGACTGGCAGAAAACGGAAAGTTCGGGAGGCAGTAGACGTGGCAAAGGAAAACCTCATGATCAGGGAAATAAAAGGCCACACACAGACCAACACACAGAGGCTGGGTCAACAGAAATGAAATGGTGGTCAAAGGCAAAAAGGAAAGCAAAGAGAGACATGGATGTAGAGGAGCTGAAGACAGAAGAGAATGCCGAGAGAATCAAAAAAGGCAGTCCAGTAAGGACAACAAGAACAGTGGACTACGATGGAAAGGCACTCCAAAGAAGTCTCAGCTGGAATAACAGACATCACGTGGCACCTCTGAGAGTCAGCTTCATCCTCAGATCTGTGTGGTATCCTGCCCTCGATTTTAAACCTGATGAAATGGGGGAAATCATATGATCCTTTATGTCCACTCTGTCACGGCAAACAAACTGTGAAACATGTCCTGAGTTAATGCAATGCAGCGCTAGCCTAGTGAAGGTAAACATGGAGTAAAGAACCAAGTGCTGGAGGAAAACGCACGTACATTAGCACTACTGGAGGAAACGCTAAGCCATCGGAAGCCCCAGCAACGAAATTTTACACGGCAGGAGGCCACAAATCATGGTCTGGAGCAGCTGTGATATCAAGAGCATGGAAGCAGGGTTAGCTGATGGAGTGGATGACTGGGAATGCTCATTTTGCCAGAATGGGAAAAACCACCCAGAGATCATCAGGAAGAGTGGCATAAGACCGAATATTGCTCTCCACTCAGGTTCATCAAAAATAATTCTGATCGAAATCACTGCACTATACAAAAGCAGAATGGAGCAAGGTCACATCTACCTGACTGAGAAGTAGGCAAGTCTAGCCAGCAGCTTGAGGAAATCTGACTTCCAGGTCAAAGTCTTCTTCATAGAGATTGGAGCAAGGGGATTTGTAGACTCGTCAGCCAATGATCTCATGAAACGCGCGGGGTTTCTCTTAAAGAGAGGATCATAACTGTGAAGGCAATAGCAGAGGCAGCTGGAAAGAGTTCCAGGGTGTGATCTACAAGGAACGAAAGTGAACTTCACAAGGTTTAAATTTCCCGACTTAGAACGGGTATCTGAAACGGCTCGCCTTGAGACCCCACCTATCCAAAAGTTGCGGATTCGAATCCCGGCAGTGGCAGGTAAAATGGGGAAAAAATTGGCTGCAGAAAGAGCATCTAAGAGTCATGACTTGGATGCGCGCCGGCTCACTTAGAGTGGAAGAAGTTCAGGGCCGGAACACTTTTCTGAGGGAGGTTTCTTCTCTGAGAACCTTCCGCCCGCCATCAACCTGTCCTAGCGTTTTTTCCTGCAACCACACGAGGTTATTGGCTTCTCACTGCAGACAATTGACGAACTCTGTCATGGCGGGTGTGAACCAGTGTATCATATGTCCGTTATGTTGTAAACAAAAAAAAAGAAAAGAAATGCGCGTGGTGT
Source organism: Conus ventricosus (assembly GCA_018398815.1). Taxonomy (NCBI): domain Eukaryota; kingdom Metazoa; phylum Mollusca; class Gastropoda; order Neogastropoda; family Conidae; genus Conus; species Conus ventricosus. Next base: position 47,943,153 of record CM031607.1, on the reverse strand, counting down.
TCATGAATAATGTAAATCGTATTCAAAAGCCAGGCAGAAAACGTATACTCATTCACGAGCATGCTTATTTTTCTGTTAGTGGACAGAGTCAACAGGCCAGGAAGACCTTTTTAAGATCTAGAACCTATATCGTCTGTTTAAAGGCCGGTCTTAATCGAACCAATGTTAACATCAACAACCCAGGACGTCTCGCTCGCCATCTCCGGCGATCGCAGCACACACGTGGTGGCTGGCGCACAGGCAAAGGCGACGGGCAGCCAGCGGGTCGATCAACTCTCCGCACAGTCGACAACAAAAAGCTGGCATGTGTGGTTAGCTGAGGGGGTCAGCCTGGGCAACAGGGCTCAAACAAAGACGAATGAGACATGGCACCTACGTATACACACTCCTCTTCCTTTGCCACTGTTAAGAAAATGATCTCTAAATCGTGGTAACATAACGATCTGTGAGAGAGAAAAAAATAGTGGGGTATGTTTCTTTGTTCTGTGTGCTCTGTGTTGTCATTTCTGCTGTTTGTTCTGTGTGCTCTGTGTTGTCATTTCTGCTGTTTGTTCTGTGTGCTCTGTGTTGTCATTTCTGCTAGACGATTCGGTGTCGTAAACAGCATTCGTTTGGAGTTATGACGGGTATTTATTTCATCATGGTAGCAAGAGTTACCCTACTTGTTCGTTATAAACTGGTTGTGACCAAACTAAGGATTGTACCGCCGTAGTGCTGTGGTTAGTAGTACAGGGGACATGCAGGCTGGAAGGTCGTCGGCTTGATTCCTACTAGAGAAATGTATGAGATTTTCCAGATCCGTATGGTTCCTAACTGGTGTTCAAAATACTCATATGGGAAAAGTGGAATCACACAGTCGATTTTCATCCACTTCATATATGCGTCTTCAAGAGTGTTGCTCACGTGTTTTACCCTGGATCGGAACAGGCATCAGTAAACACCACCAAAATACTGACTGCTCCCTGGGGACTGCCACAGCGATGGCATAAGCTTGGCTGTGGTAGTGTATAGGAGGCCTGGAATGAGTGGCGTGGAATTAATGTCACAGGCGTTGAGATAGCACACACACACACACACACACACACACACACACACACACACGAACTAGGGATCGTCGCATGCAGAACACGCAAACTAATGCGTTGCATGTAGAACGAATTCAAAACCTAACCATGTCCCTTCAGTTGGAGTCTGTGACACGCATGCTATGTTTAGGGTTCCTCCACACCAAGGATGCATGTCTTGCACAGTCATACTTTGCTGTCATTGTCACTGCAGTCCTCCGCCCAGTTTACAGGACAACAATTAGTGTACAAACAGTGCAGTTCACAGGTGCGAAAATCAGTTCGTGTCCATTCTTGTATGCCTCTGTATATAACGTTTTGAGAGAAAAGATGCTAACATCATTACACGAGCGCATGGACAGGCGATATCGCTTCAGTGTTGTCCAGTCTCACGTGTTCAAAAAACCGACCACACACAGTGTCCATTTGAAACACCTGAGCCACTGTATAAGTTCGCGAATTCAGGAAATATTTACCTGGGGAAGAAGCATCATTTTGATCATGTGGTCTTCCAAATGCCCATGGAAAAAACGTGCAGTATAACTTTTGGCTCACCTCACCGCCTGACAGAAATATATCCGAGTCTTCGGCAGCAGTGTCCACGTTTGCGGACTGCCTACAACAGTTGTCGTCTGCGTCGCTGGTCCCTTTTTAAGAAACAATAGCCGTGTGTGTAATCTTTTTTAAAATAGATTTTATTTTGTCAAACGTTTAGATTTTCCCCAACATATAGGTATTTTAAATATCTAAATCTACACACGAGTGTGCGATGCACCGTTGCAATTCATTTGGGAGCAAAAAAAAAAAAAGTGCACTTGGAGAGCGCAGACTCCTGTATCCGCCCTTCGATCCGGATCCGCACGACGGATCGTATGGGAATAAAAATAGCGTCTGGAGGAGAAAATAACGGTCTTACTCAGGATAAAAAGAAAAGGAAACAAAGGCATGACCCTCGAGGAAAATATTGACAAGGGAAAACACATATAATGAGGACCCACAAACCATTTGGCGGGCGAATCGCATCTGTTGCTCTGCCAATTGCAAAATTGCTTTCCCTATCCCTGGAATAATGACGAAACAACAACAGCGAAAAAAGAGAAAAACACATTATCCTAGGATAAAACAGCCATTTTCTGCTAGAATCAAAATTTGTTTTCCCTGAAGATCTCCATTGTTTTCCCTATTTTCTTTAGGACAATAACCGTTAGCCTTGTTTTCCCCGGGGAAAATTTGGGTACATCGCAAGTAAAACCTCTGTGAAAAGGGAAAAACCGCGCGATAGTTGTTTACCAAGGCAAGCGCAAAAGGGGTCGACAGAATAGGGAAAAAGTGGTGATCCCCGAGGATCATAACTTTTCCTTTTTCCCTTTGGGTTTTTCTTCAAGGTGATAACTTTTTTTTCCCCTAAGATAGGGAAACAGTGGTTAGGGAAAACAGTGGTTCCCCTTTAGGATTTTACTCCGTTTAATAAATAGTTTTCCTATGGAAATTACTTGTAATCCCTAGGGAAAACAGGAAAAGTAGCCATGATCCTGAGGAAATTAGTCTGATCCTCAAAGTTTAAAAACATTACCCCCGGGTTATCCTGAAGACAACACCGTCTTCTTAGGAAAAACAGATTTTTATCGACTTAGACACTGGTACACCGCCATAGATTCCCGCCACGCTTTCTAATCAGGCCTGAAGGGGTACGCCCCAAATGGACCACACACCGTGACCCTCCTCCGCTTTGTCATCACAGTGGGGTCCGTATCTGTACGTTAACTTAGTGACTGGTCGTGTTTCCATCCATGGACCCAATCCGCGCCGCTTTTTAAGGGGTTGTCCTTGGTCCATATTCTGGGGTTTTCGTTCTTGACCCACATTTCGTTCTTGACCCCACATTCGTTCTTGACCCACCCTTGACCCACAGTTCGTTCTTGACCCACAGTTCTTTCTTGACCCACATCTACGTTCGTTCTGGGTCTGCATTCTATAGAGTTCGTTCTTGACCCACATTTGTTCTTGACCCACATTCTACCGTTCGTTCTGGGTCTGCATTCTATAAAAGTTTCGTTCTTGACCCACAGTTTGTTCTTGACCCACATTCTACAGTTCGTTCTGGGTCTGCATTCTATGGAATTCGTTCTGGTCTGCGTTCAAAGTTCGTTCTTGACCCACAGTTTGTTTCTTGGTCCACTTTCTACAGTTCGCTCTGGGCCTGCATTCTATAGAGTCATTCGGGGGCCTCCATTCTATAGAGTTCATTCGGGGTCTGCATCTAAGAGTTCATTCGGGGACTGCATTCTATAGAGTTCGTTCTTGCCCACATTTGTTCTTGGCCCACATTTTTTTTTGGGTCCACATTCTACAGTTCGTTCTGGGTCTGCAATATATAGAGTTCGTTCTTGGCCCACATTTGTTCTTGGACCACTTTTTGTTCTTGGCCCACATTCTACAGTTCTTCGGGGCCCTGCATTCTATAGAGCTCTTTTCTTGGCCCACATTTGTTCTTGGTCCACATTCTACAGTTCTTCTGGGTCTGCATTCTATGGGAGTTCGTTCTGGCCCACATTTTGTTCTTGTCCACATTCTACAGTTCGTTCTGGTCTGCATTCTATAAGTTCGTTCTTGACCTATATTTTGTTCTTGGTCCACATTCTACAGTTCGTTCTGGTCCATTCCATCTTTTCACCAAGTTCGGTTGAAATCGGTTCTGTTAACATTGTGTTATCTTTACAAACTGACATGGGGACAAACCGGATAAAACAAAATTTCTTTGCCGAACGATATAAAACGCGGCCTTTAACAAAATGGTAAGGTAAAAAGTCATGTGTGTGTGTGTGTTGTGTGTGTGTGTGTGTGGTGTGAGTGAGAGAAAGAGAGAGAGAGAGAGAGAGAGAGAAAGAGGGAGGAGTTTCATTTGTAATTGAAAAAGAGAAAATAAAACGTTTTCTTTCCACGACTTTCGAGCAGAGCAGATATTTTGAGAACTGTTAAAACTTAATATGCCACTCAAAAGAATAAAAGGATGCTCTCCATTTTGACAGCTGAAAAAGAAAAGAAAAAAAAGATAGGGGGAAAAAATAAAAATCTGAACTTTCAAATAAAACCAAAATTGGCGCGGAACACGAAGTGGGACATTGCGCCGGACACTATGCTATCTCTGATTCCAAAGCGCAATTGACCGGGGATCTAAAAGGGGGTTCCGCGCTGACGTCACACATCACGTGATCTGTTTTGGGACATGAGGCGGCAGCCATTATGGAAGTATTGAGAGCAATGTGGCTGGGGCACCATTATGGAAGTACTGACAAAATCAGTGCTGACAATCAATCATACGTCTATGTGAGGGGTCTCCAAACGCTCCCCCTCGTTATTAACAATATTTCATATTCAGGGATGCAGGGGGTTATAGACAGAAGTATTTACCTTTCACACCAACATGCGCTCTCGCAATGGGCACACGCACTCTGTCACTCACATCGGGCCCGCACAAAGGTGACGGAAACCAATAACATTTCATAGAAAATAATCAACTTTATTTAACTGACCCGAGCCCCCACCCGTCACTAAAACAACACAACTATCTGTAATCATACAAAAATGTAACATCATACAGACAATCTCAAAAATTGCATCCCCTTTCCTTCAATTCCTCTTCATTAAACCGGGAAAAAAACAATATTCCACAATTCTGTTTGCACACTTATAAACTAAGAACAAATGAAAACGTCCGTAACTGCCAGCATTCCTCGGTTGACCGTCAGTTTCTATCATCCCACTGTGCGACTACGACTGAAGCTGCCACACCGTTTGTCCTCCCGATTGGCCAAATCCCCAGTTGGGGAACACTGGCAACTTAGCTTGATCCACCCTCACGGCCGAGTCTCCCGGACCCACCGTACTTCTCCCCTCTCCACGGAAAGGGCTCCTGTCGGCTCCTCCACAGGTCTTCTCTGGCTGCAAACACCCCACCGTTGTCTGGCAGCTCCCCGTCAGGCTCCAACGGGCTGACACTTCTTGCTGTCGACCACCCCACACGGAGACAATTCTTCTCGTCGTCGGCTCCGGGGCTACAGCAACCTCCCTGTCTTACGTCCCCCACCCAGAGACAATGAGGCGACAGCTAACCTCTGCTTCACGCTGTAATTTTCTTGAGCCTTCAGCAAGACGGGCGAGTTCACTTTCCCTTAAGTGATCACACACTTCCTGGTTTTCCCCAAGCACCTTATTTTCATTCTCAAACAAGAGAGAACCCGAGTTTAACTGGCTCAACCAATGGAATCACGGGAAACACACACATCAAAACGTTTTTGTACCAATAAATTCCCAAGTTATTTTTATTCCACCAATGGAATCACTAGTCACCTACACATACACACACACAACACTGCTAAGCGCTAACCAAGACTTGGGTACCAAGTGGTTAATGCATAACCGCCCATTCGAACTCATGTTCGATTCCCCGAAGCTCCCCATTGTACTAACAGCCTGGACTTCTCTACCAGCCAGGACTGATGCTTCGAGTAGTTACTACCTCTATAGACAACAAGGGCAAACCACTCAATAGGCCGAACCCTTTCCATTCATTCCTCAGAACAAGGACAACTGAATGGTTGCTGTACTCTGCCTGCAGGCTGACGGTCACCTACCCGTGACGGTCACCTGAAAACGATCGCCTTCCCTTCAGGCCCACTGGAGAACCCAGTGAATAGCCAGCCAGGGGTTTCGGACTGGACACTCCTCTACCCGGGTCCGGCAGGTCGGCAACCCCTTTGTCACTATCCCTCGGACTTGCGAAACACTTCCCCAGAAAACTCTCCCTCCTCAGTATACGAGTCGGGGTATTCCCCCTGTGATGCCTGATTTTCGCACACTTGAACAACCCAAGGAACTTGCTCTCAACAACAGCAAAACTACCCTTAATTTCCTAAATGCTCGAGAACATTCTGCCGACTCATGACACCCCCGTACCTAAGAATGTTGTTCCAATCAACATCTCCTCAAGGACAATGTTCTCAAAATTTGGGATAAAAAAACTGGGTAGCATGGATCAGCATAACAGTACTACCTCTATCCCTTTAAGACATCATTTCCCATCAACATCTCTAACAAGGAAATAATGAAATCCAATTAAAATAATAAATCAGTCAGATAGTCCATTGATCACTGGGTCATAAACTGGCTCACATATAATAAAGAACTCTCTCTATAACTTTTAGCTATCAGCATGTCCATGCATTTAATTAATCTTCCATTCACTTCTAATAACACAAACCAAATTGGCACAAGATCCAAATCCAGGAGAAATGGCCTATTCTGCTAATTTCACGATTCAAATTCAGTTGTGGCCCAGCCTACTTAACATCAAAATCAAATTCAGGCCCGTGTACCACAATCCACAAAGACAAATTCAAATCAGGCGTTGGCCCAGCTTACGTAACATCAAAATCAAATTCAGGCGTGTGGCCACAATCTGCTCACCAAAGTCTCACACACAATATGCAAATCAAACATTCATCCTGATGTCACAACTAAGTACTTTTCACACTTTACCGACTGTGACAAAACAACATACAAACGATATCAATCAGAAAAGTTATAAATCATAACAGTGAGCACGTACTGATTCCCGCTCCATAATGGGCAATGAACAAAAACAACTATACAGGTAAACATATATCAAAAAATGAAAAATAACCAGAACATAGGCTCAATCCAAACCCCCCGATGGGCACGCCAATCAAATAACACAACCAGCCACTACATTTTTTACACAGTAGCTGTCCGTAACAGATTACTGCTCACACCACCACCACAATCCCCAGCCCCGTAGGCATTGCCCCCACCATTGTCCTGCTTCTGGGTTTTTTCACACTACAAGAGCAACACCCAGGAGGCATTACTCCCAAACCCTTGACCTACTCCTGCCCCTCCAATCTTGACCGCCGTTTGTGGCCGCCAATATACCTTGGGGAGAAAAGTTTGCGCATTCCAGCTTTTCAAGAGAGTCAGAGCACCTTTCACACAGTTTAGTCCATAAAGGAGCGCATGAAAATCTGCGCGATCCTCTTCTAGCCTTCGCACCCATGCACTGCGACGACGAACATCTCCCCTTTTCAAAATGTTATGAGAAAATCCCTCACCTCATCTTATCGAACCGATTTTCTTTCTCTGTGTGGGAAATCCCCCGTTCAAATCCCACTCAGTGCCTATGCCCACTACTTGATGAGCCTTATTTACTTTACCCTTTCCTGACACTGATTTAATGCTCCTTTGAGCTGACTGTCTTTGGCGTTTCCTAACGATAGCTGGTCACCCTCGACCTCTTTTCCATGCGTTATTACCGCCTCCCTGGTCCAACCCAGCTGCTGTTCCAGTTACTCTGTGGTCCATGTTGGCCCTGACCCCCGAGGTCCGCCACCGTGGCTCCTACATTTCTGACTGCCACGGGAACGCCAACAACTTTTTAAACCACCACTACGCCACCATGGCCCAGGCCCACGGCACCGCCACTACGGCCACCTCCATGGCCACGCAAACCCCCACTACGACCTATTTCATGGTCCACGCACCACCACCACGGCCACCTTTATGCCTACACTAGCTCTACTGCTAGCGGCGCCTGTGCACTCCACCTGCGTTCTGTTTACTTTCCTACCCTGCAATGCCCTTGCTTTCCCCACTTGACTGGCAGCCTGGTTAGGCTTCGGGGAAAATACCTACCCCCTAACAAAGCTGGATAGGGGAAAATTGTTTTGCACTGGGTGCAGTGAGAGTACTCCTGACAAACTCTGACTCTACTTTTACATGGGGCCCAAAGTAGCCGATTAATTCTTCCATCTGCATATCGCACGCAGGTGGTTTCCCCGATAGTCTGTCTCTCTCACAAAACCGGGCTCTAAAACCCTTGCCCCCTAGAGTCAGTCCTGTACTAACAACAGGTCACCGGCCTTCCCGTTTACTACTGCCCTAGTATTGGTGGTGGCACCCTGCCTTCCTGTTGAATGTATCAACACAACAACTGAATTATTCGCAGTCCGCTACATCCCTTGGCGATATGACCCTCTCGCCCACATTTAAAACATGTGCGTTTCACCCAACATTCTCTTCAGTCCCACTGTTGCCACGGGGCTTAAAAAAGCTTTCTAACTGCGGTCTCGCCTCCTTTGTAGGAGTCGGCGAATCACTCCCTGACTGTGTGGTCCCGGGCATTACGGGTCGACTGGTCGATCCCCTTTATCCCATTACGCTGATCATGGCAGATTCAAACCTGTCGCAACTTTCACTAACTCCTCTAAAAATTCCTAATTCTCTTCCCGCCAAGAATACTGTTAGATCCTTCCGACAAGTGGAGAGAATTTGCTCCTTAACGATCTCCTCCCTCAAAGATTCAAAAGTTTGTTCGATGTTCCCTAACCTTATCCATTGTCAAAAAAAGCCCTAAGCCGATAAAGAAACTGTACGTGCGTCTCACCTGATTTACGAACTTTTCTCTTAACAATTTCCTATATCTATCGCGGGTTTCCTGATACCCTGGAACAAAGCATCGCGCACCGACTCATAATCTGTCTGTTTTTTCCGTGGCAAGCAGAAAAAAACATCCCTAGCTTTGGTGTCAGCAGCGCCGACAAATTTGTGGCCCACCGTTCTTCGGTAAGCCCTGATCTTTGGCAATCCTTTCAAATTGCGAAATGAAATCCTCTAAATGGTCCGGATTATCATCGAACCTTGGCATATTTATCAAGGGACTGACGTGTGGTGCAAAGTTCACTTGAGGTTTTGCCTCCACGTCCCGTTCTTTCTCCAATTTTAATTTTTCTAACTCAAACTGCCTTATCTTCTCTCTTTCTCTTTCCTCTCTTCCCGTTCTCTTTCTCTCTCCTCTCTTTTTCCCCTTCTCTCTCCTCCTTTACCCGTTCTCTCTCCTCCTTTTTCCCTTTTCTTTCTCTCCCTCTTTTTCCCGTTCTCTTTCTCTTCTCTTTTTTTTTCCGTCCCCTTCCTCTCTCCCCCTTTTTTCCCCTTCTCTTTCTCCTCCTCTTTTTTCCCGTTCCCTTTCTCTCTCCCCCTTTTTCCCGTCCCTTTCTCTCTCCTCCCCTTTTTTTCCCCTCCCTTTCTCTCTCCCTCTTTCCCGTTCTCCCCCTTTCCTTTTCCGTTTTCCCCTTTCTCTCTCCTCTTTTTCCCCGTTCCTTTCTCTCTCCTCTTTTTCCCCTTCTCTTTTCTCTCTCCTCTTTTTTCCCTTCCTTTCTCTCCTGCCTTTCCCTTTGTATTTTCGGGCCTCGATTACACGGCGCCATTCTCATCTACATATGCCTTCATTCCGACCCTTTAGTCCTAAAGCTTTTCCCCCTTTTTCTATGATCCCATCTTTTCACGGACCCCTTGTCTCAGCACCCCCCTTCAGTCGACATTCTGAAGCTATTAACCCCGATCACTAGTTAATACAACCACAATAACAACGAGATATCCCCACGATCACTTGTAAAAAAAAGCGATCAAATATTGGCTACACACAATCAACTCAACAGCAACCAAATCAAGCAAGTTCAAATACAAGGCCAGTCTGAAAAAAAAAATCAAACATCACACATGATACGTCTTTCCAGTAAGAAAAAAAAATCTAGGTTTCCACAATACACAGATTTCAAATCCCTTGCAATTGAACAAAACCCAGAATCAAAATCACTTATGGCTCATTTATGTTCATCCCGACGAGCCCCCTTTTGTGACGGGTCTCCGACGTCCCCCTCGTTAAACATATGATTTTCATAACAGGATGCAGGGGGTATAGACAGAATATTTACGCTTTCACAACCAACATGCGCTCTCGCATAGGCACACGCACTCTGTCACTCACATCGGGCCCGCCCCAAAGGGACGGGAAACCAATAACATTTCATAGAAAATAATCAACTTTATTTAACTTGACTCCGAGCCCCCACCCGTCACTACACAACACAACTATCTGTATCATACAACAATGTAAACATCATACAGACAATCTCATAAATTGCATCCCCTTTCCTTCAATTACTCTTCATTAACCAGGAAAGACAATATTCCACAATTCTGTTTGCACACTTATAAAAATTAAGAAAAAATGAAACGTCCGTAACTTTCCAGCATTCCTCGTTGAAACCCTCAGTTTCTATCATCCCACTGTGCGACTACGAGCTGAAGCTGCCACCACCGTTGTGTCCCCCGATTGGGCCCAAAACCCAGTTGGGGGACACTGGCAAAAGTAGCTTGAGTCGCCCCCCTCACGCCGAGTCTCCCGGACTCCACCGTACTTCGCCCTCTCCACGGAAAGGGCTCCTGTCGGCCCTCCCCACAGTCTTTTCTGGGTGCAAACACCCCACCGTTGTCTTGGGACTCCGTCTAGGCTCCAACAGGCTGACACGTCTTTCTGTCGACCATCCCCACACGGGAGACAATTCTCGTCGTCGGCTCCGAGGCTACAGCAACCTCCACTGTCTTAACGTCCCCCACCCAGGAGACAACGAGGCGACAGCTAAACCTCTGCTTCACGCTGTATTTTCTTGAGCCTTCACAAGACGGCGAGTTCACTTCCCTTAAGTGATCACACACTTCTGGGTTTTTCCCAAACACCTTATATTCATTCTCAAACAAGAGAGAACCCAGTTTAACTGGCTCAACCAATGGAAACACGGGGACACACACATCACACGATTGTACCAATAAATCCCCAAATTATTTTTATTCCACCAATGGAATCACTAGCACCTACACATACACACACACAACAGCTGCTACGCTAACCAAGACTGGTACCAAGTGGTTAATGCATAACCGCCCATTCGAACTCATGTTCGATTCCCCGAAGCTAAACCCCTGTACTAACAGCCTGGACTCTCTACCAGCCGGACGATGCTTCGAGTAGTTAACTACCTCTATAGACAACAAGGTGCAAACCACTCAATAGGCCGAAGCCTTCCATTCATTCCCCAGAACAAGGACAACTGAATGGTCGCTGTACTCTGCCTGCAGGCTGACGGTCACCTACCCTGACGGTCACCTGACACGATCGCCTTCCCTTCGGCCCACTGGAGAACCCAGTGAATAGCCAGCCAGTGGTCGGACTGGACACTCCTCTACCCAGGTCCGCGAGTCGGCAACTCCTATCCCTATTGTACATACCTATCCTATCCCTACTATCCCTCGACATGCGAAACACTTCCCAGTAACTCTCTCCTCCTTCAGTATACGAGTCGGGTATTCCCCTCTGGTGATGCCTTAGTTCGCACACTTGAACAACCCAAGGAACTTGCTCTCAACAACAGCAAAACTACCCTTAATTTGCCTAAATGCTCGAGAACATTCGGCCGACTCATGACAGTCTACATAGCACGAAAAACAAGAAATGCCGATGACAGTGCAGCGATTCGATGGTCCCATAATCAAGAAACCATCATGATTTTGTTGCAGCCTTATTAAAGTATGGATGAAGTTTATTGGTTTTGTATGATTTACTAGTGTTTGCTTCGACAGTGATACACACTGAATCAAAACTTGCATTCCTTTATTTTAACACAAACGCGAGCTCTCTCTCTCTCTCTCTCTCTTCTCTCTCACTTCTCTCTCTCTCTCTCCTCTCTCTCTCTCTCTCTCTCTCTCTGTGTGTTCTGGAATTACGCTCATAACCGCTAAGTGTGACGTGGAGAAGAGAAAGCGATTTCTGTGACTGCCAAACAGAAAGATGAATTGTGTGTGTGTGTGTGTGTGTGTGTTGTGTGTGTGTGTGTTGTGTGTGTGTGTGTGTGTGTGTTCGCGCGCGCGGTGCGTATGTATAAAGCGGAAGCTATGGGGGCATGTGTACAGCGTTCGTTTTTTTTTCACTCAGTATGTATGTGCTCATGCCCTTTGTGTGGTGTGTGCGTGTGTGTGTGTGTGTGTGTGTGTGTGTGTGTGTGTGTGTGTGTGTGTGTGTGCGTGCGTGCGTGTGTGTGTGTGTGTGTGTGTGTGTGTGTGTGTGTGTGTGTGGTGTGTGTGTGTGTGCGTGCGTGCGTGCGTGTGATTCTTGTGCCTGTTTCAGTGCAAAACTGAAGCAACATATGACAGTACGTATGTAAAAAACAGCAGTACCATTTCTATTATACATGTGAAAAGTGTACCATAAAATCACCAGATGCATTTGGACACACTGCCCCAAAAAACCTGTTCAACTACATTCAGGCTGAGTGGAAGGTGAGATCAATGAATATTCGACTTTTCCAGAACTTTAAACATACTAAATTCATACCAGATAATTTCTGTCTGGATTGATGCAAACACGTAGTTTTCATGTCCACAGCAATCGGAAAGAGAGAACAATGAAGTGGCTACAGCAAAAGCAGATCTGTTTTAACCCTGAAGAAGAACGTTTAGTGCTAGTAAGCAGATAACTGACTGCAGAGCGTAATTTCACAAGGCTGTTAACTTTTCAGTTAACAGTCATAGCCGGTTGTATGTTTGAATTGACCTTTTTATGCCAGACAATACGCATCGAGTGCATACTTTCAGACTGTTTTGCTAGCATTTATGCACACGAGCCCAAACATTTCCAGCTCGCATGATGCCTGCCCATTGAATGTTCAGAGAACGATTACAAAACAGAAATCAAACAAACAAAAGGCAATGGCTTACATGTAACTACAATATAGAAATCCGCAAGGCTTGAGCCTTTCAAGTTAAAAAAAGATGCCAAGAATGAATGTTTTAATCCAGTCGCCGGCCAAACCATGGAATATAGTACTGATATTCATAACTTCATGGTATACACTGGTTTTGAAACTGTACCTCCGTGGCCTCCGTCTGTAAAGCACAATGCCACAGGGATTTGTTTCCCACCATCATCAACAAATGTTATGTCTGGTAACATCACAAATGCTTGTACTTTCTACAATCTGTGCCTATTAATGATCTGATGTTGTTCAATGGGATGCATTTTACATTCCGTCTTCTGATCACACCGAATGTTTATATTCGTAGCGTGCGACTGCGTGCGACTGTGGCGTGACTTTATGTACAATAATCTGGCACACTGGAAGATTATCCTTGTGGAAATGGAACTGGCATTCTGTGTGGCAAATTAAATCAGCCTGATTTAAGTTGTACCTGTAGCCATCGATCATGTGATGTTGTTTGAATGGAGTACGATGCAGATTACTGAATGTCTTCTGATTCACTGTTTATTCATTTTGAAGAGAAACTAGCATTCAGACACGCCAGCGGATTTTACACTTACCGTATCATCACCGACAAAGGGCTTGCATCTGACCCTGACCAAGCAACCTTACAATGACAGCAGTTGCTTCGTCCAGACGCACGTGTTCTCATACCACAGAGAGTGCGTGCATAAATCAAGGTGAAAGGTCAAGAATGAAACTGGCGAGTTTACAATGTCTCATTCGTTTTGACTGGCCACATCTGTGGACATTGGTGGTACCCACAATGCTGGTAACGACAATGTTGATTCGTCCAGTCAGGCCGGCAATGTGTGTATCAGCGAATATGAGCCATACTGAAATGTTTTTTCGGGTAGTGTGTATGAAGATTATTTCAAAAGTAAGGTGGTGTATCCGAGCTGCGTGCACTCACACAGGGGTTAACAGGCGCCCTATCGCAATACGCATATGCGCTTTGACCCTAAACGCGCCACGGCCTCAATTGCATTTAATGCCCGAAACACACGCACAATTGCGTGCATCAAAGTTTTGGGTTTCACAACCTTGAAGGCAGAATCCGTTTGTCTTAAAACCTTTAACCTTAAACGATTACGGCCTGAATTTATAAAGCAATTCAACTGTCAACCAGCCTATTTTGCTTTTTTTTTTTTTTGTGGTGGTAGTGGGTGTCAAGGTGAAGGACAATTATCAGTGACCGACGTCACGGCTTCCTGTCTCGTGGTTGTCAATCGGGGAAATCAAAGCGCGCGCACACACGCAGGGTGCCCTGACCTTGTGTCACACACACACACACACACACACACACAGCCTTGGTTCCATGGGCGAGCGGGCGGGTCGCTGGAAGTGGGCCACGCTGTGTTAGCCTAGTAGAGCACATTTCGCCCCTTTCTTCATGGTTGTTACACGACTGTTGCCGACACGCGGAGATCAGCTGTGCTGCGAGAACGGTCGACACATGGCGGCTAAACTGGGAGGCATGGCAAGCTGCGTCCAGCGAGCGAGCCGTTTGCGGGGAAAGTGACTTGAAATCGCAGGTGGCGAGTGTGGGAGAGTTGAACGAGGGGGTCGTGCTCTATAATGTAGTGTGTACGATACGGCAGCTTCCGCATATTGGCAAGCAATAAGCGTAGACTTCTGTCTAAAGGGTTAGTAGGCTTAACCATGCTGTCGCGACCACTTGAATTTAGGAACCTCCCTAGAACGGGTGTCTTCAATTATTGATTCTTGAAAATGGGCAAGGCCATCGCTGTGCACGCCGAATTACGCTAGGGCGGGGCCCTTAATTATAGTCCTAGCTGACGGCTGTCATGGCACCCACAGTTTGAACTGACTAGACGGCAATGAAACAAACATGCAAGCATGCACAAACTTGGGACGCGCGGGCTCTCGTGTCGGGATAGGGGAAAGAGTGAGCCCTACATTGCCGGCAAGGCCAAGCTGCGGAGGGATCAGCGGTGCAGTGCAGGGCGACTGCGATATTCGGTTGCACAAGTGTGACGGCTGCACACGGCACGCAAGCGGACTGGGTGCACGAACGGAAGGACGCGGTGTTGGAGGGCGGGGGTGGGGGTGGGGGTAGGGGTGACAGTTGTGGTGGGACTTGCAAGTCGCCGAGGGAGGCCGCCACACAAGTCACCTGACGCGGTGCACTGTGGGATTGCAGGGAGGAGCCATATTTAGAAGGGCGTGGCATCAGAAATAAATCCTAAGCTCCTCCCATTCAAAGACGCTCTACTTTTCCTCATGGACGCTATTGCAACTGCAGCCGATCGACGCGCGAGATTACGGATATAACTTAAAAAAAAAAACACCATTAATCTCTCGTCTTTGTTCGAGACTGAACATTGTTCGAGACTGAACATTAGTGGTCAAAACCGTTTGGGGTTGTTTTTTTTTTTGGTCTGTTGTTATGGATCTCATTAAGGAGATCTTGAATGCTTGAATGCCAATTTCTCCAATCTTATCACGAAGTATATATAGCATTGGTTCCAGCCACTGTTCCGACTATCGACCAGTTCCTTGGCGGCGCCATGTTGTTTAGGCCAGCGGCTGTCCGCACCATGATGTGGCGCACTGCAACTGGAACTGGACAGCGTTTGTTATGTGTGACCTGACGCTTCATCCATTTCTGTTTTCGTCATCACATTCAGCTGGCTTGCTGTCACACACGCACAAATGTAGAGACAAGACACAATCCGTTCTACTTCTGCCTCTCCCAGGTGTGCGTCTGAGTGTGTATGGGACCAGTTGGTAGACTGGTAGACAGCATAGCCTAGGATATTTCTGAACATCAGGCGAAACAAAGTGGTTTTCCAGTTCAGTTGGATTGCAATATATTGTAAGATGTATTGATTTTTCACTGACCAACGGACTAAAGGAAACACAAGAACAGTCCCGTCCCCACCTCGGCCTCCTAACAACTCTGTTCAGCTCTGATTCCGACGCCATCGTCGGAAACCCTAAACGTGGTCTTTGCTCGCTGCATCCATCGGTAGACGGTCGGACGCGATGGTGGCATGGACTGGCCTACCTTAGGTAAACTAGTACTGCTTGATCGTATAGTCGGCCTTCGCGATGGTGCATGGACTGGCCTACCGTAGGTAAAACTAGTACTGCTTGATCGTATAGTCGGCATGGACTGGCCTACCTTAGGTAAAACTAGTACTGCTGGACTGGCCTACTTTAGGTAAAACTAGTACTGCTTGATCGGTATAGTCGGCCTTCGGGTTGTGTGTGTGTGTGTGATTGGGGGCGGGAGACGGGGAAGAGCGTATGTTACCAATTCTCAAGTCGTCATTTTTGACCGGACCTGCTTCAGCCGTTCTTTAATGTGTTGTTGATAAATAGGTTCCAGATACTGACAAAACATCATAAAGCCCAGCACGGTGCAGATGTGGCGGAACGTTTAAAGCAAGCACGTAACACAGATGACAGACCATTAGAATGAAGTGTGTCACATCTATGGCCAGCAGAACATGAAAAACGGGCACGTTACAGATATTCCAGAACATAGAAACGAAGCACGTGACAGTGACGGTAGAACATTCAAACTAAGCACGTTACAGGTATGACAGCACATTCGAATGAAATTACCGTGAAGTAACTTAAGTGTGTATCAGATACGGTACAACATTAAATCTGATCACGTTACAGATATGTCAGAACACAATGACAGGCATGTTAATGACACGGGGGATCCCAAACAATAAGATTGTCACAAACATGGAAGATATTCATGCAGTTGGGGGGGGGGGGGGGGGGGGGCTATAAGGCGACACTGGGATAAGTCGACATTTGGCCCGGTTAATCAAGTCGACGGTCTTTTTCTTTTCCCAGTCGAAGTCCTCTTTTTGTGACTAAATTTCTGCTGAATAAGTCAACATCAGAAGAGTCGACATCAACGCTAAAGTCGACGTTATGTTCTCTACTCGTATCCGGTCCGGGTAAGTTGAAATCGGACAATAAAGACCCAATATACATCGCTGGTACGTGCAAGTTCACGGATTTGCGGGCTTGAGGGTCCGGCAGTCTGGTTTTTATAAAAAGCTGCAATGGAATTCTACATAAACAACATAATCATCTTCCTCTTTAAAGCTTGTCATCAGTTTGTTCGATTGTTTGTTTTGTTTGTTTGTTTTTCTTTCTTTCTTTGAGTTTCATTCCTTCCTTCTTTCCTATTCTTTTATAGAGTGGGCAACGCACAGACCAATTATTAATCAAGACAAGACTTCGTTACAGGGGGGGAACTTCTGTATGTCCTATGTATTTCTGTTCAAATGTGTTCAGATCTTTCTTGCACAGGCATGGTAAGTCGCCATTCTTGAGGGTCAACATCATTTTCCCCACTTCACGTTCGGGAGAGTTGACGCCATCAAGTATGGACTCGGAAGAGAACGGCGTAGTGAAATTGATTGTTTGCTTTGGTACAGAGAAAGGTCCCCGTCTTGACAGTCATGTTCGTCCAACTAGCAGTATCTGTAGATCCGGGTCATAATGACAATGGAACTCGACTCAAAGCACACACACACCCTTCCCCTCCCCCCATCCCCCCTCCTACTCCCCCACCATTCCATCTTGGCCCTATGGTCAGATGATAGACTCCGTTGGCTTTTGAACAGATGACACTGTACAGAAAGAGAGACAGCCCCCCCCCCCCCCCCCCCCCACCCCCACCTCCCTGCCCCCCACCAGCTAACTGATGACACGATACCGTTTCTGCAGTGTACCGAAGCACGAGGTCTTGGCTGATAGGCCTACCAGTGACTGGTTCCCCCGGACGGTTCCACTTCACGTCTTGACACGAATATTTTCCTACGAACCATGTCCTGTCTGTCTGTCTCTCTCTCTCTCTCTCTCTCTCTCTCTCTCTCTCTCTCTCTCTTATTACGCGCGCGCGCGCGTGTTTATGAAGTAGAGAATAGCGCTTTATTCTACAAAATCATTAGCAGCTTACCATCAGCTTCACTGCAGTGGTTCGGCACATTCAGTTCACGTTACACTAGAAGCCAATATATTAGAAATCGAGAGGGGAGAGGAGTTGGGGTGGAGGAGAGGCGGAGATTATGGGTGGGGCTCGGATACGATGGAGGAGCAGACGTGTTGTGTATGATATGGAAGAAAATTCCGAAGATAAGGAAATGCCTGATGCGTTTTTGACCGATTCAGGTGTTTTATTTTCAAAGCCACGGTGCTGTCGAAAGAAATGAAAGTGAAGTTAGTGAACCGGGACCAACAAGAATATTATTGCTCTAAAATCGGACTGGGAAAGATGTCCTGCTTTTGCTCATCGTATGTGAGTGGCAGGGAAAATGGAGAGCGGTCATGACCTGCAGACAATACGAGCTCACTCACAGCTGCTGCCCTTGGGATGGCCGATGTCGCATGCCAACAGCTACGTGGCGCCACAGGTGAGAGTTCAGTGTCGAGTGAGGACCGGAAACAGACAATGCAGCCCTAAGGAGGACTTGGCAAACACCACCGCCAGGAAGGCTACTTCTACCGGATACCTCTTGGAACCGCTGGCAGAACACTTCAACAACGTACAAAACCGCCCGTCATTCATCAATGACAAAACCATTGACCGGCACCTTGAAGTGCCAACCATCGAAGAAACGGGATGAAGCACCAATCCTCTTGAGGACCCAGACAGTTATGCGTTTGTTGTTCAGCGGTAAAGCTACTGGCTCAGACTCGCTCCAGGTGGTGTCAACAAAAGGAAATTGCACAGCTCTGATAGAAAGTCTTCACCATTGCGTTTCTTCTGACTAGTCATGGCAGCAGGAGACAGTCTCCCAGGAGTCCAAAGATGCACCCCATTACCCATTTGTACAAGCGAAAAAGGAACATCCAGGCTTGTGACAATCAACGAGGCATCATAACCCTCCTGTCCACAGCAGGTCAGATACTTGCCTGGATTCTGCTGAACCCCCTTATGACACACCTTGATCAAGAGATTTGGCCAGAGAGTAGTGTGGCTTCAGGAAAGACAGAGGAACCATTGATATGGTATTTGCTGCAAGACGGCTCCAAGAAAAATGTCGGAAACAAAATGTCGACCTGTTCTCCACCTATGTCGACTTGACCAAAACCTTCGATACTGTTAGTAGAGAGGGTCTGTGAAAGATCATGGCGGATGGCCAAATACGGATGCCCACCAATGTTCATTTCAATGGTGCGGCAATTTCATGACGGCATGCATGCCTGAGTCCGGGACAACGGACAGACATCTTACCCATTCCTTGTCACAAATGGCGTAAAGCAAGGCTGTGTTTTGGCACCCACACTGTTCAGCATCATGTTCTCTGCAACGCTAACTGACGCCTTCAGAGGAGGAAACGTAGGCATCGACATCAGATTCAAAACAGATGGAAAGCTGTTTAACCCCAAGAGGCTCCAGGCAAAAACTGAGGTCATGACAGACATCATCAGGGATTTTCTGTGTGCGGATGACCGTGCTCTCAGTGCTGGCTCAGAAACTGACACGCAGTGTAGCATTGACAAGTCTTCCGTAGCCTGAGCCAACTTTGGTCTCACCATGAATACAAAGAAGACGGAGGTTCTGCGTCAACCCGCGCCAGGCAGACCTTTACGCTGAGCCTAACATGACAGTCAATGGTGTGAGACTCGCTTCGGTGAGTAAATTCAATTATCTTAGCAGCACACTGTCTCAAAACGTCACCATCGACGATGAAGTGAGCGTTAGAATTGCAAAAGCAAGCGCAACCTTCGGCAGAATACACACCAATGTTTGGAATAGAAGAGGCATCAGTCTAGAGACCCTGTTGAAGGTGTACAGAGCAGTTGTTCTCCCCACATTTCCTCTACACTTGTGAAACGTAGACAGTGTACCAACGGCATGCCAAGAAGCTGAATCACTCCCTCACATCCTGCCTCAGAGGATTGCAAAATGTCAAAAACGGCAGGACAAAATCCTAAACAGAAAGGTACTTGACCAAGCAGGCCTCCCTAGTGTCCACACTTTTCTGATGCTGTCTCAGCTTCAATGGGCAGGTCATGTGGCTCACATGCCAGACCACTGGCTACATAAGGGACCCTTCTACGGTGAACTGCAACGAGGAGTGCGTTTCCATGGGGGTCAGAAGAAACGCTTCAAATACACTCTTAAAACGTCCATAACAACGTGTAACATCAACCCTGACACATGCGAACAAACTGCTCTGGATCGAGCTAGATGGCGCTACTCTATCCACAAAGACGCCAATACGTGTGAAGAAAGGAAGACAGCTGCAGCACAACAAAAGAGACAGACAGGGAAAGGCCGCGCCCGTAAACAAGAGGACATCTCCCACATTCCCTGTCACAACTGTCACCGCACATTCCGTGCACGCATCGGTTTGATCAGCCACCTGCTTACCCACAACCCTCCTCAACCCCAAGATGACGGAAGTGGTCTCCGTCGACCTGACGGACAAATAACATAACATGCATATGGAATACTCAGAAGAATCTGGCTAAAAAAGGAACGAATTTTACAGGCAAATAAAAGTAAAATGAAAACATGAAGATCATACATGACAAGCACGTTAAATACGTGTAAGATCATTAATAATGAGTGAGTCCAAGACATGGAAGATCATTAATGATAACCACATCAAATTCATGAAGAGCGTAAAGTGCGTTGATGACATGGAAAATTATGAATAATAAGTGCGTTAAAAGATGAAGATGATCATTTATAAGTGCGTCAAAGACATCGAAGACCGTTAATAGTAGGTGGGTACGTTAAAAGTAAGGAAGATAGCTAATAATAAGTTTGTCAAAGGCGTAAAAGATCAGTAACAATAAACATTTAAAGGAGATCATCAAAGATAGCAAGGACGTGTACTCTCATTAATAATCGTAAATGAACACGTTAATAACACGGGAGATCAACGACAATACACACCTTAAAAGTATGAAAGTACTTCGGTGATAAACATCTTGAAAGACAGGTGACTGCACATAATCAACACGTGAAAAACATGGAAGGTCGTTTCTTATCTTATCAACTTGCTACAGATATATGACACGCACAAGACACGGACGCTCGAATCTAATAACTCGACAGAGATTTGTAGCTTATTGAAGCTGCAAACCGCAGGCCATTTTGGCGTGGATTCTCGCGTCAAAGATGGATTCGGGATTGGTCTGTGTGACTGGGGTGTGTGCTCTCCCGAGTGCTGCCCTTCCTTTCCCAAGTGCTGCCCTTCCTTTCCCAAGTGCTGCCCTTCCTTTGCCAGGTGCTGCCCTTCCTTTCCCAAGTGCTGCCGTTCCTTTCCCAAGTGCTGCCCTTCCTTTCCCAGGTGCTGCCCTTCCTTTCCCAGGTGCTGCCCTTCCTTTCCCAAGTGCTGCCCTTCCTTTCCCAGTGCTGCCCTTCCTTTCCCAGGTGCTGCCCTTCCTTTCCCAGTGCTGCCCTTCCTTTCCCAAGTGCTGCCCTTCCTTTCCCAAGTGTGCCCTTCCTTTCCCGCACGTCGCCTATACTAAACCTTTGTGCGCCATATGTTGTAGAATCGCCAGGGACTCGTGCTTTTTTTTTGTTCAGGACCAAAGCCTTGCCGGCACATCGTGGGTCACCAGGAGCCCATGCATTTTGTGAAGAACTAAAAGTCTTGCCGCGACTTAAAAAAATAAAATAAAAAAATAAAATAAAATAAAAACCTTGGGGGGGGGGGGGGGGGAGTCTTGCCGTACGACGTGGATCTGCCGCGACCCATACTTGTTCCTGAAAGAGTAAAGTCTTGCCATGGTATTATCTTTTGTTTTTACTCCATTTGTATGTCGACAAATCAATGTTTGACATAGATGCTGGACCATACTTTGTTGATAAAGTCATACGATTTTGTGGCTGTATCATAAAAAGACTCTGTTGTCAAGTGAAAATGGTGAAGAGTGGATCATTTAATTATTCACGACCAACGGCTAAGGTCAAAGTACGATCTCTGTGTTGTTGATGAAGTGTTCTGTTTCTTCTGGTACAGTGTTATTCGGAAGATTACCAATCACTGTCTGTTTTAACAAAACCAACTTACCAACACTTCTTTATTTTTCAAAGAAGCTGAGAGCTTATATTCTTCGTTTTCTTAATATCTTACATTGTTGGTCAAATAATTCATTTTTTTCCAACGCTTTCTCATTTTCTTCCAGATTTTTTATTTTCAATAGTTCTTGTAATTCAATCCTTCTTCACAAAACTTTGCAATACGGTCTCTTTGATAAAGCGGAAAGTCTGGTTGCTATGACGTTTGTCTTTTGTGGTTTCTTCGTAATCTATTCCTCCGTTTATCTTCAGCCTTTGTATGTATGTGTGTACACACACACACACACACACACACACACACACGCGCGCGCGCGCGCGCGCGCGCACACACACACCACAACACAGCACACACACACACACACACACACACACACACACACACACACACGTGTGTATGTGTGTGTGGTGTGTGTGTGTGTGTGTGTGAGAGAGAGAGAGAGAGAGAGAGAGAGACGCGTTTGTTTTTATTTCCATCGTGCATTCCGGTTTGATTTTTTTTTTTTTTAAACCAATCTCACGTGTGGAATTGATTCCCTATTCAGATCTGATATCCTTGTAAATTTCGCACAAAACTCCACTCGGCCTAAGTGAGAGACGGATTCTGCTCGGAAAGAAATGACATCAAGATAAGGGCGATTCCTTTTCGGTCACTGTTCTGATGAACAATGACTCATTACAATCAGTATTGACTCGCATGTCTGGGACCGTAAACTGTCACAGCAGCTAGCTGCTGAGGCGGCCTTCAGACGAGGGAGATATTCACTGCATTGAGACAGGCTTCAGACACACCACGCTCTTCAGATGTAGCCAAGACACTGATAGGTTATTCGCATACTTGTTTTTTTCACTTTGCTTTACAGGCGCGCGATCGGCGCGAATGTATTTGTTAACTGTTCGTCCGTGTGTTTGACAGGCTGCATTCAAGATCGAACAGGTTGTGCCAGTCTTGAATTGTTGCCAGTTTGTATTCGTTCAATTCTCCAGTTGTTGTTGCTGTGTAGATGTGGAACGTCCGTGGTTTGGGGACATCTTGTTCTGTGTGGTCTGTGTTGTCATTTCCGCTAGGCGATTTTTGTGTCGTTAGCAGCATTTGTTTAGAGTTATGGGCCTGTGCATAATATTTCATGACGGCAGCAAGAGTTACCCTACTTTTTTGTTAACCCCCTCAAAAGTGTAGCTACCCTTCTACGGTATCTTAGCCCATCATCTGTCAACGGCTGTCCTCGCCGAAGGTCAACCCAGCAGCACAAGACACGAAAGATCCTTCCTCGTGTTGGTGATGCCCCACGGCTTCTGTTGACCAGAATTCAGTTGTGATGGCGGATGTTAGGTGCTGAATGCACTCTGTAGTGGTCTGTAGGTGTCTTTTATTAAACACACGCACGCACGCACCCCACACACACACTCACACACACACACACACACACACACACACACACTTTATTTCCTTATGGAGGATGGGGAAGGCATGTTTTATTTTCCACTGCCTGATTTTAGGTCTGAGATGACCATGATCAGCAGATATAAAACATGATTTATAGTAACGTACAACATACACACACACACACACACGCGCGCGCGCTCACATACGTACAGAGAGAGAGAGAATTTTCCCTAACGAGGTTGGTCCCCCCCCCCCCCCCCCTCCCCCCCGTCACATTGCTGCATTGCCGAAGAGAGAGAGAGAGAGAGGGGAAAGAGGGGGAGGGGGAGGAAGGGGAGGGGGGGGGGGAGTGTTTCAACGAGAGAGCTCGCAAGGTGGCCAGCTTTTTCTTGCATGAGGGACGTGGAGAGGCAAGGGAGTGAAGAAACGGGCGCAAGACAAACCCAACATTCAGACTGATAATGTTGCTACAGCTTTCAAGCTCTTCTCGCTGTCGGAGGGTCAGCGTTTCGATGTACTTAATGAACCGATCGGAGAAAGTGACCAACTTTTCAAACACCTGTCACACAGGACGTTACAACTATCAGCTATTCCCTCGCATGCGAGAGAGCCTCAAGACTTCTTCTGCGTACGCAGGCTGATACTCCTGAGGACACTCCCTGTATAGACAGGCAAGTAGCCTAAACCTATCTGCCCAACAAAGGGCGTGGAGTTTTGTGTGTATGACGTTTTTTTTTTGTTTGTTTTTTTGTTTGTTTTTTTAATCCCGCCCTTAAAGCATTAAGGCAGCCATACCCAACTTCGGGGAAGGTGCATGCTGTGTGTAACGTGTCATCCATACCAACGCCAAACTGGCCTTCTCTTCCGAAAGTTGCTGATGAGATTTTACGCGTGTGCAAGATGTTATGCGTGCGTTCACACACGGAACCTCGGTTTTAGTCTCATTCGAAGGACTGTATGGGAAATGGAGTCAGAACCAATGTTAACTCCGAGGGGAAAATCCCCCTGTACCGAAACAGCTCGGCGGAGATTCGAACCCGCAACCCCAGGATTACGAGTCCGGCGCTCTACCACTGAGCTATTCCAGCCCCCCCCCCCCCCCCCCCCCCCCCTCCCGGAGCCTTAAGACAATCAAGCAGATTCTGGCTTTTTCCTAGCCCCCACTCGCGCTGTTCGGTGTTGTGTTATAGAACACACTGGCATTCGCCACATGGCAGAATTCTCGCCTTCTCGCCACTTCGCCCCTGTGAAACGCCAGCACAGCGTACACCCAGCTGGGGGAGGGGGAGGGGGGAGGAGGGGGGGGGGAGGAGGGGGCACCCAAACTGCCAACTAATTGAAGTGGAGGGGACACAGACGACTGGGCCACAATAACGACTGGGCTGTTCACCCAGTGTCCAGCGGCTCCCTTTGTTTGAAACGGCCCGAGGCCCATGGAGAGGCAGGTTGGGTGGGGGTGGGGGGGGGGGGGAGGGGGGTTGGGGGGGGAGATGGCTGAGGGGCCGAGGGGAGGAGTGAGGGGGGGGGAAGAGGATGACGCAGTGTCATCGTTTCTAAGTGGACGTGGTCAAAGCCTGGACACGACTGGGTCTCTAATACACACTGGACTGGTTGACCAGCAGACTCTAGGAATGGACACCCCCTCCCTCCCCCCTCCAACCCCCCCTCCCACCCCCCCCCCCCCCCCCCCCCCACATGATTCATTTACAGGTGAAAGGTAAGGTTAAAGTTCCCACAGCCCATCAACCATTGTGGGGCAGTGAACTCTCAGAGGTTCACGGTGTCTAGGCATATCATGATGAAGACGGGATCCATTCCTCTCCTTCCGCCGCCTTTCATTTTCCCTAAACTGAATCAGGTACTCATTTACTGCTGAATGGACAGAGAGCGTTTTCGAACCGAAAAACGCCGACCCCACATATGGTTCAAACTCCTCAAGACCGTCAGGTCCGCAACCACTTACTATGGACCCCTCTGTTTACTGTTTAGAGAAGGAAAAATTGTGATTCTTTCTCAGTGCTGAGGAAAAACACACACGCACGCGCGCGCGCGCGCGCGCGCAGCACACACACACACACACACACACACACACACACACACACACACACACGCACACACACACACACGAACTTCACTAAGCAACACCAATTTGATACAGACAACGTCAACATCCTGGACAGAGAAAAATAAGTGGTTCCAGCGAGGGTCAAGGAGGCCATCTACATCGCAGCCACTAAACCCCCCCCCCCCACCCCCCCCCCCCCCCCCCC
>CM031607.1:47902732-47912732 GCA_018398815.1 Conus ventricosus | reverse complement strand
AACTTTCGGAAGAGTAGGCCAGTTTGGCCGTTGGTATGGATGACACGTTACACATAGCATGCACCCTGCGTGAGAAATGGAAAGAATGAAGGAAGTAAGGAAAATGAGTGATCGATATTGAACGATACTGACTGGATGACACGGGAAACGACTGAATGAAGCGCCAGCTGGCAGCTCTTCAGTCGGCACTACCCAGGTAGGCAGCCCGTTGTATAAACGAGTGTGGATTGTAAAGCGCTTAGAGCTTGGTTTCTAGCCGAGAATAGGCGCTATATAAGTATTCATTTTTATTATTATTACCCACTACAGGCCGTAAGATTGGAAACAGTCATTTCCAATGTGTTACTCCGTAGGGTGTACTGGTTTTGGTTAGACTCAAAACCGGTGTTTGCCTGTATGAGAGTGGGAATGTTGATCTCTTCTCTGAGATTCTGCAAAAAAAAAAAAAAAAAAAAAAAAAAAAGAAATTCACTGACTGTCCCAGAAGAAAAGTCAGCTGAATCTAGTTTCTAGGTCTATGCGTCGTTCGTCTTCAGGCCTTGTACCTCAATGGAAATTCTTTATGCTTACACATAGTAAAATTCGTTAAGATGTTGTATGAATTCTGTTGATTGTCTAAATACTTTGATGTAGATTGACTCTAATCAATATGTGTGCTTGAACTAAATATATCCCAGTATCTAATTACACCACTTGAGCATTCGACAACTTTGAATGTAGGGTCATTGCCATAAATTGTCTCGCCGTTTCTTGCTGTGTCACACACTACGTGTTAAAAATCAACTCAAAAATCTGAGTGGAGACACTGTTCAAAACGGAGACAGAAAACTAAAAGTGATGCAATTATGCTAATCTCACTTTTGCCGGCTGGAACCTCACAGTTTGCTGAAAGGTCAGAGGGCAAGTGTGAGGTGACTGTCAGGGTGGGGTCCCAGCCACTCATCTCCAAACCAGGTTCTGTAACCTCCACAGACCTTGGGATCTCATCACCTCAAAGCCACGTGGGCCAGCACAGGAACAAGAAGAATCCATGGTACTGCGTGGCCACGTGGACAACTGACCAACCAACAGGGCTACTACAGGAACAAGAAGAATCCATGGTACTGCGTGGCCACGTGGACAACTGACCAACCAACAGGGCTACTACAGGAAGAAGAAGAATCCATGGTACTGCGTGGCCACGTGGACAACTGACCAACCAGCAGGGCTACTACAGGAACAAGAAGAATCCATAGTACTGCGTGGCCACGTGGACAACTGACCAACCAACCAGCAGGGCTACTACATTGAGTGGTGGCGTCAACACACAGAAGACAGACCGGTACTCTTCTGTGCCCACTGGGCGAGCAAAGTCCCGAGTACCCACCACCCGCTGGACTCCAACTCAGATCGTAAGACATTCCCTCCCTTTATGATGAGATAAAGAGAGAGCAGGCCAGCTATGAGGCCAGACTGAATCTTTGAGGATGTCCCCGGTATTTTGTATATTTTAGTGTTGTACACAAATGTAAAGTGTGTGTGTGTGTGTGTGTGAAAATGTACTTGTGTCAGTCCATTTGTTGTTTATACATCAATTCATGTTTGAACGTATACTATGCACAAAAAGAAACGCATATTTTTATTTCGGTCATTTCATGCGTCATTTACCATTCAACATATTACAACCACAAAAGAAATAAGACATCAGTCTATTGTTATGTCTATTCATTATGCCTGACTATTCACACTGGACAGAATTCCCTGCTATACGCGGCATGTTTCTGTCAAAATTTTCCTTAATGTTTTCAGCGAAAAAAAATATGCGTTTCTTTTTGTGCACAGTATATATCAAATTCTCGTCACAGGAGCACAAGCTTCTGTATGTACATAAAGCCAAAGGTGAGTCACACCTGAGTTATTCTTGAGAATTTTCAACAGTTCTGAAGGGAAAAAAACACATTCCTTTCGATGACTAATACCGGAAAGTTGCTTATACTTCCACCACTAGTAAGAGACAGGGCAGGGTGAATTTTCATATAAAAACTACTCTATAGTTGTAACAGAGGACACACTGTGAGTCCTTCTCTTAGAGGACCCTACCTTCCACCCCTTCTCGTCACACGTTTCCTTCTTTCTTTTGGTTTTGGTTAACATGGTCTTCTGTTTTCTCTCCTACTGGACAATAATTCCCTTGTCTTTGTTCTGGAAACTGTCACAAGCATTTGTTTTTCATAGCAGTTGCGTACTAGCTTTTCCACCCTGTTTGTAACCTGACGATTGTACATACTATGCAGAGTGGTCAACATCTGTCCATTCTGTGTTATTTATTTCTTTAATGGAGCTCTTGAAAATGTTCGTTCGTTCGTTCTTTGTTTTTACGTCTTTTCACCATAAGTGATATTAGACCAAGGTGTGCGTGAGTGAGTGCATTCTGTCTGTGAGTGTGTGAGAGTGTAAATCTGTGAGGTAATGAAAACTGTGAACACTGCATCAACAGTAAAGAGGAAATGTTAAAGATGCATATAACAAACAAAAAGCAAAATACAGAAACGTGGGTGGGTGGATGTGTCCCTCACCACTAATTTACATTGGAAGAAGAAGGGGGAAAAAAATTACAGGAATGAAAATGTGTCGGGTTGTGTGTGTGTGTGTGTGTGTGTGTGTGTGTGTGTGTGTGGCGTGGAAATGCTTCTAATTTACTCTTGTACGTTTTGTTTGTTCTTGTTGTTCTTAAATCTGAGATCGAGGAGTCAAGGTGAATGTCTCACGCATTTGGATTTGTGTAAGTCTTCAGATGTCAGTAGTTTAAGTACATGTCATAACCGCTTATGGTCGCCCCCCCCCCCCCCCCCCTCCCCGTCCCCCCGCGCACGCAGGCTGATACTCCTGTGGACACACCCTGTGTAAACAGGCAAGGATTAATCCATCTACCCAACAAAGGGAGTGGAGTTTTGTGTGTATGACCGTTTTTCATCCCGCCATTAAGGCAGCCATACTCCGACTTCGGGGAAGGTGCATGCTATGTGTAACGTGCCATCCACACCAACGGCCAAACTGGCCTTCTCTTCCGAAAGTTGGTGATGGGATTTTACGTGTGTGCAAGATGTTATGCGTGCATTCACGCACGGAACCTCGGTTTATAGTCTCTTGTGTTGTTTGTATCTTGATTTTGTTGTTGTTTTTGTTTTGTTTACTTTTCGTCGACAGTCTGCCTTGTTTTGTATGAAACGCTTGAAAGGCTTGGTGTACACAACTGGGCTATTCCAATGAAATCTTGAAACTGTAAGAGAGAGAGAGAGAGAGAGAGAGAGAGAGAGAGAGAGAGACAGATAGATAGAACTTTCTGATGGACTGTGCTTTCAGTAGGTATTAGTGGAGTTGGGGGGGGGGGGGGAGGAGGAGGGGCCGTTGGGGGAGTAGGGGCAGTGGAGTTGTCTTCTCTTTACTCCATCCCTAAGGGAAAGAACGTCCCCCGCCCTCCCTCCGCTAGAACTTTAGATGCGGTCTGACCGACTGCTGGCCTTTCGGACAAAACGGTAAATCGAAGCACCATGTATTGCCTGCGCTTGGTTCAATGGATACCAGAGAACCCATAAACAACTGTCCCCGGGCAAAATTACATACCTACGTTGAAAGACCGACTTCGAAGCATCAAGAAATACGCATACGTAGAAAGAGTATGGTTAGCTGGTTGGTTGGTTCGTTGGTTGGCACAGCTGACACACTTTGTGTGAGGAAATGAGCTTGACCTTCTCAAAGAGTAATGTGTTGTAATGATAGCATTGTACAATACAGAATCATACTCGGCGATTATTATTTCTACACTGCGGTCACCAGTCTTTGCCGCGGAAATCAAAATTTTGTCCAAGAGGGTAAAAAATGAATCGGTTAGGGATATATATATATATTGTTCAGCATTATATATATATATATATATATATATATATATATATATATATATATATATATATATAATGCTGAACAATTAAGTAGTGGGGGAAAACAAGTGCAGGTTAACAATTCTTCGGTCGTTATAGTAATGACTTGGCAAAGATTTGAACTTTAAAAAAAAAATTAAATTAAAATTGAAGATGGAGAACATGGGGGTAAATATCTTGTTAATATGAGAAGCCCCTTCACTAACTGCCTGAGGGAACCATCGTAATCCCTCTCGAAGGCACATTTATTTGTGTTGCCTGCTCCTAGGCCTTTCGTCCGCTGGATCGGACTCATCAGGGAGACACGGCCGTTTCTGTCTGTGCTCTTGGTGTCAAATAGAGACACACCATAGTCCATAATTCTGTGGTGTTCTCACCACCAAGGGTTCAAAAAAGAATCCAAAAGCACCCGCAGCCAGTGAAGGGTAGTAAATGGAACAAAACAAAAGTGTGGAGATGAAAAAAGTTGCTGAAAAACTACAAAGCATTATTCAAACAGTACAAAACATAGGGGACAATCTTTGAGCCTATGCTTGAGGATCCATTCAAGGATGCAAGGGAGATCAAAAGATATGGAACAGTCTGAGTGGTCAGCTCTGCTGTTCAATAACCAAAGCATTGTGAGTGGCTAAGAATTGTACAGAACCTTTACTTGGATCTCCTAAGAGATGCAATCTCCCACTGATTGACCAAACAATAGAATGCTGAACAATTAAGTAGTGGGGGGAAACAAGTTGCAGGTTAACAATTCTTTGGTCGTTATAGTAATGACTTGGCAAAGATTTGAACTTTAAAAAAAAATATATATATAAAAATTGAAGATGGAGAACATGGGGGTAAATATCTTGTTAATATGAGAAGCCCCTTCACTAACTGCCTGAGGGAACCATCGTAATCCCTCTCGAAGGCACATTTATTTGTGTTGCCTGCTCCTAGGCCTTTCGTCCGCTGGATCGGACTCATCAGGGAGACACACACACACACACACACATATATATATATATATATATATATATATATATATATATATATATATATATATATATATATATATATATATATATAACTGACTGTAATCTGAGACAACGTAATATTTTTGCTCTTGGTACTCCTGGAAAATTTTTAACTTTCATAGTTTGACGTTCGTAAGGACCTACACTAATTTATTAACACACAGTATCTCTCTCTCTCTCTCTCTCTCTCTGTGTGTGTGTGTGTGTGTATGTGTGTGTGTGTGTGTGTGTGTGTGTAAGCGAGCGCGCGCGCGCGCGCACGAGCGTGAAGCGTAATTTAAACACCGTCTACATCGTTTTTCCCCTGTTCTGGTACACAATCACCGTGAACTCTTTTCAGCTCGGTCACATCCGGGCCAGCAGGACAGGAAGCGGAAGCGGCCGGGTGGAGGCGATAGGGAGTGGCGGGCGGAGACTGATAGCGAGGTGGTGGGCCTGTCGCCCTATCGGCCCTTGACTTTGACGCAGCACCGGATGCCGCCAACGCCCCTGCAATTGATACCCGGCCTTTGTGTCCACAGATACCCACACCTTTCAGCAGCGTGTTCCCCGCTTCACACCGCTTCCTACTATCCCAAAGTTCTCTGCCCAGCACACCCCCCCCCCCCCCCACCCCCCACTTTCTCCAGTCTTCCCACCTCACCATCCCCTCTCTCTGGTTTCACACCTTAACCCATCCTCTTCTACTAACCGTAGCCAAATATTGCTAATGTTGCTGCAAACTCCCCCTCCCCCCCCCCCCCCCCCCCCCCCCCTTCCACCTCCCTCTGTGGACGCGTGGAATGTGTTTTATAATGTCTGTAAATGTTTTAGACTTTGTCTTGTCGTAAATTAAAGCAAGAGCTGCCTCCCCACCCACACCCCACCCCCCTCTGTGGACGCGTGGAATGTGTTTTAATGTCTGTAAATGTTTTAGACTTTGTCTTGTCGTAAATTAAAGCAAGAGCTGCCTCCCCACCCACACCCCACCCCCCTCTGTGGACGCGTGGAATGTGTTTTTAATGTCTGTAAATGTTTTAGACTTTGTCTTGTCGTAAATTAAAGCAAGAGCTGCCTCCCCACCCTCACCCCACCCCCCTCTGTGGACGCGTGGAATGTGTTTTAATGTCTGTAAATGTTTTAGACTATGTCTTGTCGTAAATTAAAGCAAGAGCTGCCTCCCCACCCTCACCCCACCCCCCTCTGTGGACGCGTGGAATGTGTTTTAATGTCTGTAAATGTTTTAGACTATGTCTTGTCGTAAATTAAAGCAAGAGCTGCCTCCCCACCCCACCCCACCCCCCTCTGTGGACGCGTGGAATGTGTTTTAATGTCTGTAAATGTTTTAGACTTTGTCTTGTCGTAAATTAAAGCAAGAGCTGCCTCCCCACCCACACCCCACCCCCCTCTGTGGACGCGTGGAATGTGTTTTAATGTCTGTAAATGTTTTAGACTTTGTCTTGTCGTAAATTAAAGCAAGAGCTGCCTCCCCACCCTCACCCCACCCCCCTCTGTGGACGCGTGGAATGTGTTTTAATGTCTGTAAATGTTTTAGACTATGTCTTGTCGTAAATTAAAGCAAGAGCTGCCTCCCCACCCTCACCCCCACCCCCCTCTGTGGACGCGTGGAATGTGTTTTAATGTCTGTAAATGTTTTAGACTATGTCTTGTCGTAAATTAAAGCAAGAGCTGCCTCCCCACCCTCACCCCACCCCCCTCTGTGGACGCGTGGAATGTGTTTTAATGTCTGTAAATGTTTTAGACTATGTCTTGTCGTAAATTAAAGCAAGAGCTGCCTCCCCACCCACACCCCACCCCCCTCTGTGGACGCGTGGAATGTGTTTTAATGTCTGTAAATGTTTTAGACTATGTCTTGTCGTAAATTAAAGCAAGAGCTGCCTCCCCACCCACACCCCACCCCCCTCTGTGGACGCGTGGAATGTGTTTTAATGTCTGTAAATGTTTTAGACTTTGTCTTGTCGTAAATTAAAGCAAGAGCTGCCTCCCCACCCTCACCCCACCCCCCTCTGTGGACGCGTGGAATGTGTTTTAATGTCTGTAAATGTTTTAGACTTTGTCTTGTCGTAAATTAAAGCAAGAGCTGCCTCCCCACCCTCACCCCACCCCCCTCTGTGGACGCGTGGAATGTGTTTTAATGTCTGTAAATGCTTTAGACTTTGTCTTGTCGTAAATTAAAGCAAGAGCTGCCTCCCCACCCACACCCCACCCCCCTCTGTGGACGCGTGGAATGTGTTTTAATGTCTGTAAATGTTTTAGACTTTGTCTTGTCGTAAATTAAAGCAAGAGCTGCCTCCCCACCCTCACCCCACCCCCCTCTGTGGACGCGTGGAATGTGTTTTAATGTCTGTAAATGTTTTAGACTTTGTCTTGTCGTAAATTAAAGCAAGAGCTGCCTCCCCACCCTCACCCCACCCCCCTCTGTGGACGCGTGGAATGTGTTTTAATGTCTGTAAATGTTTTAGACTTTGTCTTGTCGTAAATTAAAGCAAGAGCTGCCTCCCCACCCACACCCCACCCCCCTCTGTGGACGCGTGGAATGTGTTTTAATGTCTGTAAATGTTTTAGACTTTGTCTTGTCGTAAATTAAAGCAAGAGCTGCCTCCCCACCCACACCCCACCCCCCTCTGTGGACGCGTGGAATGTGTTTTAATGTCTGTAAATGTTTTAGACTATGTCTTGTCGTAAATTAAAGCAAGAGCTGCCTTCCCACCCTCACCCCACCCCCCTCTGTGGACGCGTGGAATGTGTTTTAATGTCTGTAAATGATTTAGACTATGTCTTGTCGTAAATTAAAGCAAGAGCTGCCTCCCCACCCCCACCCCACCCCCTTCTGTGGACGTGTGGAATGTGTTTTAATGTCTGTAAATATTTTAGACTTTGTCTCGTTGTAAATCAAAGCAAGAGAACCCCCTCCCCCACCCCCACCCGCCTGTGGACGCGTGGAATGTGTTTTAATGTCTGTAAATGTTTTAGACTATGTCTCGTCTTAAATTAAAGCAAGAGCTGCCTCCCTCTCCCTCCCCCTCCTGTGGACGTGTGGAATGTGTTTTAATGTCTGTAAATGTTTTAGACTGTCTTGTCTTAAATTAAAGCAAGAGATGCTGCATCAGTTTGTTTACTTTAGCGCTAGTTCTGCTGTCTTCTGGAACCGAAACGGGCGAAATGTTAGTGGTCAGTTTGAATGGAAAGAATGGTATTTTCATGATTATTAATTGACTGATTGATTGATTGATTGATATATACATTTTTTGGGGGGAGGGGGGAGGGGGGAGGGAGGGGAGGTCCGATCTTTGGGGAGTGTTGTGCTCTGATCTGTCTGTCTGTGTGTCTGTATGTGTGTCCGTCTCTTTCGTGTGCATATAGTATTATTTGTTTGTATGTATGTATATATATACATGTGTGTGTGTGTGTGTGTGTGTGTGTGTGTGTGTGTGTGTGGTTTAGAGAGAGTTTTCGAGGATGCATTTTTTTTCATTTGTAAGATCGGTGGAAGTTGACATTGGAGGATAACATCAAGGATGAGTCAGGCCAGTCCTTTGATCGCAAACTCTCAGAGGGCCAGCCATTTGTCTGGGGCCGGCATACAGAGAACAGCAACAGATGGGGCAACATTACCACCTGGAAGTCATCAGCCATGCCTCAGGTTACCTAAACAAGGGTTACAAGATACACAAGGTTTGGCAAGACACGTACGCGCGCGCGCGCTTTTCGTGTGTATGCGTGTGTATGCGTGTGTGTGTGTGTGTGTGTGTGTGTGTGGTGTGTGTGTGTGTGTGTGCGTGAGTACGTGCGTGCGTGCGTGCGTGCGTGCGTGCGTGCGTGCGTGCGTGCGTGCGTGTGTGTGTGTGTGTGTGTGTGTGTGTGTGTGTGTGTGTGTGGTGTGATCATTGATGAATACACAGAAAAAAGAGGCTTTAATGACATACCTTGGGGGACTCTACACTGGATAAATTCAAAACCAGGGCCTCATCAATAAGTGACACATATTGTATTATTTCCTTTCAATATGAATGGAACAGCAAGAGCTGAAGAATCATTCAAACAGAGACACAGTTCCTTCGCAGGAACGGAATATCCAATAAAATCAACGGCCTTTTCGGAGTCAAGAAAGATTATCCTTGTTGTTTGAGACTGAACAGGCGACAAGCTAAGAGACACAATCTTGATAATGTCGAGTGGCAGGCGTGTTGGGATCAGAGTCCAATCTGATGTGGATCAAGGAATGGATATTTTTTTGTCATAAAAAAAAACAACAACTTGAGTTTGTCTGTTAATAAGGGCGTGAAGATACTGTGAGACTTTAGTAGATCAAAAGATCGACGTCACACACAGAGAGAGAGAAGAGAGAGAGAGAGAGAGAGAGAGAGAGGAGCCCATCGCAGTCGATCAGTAGTAGGTCAGAGGGTCCCGCGGTCAAGAGGGCAGAGCGTTTAGCAGCACAGCAGTAGTCGTAGGTTCGAACAACATGTAGGGTGGCATTTGTACGATTTGAAAACCTTCTCTGTCCACCCAAGGGGTAGAGGGTGGTACCTGTGTTATAAACACGTCACAGCAGAGTCCATGAAAACCCTGTTCAGAGATGTCCCACCTGATGTGATCTTTGAGTTTCTGAGAGAGATTATTAATTTAACATTTTTCATCTGATTTAAGATTTCATGGAAGACAGATTTTTGACGAAGTTTCTGGTGCGTTTTTAGAGGATGTATTTTAAAGAGATGTGTGAAAGGTGTTTTTTTTTAATTATTTTTTTTTTAAAAGATGACTTGTGAGTTGATTTCAACGT
This sequence comes from Conus ventricosus, assembly GCA_018398815.1. Classification (NCBI taxonomy): domain Eukaryota; kingdom Metazoa; phylum Mollusca; class Gastropoda; order Neogastropoda; family Conidae; genus Conus; species Conus ventricosus. Next base: position 47,903,019 of record CM031607.1, on the reverse strand, counting down.
GGTGACAGCCCTGCTATGGCCCTTTGCGGTCGGCTGGGCTATAAGCAACATTACCTTACCTTACTTCGTAGGCGTAAGAGGAAGGGTGAGCTCCGTCTTCCACAGTATGGCAATTATAGCCTGGACACAGTGAACCTCAGTTTACCAGTTCACTGCCCCTGCGGCCATCATGCTGCTGGACTGTAACCCACCATCTGTACCAAAACTCCATTGTAGCCTAGTTGACCATTGTAGCCTAGTTGACCATTGTAGCCTAGTTGACCATCCTCTCCCCTCACTCGCCTCCA
>CM031607.1:47881534-47893728 GCA_018398815.1 Conus ventricosus | reverse complement strand
CTTCTCTTGTCTGCCTCCCTCCCTCCCTCCCTCTCTCTCTCTTCTCTCTCTCTCTCTCTCTCTCTCTCGCTGTGTGTCTCTCTCCTCTTCGTGTGAAGGGACAAGTAGATTGCTGAGGGCCAAGTCTACGGGCCCTATCCTGTGAGACGGGACAGCAAGTCTCTTTTAATAAAGTAAGGAGCTCCGCGAAATAAATCTCTCCTAGAGAGGTCACACGAGAGAGAGAGAGAGAGGGAGAGGGGAAAAGAGAGGAGAGGATGAGGAGAGAGAGGAGAGAGAGAGGATGATTATTGTGTCTAAGATTGGGCCTGTTAAAAGGTTAGTGGGGGGTTTAAATTTAATCTGTCTCAAAAATGAGTAGTGAAAAGGAAACTATGTTTTACCCAGTCTGTTAATTTCAGCACTTAAATTTCGCCTTGGATTTGAGGTCTTGATTTTTACACACCCCACACACACACACACGATCTGCGAGACCCCTTTCTTCTATTAAGAAAGGGGTGAAAACCGTAGTCGCCCCTTCTCGCACTTTAAAGGTGGGTGTTTTCCTCAGGGGGACATGGGGCAGGTTGGACGAAACCTCGTTGTGACTAACGCGGCACGGGAGTGGACGACTGGCGCTATATTAAAACTAGATCTCGGCCCTCCCATCAAGGAAAGCCGCAGGCTAGACCAGTCCAGATGGAGGAGTAAGGCCCCACCGAGAAAGGAAGGAATCTGTGCAGGCCCACCGGCGCGTGGACACCCTGACACTGCTCAAGCCTTACCCAGCCAGGGATAAATGGCAAGAGCCGAAGTCGGATGTGCTGGTCCTGACTTGTCAGGAGCGTAACGGCAGCACAACGCATCCCCGCTCACATGACAGACAACTTGGAGAATCTCGATATGGTGCTCGACCGTTGAGGACCCCCCCAGGGTGGAAGAGTGCCGGGCCCTGTGCCTCAAAGGGGCCCAATGAGGGAGAAACATACAGATCTTGGAGGACCTCCGCCGGACGGCAGCCTTCATCAGTGATCTGGGGTTCCTGTCTGAGCGAACGAAGAAGAAGAAGAAGAAAAAACCACACACACACACAGATTATATATTATATATATATATATATTATTTATATATTATATATATATATATATATTTATATATATATCAGAGTTTAAAAAGCCACTCAGAACGTTAAAAGTGCTCAACCATGTGGGAGCGACTACAGTTTTAAAATGGATTTTAAATGGAAAAAAATTTAAAAACCTACAAGCTTGTTTCAGCTAAATAAAACGCTTCCCCTACCCTGAGGAGAGCGTTTTATTTAGCTTGAAACAAGCTTGTAGGTTTTTAATTTTTCCTGAGGAGAGCGTTTTATTTTGCTTGAAACAAGCTTGTAGGTTTTTTAATTTTTCCATTTTAAAACCCTATTTTAAACTGGTGTTTTATTTTTATTTATATTATATATTTATATATATATATTTTATACAACAAACTAATAATTCCAAGGATAAGTACCGCACCGTTCCAGAACTTACAGTGCAGCTTGGTGTTGCAATGACTGCCAAGAAATATTGAATTATAAACAAAGCTTGCTCTTATGTCTTAGATTGGAGAAATAGGGGAAATACGCATTTATTATCTGCGTGGTAGATGATTCTGCCTAACTAACAGTATGTGCTTGAGTGGGTGAATGGGGAAAAATAAAATAAATGCTTCTCAAAAGAGCCTTCAGCAAGCTTTTATTCTCCAAGGGGGAGACATCTCCCTTGGGAGGGGAAAATCATAACATAATACTCCCGGTCATATACCGATATTTCGAAACTTGGTGGTTTTCCTCAGTGACCGCGGAAAGTGGTAATTTGACTCCTCTGCCTTTTCAGTTTTAAGAAGAATGCAATCCAGAAAAGGTTGGTGTGCAATACCGTAAATATGTTTGTTGAGTTTCAAAAAACCAACCAAAGGTGCCATCTAAGAAGCAAAAGAAATCATAAAAGGCAAAAAGTACATTTTCTTGTGAAAAGTAGAAAATATAATTTTGGGTTGGTTTTTTGAAAACTCAAAACATCTACGTTATTGCACACCAACCTTTTCTGGGATTGCATTCTTCTTAAAACTGAAAAGACAGAGGAGTTTAAATTACACTTTCCGCGGTCACTGAGGAGAAACCACCAAGTTTCGAAATATCGGTATATGACCCGGAGTTATATGTTAGTGAGTTTCCCTCCCTATTGGAGGATGTCTCCCCCTTGGAGAATATAAGCTTGCTGAAGGCTCTATTTTGAGAAGCATTTATTTTATTTTTCCCATTCACCCACTCAAGCACATACTGTTAGTTAGGCAGAATCATCTACCACTGCAGATATGAATGCGTATTTCCCCCTTTTTCTCCAATCTTTAAAACATAAGAGCAAGCTTTGTTTATAATTCAATATTTCTTGCAGTCTTGCAACACCAAGCTGCTCTGTAAGTTGCTGGAACGGGGGCGGTACTTATCCTTGGAATTTATTAGTTTGTTGTATTTTAGTCCTTGTGGATTCATTCCAAGAAAATGGCCCTCGCACTTGTGTCTTAGAGGATATCTTTTTTATTTTCTACTTTTCACAAGAAAATGTGCTTGTTTTGCTCTTTTATGATTTTCTTTTGCTTCTTAGATGGCACTTTGAAAACTCAACAAACATACTACGGTATTGCACACCAACCCTTTTTTGGGATTGCATTCTTCTTAAAACTGAAAAGGCAGAGGAGTCAAATTACCACTTTCCCCGGTCACTGAGGAGAAACCACCAAGTTTCGAAATATCGGTATATGACCAGGAGTTTTATGTTAGTGAGTTTCCCTCCCTATTGGAGGATGTCTCCCCTTGGAGAATATAAGCTTGCTGAAGGCTCATTTTTAGAAGCATTATTTTATTTTTCCCCCTTTACCCACTCAAGAAAATACTGTTTGTTAGGCAGAATCATCTCCACTGCAGATATGAATGCGTATTTCCCCCCATTTTTTCCAATCTAAGACATAAGAGCAAGCTTTTTTTATAATTCAATATTTCTTGCAGTCATTGCAACACCAAGCTGCTCTGTAAGTTGCTGGAACGGTGCGGGGACTTATCCTTGGAATTTATTAGTTTGTTGTATTTTTTGTCCCTTGTGGATTCATTCCCAGAACTGGCCCTGCACTTGTGTCTTAGAGGATATCTTTTTATATTTTCTACTTTTCACAGAAAAATGTAGCTTGTTTTGCTCTTTTATGATTTTCTTTTGGGTTCTTAGATGGCACTTTGAAAACTCAACAAACTACTACGGTTTTGCACACCAACCTTTTTGGGATTGCATTCTTCTTAAACTGAAGGCAGAGGAGTCAAATTACCCCTTTCCCCGGTTTACTGAGGAGAACCACCAAGTTTCGAAATTCGGTATATGCCAGGAGTTATATGTTAGTGAGGGTTTCCCCCCCCCCATTGGAGGATGTCCCCCCTTGGGAATATAAGTTGCTGAAAGGGTAAATTTTAGAAGGGATTTATTTTTTTTTCCCCATTCAAACCCCCTCAAGCACCTACTGTTAGGTTTTGGCAGAAACATTACCACTTTCAGATATGGGTGGTATTTCCCCCATTTCTCCCCTCTAAGAAATAAGAGCAAGTTTGTTTTTAAAATTTAATTTTATATATATTATATTTATTTTTGTGTGTGTGTGTGTGTGTTTTGTTCGTTTCGGGGAAATGTGGTTTTAAAGTAAAAATTTCAAGTTAAAGCAAGAGACAATGTAAGGACCTCCGTTTTTCCAGAAACCCCCCATCGCCCTCCTAAACCCCAAAAATCCCACCCCCCACCAAAACCACCCCCCCACCATGTACTTTTTTCCAGGAGAGGGGAAGGGGAGAGAAAAGAGAGGGGAGAGGGGGGGGTTTCTGTCGAGAAGTATTTTTTCTGCCCTTTTCTATGGTCAGTTGTTGGTTTTCCCTCTGCAAGAATATTTTTGTCGAAAAAAATTTGTTTGTCGGTTTACACTGTTTTTTCAAATCCCGCTTACGCCCGACGTACGTGCGCCCCGCGCACACACCCCACACACACCACACACAAACACACAACACACAACGCCGGGGCCCCATCTCAAAAGAGAGGAGGGGAGAGAGAGGGGGGTTATTCCGTTGAGACTTTAGCCCAGGAAGGGGAAAAACACACCCAGAATATTACACAAAGACCTCCATTTGGAAGGAAAAACCCCTTAAAAAAAACAGAATTTTCCCAGTTTAACCCCTTTTTTACAAAAAATTTTCAGAAACTCACTTATCTTTTTGTGGGGCCAGCTGAAGAAGCCAGGAACGATTTTTTTAAAAAGTTTTGACAAAATTTTACGCTGAGGGGCCATTTTTTATTCCCGGAAAACCCCAAAGAACCAAAGAACCCATTTTCTTTTCGGTTATAAAAGCAATGGACCAAAAAACGGCCCAAACCGTTAAAAGGGGCGGGAACGGTGAAAATGTATAAAAAAATACATAAAACATCCCATCTCATTGTTTTCCTTGTTTTTAAATGGCTTTTTAGGAAGCTTTTACGAATCCTTGGGTTTCAATACATAAGGGTTTTAAATTTTCTGAAAGTAACCTTTCTGCTGTCTTCAAAGGGGTTTTTTCTTTACCAGTTTTCAGTCCAAAGTCTTTGTCGAAAAGAAAAAAAAAAAAATTGTTTATATCCACCTACACCCCATTATTGTTACAAAAAAAATATTAGTAGTCACGCCCTATTTTGTCTTACTTTAAAGGGTTTCCCAAATTTTTCCCCCCCCCCCCCCCCCCCCTCCTGATTTTTCCTCTCTTAAATTTTTGTTGGGGTTTTTTGGGGGAATCTGTGTGGTTCCAAAAAAACGAGGAGGGGAGAAGGAGAGAGAGGAGAGAGAGAGAAGAGAGAGGGAAATCGAGAAGAGAGAGAAGGAGGAGAGAGAGAGGGAGGGCTCACGCAAAAAACCCGAAAAAAACCCCAACTTGCTCACGCAACAAAACAGAAAAAACAAAAATTGTTTACCCCCCATTTTCTTTTCCTTTTCATCTTACCTCCCTCTTTAAAGCCCCTCTTCGACCGGTCTCTTCCCCCACCCCCCCCAACCCCTTCCCCCCACCCCCCCCCCCACCCCCCCCACCCCCACCCTTTCCTTTCCCCGAACCCCTGACCCCCCAAACTTGCCGTTTCCCTTTTTAAAGAAAGAAAGAAAAAAAAGGTGATTTAATTTGTCGCCCCTCGTCCATCTGTATCTGTTTATAGTTTTAAAGATGCTTCCTCCCCCTTTTTTGTTCCCCCGTGTCTGTGATGGGGGGGGTGACAAAGGGGGCCCCCGCCACCCCGTAGGGTGAGGAAAGGGGCCCCCCCCCCCCCCCCCCCCCCCCCCCCCCCCCCCCCCCCCCGGGCGGGGGTTTTTGGGCCGTTTTGGGGCCATGAAAGGGATTTTCCCCACCCCACCCCCCCCCCCCCCCCCCCCCCCCCCCCCCCAACCACCCCCCCCCCCCCCCCCCCCCCCCTTCCCCCCCCCCCCCCCCTTCCCCCCCCCCCCCCCCCTTTCTTCCCCCTCTCCTCTCACCTCCTCCTCTTTTCTATTTTTTTTTCCCTTTTTTATTTTCCAAAAAAACTGGGGTTTTTTTTCTTTTTTTTTTCTTTTTTCTTTTTTTTTTTTTTTCCCCGTTCCGCCCTTTCCCTTTGTGTTTTTGTTCTTTAATTTTTTTCCCCTGGCCTTCCTTTTTTTCTTCTTTCCTTCCCCCTTTTTTTTCTTTTTTTTTTTTTTTTTTTGCTTTTTTTTTTTCTGTTTTTGTTTTTTTTTTTCTTTTTTTTATTTTTATTTTCAGTGGTTTTTTTTTTTTGTTTATTTTTTTTTTTTTTTAAAAAGGCCATTTTAAAGGGGGGCTGAGTGGTGGGGGGGCGGTTGGGGGTGGGGGGGGTTGGGGGGGGGAAAGGGGGGGGGAAGAGGAGGGAGGGAAAGGGCGGACCCAAAGGGGGGGGGGCTTTTTTGGAAAAAAGGTGGGGGGAAGGGGAAAAGGGGAGAGGGGAGGGAGAGGTGGGGGAGGGGGAAACTGAACCGGCGGGGCGGCCCAAACCAACACAAAGGGAAAAGGGGTCCAAAAAGAAAGGGGGGTGAAGGGGGTTTTGGGGTTTTGGTGGTTTTTTGGGGTTGGGGTTGTTGTTTTGGTTTTTTGTTGTTTTTTGTTTTGTTGGGAAATTTCTGGTCGGCAGTTGGGGTGGTTTTGTTGTTTTGTGTTTGGGGGTGGGGGAGAAAAAAAGGAAATTTCCCCCCCCCTCCCTTTTTTTTCCCCCCCTTTTTTCTCTTTCTTTTTTCTTTCTTTTGGGGGGTGCGCGGGGGGTTTGGGGGGGTGGGGGGGTGTGGGGGGCGGGGGGGCGGGGGGGGGGGTGGGGGGGGGGTTTGGGGGGGGATAAGGGGGGGGGGGGGAGGTGGGGGGGGGGGGGGGCGTTTGGGAGGGGGGGGGGGGCGGGGGGGGGGAAAAGGGGTGGGGGGGGGTGGGGGGTTGGGGGGGGGGTGGGGGGGGGGGGGGGGGGGAAAGGGGGCATTGGGTTTACCGGGGGGGGAAAAGGGGGGGCTATGGGGGGGGGCATTGGGGGGGGGGAAAAAGGCTGTTTGTTTTCTTTTTGTTGCCCTTGTTTTTTTTGTTTGATTTTTTTTTGGGTTGTTGGGGATTCCAAAAGAGGGGAGGGGGAGAAGGGGAGAGAGAGAGAGGAAGGGGAGTAAGGGGAAGAGAGGGAGAGGGGGAGAGAGAAAAAGAGAAAAAAAGGCGTGGAAAAACCGGAAGGGGAATCAGGAAAAAGGGAGGGGGGATGGGGGGGGGGTGGGGGTGGGGGGGGTTGGGGAAAATTTGGTTTTTTGGTGTTTGTCTGTTCTGTGGGGTTTGGCCCCCGGGGCGGTGGGTTTTTGTGGTGTTTGGGGTGGCCGGTGGGGCTTTTTGTGCCCCCCCCTTTTTTTCCTTTCCTTCCCTTGCCCTCTTTTCTCTCTCTTGATTCCTTTCCCTACTTTGGGGCCTTTCATTAATAAAATTTCCAAAAGAAGAGAAAGAAAAAAAAAACGGAAGAAAGAAGGGGGAAAAAGGGGGAATTTTTTGGGGGGAAAGGGGGGGAAAGGAAACGGGGGGAATTGAAATAAAATTTGGGCGGGTGAAGAAGAGAGGGGGGGGGGGTTTTTGGGTTTTGAAAAAAAAATAAAAAAAGAAAGGGGAAAAAATAAGGAAGAACAATAACAAAACTTAAAATTCCTCAGGTCTTTTATTAGCAGCTGTAAAAGACCCCCCCCCGGAACCCCCCCCCGCCCCCCCCCCGCCCCCTACCCCCCACCCCCCCCCACCCCCAAAAACCCCCTCCCCACCCCAAAACCCCCCCCCCCACCCCCCCCCCCCACCCCCCCCCCCCCCCCTTCCTAATTTTAAAATACAACCCTTCTTTTTTCCTTAAACTAAACCCCCCCCCCCCCCTCCCCCCCCCGCCCTTTTGGGGTGTGTGTGAGGGGGTGTGTGGGGTTTTTGTGTGTGGGTGTTGTGTGGGGTGTGTTTTGGTGGGTGTGTGGGTGTGTGTGTGGGGGTCTGGGGTGTTGGGTGTGTCTCTGTGTGTGTGAGTGGTGTATGTTTGTGTGTTTGTGAGGTTTATTGTGTGTGGGTGTGGGGTGTGTGTGGGGTGTGTGTGTGTGTTTTGTGTGGGGGTGTGGGGTATGTGAGGGGGTGGGTTTTGGGGTGTGTGTGGTGTGTGTGTGTGTGTGTGTGTTGTGGTTTTGTGTGGGATATTTTAAAAAAAAAAGAAAAACCCTAAAAACAAAGGAAAAAGGGAAAAAAGTCTTTTCTTGTGGATATGTCAAAGTTGGAAAATTTCCCCGCCCCAAAGACGGACCCATGTCGATTTCCCCGCGGGGGGACCCCACATCCACACTATTACCCCCCTTTTATGTTTGTCAACCGGGGTTTTCTCCTGGCCTCTCACCCTCCCTCCCCCCCCCTACCCCTTTCACCCCCATCCCACCTCCCCTTTTCCGTGCTCCCCTCTCTTTCTCCGCCCCCCACTTACCCACCACCTTCCCCCCCTCAATGTTTCCCAGCATTGTTGAACAGCCCCCTTTTTGGGCCTTTCGCGAACTTGGGTTTATTCGTCTCCCAAAAAAAGGGGGGATGACGTTTTTCGCCGTTTGGAAACACGGGAAAAAGGGGCAAGAAATTTTCTTCTCTTCGACCCTCCATTTCGTCGCGGAGGGCGGATTTATTTTTGGGGCCCACCGCAAAACGGTGGGAAAGGGGGGGGGGGGGGGGGGGGGGGGGGGGGGCCCGGGGGGGGGGGGTAAAGAAGAGGAGGTGGGGGAGGGAAAGGGCGGGAAAGGGGGGGGGGCCTTAGGAGTTTGAAGGGGAGGGGAAGTGAGGAGCAGGTTGTAAAGGGGTTGGGGGGAAAGGGGGGGGGCGGGGAGGTGAGGGTGGTGGTGGGTTTGGGGGTGGTGGTTTCCCATGTTGTGAATATAAAGGGGAGTGAAATAGGAGAGCTCCCTGCTAAAATTCCCAACTCCCCTCCTACCAAAAGAGCTGTCCCGTAGTCTGAAGCGGTCTTTGAGGGGAAAAAGAAAAACAACAACACCCCTAAGGGGACCCCCCCCCAAATCCAAACGTCGTCCAAAATGTGAGTTCCCGCCTTTGTGGTTTTTTTTTTTTTCTATTTATTTTTTTTCTCTCTATGTCGGTGTGATTTTTATCTGCCTATCGCGTGCCGATTGGGCCGCTTCTTCTCCCTCTCTCTCTTCTGTTTCTCTTCTTTGTCTCTCCCCTCTCTCGGGCTCTCTGGCTCTCTCTCTCTCTCTCTCTCTTTTCTTTTCTCTCTCTGTCTCTGTCTCTGTGTGTGGGGTTTTGTGTGTTGGTTTTGGGGTGTGTGTTTTGGGGGGGTGTGTGTGTGTAAAAAAGGAAAAAAGGGAAAAAAATGGGCAAAAGTTTTTTTAAAACTTCCGGGGTGTGGACGGAACCCCAATTTTAAAGGGTGATCACTGTGTCCAGGCCCCAGAGGGGGGGGGACCAAATTTAAGATGATGGGGCCAAAAAAAACGTTTTGAGGGTAAAACATTTTACGGAAAATTTTTTTTCCCGTTTTTCCAAATACCTTGTTTCCCCCTTCTTTGGCATTTTTGTGGGGTTTTCTTCAGCCTTTCTTCTTCTTCTTCTTCTTCTTCTTTCTTCTTCTCTTCTTCTTCATTCCTTTTCTTCTTCTCTTTCTTTTGTTCTTTCTATTTTCTCTCTTCTTTTTTTCTTCTCTCTTCTCTTCTTTCTTCTTCTTCCTTCTTCTTCTCTTCTTCTTCTTCTTCTCTCTCTCTCTTCTCTCTCTCTCTCTCCTCTCTCTCTCTCTCTCATCTTCCTCTCTCTCTCTCTCTCTCTCTTTTCCTTTCCCTCTTTTCCCACCCTTTTCAGCACTGTCTTTTTTTCTTTTTTTCTTTTTTTTTTTTTTTTTTTTCTAAAGAAGCGCGACTTCTTAAGATGTCCTGTTCATGATGTCCGCCTGTGACGGACGATTCACAAGGCAGGGATAGTGGAGGTTGGGGAGGGAGGCTGGGAAACGGAAGCGGCAAAGATGGATCAGAACGGTTTTGTTGTGGTTGTTGTTGTTGCTGTTGTTGTTGTTGTTGTTGTTGTGTTTTGTTGTTGCTGTTGTTGTTGATCATGTTCTTGTGGCTGGTTCGTTGTTTGAGTGTGGTGGGGAAAAGCAATGAGGGAAGGAGGGCTGAGTGGTGGGGGTGGGGGTGGGGGTGGTGGGGGTGGGGTGGGGAGGGAGGATGAGAAGAGAGAGGGGACGGACGGACGGACGAAAGGGGGGAAGGCTTGTTAGTGACATAACAGGTAGATCACACAGAGAGAGAGGAGAGAGAGAGAGAGAGAGATGAGAGAGAGAGAGAGAGAAGAGAGAGAAGAAAAGAGACAGACCACACAGACACAGACACACACACACACAGACAGACACACAGACAGACAGGAGGGGATGAGAGGGGAGGGCTGGGGGATCGACGGTGAGGGATAGGGAGTTTCGCGATTTATTTGCTCAGTTTGTCTGTTCTGATGAGGAAATTACACGCCAGCATGCGCAGAAAGCATGGTTATTGATAAGCCTGTGTTGGCGAGTACGAGCACGCATGCGCGCATGCTCTCACACCCTCTCTCTCTCTCTCTCTCTCTCTCTCTCTCTCTTCTCTCCTCTCTCTCTCTCTCTCTCTCTCTCTCACTGTGCGTGCGCGCGTGTTTGTGTGTGTGGATGTGTGAGTACATGTGTGCGTGAGAGAGAGAGAAAGAGGAAGAAAGGGGTGTGGGGGAGAAGGAGAAGCGTTGGGAGGGAGAGAGGGGAGCAAAGAGCTGGGAAAGTGTGTGTGTGTGGCGGGCGGGGGTGGGGGTGGGGGGGGGGGGAAGGGACACTTGGTTGACTGCTTTTTAGGGTGACTATGAGTGGTGCCTTGGATGTGATAAATTGTACTGATGATGATTGTCGTGATTGTTGCCCTTGTTGTTGTTGATGTTGTTGTTGTTGTTGATTCAGAAAGAGAGAGAGAGAGAGAGGAGAGAGAGAGAGAGAGAGAGAGAGAGGAGAGAGAGAGAGAGAGAGAGAGAGAGAGAGAGAAGGCGTTTTGAATGATCTGGTGCGTGAATCAGCGAGTAGTTGAGTGTGTGTATATGTGTGTGTGTGTGTGTGGTGTGTGTGTGTGTGTGTGTGTGTGTGTGTGTGTGTGTGTGTGTGTGTGTGTGTGTGTGTCTGTGTCTGTGTCTGGTGGTCTGTGTGTCTGTGTGTCTATGTGTGTCTGTGTGTGTGTGCGTGCGCTCGTGCGCCTGTTTTATACACAAACTACATGCATGCACACATACATACATACATACGTACCTACGTTCGTATATACATACATACATATGCACATACATTCATACAAATATATACACAGAGACAGAGACCAAAGAACAAAAAAAAGGAAGAAAGAAAGTAAAAGCAAGAAACGAATGAAATAAAATGGAGAGAGAAGTAAATAATGGTTAGAAAAAAAAAATAAAGACCCACCGACAAGGAATATAAACTAAGGCACGAAAACAAACAATATGTCTATATCCATCAGGACCTCTTGATGTAGATCTAGCTGTCAAATGTAACACTGGAACCCTTAGAACCCAGCCACCCAACCCAGGCACACATCCATCTCAAACTGCCTCTCACGTACCCTAACCCTCTCCGTCTCACCTCCTCTCTCTCTCTCTCTCTCTCTACTCCTCTCCTCTCCTCTCTCTCTCTCTCTCTCTCTCTCTCTCTCTCTCTCTCTCTCTCTCCCTCTCTCTCTCTCTGGAATGTTTGTGGACTATATGTCTAACTGTCTGTTTGTCTGTCTCTGTATCTGTTTCCCTGTCTCTCTGTCTCCGTCTCCCTCTCTCTCGCTCTCTATGGAGTGTGTGTGTGTGTGTGTGTGTGTGTGTGTGTGTGTGTGTGTGTGTGTGTGTGTGTGTGTGTGTGTGTGTGTGTGTCTGTGTGTCTGTGTGTGTCTCTGTGTGTGTGAGTGAGTGTATGTATGTGTGTATGTGAGTGTGGTGTGTGTGTGTGTGTGTGTGTGTGTGTGTGTGTGTGTGTGTGTGTTGTGGTGTGTGTGTGTGTGTGTGTGTGTGTGTGTGTGTGTGTGTGTGTGTGTGTGTGTGTGTGTGTGTGTGTGGATATTTTAAAAGAAAAAGAAAACATAATAAACAAAATGAAAAGAAAAGAGTCTGCTTGTCAGGATATGTCAACGTTGAATTTCCCTGCCAATGACGGACAACCATTGTCGATTTCCTCGACGGGCCCACCCCACACCCAAATCACTATTACCTCCCTTGTCATGTTTGTCAACCGTGTTCTCTCCCCTGTCATCTCACCCTCCCTCCCTCCCCCCCCTACCCCCTCTCACCCCATCCGACCTCCACTATCCGTCGCTCCGCTCTCTATCTCCGCACCCACTTACCTACCACCTTCCACCCCTCACTGGTCCTAGCATTGTTGAACAGCCCCTTTTGACCTTTCGCGACACTTTAAGATCATTCGTCATCCTAAACGGGTGATGACGTCTTCGCCCGATGACATCACGGAAAGACAAGATTTTATCTCTACAGACTCCTCCATGACGTCGCGGAGTCGGATTTATTTCTGGTCCTACAGCAAGACGGTGGGGGGGGGGGGGGGGGGGGGGGGGGGGGGGCAAGGGGGGGGGGGGTAAAGAGA
>CM031607.1:47864034-47876534 GCA_018398815.1 Conus ventricosus | reverse complement strand
TTTCACATTTGAGTTGAAGATTCTGATCTTGTTATGGAGTGAGAGGGCAGAGGAATTCCAGATAGGCCGAAGCGTAGTAAAGGTGTGCCTGGCTTTATTGATGCGACTCTTGATATCCTCATCTGTACCTCCATCTTTGCTGACCACACTGCCGAGGTAGACAAACTTGTCAACTTCAATGATGTCTTCCTGTTGTAGTCGTAGTGGGTCTCGTTGCTGGTTGTTGACTCTCATGGCTTCTGTTTTCTTTATGTTGATTTGGAGGCCTGTCTTTCTGCTTCTTCTGCTACCCGGCACAGCTTCTCTTGTGCGTCTTGCTGTTTGTGGGACAGAAGGCTGATGTCGTCGGCGAAGTCCAGGTCTTCCAGTTGCTTGGTGAAAGTCCACTGGATTCCTGTCCTCTTGCCGTCTGTAGACTGCCGCATTATCCAGTCAACGACCATCAGGAAAATTGTTGGCGATAGTAGACACCCCTGACGGACGCCGGTTTGTACAGTGAAGGGCTTCGTTAGCTTCCCATCGTGGACGACCTGGCATGTGGCATCCTCTTTAGAGTTGCTGGATGATGGCAACAAACTTGGGTGGGAAGCCATAGTGGTGCATGAGTTTCCAGATGGTATCTCTGTCGATGCTGTCAAATGCCTTCTGGAAATCTACAAATACTGCGTGCAAGGGGGTCTGCCACTCCAGAGACTGCTCGATGATAATTCTCATGGTGGCAATTTGGTCTGTGCATGATCTGTCTTGGCGAAATCCAGCTTGTTCTTGGCGGGGGGTCTTGTCTAGGGCGGTCTTTAGTCTCTCTAGCATGATTTTGGTCAGCACCTTCCCCGGGATGGACAGCAACATAATCCCTCTCCAGTTTTTACAGGATGACAGGTCCCCTTTCTTCGGCAGCTTCACCAGGTGGCCTCTTTTCCAGTCTTCTGGCACTCGTTCCTGCTCCCAGATCTTGCTTAGGAGTGGATGCAGCATCTCTGTTGACGTCTGGATGTCTGCTTTCAGTGCTTCAGGTGGAATTCCGTCTGGACCGCTGCTTTACCTGACTTCAGTGACTTGATGGCTTTGGTAACTTCCGTCTTGGTTGGTGGGCCTGTGTTGAATGTCCAGAAGCTGGGTTGGTGGTGGAATGTCTGGGGGGACAGGTGGTGCAGGTCTGTTCAGTGTCTCTTTAAAGTGCTCTGCCCACCTTGCTCTCTGCTCAGCTTCTCCTGCGATGGTGTTTCCCTCCTTGTCTTTGACCGGGCGACTGGGGTTGTGGTCTTTCCAGAAAGTGTTCGGGTAATCTCATACAGCCTTTTCATGTTTCTCTGTCCTGCCGCTGTTTCTGCCTCTTCTGTGAGCTCATGGATGAATTGTTTCTTGTCTTGTCTAGCACTTTTCTTGACTTGGCGGTTGACGTCCCAGTTAGTGTGCCTGTAACTCTTGCTTGTGGTCTTGGTCTTGGGCTTGGGTCTGGTTGATCTGGTCTTTTTAGGTGCTTCCGCTCTGTGATGAGGGTCCATGTTCCAGCTGTCAGCCATTCTTTGTGTTTTCTTCGCTTCTTTCCAAGCACTTGTGTACATGTCGTCTGCCAGACCTCCCTCAGGTCCCCACCAGTGGTCTTCGATTGTTTCTTCAGCAAGTTGGTCAAGTACGCTGAATCTGTTTCTCAGTTCCAGTTTGAAAACCCCCCTGTTGTTGCTCTCTCCTTCAGACTGTTTTACATTGTACTTATGTGATAGTCGGCCTGCTTGGTCTTTGTAGGCTTTCAATTTGGTCTTTAGCACAGCTATCACAAGGTTGTGGTCTGATGCTGCGTCTGCTCCTCGTTTCACTCTCACGTCATGTAAACTTCTGCGCCATTTTCTGCCGATGGTAATGTGGTCGATTTGGTTCTGGGTCTTCCCATCAGGGGAATTCCAAGTCATCTTGTGAATGTTTTTGTGTGGGGAAAACAGTGCCTCCGATGACCATGTCGTTGAAAGCACAGAATTCCACAAACAGTTCTCCATTTTCATTTTGTATTCCTGTTCCGTGTATGCCCATAATCTGCTCTCTGCCTTGTTGTCCGTTCCCACTTTGGCATTGAGATCTCCATGAGGATCTTAAGGTCTCTCTTCGGCACTCTATCCACGACTGTTTGGAGTTGATTGTAGAATTCCTCCTTTTCCCTGGGTCTGCTTACGTTTGTGGGGGCGTAGCACTGTAAGATGGTGGTTTTCCTGCCCTTTGAATTGAACTTGCAGTGAGGATCCTTGGTGACACTGGTTCCCAGGACAGCAGTGCTCGCGTCGCCTCGGGTGTCATCAGCAGCGCTACTCCATGTGTGTGTGGCTGGTCTTCTTCTCGTCCAGAGTAGATGATGGTGTCTCCACTTGTCAGCCTTGTTCTTCCTGTTCCTGTCCATTAGTCTCGCACAGGCCAAGGATCTTTAGATTGTACCTGTGCATCTCACTACTCACTTGTGCTTTTTTTTCCAGTCTCATATAGGGTTCTGATGTTCCAGGTCCCTATCCTGGTCTTGGCTTTGGTCGTCAGAAGAGTTGTCGGCGCACTGGCTTCCTGAAGGCTTTCACCAGCTCGCGTCATGGGCTCTGCTAGAGAGAACTCTTCCCCAACCATGCTATTCTCGGAAAATGTCATTGCGGTTTCTGTAACAATGTTTGTTTTCTAGGACCGGGTTGTTAGCCCAATTCAAACCCCCAACCTGGAGGGCCAGTTTGAGTGCTCTTTGTCTGGTCTCTACCCTTTGACCTGTCTGGGTTGGGTGGCCCTACCCGGAGACGAATCTCCCGCCAGCATAGCTCTCCGGGTCAAAGAGACACGCAAGCTCCACCCAACCCAACGGCAAGGTTGCACTCACTGGGAAGAGTTTGAACATGGTCGTGCCAAATTCTGTCCGTCTACGTTCTACGATATGTGCTATATTGCAAAGTCTAAATAACGTTTGACACATTCATTATTCAGGTTTAAAGAAACAAAAGAAAATCCATGAACATGTTCGAATCATAAAATTCCAAGCTACTCTCCCTTTTGATCATACATTTCATAAGCTTGGGTGAGTTATCTGCCTTTCCTGCTATGAACCATTTTTCTTCAATGCAATACTCTTCATAATTGAATTTAATTTCAGAAATGTTCTAAGTTTACTGTAAACCAGGGCAATCAATCAAAATCCGTCTGTCAGAACAAACATTGTTCCGAAACAATTGGATTTAATTTGTCAGTTTTATGTCCTGTTTCATTTCAGCTCCGTATAGGATTTTGGCTGGATGTGTGGCAATGAATAACTTAAAAAAATAATTCTGTGAACCATTTTCAAGTCTGAGCAATGAATCCAATACACCAAGAGCAGCACGTGTAACTCTGCCTCCAAAGTCATGACGAACTGAAGCAAGCTGAGCTGTGTTGAAAAATTAGTGCTTAGAAACTTATAATTATATATAGGTGTGACTTAAAATTACCGTAAACTGTAGCTTCCGTGTGATAGGTACGCTTTCTAACGAAAGAGTAAAGTACTGTTTTTTGTTTTCTATCAAGTTTAACCTGAAGTTAGTGTGCTAAAAGATTCAAACATACTTTATTCATTCATTCACTCATTCATTTATTTGTTTGTCTGTTGGTTGGTTGGTCTATCTGTTGATTCATTTATTCATTTTTCTATCTATTTATTTATTTATTCATGTTTTTTAGGTTTGCAAACAAACAAACAAAAAAAAAACGTTCAGGAAAACAACAACAGAATAATGAGCATGTTAACTGACTATGAAATCATACACGATACCATGCTTTCCCTTTCTAGTAACTTCAAGGATTCATTCATTGGTAAACACTAAAACAAAACGGGTCCGGGATTGATTCTCAACCGATAACAGATTCAGAGTCTGATGACCAGACAGTCACGCTATGGACGCACTCATTATCGGCTACCGAGAAGCTGTCAGGCTCAAAGTCAGCTATCGGCTTAAGATATATGACGAAAGACTGAAGACATCTCCTTGTTTAAGCCCTTGTGGGATCATGATAATAAAAAACAACAACTTTGCCACGCACTTTACCTTAAATTTAACGTCTTCATGTAGCTTTGACCGGATTGTTAAATTTGTCTTGTCTTTTCATACTGTTTTAGAGAAGAATCGCGTATAAAAAATGTTCGTTAACATCGAGTCAAATGCTCGTTTAAAATCAACACAGACAGCGTGCATTATACGATTCTGAATGGTAGCCTTCATGATAAGCTATGATCAGCCGTGCGATAATCTATTTTCAGATCAGCTGTCATATTCATCCCTCGTAATCCATTTTGAGAGAGAGAGAGAGAGAGAGAGAGAGAGAGAGAGAGAGAGAGAGAGAGAGAGAGAGAGAAGAGAGAGAGAGAGAGAGATGCTGTGTTAAGGATATTTAGAACATTTGTTTTACATGTTTCATATGGACCAAATGTAATTTTTATAATGATAAAAATTCTAAAGAATAACTGTGTTTGGAAAATCTAATGTCAGTACCGCTGTTATAGTAATACTGCTGCTGCTGCAGCCACCGCTCTCTCTGCTGCTGCTGCTAGCTTTTAAAGCTCCTTTCCTCTTTGCATTCTTTCACTCCAAGAGCTCCTTTTCATGCAACTTATTTTCCCTATTGCTTCTACTGCCGTTAGTGTTACTTCTTCTACACAAGTTCCTTTCTGTCTGCATGGTAGCACCGCACTGGGAGACTATGCCTACCAGTGCATCTGTCCGACCAAACGGCGCCAGATCCGGGCGGTGTACGTGCAGAAAAACATCTGCTTCGTCGTCTTCCCCGAATTCCAAGACATTCAGTACGCCCAGTGCAGGTAGGTGCTTGCTGACGTCTGCCATGGGGAGGACGGGGCGGAGGGGGGGGGGGGGGAGGGAGGGAGGGGGACTTTCTCTGCTGGAGCCGTTATGATCTTACTGACGAGGACGATTCGAACCCTAACGGCACACGGATCGTGTGTTACCCTAACCCGGTGTCTGGAGTGGCGGAGGGTGTCCGTTACGACCTGTCCGTTCCCAAAACACTGCCAGACATATCCCGAAGAGATCCATTCCTCCCTCTGCCCCGAGACGATGAGAACCTGCAGTAGGACTCTGACCTTCTGTACAGAAAAAAAAGGCGCGAGACCCATTCGTGTCGCATGGTAATTGTATGATTGTCCCCCCCCTATCCCCCACTCCCACCACCACCCCCAACCTCACTCTCAACTTCTGAAATTAAAGTGAAAGTTGGTAATGCCTTGAATTTTCAGCAGCTATTTCCCAGCGCCACCCTCTCCCCTCCCCCTCCCTCTCCCCCCCCCCCCCCCCCCCCCCCCCCCCCCAGCCTTCTCATTGACCAGCGATTACAAATCAAGCAGCATTCTCAGTCTGTCCGTAGCTCCCCCGTGTCGTTGGCATCCCGCGGCAGACAGTATGCGTCACATGAACAGGTCTGATTTTTTTGGGATTCTAAACTCCGTCCCTGTGGGTTTTTTTAGTTCAGTCAATCCTGCCTCCAGCTGGCCGGCTCAATGATGGAAGGATTGGTTAGCATAGATCTTCTTCGTCGTCTAGTATCAATAACAGGATACGCAGAATGACTACACGTGGGTTGGAGGTATTTTATAGTACTGATGTCACAATTGTTGTCATCGCCATAGCTGCTATGATTAAGAACTCCTCTGTTTCCATCCGCTTTTTACATTCAGCTGCAAACGAATCGTATTCTCCGGTGTTAGTATACATACATACATACATAATATATATATATATATATATATATATATATATTATATATATATATTATGTTATATATATATATATTCCCCCCATTTTCTTCATCTTCAATTTTTTTTTGAAGTACAAATCTTTGCCAAGTCATTACTATTATGACTGAAGAATTGTTAACTGCACTTGTTCTTTTTCCCCCACTACTTATTGCTCAGCATTATTATATATTATATATATATATATATATATATAATATATATATATATATATATATTATATATATATATATATATACACAAGGTAAAAACAAGTTCTTCATTTTCTCCACACAAGGGTAAAATCAACATTAAAACTCGAGCTTTCGCCCACAGGCTTCATCAGGAGGGAATGTGAAAATGTGACCAGTTTGAAAACAGTAAAAAAAAACAGTTCAGTGTTGGGCATAGGCTGAGTTTGTGTTTTTGCGTTGCACGTGAATGATATGCAACAGGAGGAACTGGATGTAGCCTATGCCCAACACTGAACTGTTTTTTCTTGACTGTTTTCAAACTGGTCACATTTCACATTCTCCTGATGAAGCCTGTGTGGCGAAAGCTCGAGTTTTAATGTTGATTTTACCCTTGTGTGGAGAGAAAATGAAGAACTTGTTTTTACCTTGTATATTTTTAATCTGCCTGTTCTCATTGTTTGGTTGTGGTGCGGTGCGGGCAACGGAAAATTCTACCTGTGAAAAAAAAAAAAAAATATATATATATAAAAAAAAGAAAAAAAATGTATATATATATACACACATACATGTATATATAGATATATATATGTTGTGTGTATGTGTGTGTGTGTGTGTGTGTGTGTGTGTGTGTGTGTGTGTGTGTGTGTGTTTGTCAGTACAACCGTGAGTTAATCTGACAATAAATTGGTTTCAGTCAGTCAGTGTGGTGTGTGCATCCTTCACTTTCCAGCTTTTTTTTTCTTTTTTATGATTTCCGAACGTTTTCCTTTGCGTTGTTTTGTGTGTGTCTCTTTTCTCCTCATTCATTTGTTTCTTTCTTTTTCGATTTTACTTGGTTTAGTCGCACCTGCATGTTAAAAATATTAATCTATTTGTTCTGTTCATCATGAAAATTTCTTTGCATTTTATTTCAGAGACTGATCTCTACTTACGTGTCGAATCTGCTTCTTCTTTATTATTTTTCTCTCCCTTTCTTTTCTGTAGCGGCTTTATGTATTTTTTTTCCCATTCAGTTTATTCATTCATTCATTCATTCTTCATTCATTCTTTCTTTTCTTCAGTCTTTCCTTCTGGTTAACGATATTTTTTTTCCTCCTCTTTCCCAGCGGCCACTGTTCCTTTGACTCGGGACCCCCATCGCCAACTCTGCGCGCGGCTATTTCTGCGTCCACAAACGCCTTCGTTCAGAGGGAGTTCGTCGTCTGGTGCCCGCACCTGCCCAGACGCGTTCAGAGAGCGGCCCTCTCGCACAGCAAGCCCGGCAGGCCGACCAGGCCCATTCGGCACCTTTCAGCGTGTGGCCTTCAACTCCCCGCTCTGCAACTGCAGGGGCTACTTCTGCGATCACCATGGTGGCGCTCAGCAGGCTGCAGCTGCGCACGCCCACACTAACTAGCCTACGGTGTGTAGGCATGTAAGCAAGCAAACGGTATCTTTCTTTAAAAGTACATGCATGTGTTCATTCATGCTACCGTGCACGTGCCTACTGCATGTGTGCGCGCTACTCACCGCACGCACGCACGTACGCACGCAAGCACGCACGCGCACGCACACACACACACACACACACACACACACACACACACACACACACACACACACACAACACACACACACACATTTAATTACCCTCTGCTTTTTTTTTTTACTGCTTGCCTTGATCAATACTTTCTTCATTTGTAATTTTCTTTCCTCGCAATTCTTCCCTCTTCCACTTACACCTTCCCCTTTCCCCATCGCCAGTTCACAAGTTTGAACCCCAAGATATCACGCACTGAAGAAAAACGAACCAAGAACAACATTAACAAGTTTCGTAACAGTCAAAAGAACTTTGATGACTTCACTGTTTTCTTCGTGTTTTCGTACAGAGTGATCAGAATTGGCAGTAACAACGTCATTGTAATATCAATAGCTGTTCCAAATGTTTTATCTGTTGTAAACAAACCGTGCCAATAAGCGATTTTCGTTTTTGTAATTTTTATTGTGTGGGTTATGGTACCAAAAGATTATAACATCCCGATGCTGAAGGCAGATTGGTTCTGTGAGTAAGTGAAAATGTTTTGCCCACTTTGGAAATACCTTGGATTTGTTGTTGTTTACATGTATGTTTTTCAGCTCATAAGATAGTGTCTCCGGGGGAAAAAAAAAAAAACATGCATGGTGAAATGATGCTTTTTATTGCATATAATATGGAACGCCAAATTGTTTCTTTCTTATCAACTCAACGATGACATGAAACAACAAATAAGAGAGCAATGAAAAAACAGTTTCCAACCCAATATAAATCATGGGAAAAAAAAACCTCCTGCGAGCCAAATTGATCAATACAGGAGACATTGCCGTGGAAGAGGCTATATTGTCTTGGTTACAGACATCCTAATATTAAGATCATCCTTGTTACGGAGGTTGTCGTGCTTTTTCTTTTACCTATAACTTTATATTGGCACATGAAAAAGAACTGGTTATAATGAGCATTCAGTTATATATTGAAAATTTGCTTATATGTACTTGATACTCAATTTTTAACAGTATGCAATCCAAAATGAAATGAAAAATCGCTTTGTGAAAAAAAGTTTGATAACATGCAAGCAAATCTGATGAACGCCATTATCAAACTGCATCCCTTGATTCGTATTACAAATCGTATAACGTTGATTATATACATGCAATTTTGAAAGGATGCACTTACAATCAGTCATGGAACTAATGATCTAAAAATCCATAGATAAAAAAAAGAAAGTTAAATTACACGCCAGCATTTTGAAAAAAAAGTCATTACGAAACTGACCATCTAAAATGTTATTTTCAAAACGTGAAACCAATTCCAGTTCATAATCCTAATGTACACCATAACAAAAATTGATCTGAATATTGGATAACCCAACAAAGACATTTTAAAAAAGAAAACAAGGAAAGAATTTGAAGACAAAATGCGTTCGTTGTTGCAATATGAACCGACAAGTTTGCTGTACATATATATGTAAATGTGATGAATTGTGTACATTTTTTCCTGAGCTGTATAGTGTACAGAGTGTGAATCCATTGTCTCTATTAATGTGTTGCTATGAAAGTTTACATTATGCTAAAATAACTGTGAATAAATGTCAGATTGGAGTCCTGGACCGTCTGTTTCCATAGCTGTCTTCTTGGTGAAGATGCGCTTGCATGCAAAAAAAAACATTATAAACCTGCGTGAGCACATGCATGGTAATATCTATCATCTATTTATCTGTCTGTCTGTCTATCTATCTATCTATCTATCTATACTATTATCTATCTATCTATCTATCTATTGAGCATGCGTGTGTGTGTGTATGGTGTGTTGTGTGTGTGTGTGTGTGTGTGTGTGTGTGTGTGTGTTGTGTTGTGTGTGTGTGTGTGTGTGGTCTGTGTTACAAGCACAAACGGGTTATACTAAAAAACATTTCAGGGCATAGTTTCACTAAAATCAGTTGATCCAGGACATATTTTTTTCTAAATAAAATCAATTTCCAAAATACTCCACAACGCTCTTCTCTCACTCTCTCCTTCTCCTCTCTCTCTCTCCTCTCTCTCTCTCTCCCTCATCTCTCTCTTCTCTCTCTCTCCTCTCTCTCTCTCTCTCTCTCACACACACACAAGAGCGCAGAGAGAGAGAGAGAGAGAGGAGAGAGAGAGGAAGGAAGAGGAGAGAGAGAGAGAGATAGAGGGGGGGGGGGAGGGAGACATCATAGGTTATCAGTACAGTACATTAAAAAAACTGCACCAAATCAGAGGACTTCACAACACTCCACATATCTCCAAACGAAATTACAACACCACATAATACATCGAGGGACGGCAAAAACACTATACAACACATATCAGAACACCATTGCACGATCATATCAATGAAGAAGACAACACAGCACAGCACATTAGAGTATCGCAACACTGCAAATCTGTTATATGACGTCACGAGATTCCACAACGTCTGAAAGGAAATAATGACAGAGTTCAGTACATGACAGTATATTACAGCAATGCACGACACTTAGGACATCCAGCAATGCACGACACAGTATAGGACATCACAGTAATGCAGGACACATTACAGTATATAACAGCATTGCACGACACATTACAGTATATCACAGCAATGCACAACACATTACAGGACATCACAGCAATGCACGACACATTACAGGACATCACAGCAATGCACGACACATTACAGGACATCACAGCAATGCACAACACATTACTGGACATCCCAGCAATGCTCGACACATTACAGGACATGACAGCAATTCCCGACACATTACAGGACATCACAGCAATGCACGACCATTGCAGAATATCCAGCAATACCGACACATTAAAGGACATCACAACAATGTACGACACACTACAGGACATACAGCAATGCACGACACATTAAAGGACATCACAACAATGTACGACACACTACGGGACATCACAGCAATGCACGACACATTACAGGACATCACAGCAATGTACGACACATTACAGGACATCACAGCAATGCACGACACATTACAGGACATCACAGCAATGTACGGACACATTACAGGACATCACAGCAATGCACGACACATTAACAGGACACCACAGCAATGCACGACACATTACAGGACATCACAGCAATGCACGACACATTACAGGACATGACAGCAATGCACGACACATTACAGGAACACAGCAATGTACGACACATTACAGGGCAACACTGCAATGTACAAACACATTACAGGACATCACAGCAATGCACGACACATTACAGGACATCACAGCAATGCACGACACATTACAGGACACACGCAATGCCGACATTACAGAACATCACAGCAATGGACGACACATACTACAGGACATACAGCAATGCCGACACATTACAGGACATGACAGCAATGCACGACTACATTACAGGACAACACGCAATGCACGACACATTACAGGACATGACAGCAATGCACGCACATAAGGACATGACAGCTGACGCACATAGAATACGCAATGCACGACACATTACAGGACATACTGCAAATGCACGCACATTACACGGACAAACAGCAATGCACGCACATTACAGGACATGACAGCAATGCACGGCACACTACAGGACATGACAGCAATGCACGGCACATTACAGGACATGACAGCAATGCACGGCACATTACAGGACATGACAGCAATGCACGGCACATTACAGGACATGACAGCAATGCACGGCAACATACAGGACATGACAGCAATGCACGGCACATTACAGGACATGACAGCAATGCACGACACATTACGGACATGACAGCAATGCACGGCACATTACAGGACATGACGCAATGCACGACACATTACAGGACATCACAGCAATGCACGACACATACAGGACATACAGCAAATGCACGACACATTACAGGACATCACAGCAATGCACGACACATTACAGGACATACAGCAATGCACGACACATTACAGGACATACAGCATGCACGACCCATACAGGACATCACAGCAATGCACGACACATACAGGACATCACAGCAATGCACGACACATTACAGGACATGACAGCAATGCACGACACATTACAGGACCATCACAGCAATGCACGGACACATTACAGGACATCACAGCAATGCCGGACACATTACAGGACATGACAGCAATGCACGACACTTACGGACATGACAGCAATGCACGGCACATTACAGGACATGACAGCAATGCACGACACATTACAGGACATGACAGCAATGCACGGCACACTACAGGACATGACAGCAATGCACGACACATTACAGGACATGACAGCAATGTCACGGCATACAGGACATTGACAGCAAGCACGCACATACAGGACATGACAGCAATGACGCACCTTACGGACATGACAGCAATGCACGTACATTTACAGACTAAGCAATTCGATCTACTTTTATCTAGGACATGACAAATAACAGGCACACTACAAATAACAGATTCACAACTTACGGACATCAAAATACCTTTCATTATTGAGAAGTCTGTCGTACTCTAAAGCACTCGACACTAATAACCATATGTCACAAAAATTGAGTGGTAATACTTACTTTTCAGGAATTGATCATCCGTCTAAACCTGCATATTACGCTCAAATTCGTGTACTTTCTTTTAACATGGAAAACAATTCGCACAGAATCTGTCATACCAGTATTCCATCCTCATGGGACTCGAAAGCGAATACTTTTCATTGTGAGTTGTTATAAGTGGAAAAATAGCCTTATTTACCCCCCCCCCAATCCGACCCTCGCCTCCTTCACACCCCATCTCCACCTTTCATACCACAACAGCACCTCTCTGTCTTCGTCTGTCTGTCTGTCTGTTGACTGTGTCTCTCTCTGTCTCGTCTTCTCTCTTCATCACCGCAGGAATTGCACAGCTTCAATGCCATGTGTGTCTCGGACACAGCGTTGATTTATCATACTGACGTATGCCTTAAGAATTATTAGATGGGGTTTTATGCCTTATATACCCCCTTCTTTCGGGCTGAGACGTTTTGTTTCATTTTTAGTGTTCTTTATTACGATATGTATATGCGTGTGTGT
>CM031607.1:47851534-47856534 GCA_018398815.1 Conus ventricosus | reverse complement strand
CCCCTGTAGTTGTTTATGGAGTGGGGGGGGGGGGGGGGGGAGGGGGGAGGAGAGGGCTCTCTTGTTATACTCTCCCACCCCCAGTCTTGTTCACATTCCTTCACAGACACCCAAGCCCCCCCCCCCCCCCCCACCACACACACACACACACCATCCCCGCTATTATTTGTACCCACTCGTTTCTCACTCATGCTTAAAAAACCCTGGACTTCAGAAGTGGAAATATGAAAATACAGGACGAAAACAATGAAAGGGAAGGCGTGAATGCCATGTGAATGACACTATTTTCGGTGCTGACGACAGTTAACAGATACATAGATAAGCAGACATTTATACAGGCAGAGAGATAAAACTCTGAGGCTGACCGGTAGTAGCTCTGGTTCTGGAAGTTGTAGCACTGGGTCAGGTACTGCAAAAACTGTGTGGCTGCAGGATCGTTCTTCAATGCCGTTTCCACGTCATTGCTGGAACAGTGCAATACGGTTTAGTACAGCGCAGTACAAATACAGCACGTTGTTACCATATAGCACAGTGCAGTACACATACAACACGTTACCATATAGTACAATGCAGTACAAATACACACGTTACCATATAGTACAGTGCAGTACAAATACAGCACGTTACCATATAGTACCGTACAGTACAAATACAGCACGTCACCATATAGTACAATGCAGTACAAATACAGCACGTTACCATATAGTACCGTGCAGTACAAATACAACACGTTACCATATAGTACAATGCAGTACAAATACAGCACGTTACCATATAGTACAGTACAGTACAAATACAGCACGTTACCATATAGTACAATGCAGTACAAATACAGCACGTTACCATATAGTACAACGCAGTACAAATACAGCACGTTACCATATAGTACCGTGCAGTAGAAATACAACACGTTACCATATAGTACAATGCAGTACAAATACAGCACGTTACCATATAGTACAGTACAGTACAAATACAGCACGTTACCATACAGTACAATAGAGTACAAATACAGCACGTTACCATATAGTACAATGCAGTACAAATACAACACGTTACCATATAGTACAGTGCAGTACAAATACAGCACGTTACCATATAGTACAGTACAGTACAAATACAGCACGTTACCATATAGTACAATGCAGTACAAATACAGCACGTTACCATATAGTACAGTGCAGTACAAATACAGCACGTTACCATATAGTACAATGCAGTACAAATACAGTACGTTACCATATAGTACAATGCAGTACAAATACAGCACGTTACCATATAGGACGGTGAAGTACAAATACATCACGTCACCATATAGTACAGTGCAGTACAAATACAGCACGTTACCATATAGTACAGTGCAGAACAAATGCAGCACGTCACCATATAGTACAGTGCAGTACCCAAAAACAGCACGTTACCATATAGGACAGTGCAGTACAAATACAGCACGTCACCATATAGCACAATGCAGTACAGATACAGTACAATACCATATAGTACAGTGCAGTACAAATGCAGCACGTTACCATATAGTACAGTGCGGTACAAATACAGCACATTGTTACCATACAGTACAGTGCAGAACAAATACAGCCGTTATCATACAGTACAGTGCAGTACAAATACAGCATGTTACCATATAGTACAGTACAGTACAAATACAGCACGTTGTTACCATATAGTACAGTACAGTACAAATACAGTACGTTGCAACCAAAATAGTACAGTACAGTACGAATACAGAACGTTGTTACCATATAGTACAGTACAGTAGAAATACGGCACGTTGTTACCATATAGTACAGTACAGTACATATACAGTACGTTGTTACTATATAGGGCAGATCAGTAGAAATACAGCACGTTGTTTTCCATATAGTACAGTATAGTACACATACAGTACGTTGTTACCATATAGTACAGTGCAGTACAAATACAGTACGTTGTTACCATATAGGACAGTGCAGTACAAATACAGTACGTTGTTACCATATAGTACAATGCAGTACAAATACAGTACTTTGCTATCATATAAAGGACAGTGCAGTACAAATACAGTATGTTGTTACCATGTATACAGTGCAGTACAATGTAGAACGTTACCATATAAGTACAGTGCAGTACAAATACAGCACGTTACCATATAGCACAGTGCAGTACAAATACAGCACGTTACCATAATCGTACAATACAGTACAAATAAAGCACGTTATCATATAGTATAATGCAGTACAAATACAGCACGTCAATAATGAAGTACAAATGCAGCACGTTACCATATAGTACAATGCAGTACAAATACAGCAAGTTACCATATAGTACAATAGAGTACAAATACAGCACGTTACCATATAGTACAATACAGTACAAATACAGCACGTTACCATATAGTACAGTGCAGTACAAATACAACACGTTACCCTATAGTACAATACAGTACAAATACAGCACGTTGCTACCATATAGTACAGTGCAGTACAAACACAGCACGTTAACCTATAGGACAGTGCAGTACAAATACAGCACGTTACCATATAGTACAGTACAGTACAAATACAGCACGTTGTTACCTTTTAGTACAGTGCAGTACAATACAGCACGTTACCATATAGTACAGTGCAAATACACATATAACACGTTGATACCAAGTAGTACAGTGCAGTACAAATACAGCACGTTACCAAAGAAGTACAATGCAGTACAAATACAGCACGTTACCATACAGTACAGTGCAGTACAAATACAGCACGTTACCATATAGTACAGTGCAGTACAAATACAGCACGTTACCATACAGTACAGTGCAGTACAAATACAGCACGTTGCCATACAGTACAGTGCAGTACAAATACAGCACGTTACCATATAGTACAGTGCAGTACAAATACAGCACGTTACCATACAGTACAGTGCAGTACAAATACAGCACGTTACCATATAGTACAGTGCAGTACAAATACAGCACGTTACCATACAGTACAGTGCAGTACAAATACAGCACGTTACCATACAGTACAGTGCAGTACAAATACAGCACGTTACCATACAGTACAGTGCAGTACAAATACAGCACGTTACCATACAGTACAGTGCAGTACAAATACAGCACGTTACCATACAGTACAGTGCAGTACAAATTTCAGCACGTTACCATACAGTACAGTGCAGTACAAAAGCAGCACGTTGTTACCATGTGGTACAGTGCAGTACAAATACAGCACGTTACCATATAGTACAGTGCAGTAGAAATACAACACGTTACCATATAGTACAGTGCAGTAGAAATACAGCACGTTGTTACCATGTAGTACAATGCACTATAAATACAGCACGTTACCATATAGTACAGTGCAGTACAAAAGCAGCACGTTGTTACCATACAGTACAGTGCAGTACAAATACAGCACGTTACCATATAGTACAGTGCAGTAGAAATACAACACGTTACCATATAGTACAGTGCAGTAGAAATACAGCACGTTGTTACCATGTAGTACAATGCACTATAAATACATCACGTTACCATATAGTACAGTGGCAGTAGAAATACAGCACGTTGTTACCACGTAGTACAGTGCAGTACAATTACAACACGTTACCATGTAGTACAGTGCAGTACACATACCGCACGTTGCCATAAGTACAGTGCAGTGTAAATACACGCACGTTGTTACCATATAGTACAGTGCAGTACAAATACAGCACGTTGTTACCATGTAGTACAGTGGTGTACAAATACAGCACGTTACCATATAGTACAGTGCAGTACACATACAGCTCGTTTACCATATAGTACAGTACAAATACAGCACGTTACCATATAGTACAGTACAGTACATAATACACACGTTACCATGTAGTACAGTGCAGTACAAATACAGCACGTTACCATATAGTACAGTGCAGTACAATACAGTACGTTGTTACCATTAGTACAGTGCAGTAGAAATACAGCACGTTGTTACCATATAGTACAGTGCAGTACAAATACAGCATGTTACCATATAAGTACAGTGCAGTACACATACAACACGTTACCATATAGTACAGTGCAGTACAAATACAG
Source organism: Conus ventricosus (assembly GCA_018398815.1). NCBI lineage: Eukaryota > Metazoa > Mollusca > Gastropoda > Neogastropoda > Conidae > Conus > Conus ventricosus. The sequence continues at coordinate 47,852,465 of CM031607.1, read as the reverse complement.
CACGTTACCATATAGAACAGTGCAGAACAAATACAGCACGTTACCATATAGTACAGTGCAGTACACATACAGCACGTTACCATATTGTACAGTACATTACAAATGCAGCACGTTACCATACAGTACAGTGCAGTAGAAATGCAGCACGTTGCCCTACCCTACAGTGCAGTACAATACAGCCGTTGCTACCATACAGTACGGTACAGTACAATTACAGCACGTTGTTACCATATGGAACAGTGCAGTACAAATACAGCACGTTACCATATAGTACAGTGCAGTACAAACACAGCACGTTGTTACCATATAGTACAGTGCAGTACAAATACAGCACGTAGTTTACCATACAGTACAATGCAGTGCAACAGAAAGTACGGTGCAAGACAATACAAATTACAAGGCAACACGATTCAAGACGTCACAATATAATACCATGCAATGCAGCACAAGGCAATACGATACTGTACAATTCAAGGTAAATCAAGCAGCACAATGTCACACAGTGCGAAACGACACTATATAATGAATGCAGCCAGCACACATCGCTACCCAATACAGTGCTAAAGCAACACAAGGCTATATCATACAACGCAAAACGATAGAACACAGCGCAACACAATACAATCCCACATGATCAGGGCAACACATTGCGATACCAAGCAATGTCAGACACTACCTTTCAATACCACACAGAATAGTATAGTACAAGTATAATACAAGTGTAGGCTACACAAAACAGTATCTTTTACAATACCTGGTTATACAATACGATACAACTCGTACATTACAACATACAAACTGACATTTAATTTCAAAGCGAGGCGACTGAAGACAGAAATTGAAGCAAGCTTTATAAAAAAAAAAAAGCAAAGATATAATTTCCGCAGACAAAACAAACAAATTACAGAACAAAACACGATGCATTTTGACC
>CM031607.1:47836534-47846534 GCA_018398815.1 Conus ventricosus | reverse complement strand
ACGGCTGTGTGGGGTCGAGCATTGTCCTGCTGAAACACTAGTCTGTTGCCACCATGCTGTCTCCAGAGAGGAAGAAGAACTGGCTCAAGAACAGTGTCAATATAACGCCTTGCCGTCAAGTTGCCTGGCACAAACACAAGCTCCGATCGAAACTGAGCATTTATGGCACCCCAGACCATTACCCCTCCACCCCCATAACGATCTCGCTCAATGACACAGGGTTGCGCAAAACGTTCACCCTGACGTCGATACACACGATCACGGCCATCCGGGAAAGAGACATTGAACCGGGATTCATCCGAAAAAACAACATTCCCCCAAACCCTGTTCCCCAGAAAGCCACCTGCGGCAGCCCATCGCTGGCGTGCTAGTCGATGGCGATGGGTTAAGATCTGACCTTGGTATGGTCGACGTGCCCGTAGCCCTGCTGCTGCCAGACGCCGACGCACGGTACGGCTGCTGATTGGTCTTTCTCTAGTCCCAATAGTGTTGCGGGCTGTTTGTGCAGCTGGCTGGAAACGATTCCGGAGGTGCTGCGTGACAATGTAGCGGTCCTGTCGTGCCGTCGTCACACGTTGGACGCCTGGGCGTGGACGGTCGTTTACACTTCCAGTGTTTTGGTGCCGAGTCGCAAGACGGGTTATGGTTGATGGGTGTACATTGAAATGTTGTGCGGCCCTGATGTGAGCAGTGCCTGCCCTCAGCATGCCAATGGCTTGATTTCTCTGGTCTGTAGTTAACCGCGGCATGGTGCGTACGAGTGTCAGTAAAACGCCAATGTGTGTTTTTATAGGGGACAGTCATGGGCTGTTTGCATGCAATCACAGTATGCCTGTGTTGCACGTGTTTTGCAGTTATCAGTAAAAGATGTGTTGGAGTGGTTTACTCATGACGTCATGAACCCAACTGTGCCTGTCAATACAGATCGTCGCAATACAACATACGCGTGCTAGGTTGCATGCCTCGGGCATAATTCACATTATTTTGGCTGAGGTGACATTTTTCGGGGACGAAATGGGGATTGCGTTTTCATTGCCTCTCAGTATAGTTATGTGTATTTAGGCTTTACATTTACCACGTCAATGAATATGTGCAACAGTGTAAAACAGCTTGCAGTCAAAGGTAAAAAGTCCTTGTTTGAGGTTCTAAAAGCTCACAGCTCTCTCAACCAAATGACAAGAAAAACCTTTTTTTAAATATTTGATACCATGATTCAACCTGTTTTGTTGTACACTGCTGAGATATGGAGTATCTTGGAAAAGGACGATCCTACTGAAAACATTCATTTGTTTGCCTGCAAAAGATACCTTAATGTGGCCCTACGAACACCAAACCAAATGGTTTATGGTGAGCTCGGCAGACACCTTCTCATTATCAATGGTTTTATGAAAACTTTGAAATTTTGTTTCAGATTGTTAGATATGAATGATAAGCGCTTACCTAAGCAAGCGTACAGGATGCTCATGAATTTAGACTTAAACGGCAAACGGAACTGGGTATCAGAATTGAGGTTTTTACTGAATAGAACTGGTTTTGGATTTGTATGGCTTGCTCAGGGAGTGGGTGATGTGATATCGATTTTGTAATGTCTTCAAACAGAGACTCCTTGATATGAACCGCAAGACTGGGAGCACAATTTGACTACCAGTGACTGTTTGTTCTCTACAGAGACTTCAAATCTGACCATGTCCGGAAGTTTATTTAGGTTGTATAAAGCGAAATGTTTCAGAGACGCTTTAATTAGATTCCGAATGGGCATAACTAATTTTGAAAGTACATTGTAACAGATATGTTAAACCTGGGGTGACTGTTGATAATAACTGCCCCTTTTGTCCAGGTGCAATTGAGAACGAAACACATTTTTTTGTTCCATGCAAAACAATATGATAGTATCAGGACATGTACTATATGAAGAATATAGCGCCTTGCAATGAATGGAGACAGTTTTCACATTTGATGTCAACTTCATAGTGAAGTCAAATAAGGCAATTGGCTTGATATGTCTTTAAATGTTTTGAGATTCGTGGACAAACCGTAAGTTTGCTTGAAATGTATTCGAGGACGTTTTGTCCCTGTTTAGTATATGTGCTTTGAACATTGTATCTCTCCCTCCCACCACCCACACCCCTATGCCCTACCCCCCATTCCGTTACCCCCCCCCCTCCCCCTGCCCCCCCCCCCTCCTCTCTCTACGCATGCAATGTTCAATCGTCTCCATATATGTAAAAATGTCAACTCATGAAATGGGCCAAGGCCTGAATCATTAAAATCATTCATTCATTCATTCATTCTCTGTGTCTGTCTGTCTGTTTGTCTGTCTGTCTGTCCGTCCCTCTCTCTCTCTCTCTCTCGCCTATATATATGTACCCATCGTCAACACAGCGCAGGCCTCAAGGGTGGTACAGGACTGCTCTAAAGGCGGGTGAAGACAGTGCTTCTCTGGGTCCTTCCCAGCACCTTCGGGTGTTTCTTTTCTTCTTGCCTTAACTAGGCTGACCCTGGAGAAAGGTCCAGTGACGGTGAGGAAAGACCCACTGACCACAGGGAAAGTCCTGTTGACAGTGGGAAAGACTACAACTTTGGATTCTCTCTTGAGGGCACTAAGACGTGTGGCGAAAGCTTGGCTGTGTCTGGAGTGGCACTGTCTTCATCTGTCCGTGGGCAGGGGTGGTTGGGTCTGTGGAGTGTGCTCGGCAGCTGGAGGGTGGTGCTTTTCGCCGGTGGGCTCTGCAGTCATGAAATACGGGCTGGTACACCCATGGGGATGCTACTTTAAGGCTGTTATGAGCTGCATCCTGTAGTCTAATTTACCTCTGTTCAGGAGCAGTTATGTCCCTTGATATCTTAATGGAGTGTCCTGTGCGTGCCCGTACCCATCGTCAACACAGCGCAGGCCTCCAAGGGTGGTACAGGACTGCTCTAAAGGCGGGTGAAGACAGTGCTTCTCTGGGTCCTCCCCAGCACCTTCGGGTGTTTCTTTTTCTTCTTTTTCATATATTAAGAATATTTTTTAAAAAATGAAGTATAAAATCAACAAGCTTGTTTCGAACCTCTCGCTCTCCTCAGGATCCTGAGGAGAGCGAGAGGTTCGAAACAAGCTTGTTGATTTTATACTTCATTTTAAAAAAATATTCTTAACAGATGTTGCTCCCCAAGGGGTTGAGCACCTTCAGATTTTTAAAGAGCACTTTTATATATATATATATATATATAATATATATATATATATATATATATAATATATATATATATATATATATATATATATAAATCATTTTGGGTATTTTAATCACTTTGATCTATATATATATATATATATATATATATATATATATATATATATATATATATATATATATATATATATATTAGTGTGGTTAAAATACCCAAAATGATTTTGATAGTGCTCGACCCCTTGGGGAGCAACATTTGTTACAATAGATTTTAAAAAATAGAATCTACAAATTTGTTTCGAGCGCGTTGCGCTGTCATCAGGATGGTTTTTGGTTTGCCCACCGCCGATGTTATATAGCGTGTGGGCTCCCGTTTGCGGTTGTTTGCACGTGCGGGTTGGCTGCACGTGTTTTTGGGGGCTTTCAGGTTTTTGTTTTGGGTGTATTCACTAACAACGATTTCAATTTATGCCTGCAGTTGTTTACTATTTCTGTTTTGGTGTTTAAAGTTGCTAGGTGTGGTTTGCATAGTATTAACCATTTTTCAGTTAAACATAGGTTGCACCTTTTGAAACATTGCTGATGCTCTTTTTATGATTTTCCAGGATATATTGTAGCTTGTTTTTGCGTCTTTAAGTTTCCAGATATATTTGCTCAGTTCTGTTTGGTTTTTATTTTTCTTTATTAATCGCTCCTCACGTTGAGCACTGTGACCTAAAAGATTTTAAAATGGAAGAAATCAATTTTAGACAGTCAACAAAAGACATACCATTTTCCAGTCCACAATCCTATATAAAAAAAACTAATAGAACAAACTGAAGAGTTCATGCACAATATGAGATGGAGAGCTTTCTTTTTTCTGAATCCAAATGTAAAAAAGAGGACAAAAACACCTACGACTTCAAATCATGGCGATCACCACCAGCCATAGACGAAATGAAACCGTTTGAGGATAAAATGAAAAGAATGATAGCCAACATCCAATTCAAAAAATCTAACAACGATTTCCAAACCACATTAAAAAAAACAAATAAAACAAATACAAAACGACAAAAAAATATTTGTGAAGGCTGATAAAACCAGTAACTACTACAAAATGGAACCAAAAGAATACTCCCAACTTCTTGACAAAAATATTCAGAAAAACTACAAAAAAGCCGATAAAAATACACATGACAATATCCGCACTAAAGAAAAAGAACTTGCACATCGCATGGACCTAAGTGACAGGGTAGAAGCGACAGCAACAGAAGAAGCGTTCATAACACTCAAGGACCACAAGCCTAACTTTCACAACAACCCAACATGTAGACTAATAAACCCATCTAAATCTGAACTAGGCAAAATAAGTAAGAAAATCCTAAAAAAAACAATAAAGAACGTAAAATCAAACTCTGAATACAACCTCTGGAAGAACACAAATGAAGTTATTCAATGGTTCAAAACACTTGATAAACAAAGCAAAACGGTATTCATCACATTCGACATAGTAGATTTTTACCCATCCATAGATGAGGAACTGCTCACCAAAGCTCTGAAATTTGCTAGTAACCATACAAACATAACAGGGTCAGAAATGGAAATCATATTCCACACCAAGAAAACGCTACTGTACAGCAAAAATGAAACCTGGATCAAGAAAACGAACAGAAACTCAACATTTGATGTAACCATGGGATCATATGACGGTGCAGAAACATGCGAACTGGTCGGACTATTTATGCTATCCAACATCAAGAAACAACTCGGAAAACAAGTTGGATTATACAGAGACGACGGCCTTGCTGCACTAACCAACAACCCAAGAACCATTGAAAATAAGAAAAAAGAATTATGTAAAATCTTCCAAAACCACAACTTAAAAATCACCATTGAAGCAAACAAAAAGGTAGTAAACTACCTAGACATAAGACTTGATCTCATCAACTACATATATAAACCATACAAGAAGCCCAATGACACACCTATCTATGTAAACATCAAAAGCAACCACCCACCATCTGTATTAAAAGCCATACCCAATGGCATAAATCAGAGACTATCAAACCTGTCATGCAATGAAAGAGTATTCAACAATGCAGCAGTAGAATATCAAGAAGCACTGCAAAAAAGTGGGTACAACTACAAACTACAATACAATCCAGACAATAACACAAATAGAAATAAGAAAAACAGGAAAAGAAAAATCACATGGTACAACCCACCATACGACGGAAAACTCAAAACAAACATAGGAAAAGAATTCTTTAAAATTTTATCAACCTCGTTCCCAAAAGAACACAAGCTATATAAAATATTCAACAAAAACACCGTCAAACTATCGTATTCATGCATGCCCAACCTCAAAAATTTAATTGACGCATCTAATAAAATGAAAACCAACACAGCAAAGAAGGGTGAAGAAAGGAAATCTTGCAATTGCATCAAAAAAGAGCAGTGCCCCCTGAGCAATAAATGCCTTCACAACAAAATTGTATACCAAGCCACTGTGACATCAGAAAATGAAAAAGAAACATACATAGGGATCACTGAAAACCACTTCAAAACCAGATATGCAAACCACAAACAGTCATTTAATAAAGAAAAAATATAAAAACCAAACAGAACTGAGCAAATATATCTGGAAACTTAAAGACGCAAAAACAAGCTACAATATATCCTGGAAAATCACAAAAAGAGCATCACCATACAGCAATGTTTCAAAAAGGTGCAACCTATGTTTAACTGAAAAATGGTTAATACTATGCAAACCACACCTAGCAACTTTAAACACCAAAACAGAAATAGTAAACAACTGCAGGCATAAATTGAAATCGTTGTTAGTGAATACACCCAAAACAAAAACCTGAAAGCCCCCCAAAAACACGTGCAGCCAACCCGCACGTGCAAACAACCGCAAACGGGAGCCCACACGCTATATAACATCGGCGGTGGGCAAACCAAAAACCATCCTGATGACAGCGCAACGCGCTCGAAACAAATTTGTAGATTCTATTTTTTAAAACCTATTTTAACAATATATATATATATATATATATATATATATATATATATATATATATATATATATATATATGTGTGTGTGTGTGTGTGTGTGTGTGTGTGTGTGTTGTATATATATATACTATCTCTCTCTCTCTCTCTCTCTCTAATATATATAATATATATATGTGTGTGTGTGTGTGTGTGTGTGTGTGTGTGTATGTTTGTAGCTATGTGCGTGCGAGCATGTGTGCGTGCGTGTATATGTGAACAACGCGCGCGCGTGCTAAGAATTTTGTGAGCGCTACAGGCTATTCATAGATTAAGCACAATGTATATCTATCAGAGAGAGAGAGAAAGAGAGAGAGAGAGAACTTACTTGAAATCGCGGGGTTTAGGCTGTGAAGCCGTGGGTTTGAACCTTATCATAGCCCTATACGAGCGGAATGTGTAGGATTGGGAGGGGGGGGGGGGGAGGGGGAGGGGGGCAGCCAGCTCCAATCCAGCGTTATAGATAGTGCTGTCGGCACGAACTTGAAACGAGAAGACCTGTACAATACAGCAAAGCTTATTCCATTGAATGGACGTCACAGATGCCTCTCTCAAGGTGCTGCTCAAATTTTCCGACCAAACTTGATAAACCCTGTTTGTTTGTTTTTTATGAGTCCATGGCGAACTCAGCAACTTTAAAAAGAAATTAAGAAAAAGAAAAGGAAAAAAAAAACCCAAAAAAAGAAAAAAGAAGAAGAAAAGAAATGGAAAAAAAGATAGATAAGTCCACAGATATCAAGTCAAGTCAAGAACACTTTATTATCTCCAAAGAGAAATTTAGAGTGGCCATAAAAACATGACTATGGATCTATATTTAACAAATCACAAATCGCACCCACCCACTCACACACACACACACACACACACACACACACACACACACACACACACACACACACACACACACACACACACTCACACACACACACACACACACACACACACACACACACACACACACACACACACACCACACACACACACAAGCTTTCTGAAGCAGAACTTATTGAAAGTTCAGTTTTGATTCAGGAGTTTGATAGACTTGGGAACGAAACTGTTTTTAGTTCTATTTGTTTTGAATTTTGGAATTTGGAATCTTCGTCCAGATGAAAAATATTGTAGTTTTTTTTAAAGAACATGAGAACTGTCGACAGCAATGTTCACAGCTTTTTGTGTGACACGACATTCATGCAATTTATCTAACCGTTCTTGCTAATTTTTTGCCACTTTCCACGCGTATTCACCACTCTCTTTAAAATGTTTTTGCTTTTCAAAGATTTCAAAACCAGCATAAAAATCCAAAGGACGGCTCTGATTCTACAAAACAACGATAAAACATATTCAAGATGTCCTTTTTAACAGCAAGAGACCGAAGTTTCAGAAGACAGTATATTCTAGATTGGCATTTTTTTGTAGATAAATTGAGTATTAACATTAAAATTCAGCTTATCATCTAAAATAGTGCCGAGGTACTTATATTCACTTACACGTTCCACTTTGGGGTTTTCGGTATACAAGGGAAGGACAACAGATATTTTAAAAAAAAGAGACAGCAGCAGAAGTACGACTCAGCTCAACAGAAAGGAGCAGGCAGTACTCGTCAGCTCCTGAGGGCGAACACTCGGCACTCTCCACCACATCACCCACTGCCCTTCTTCTGTCCCTTCTTCTCTTCTCTCCCCCCCCCCCCCCCCCCACCTTCAGCCCCATCCTCACCCCCACCCCATCCCCTGCTTCCCTCTATCCATCCTTCATTTCACTCCTCGCCACACGCCCGCTTACTTTCCCCCTCCCTTTCTTTTGTCTGCATACTCTCTCTCCTCTCTCTCTCTCTCTCCTCTCTCTCTCTCTCTCTCTCTCTCTCCCTACAACCTACTCCATTAAAGCGCTCATCCCCACTCCCACTCTGTCTACCACCCTCTTCCCTCCCCCTACCTACCATTCTCCCTCACCCCTCCTCTGACCTCTCTCTCTCTCTCTGTCTGTAGTTTTGCTTGTTTCCTCGTACGCTTGTTTGTTTTTTTGTTTGTTTCCTTCTGTTTGACTACCCATCATGTCATTATTACGTTTAATCTGCTTATCATTGTAGGATTAGACTTCAGTGTTGCTATGTTGAATTGTCAGTATGAATGATATGTGTTGAAATAATGTATGCATGACAAGGACAGATTGTAAGACTAGGCTTTGGCCTAACATCTTCATCCTTGCGTATTAAAGATCAATCAGTCAATCAATCAATCTCTCTCTCTCTCTCTCTCTCTCTCTCTCTCTCTCTCTCTCTAGCTCTCTCTCTCTCTCTCGATGTCACAGAGGCATTTGCTCGTTTAAATCAAATTCATTGATGCTTTGCATACAGCCTAATGCTTTACGCAAATTCTCTCTCTCTCTCTCTCTCTCTCTCTCTCTCTCTCTCTCTTCTCCTCTCTCTCTCTCTCTCTGTGTTACAGAGGCATTTGTTCGTTTACATCAAATCCATTGATGCTTTGCATAAAGCCTGATGTTCCCTGTTTGTGTGTGTGGTGTGTGTGTGTGTGTGTGTGTGTGTGTGTGTGTGTGTGTAAAGCGCTTAAATATTGGTAAATAGCTATTTCATCATAATGCATGCAAATCGGTCCTTAATATTGTTTCTCATGATGCCATTTTATTAACACGGTAGCGGTACTTGATAAAACTGCCCAGACATCTCTCCGAGTTAGCAAAGAAGTTGGTAATGTTGGACAGAAACGAACACAATCAACCGCAGTCTAACATAACTAGCATGGCGCTGTTCGCCGATGCGGGCCTTTGGTCTGTTCTAAGAGATGAGACTGTTTACTTAGAAGTTCAAACATAGAATTCTCATCCGTAAACTTGAAGGCAATGGCATACGAGGGACGTTGTTGGCATGGTTCACCGATTATCTATCTAATCGCATGCAGGCAGTTGTAATCAAGGGTGACCAATCAGACTATGTCAGAATCCCTGCAGGAGTTCCCCAAGGCTCAGTTCTTGGACCTCTCTTATTTCTTATTTACATTAACGACATTACAGATGGTATAAGATCTAAAGTTAAACTTTTTGCGGATGATACCAGCATGTCCTTCTCACTTAACGATCCTACTATTCGCACAGAAATATTAAATTCTGATCTACAAAAGATACATCTTTGGGCGCAGCGCTGGAAAATAAAATTCAGTGAAGAGAAAACAGAATTACTTAACTTTTTACGGGGCAATCATCTAGTTTTACCCCTTATATTTGGACAAACGTATCTTCAAGGCAAAGACAAACATAAACATCTAGGACTTATACTTCAAAATAAATGCAAGTGGGATGAACATATTAATGGTATACGAAACAAAGTAACTATGCTGCTTTCCTGTATGAAAAGTTTAAAATATAGATTTAGTAGGAGAGCCTTAGAAATCATGTATAAATCTTTCGTATTACCTAACTTTGACTATGCAGATGTTGTGTGGGACAACTGCTCCGAAATACAATCCAATTCTCTTGAAAACTTACACTTAGAAGCTATAAGAACAATTATTGGAGCTGTTCGTGGAACAAGTCATCAAAAATTATATGAAGAATCTGGATTTTGCTCACTCAAGGAAAGGAGGAAAAGACATAAAATTATATATTATTATAAAATGATAAATGGCTTGTGTCCGGATTATTTACTTGATCTTCTGCCTGGTCTTGTTTCGGACAGGAATCCTTATCACAGGAGAAGACCGTTAGAGCGTACAACTCCAAAATGCAACACTGAGATATATCGGAAATCCTTCATTCCTTCAACTATCTTTATGGAATAG
>CM031607.1:47829034-47831534 GCA_018398815.1 Conus ventricosus | reverse complement strand
AGGAAGGCTTTCAAGTGACTGGGCGCATAGCTTGAGCACAAAATACAACATGTCTACAGTGGTCACTTTGGCATTTTGTTGTGCAGCATCAGTAGAACCTAGTTCTGCAAACTGAGAATCTGTCCTCCTCTTTTTAGAGAAATACATAATGTTAGTCTCAGCACGTTCCAGTTTTTTAAAAACTGGATTTGCTGATGTTAGAATTATGGGTAGTGGCATTTTCCACAAATGTAGCTGGCAAAGAACTGGATTTGCTGATGTTAGAATTATGGGTAGTGGCATTTTCCACAAATGTACTGGCAAAGGATGTTGTCCACACTGAATTTCAATCCCATTCACACAGTGTGTTGTGTTTTGTCCATTCATGGTTTCTTCTTGGAAGTCAATGTTGTCCTAAACCAGTGTTATATATTGAGACCTGTTGATAGAAGATGGCACTGGATTTCTCATTTCAGCTTCAGTGATAGAAGTCTCCACTCTCTGAAGTGTTGTCTGTGAGGTAGAATGTCCATGTCCATTCAATATGTTAACAAGTTTTCCTGATCCTGTTATGTGTCTTACCGCCATCCCAAGCATGATCTGCTTTGGTGTGGTGTAATTCTTGTTTGCCAAGGAAATAATGTCCTGTGAGATGGATAGTATCGTTTGCTTTACATGTCATGGAACATGTACATGATCCTGTTCAAATTCACATGTGAAACCCAGATCCAGGCAATGAAGTTGAATAATTCAGCAAGAACAATTTTAAAAAGATTGTCTTCATTTCCATCATCTGAAGAAGGCATGAAGCTATTTCTGGAGTTGTTCTCAAAACATTCCTCACAGAAAGAGCAGACATGTAAAGTTGCTTCCATTCATTTTCCAAATCATCGCTTGCAGCTTCTGCAGTAATCTTTAACTGTTTTATCCCAGTCACAAGTCTTTGTCTTACTCACTGTTTCACAAGTCTGCTGACATTCAGCATTAGAGTCTGTTTCAGGTGTATCCTCTGGGCCTTAAGATCCTGAGTATAGATGACATCATTGTTAGATTCATTGCCCTCCAAGTCACTGTCTTCTGATTCATCACTGTAGTCAGTTTCAGTGTCTTCTAGTTCTGTGCTCATAACAATGCTCTGCCCAGCACTGGAAAAAAAAAACACACCTGTGACTTGCTTCTGAACCTTTGACCTGCAAAAACGATGTAAGAGTATACTACCTGAAGGCATGTTTTCAAATATGTGCTTTTACAATGTTTGCTCAAAGAAATATTTTCCTTTTCTTGACGTTTGCCTAAACAGTCTGTTGAGCTTAGTGATGGTGGCAATTCTTCCACCCCTCTGCAGCTGTGGTTCTATAACATTCACACAAAATGAATCAAAAGATTTCTGCAATGGGCGTGGTGAACACAGGGTAGAAGTTGACTCGGATGAACCATCACAATCAGTTGTTTTGGCCTTCACTGTCCCCTTGGAGCTGTATGCATCAGATTCTGTACCAGGAGTTGTGATACTGTGAGAGCAATGAAGATTAATATTAAAACTAAGACAAGAGGCTCAGGGTGAGGGACAGAGGGAGGGAAGGGGGCAAAAGGAGAGGGAGGTGACAGGGAGAACAGGGAGGGAGAATAATAGAAAAGGTTTTGAAATATATATATATAAAATATACTGGTGAATTCTTAAAACAAAATAAATAATAGCAACATAACTGCAGTCACCATCATCATCCCCATTATCATCATCACTTAATAAATACAATAGCAAAAACCATCACAGCAACTGATAACCATCAAAAGGCAGTAATACTGACACCAAAGTAAAATGGGGTAAGGAAGAAAGTGGATTGAGATTAGCATACCATGAATATGGAAAAAATGGAATGCACTATAGTGAAGTTCCACTGAAAAAGGTAGCCTGAGGGTGAAGGTACAAAAGAATGTAAGACTAGGAGGAGAATGGTGACTGGATGAATGAATATGAAACAAAACTGATGAAACATTATACGAAAAGGATGTTAGATGAGGGGAAAAAAATCTCAAATGAGAAAGTAGGTCTAACTTACTTTTTTTTATTTGTTCTCAAACAAGGATCTATGAACATTTTCTTTCTGCATCTGTCAGTCTCTTGAGCACACCACCCATGTGCACAGTGACACAAATACAATGACACCTGTCATACACTTCTCAACAAAAACAAGAACAGCAGCAACACACACACACACACACACACACACACACACACACACACACACACACACAGAGGTGGCCAGCATGCGCGAAAGAGAGAGAGGTCTTCAGTGTGAAAATGGGGTGTATGTGAACTTAACTTTGCCTCCACAGCCAGAAAGTCTGGTCTGTACTGAATGTCATGGAGGACATCAGCTCTCTGAAGACTGACAACGGCATCATAGAATCCTTCTGCTGAAGGGCCTCCCTGTTGGTATCAGATAAACCGATTACATATTAATGCATATTTATACACACACAAACACACACACACACACACACACACACCACACACTGC
>CM031607.1:47789034-47821534 GCA_018398815.1 Conus ventricosus | reverse complement strand
ACACACACACACACACACGCACGCACGCACGCACGCACGCACACACACACCACACCACCACACAACACGCACACAGAATTTGTTAACTGTCCTCTTGTGGCGGCCACAGGTGTACTGAAAACCGCATAGTTCTTTGGGGGGAAGGGGAAAAAGGAGAAGGACAAACACCTTCTCCCGTTTATCTTTCCTCTCCCTCCTGTCCACACACACACACATACACACACACACACACAAACACACAGCACGCGCGCATGCAAGAAAGCCTGGAAGGCGCGTTTATGCGTTCTCAGTGTAAGGGAAAGAACTCAATAGTTATCCATTATTTCTGATATTGTGCAGCAGGTTACTCCCCTCTCTCTCTCTCTCTCCTCTCTCGGGGTCACGTGCAAGATGGCGGTGGGATAAGGTGTCTGATTCAGTCGTCCGTATTTTATTCCTGTTTTCTGTGTTTCGAATTTCAGCTGACAAAGACTGTGAAGAGTAGAACTATTAGTGTGTGGTGCCAGCAAAACATCTCATAATGATAGAACTTCAGCGCTGGAGGGCCAGGTGCTTTCAATAGTGTCGTCTGTTCTTGTCTCACCCGTCAAGGAGTCTGTTCACAGTCCGAACAGTGTAGTGTCAGTGCTGCTGAGGTGTCAGTTTATGATATTTCCCCTCTGTGTTCTTTTCGTTTTTTGGTGCTCGTGGCCGTTCTTCACTTCTTACAAAGAAACGTGAAACATGTGCTGTTGGTAGGCGGTTAGCGTGGACAGATGAGAGCGGAATTTTGGGGGGAACTATGTGGCGTGACGATGTTGTGTCAGAGGTCAGTGACAGAGTGTGCTGCGCTGCTGTATTTGGCACGACTCCTGTCGCCATGTTGTGCGCTGTGAACGCTGTGTTGTGCGCTGTGAACGCCGTGTTGTGCGCTGTGAACGCCGTCCACTCGGCACGCAAGACTGCTTCTAAGCGGAGATGTCGAGACAAACCCTGGTCCCACCTGACAAGGATATCCAAGGAATGGATGAGGAGATTACAGCTGCACCAACCACATCAACGGAAGTGGGCAGTGTCCAGTCGGACATCGTGGCCCAGATCCTCCGGGCCATGAAGCGGCAGACTGACCAGCAGACTGACCAGCAGACTGACCAGCAGAAGGACTTGATCAGAAGTGATCTGGGGGGAAATCAAATCAGAACTAGACCGTGTTAAGGAAAGGTGCGAGGACATTAACACACAATGCGACAGAATGGAGAAAGAACACCAGAAATGGTCTTCAGTTTGTGAGTAACGCTGTCGCTGACATTGGTTATCTTCATGATGAAGTGATGGAGGAGCGAGAATTAAACAATAAACCTGAACACAAGTGTACAGCGGATGAAACAAGAAAGTACACAGCTGAAGTGTGAAGTGGATAGGCTGGAAGAATATTCCAGACGAGAAAATCTCCGGATGTTCGGGATCCCCTCACGAGGCCAGAGTGAAGACGGTGACACATGTGCAGAGATTGTGCTAGACACGCTGAACAGTGTCGTGTCAGGTGATAGGGTGTGGTCGCCAGATGACATTGTTAGGGCGCACCGAATAGGATACAGCAGGGAAGGACATCCTCGGCCTATGATTGTTCCTTTCACCCGATGGAGAGACAAGATGATGATTTTAACTGATCGGGAGGTAAGACGAAAACTTGAAGAAAAGGGAGTGCGAGTGTCAAATGACTTAACACGAACGCAAGCTTCCATCATCGCACAGGCACGAAAAGAAGGCAAGAAGGCTTCAGTCGAGGAAAGCTTGTGATGCAGCCCTTTCCACCCGATCCCAGCTCATATGCTCAGGCTGCATATGTCAAATACCTCATATACAGCGGACGACATACCAACGACAGCCTCTGTGACAGCAGATGTGGGAGGGTCAAGGCCAACAGGAGGCAGCCAATCACGGAACAGGATCTCCCTCCAGTGACGTTACATGACGTCACACAGCTCCGGCGGCAAAGCGGATTGGCTGTGTTGCTTTCTCCACGTAACCCGGGTCAACGGCAGAGGGATACGAGCCAACCAACGAGCTGTGGTGGGACTACAAGACGTGACGTCACTGGAAACGGAAGCTTTGCACGCGCTGCGAGTTGTGGCCAGCAGGCGACAGGCAAGCAGTCAGGGCTACGCAGCTGTTTTCGGAAACAGTCCAACAGGTCGTCCCGGTTGGTGTCAGTGGCAGTGGAAGGCCATGACCGAAAGAAATAGGACACAGACTCGACCATCTCATGAATGGACTTTTTTGAATTACAACGTTGAAAATTTTCGAAGTAAGTGAAGTGATGTATCTTTCATTAACTATGTTAGTTCCTTTGACTTTGCGTGTCTTACTGAAACATTCTGTGATCCAAGTTTTCATTATGATGGTATTTTTCCTGACCACTTGAAATTCAGTGCAGCTGCTGTTAAACTTTCCCATCAGGGCAGACATTCAGGAGGTGTTTTAGCATTGGTGAGAAAAAGTGTTCGCACTTACGTGAAGAGGTTAAAGTGGATTGTATCAACACTGTGGCTCTTGAAATAGATAAGCATGTGTTTGGTGTTGATAAAAATGTATTATTGATGGGTTGCTATGTTGCTCCTGAAGGATCATCTATATACGAACACACTGAGCAGAAAGATGGTGTTGTATTATTAGAAGAGCATTTATTACAGAGTATCAGAAAGAGGATGGTTACTTTATGTTGTGTGGTGTGTGAACGCAAGAACAGGAAGTGATCAATCGCAGTTGGAGAACATGGCAAACTATGTGTCAAGCTTCGACTCTGATGAGACTGATAAAGACAGAAACATTCGACGCTCAAAAGATTTAGTTTGAATAATTTTGGAAAATCTTTGCTTGATCTGGCTTTTCTGTTTGTGTCTGTCCATTTTAAATGAATACTGTAAAAGTGACTCTGATGGAGAATTTACTTTTGTATCGACGCTCAAAGATTTAGTTTTCAATACTTGTGGAAAATCTGCTTGATCTGGCTTTTTTGTTTGATCTGTCCCCTTTTTTAAAAGAATACTGTAAAAGTGACTCTGATCGAAAATTTACTTTTGTATCGCCTCGTGGTCAGAGTGTTATTGATTATTTTCTTGTTTCTGATGACTTGTGTACATACTGTGACCTTTACACTGATGATTGTTTACACTCTTGGCACTTGCCAGTTGTTACCAAATGGATGAGCAATCTTTGTCTCTGTAAGTTCAAGGAAAATGAATAGCAAGTGAGGGTGAAAAAGAATTTTGTGGGATATTGAGAAAACTCGGTTATATAAAGAAGAGTTTTGTAGCAATGAGTTTAACGAGATGCTTTTGAAAGCTGACCAGATGTTGGCAGTTGATGTCAATCAGTCAGTTCATATATTTACCAAAGCTTTATATGGGGCGGCAGCCTGCATGATAAGGACAGTTGGAAAAAGAAAGGATCATAGTGACTGGCTTGACAATGAGTGTCGGCTAAAGAAAAAGAAGGTCAAGACGTTACTTAAAGGATTTCAAAGATGCAGATCAGCCATTAACAGGAAAAAGGAAGGAAGAAGAATATGTGAACCAAAAACAAAAGAGTACTCAGAATTAAAGAAGTCTAAAGAATGCAAGTATGAAGAAGAAAGACTACAAAAGTTAAGAGATTCAGTTCACGACCCAAGGTTGTTTTGGTCAATAATAAGATCAGTGAACAGGAAAAAGTTTACGTACTCTGATATTAGTATTCAGCAATGGTATGATCGTTTTCTTTCCATGTTTTAATGCTTATGATAGTGACACTGAACAATCTGATTTATAAATTGAAGAACAAGAAACCATGGGGAATGACCCTTTGTTTTAATGATCCAGTATCTAATCAGGAGGTGCTATAAAGTATAAACAAACTTAAAACAGGTAAAATCACTGGTCCAGACTACATTTTTAGTGAGATGTTAAAGAATGCAGATATTACTGTGGTAAATTTTCTTGTTATTCTATTCAATATGTTGTTTCAAAATGGAATTTTTCCTTTAGAATGGGCAAAGTCCATTATAATTCCAATCCACAAAAAAGAGGAAACAAACAACACTGATGATTACAGAGGGATAGCATTAAATAGTGTCATAAGTAAAATGTATACTCATATTTTAAACAGAAGACTGACTAAGTGGGCAGAAAGAGAGGAGATGATCATTGCAGAGCAAGCTGGTTTTGGGGCTAGTTATTGCACAATAGATCACATATTTACTTTGTATGCTTGCTTTAGTTCAGAACTATCTCCAACGTAATAGAAAACTGTATGTCGCTTTTGTGGACTTTGAAAAGGCGTTCGATTCTGTGAACAGGAATATTTTGTGGAATGTTTAAAGAAAAACGGATGTGAACGGTAAGCTATACATGGCACTTAAAAGCATTTACGATTCAGTACTTGCATGTGTACGTGATAGATGTGTATATTCCGATTTTTTCGAATGTCCAAGGGGGGGTCAAACAGGGCTGCCTCTTAAGTCCACAGTTGTTTTCGTTTTTTATAAACGAACATGCATTGAAGTCTCAAAAAAGGAAGACATGGTATTCAAATGGTTCCTGGGGCAAACGAATTGTTCTTGATGTTCTTTGCTGATGACGTTATTCTTTTGTCAGACACCCCCATAGGACAGCAAAATCAGTTAGATGTTCTTAAACAGGAAGCAGATACGCTGCAGCTGACAGTAAACTTAGAAAAGACAAATGTTATGATTTTCTGCAGTGGAGGTCATCTTTCAGCACACGAAAAATGGGTTTATGGAGATAGAGTGATTACTATCACTAACTCCTATGAACATTTGGGAATGTTATTTACTACAAGGCTAAGTTTAATGTCTTCATGGACAGAATCAAGTAGAAAAGGCAAAAAAGATGTGATCGAAATTCTAAAATCTTTGCGAAAGTTAGGATCTATAGACTCGAGTCTTTTTTTGGAAACGTTTCGATACACAGATAGAACCGTTTTTAACTCATGCAGCGGAAGTTTGGGGATTTGATGTCAATAACCACATGGAAAAGGTTAACACATTTGCCATTAAGCATTTCTTTCGTGTGCCATTGCATTCATCTACTACCATACGGTGAATCAGGCAGGTGTCCATTGTATGTAAAATCATTTAAGTGTATGAAATATTGCATAAAACTAATCAGATTACCTGTGTCGAGATTGTGCAGACAAGCATACAAAATGCAGTTTATTCAAGCTGAGAAGGGTAAACTAAACTGGGTATCTCAAATCAAGAAAGCGTTAACAGAACATGGATTTGGAATTGTTTGGATATGCCAGGGAGTAGGATGCGAACATGGTTTTGTATCTGAATTTAAATTCACATATAGATTAATAGCATCCTAAATGCAAAACTGGCTTAAAAAAATGGAAAGTAATGATAAATGTAACTGGTTCTTTTCTTGTAAGTCAGTATTTCAATCAGAAAGATGTATTTCAGTTGTTACAAATCGATGGCACAGAATTTGCCTTGCCAGGTTCAGATCGAGAACCTTTGGTCTAAACGCGAACAAAACATGGTTCAGTTCAAATGTCTCCATTACTCCCCCATGTCCGATGTGTGGTCATGCTCCGGAGGATGAGAGTCATTTCATCTTCGGATACAGGGGCTACGATGAACTGAGAAAAAATAATGCATTGTTCAAGTCCAAAGAAGCGGAGGGGAAGGATATAATCGAAATCTTAATGTCTGACAGTGTCACTAACATTGTATCACTTGCAAAATATGTTTCAGAAGCAGGGTCGATGCGGAAAAAGAAAGTGTTTAATGGTCTAATGTCTGTTATGTGTTTATCAGTTGAGGTATTTTAAGGAGTATCTAACTTGATAGGCAATACAAATAGACTGCATAATGTTATATTTGGATGGTTGATGTAGATTTATTGTATGTTCACGCGCGCGCGTATATGTGCGTGTATGTATGTGAGTGAGTGTCTTTTCGCGCTAGCGCGGTGCGCGCGCGCACGCGCGTGTGTGTGTGTGTGTGTGCGTGTGCATGCGTGCGTGCGTGCGTGCCGCGCGTGGGTGTGTGCGTGCGTGCGTGCGTGTTAAAATTGGTGTTACTGTATGTTGTCTTCAATTACTTTGCTGTTGTAAGCAGTTCATTTCTGTACCCCTGTCACAAGGGTTTTATAGCTAATGACAGTAAACCATCAAAGTGTCAAAGTCTCTCTCTCTCTCTCCTCTCTCCTCTCTCTCTCTCTCTCTCTCTCTCTCTCTCTCTCTCTCTCTCTATCTCTCTCGTTGCGTTTGTGGTCGTGCGTGTACGAATGAATAGATACATGATAATTTAAAAAACCATCCATATTCAAGAATTACCTTACCAACTACAACGTAAAAACAACAACACCAAACAACAACAACAACAACAACACACACACACACACAGACACACACACACACACACACACACACACACACACACACACACACACACACACACACAATTTAGTAAATGAAGAAATAAAATATTTTATCACGAATCAGGCAAGTAGGTCTTCCATTTCCCCCCAAAGTATCTGTAATAAACAATTCTTCTTTTCAAAAATGTGTGATTCTATCATTCATTATTCATAGCCAGCTTACTCGTTCATAAGATGGGTTAGCAAAGGACGAAGAATCCCAAAAAATGTTACCGCCAGCATCAAATCAATTACAAAAAAGTAAACGAATAAATAAATAAATAAATAAAATGAAATAAAATAAAAAACCCAGCAAACAACCCAGTTCAGTTCAGTTCAGTGGTTTATTTAATGTCTTTTCATCGCCGATGATATTAGACACTTAAAAAATAAAAATAAAAAACACCCTCCACACTTAACTTATCATCCACATTTGTACTTTCAAACCCACATCTGATATATGCATATTGACATGGGTGTAATAAATACCCTAGCGGTACACAAAGTTGTTGATCTTTATAAAAATTTGCAACCTGTGACTGCGAAATAACCATGGCAATTTCAGCAACATATGAACCATATAAGACAGTATTGACATTATCAGTGATATTCATCTGAATACCTTTCTCCTCATAGAGTGGGGTCAACACTGAGCATTCAAACAAAAGATGATGTACAGAAATGCTTTCTCTGCATACACAAGAAATACCATGAGATATTTAGTGTTCCAAGCATTCAACCTTAATTTATGAATTAATCTAACAATGTGCCTTGGGCACGACGGTAAAGTAGCCATTTTTTGACTAGAATTCTGCTTTGCATACATTTTTCCATATTTGGATTAATTCACAAGAGGATAGTATCTAAGGGATTGTTTAGTAAATTTTCCGTCTTTCTGTTTGCTCCTTCTTTTGCAAGACTGTCTGCTATTTCATTCCACTTTATACCACAGTGAGATGGGACCCAACAAAAATCTATTCTTATGCCTAGTGTAATGAAACAATGCAGGAGATGTTTTATTTCAAAAAGCAAATCTTTTCTAGCTTGCAGTCCCAACGCTCTAATGACTGTAAAACTGATTTGGAATCAAACACAAAGTAAAATTTGATAGAAAGCAATTGATGTGTCTATATGTAAGTCAAGCCTTCAGTATTGCATATAATTCTGAGGTATAGATTGAAAACCCCTTTCCTACATAATATGATTTCCTGACATTTAAGGTTGGTATTATAAAGCCTGAACCACTGTCAGAGGATTCCATTACCGACCCATCTGTAAACACTTTTAGATGATTTGGATAGCTGTTTTCTAGATGTTCGCGAACTTCTGTGTTAAATATTTACATTATCACTTTTCTTTACCAAAGTGTATTTGTAATCAAAAAGAAGCATTTAGGTGCTCCCAAGGAGGCATTGGAGGTACTGCAGGAAATTCTAGTATAGCAGTTAATATCAATATTACAATGTGACATAAGTCAGATGTGTAGTTTCTAATTGGTTGAATGTAAGATATGTTTTTAGACCTCCTTGGAAAATCTTTACTGGAATCAATCAGTATTTCTTCAGTAACTGAATTTCAACAGAAAGACTTCTGACAATATATTTGGATACATCTAATATTCGCTTCTCATTTAGAGGTAATATATTTGTTTCTTTATAGCATCTATTAGTGTTTGTGTGTACTGGGACTCCCAGGGCTAATTTCATGGCCTTACTATCCAAGCTTTGCAATCTCTTTAAAAGATAATTAGGTGCAGAGAAATACACTTCCTGCCCATAAATCAATTTCGATCGGACTAAAGAGATGTATAGATGTAAAAGGGTATGACAGTCCTGACCCATGGTTGACAACATATAATTTTAAGAATGTTTAATCTTTTTCTTGTTTTATCAATTAAGTTTTCATATGTGTTTTCCAGTTCAGCTTAGGGTTAAAAATTACCCCCAGGAACTTAAGTTTTTGTTTATATTCCAGAATCTGACCATCCAGCAAAAGCGAGGGTAGGTCTTTGGTTCTCACCATTGTTAAACAACATAAGACATGTTTTATCCCCAGATAGTTCTAATCCATTGTTCTTCATATATGAAGATAAGTTATCCAATTCCTTTTGGTACATCTTCTGTACAAAATTTATTGTTCTTTTATTGGAATGCTTCCTTAATGTACAATTAATCCAAATAGCAATATCATCTGCATATTGTACTACATGCATTGCTTTTGACATAGATTTGGGAAGATCATGGATAGGATTGTGAACAACATGGGAGCAATAACTGATCCTGGGAATACCATATCTACATTCCTAAAGGATGAAAAGTTCCTCCAATCCGCGTACACACACACACAAGATGGCGACGAGACCACCAGAAGTGTTAACGGTGGCAAGGAAAACATCAAATGACGAGATCGAAGAGTGCAAAGTCAAGTGGGAAACCTACAGTGGTAGGTAAAAAGAATGCACAATCAACCATATCGGAAAACCCGTCAGTCGAGCCTTCAGAAGATCAAGCTAACTGCCTTGCTGATGTCAATCGAACAGCTTATGATAAAACCGTCGTCTGTCGGTACCATTGATAAAGAAATGGGCCAAAAGAAAATGTCAACATCTCATGCTGGCTGCTGTTGTCGGGAGGCACTAAAAGAAATAAATAATCTGAAACAAATCATTCAGAACCTTAGTGCCACGGTAGCCAGTCTGGAAAGTCACCTGACGGAGACGGCAAGATCTGCACGGCGAGAGGAAAACCTAGCAACAGGCCGGCATCAAAGAAAGAAACTCACCTTCCACCACGAGTTCTGGATGCCAGACTGATGCCGGCGGCCACGGTGATGCTACCATCTGTTCACCAACGGCAAAATATTCAACCTACGCCGAATGCGTAAAGGTACCTAAAGAAAAACCCAGCCCTGTTAAAAAAAGAAAAAATGTTTCAAAGAATGACGTCATTCAACATCATGACGCAACTTTGAAAACAAGGGATCACAAGAAGACCCAGGCTTCTAAAGATTTACCACGAGTTCTTATTCTACATGATTCTGTCATGAACAAAGTGGACGGAAAGCGACTGGGACGATCCTACGGTTTGCAGGTGGCGACAAGGAAGCTCCATGCCATCGAGCAATGCAGTACAGTTCTTAAAGACGTCAAAGAAAATCTGTTTCCAGAACCAGACTGCATTGTTATCCACGCTGGAATAAAAGATGTCAAATCAAAAGAACCAACAAAATGCAGCATCAACATGGAAAAGGGCATTAAAACGGTCAGAGAATCATTTCCAACAGCAAAAATAGTAGTGAGTCAGGCTGCGCCAGTGAGAAATGAAGCCCTTGACACAAAGAGAGAATTATTTAATGCCTTGACAAAATCCAGACTCTTGTCTGAGAAAAACATCAGTTTTGTAAGCTACCACAATCTGCATGCTACAGACTACAGGCACCTGACTGCAGATGAGATCCATCCAACAGCCAGAGGAACGAGCGTGCTGGCCAGTACCCTTGGAGGCATCTGCACCGCCTGTTCTGGAGAAGCCACGGAGGAGATCAGCCCCCTCTCTTCACCATCACAGCCCAGGTTCTACCCTCCGCCTTTCCCGCCCCATGGTTCTACTGACTGTGCTGTAATCACCGGCTGGACTCTGTGTTCCCCTCTCCCCCTTCCACCTTCCATAATTAATGTTTGATTTACTTTTGATGTTTAAACTTTTCAAACAGACCTTTGTTTAGTTAGATTTTCATGAAATGTTCAAATATCTAAACAACATTTTGCAATGGAACTGTGGTTCTATTGTTAGATATACTTCGTATTTAAATCAGTATTTGATGACTAAAAATGTTTATGTTTTATTATTCCAATTTCTTAAGGTTAACAGCAGCAATTTGCCTGACATTCCTGGTTATTACCACCACCTACTTCCGCACGGATATTACCAATGACATTTATGATTAAATATGCGTGCATGACAATAAGAGTGTTAAATATACCAGGAACGATAATAATCTGCATAACTACAGTTATGCTGTAAATACAGTCTACTATGGAGTTAGATCCAAATAACCATTTTACAGTGTTTCAGTGGAACGCGAGATCTATTTCCACTAACCTGTTATCTTTTGAGAGTCATGTTTTGGAGAAAAACTATTGCGTGTTAGCGCTCCAATCATTGAACGTGAAAAGAAAAGCTTCCCAAACTTAAGAACTATTACTATCCTCCTCTTTGCAGCATCAATGGGGTAAATAAAAAGGTACAAACAGCTATCTATATTAGACTTGACCTTGAGTTTACAAATATGAGCCCACTACCAGTGCCTATAGATAAACAAGATGTGTTTGCCACAGGTGCTGCCATCAAAGTAAATAAGGAATCCGTTTATAATGTTCTGTCTGTGTACTATCCTAATGGTCCTGAAGGGAGTGACACAGATTGGTTAAAACATTCTGATTTTACAAAGAGGAAGTGGATTGTCATGGGCGACTTTAATGCTCATGCGCCCTTTTGGGATACAAGTTGTAGTAAAGTGACATCTAATAGATTTGTTGAAAATATTGTTGATTCGAATCTAATTTTGTTAAACGACGGTAGAATTACGAGAATTCCTGATGTAGTTACTCACAAGTCGAGTGCAATAGATCTATCACTTGTTTCCCCAAACATAGCAGTAAACTATAGCTGGTCCACAATAGAAGATTGTTTAGGGAGTGATCATCTTCCCATTACAATACTTTTTAATGAAAACATACTTGATGAACCGTCTATCTCTGAATGCAAAATTCCAAAATTTAACTATAAACTGGCCAACTGGGAAGCCTTTCAAACTTTTCTTGTGTCGCAAAATATATCACCAATTGAGAATGACGATCTAGATACTTTTTTATGCAAATTTCTCAAAAGTAGTATTACTAGCAGCTGAAAATACTATCCCAAAATATAAATACAAAAAGATTGGAAAATATGTAGGCAACGTATGGTGGACAGAAGAATGCAGACTCGCTGTACACTCAAAGCGAAAAAGCTACAAAACATGGATAAGAAATAAGTCAGATGAAAACTTTATAATCATGAAACAAGAAAAGAATAAATGTACTAAAGTTATTGCTCAAGCAAAAAAGAAGTATTGGGTTGAGTTTTGTGAAGCTGAGTATCAGAATCAAAAGATTTATTGAAAGTTTGGAAAAAAGTAAAAGAAATGAAAAATTGCTATAAAACTCAGTCATACCCAGTAAAGTTAAAAACTGATTTCCCCACTGCTTTGGATAAAGCTGAAGCTTTTTCAGATTTATTTTCAGCTTGTAGTCAATCTAAAAATCTTCAGCAGAAAACAGTCGTCACAGAAACAATGAGGAACAAAAAGACGAATACATGGCTCCTCCACAAGAAAACGAACATTTTCTAAACTCGCCTTTACTGTTATCAGAACTATCAGAAGCACTAGATTCTATCCCTTCACATGATTCAGCTGTTGGCCTTGATGGCGTGTCCTATCAACTCATCAGACACTTACCTTCTTCGTGGAAAGTACTACTGCATTCATTATTCCAAAAATGTTGGATTAATGGCACTATTCCAAGAATCTGGAAAAGTTCAGTAGTAGTCCCAGTACTCAAGGATGGTAAACCGAGGACATCTGTGCATAGTTACAGACCCATAGCTCTAACATCTCATGTCGGTAAACTTTTAGAAAAAATTATTCAAAAACGATTGTTATATTACTGTGAAAAAGGTGGTGTGATTCCTGTTCAGCAAGCGGGCTTTCGAAAAGGTCGTTGTACCACAGACCATTTAGTAAAACTGACCAGTCACATTAAAAAGCAATTCTCCCGTAGAAAAAGTACTTTGGCTACATTTTTGACGTTAAAAAAGCCTATGACTGCGTATGGCACGCAAGGCTATTGTACAAATTAAAAAATATTGGCGTTTCAGGGAGAATGTTTGATTACATTAAAGGCTTCCTACAGAAAGAAGCAAACAACCCCCCAAATACTGTTAGACCGAAAACAGTAAGGAAACAGAACATACAAGCAATACTTAGGATTACTTTTTTTTTTTAAATTCTAAATTTGGGTTGCGAATTAAACTGCTTGCCTCGTTCACCATGACAGAGTTTCATTTACTTCACAAAGTGTGGAGGCTCAGTTGAAGGGAGTCTTAGATCTTGTATATGTCCATACATGTGACAGGCATGATTTGTGCACGCCATATTCTTCTTCAGGTTTGTTGTAGTTTTTTTTTTTCGTCTGCTCCCACCCTCCCTCCTTCCCTCCCTCCTCTCTCTCTCGCTCCCTCCCTTCTCCCCCTCCCTCTCTGAGATGACATTAACAAATCCTGTCAGTATCTGTGCTGACTAGTATAATAATCTTAAATAAATGTTAGCGAACCGCCCAGAGAACGTGGACAAACGACTCACAAGACAAAACACAACGCGTTTCGACCTCTTAGGTCTTCGTCGGGTGATAAATAAACGAATAAAACAACGAAAATTCACTTAGCTTTGATCGCTTCAGATCGCTTAGGGTTCAGCGCAAGGAAGAAGGCATTGAATGAGAACAAGGCTGTTGGAAGGGAAATAGTGAGCGACTCAAAGTCGTAATGATGATAATAATATTACTGATAGGAATACTAATAATGGTCAATGTTGTAGTTTTTTTTTTTCGTCTGCTCCCACCCTCCCTCCTTCCCTCCCTCCTCTCTCTCTCGCTCCCTCCCTTCTCCCCCCTCCCTCTCTGAGATGACATAACATCCATGCCAGAACATGACCTCCAGAATTTCCTCAACTTTGCACAGACCTTCCATCCATCCATCCAGCTGACCTACACCATTTCACAGTCAGTTAATTTCCTGGACATCACTATCTCCCTCAAAGATGGACTGCTTCAAACCTCAGTCTTCTACAAACCTGCTGATACACACTCATACCTGGACTACACATCTTCCCACCACCAGTCCACTAAAAATAGCATTCCATATTCTGAATTCCTTCGCCTACGCAGACTCTGCTCTAGCGAAGAAGATTTCACTATACAAGCAGCCAAAATGTCTGATTTTTTCACAACCGTGGATACCCTAATGCCGTCATCAATGATGCTCTCAGCCGCACTGCAGCTAAATCCAGAACATCTACTCTGGAAACTAAACCTCCCAAAGAGACAGACAGACCCACTGCCTGCCTTCTCTTCCATCCTCAAAATCTGCCCATCTGCAGGATAGAGAATGTAAATATACGGGTTCAAGACCACCCATGTTATTTTGCACGAAAACCCCCCTTTTCACATCTAAATCACGTCCATCACATGCCAATTTTGACCAATTTTAACACCTGTTTTTAAACAAAATTAACACCTCAAAACCTCAAATATTGACAAAATCAGTATATTGAAACGGGGGCTTACGTGCTAGATAAGATTTGGTGATCGTGAACCCGTATATTTACCTTCTCTCCGGGACATAAAAATTAAGGGTTTACAGAATTAATTATTTTTTTAATTGTCATTTTTATTTGGGTTAAAAATGAAGACCGAACTAGCTACAGAGCTTATTAATATACTTTACGAGTTGGATTGGGAGAGGGGAGGTGATAAAGATCAGTTAAAGAACAGGTTTGAAGAATTAATTACTGATCTTTTTAATCGCTGGGAAACTGGAGAAAGCGTTAAGCTGGTTAAGTAAAATACCAGATTTTTGGCCCCCAACCAATTTAAAGTTTTTTGCCATTTTAGTTGTTATATAGTTCTAAAGTGCTAATCTAACGTTTCTACTGCCCGAAGGAGTAACTATTTGCTTTAATGAAGATCTTTTTTTCGACTAAAACAAAAATGCTCACGAAGAGGAGCGGCTTACTTACTTATTTTGTTTTTATGTTTTTAATTTTGGGGGTTAAAAAATGAACCCCACATAGTTATAACGTTTCCCCCCCCCCAGAAATTTTGTGTTTTTGGGTGGGGCATTAGTCAGGATTTGAAAAAGAAGATTTTAAAGACCGGTTTGATAATTTTATAACAGAATTTTTGAAAGTTTAATTTTCGGAAAGCGTAATGGAGCCTTTTGAAAAATCTTAGAGCTTGTCCAAAAACCAATTATAAATTTTTTTGGCCATTACTTATATTTCCCCCTGAAGCGTTTGCATGTTTGAATCTTGAAGGGTAACTGTTACCTTAAAACCCTGAACTTTTTAAAATTAGAAAAGGTAACTATAAATTAACAGTTGAATTTACTTTATTTTTTTTTTATTTTAGATTTAAAAAGGGCGTCGAACTCAGTAAATCGTTTTTAAAGTTTGTAATAAAACTATTTGACGAAACAATGAAAATTTTTAAACATGTTTTGTGAATTTGGTTTTGAGAAGAGAAAAATAAAATAAAAGTTAGTGAACTTTTTGACGAAGCAATCAAAGTGATGGCATGCTGTATGTTTCAAAAAAAAGCAAAAATTTTTAGCGGTGTTTTGAAAGGCTGCATGTCTGACGTGTTGCAACGTTTGGGGGTGGAATAAAAAAGCTTTTTTTTACTTATTTTTATACCATTTATTTTTTTGATTTACGAAAATTTTTTGGCTTTAAAAATGACGACCAAAGTAAATGGGGACAAAAAAACTATATCGAGGAAAAAATATTCGTAGTGCAAACAAAAAACTATTTTAGGAGGCAGACATGGCATATTGACCCCACAAATGTTCATAAAAGCGTGGCACATGCATCTCAAAATTCCAGAGTTTTCAGATGGAGCCCCGTAAAAGGGGTTTTGGGCCGTCGTTGTTATATAACGCCTGATGAAAACAGCCAGTCTGGGTTTCAAAAAGCAGAAAAAAGTAATCAGCTTCACGCTTTAATTCAATGGGCTGACTAAAGCTAACATTTTAAAACCATGCAAGTGAGGAGGCAAAGTTAAGGGGGTTCTGGCTGGTTGAAGGGACGCCTTGAAATCAATTGAGAAACAAATTTATCCTTAGTCGGAAATTCTTACATTTCTTTTCCCAAAAGAGTTAAGTTAAAAGAGCTTTTAAAACATACTTTTTCGAAAAAAGGGTTTTTTAGGGGTTTGGGGTTTTTAGGGGCCTTGCATCCTGTAAAAAAATGAAAACGAGTTTCCAATTATGAAGCTTTTAAGCAAAAAACAAACTTTGTAACATCCTTTCCCCGTAAGAAAGAAAGTATATCTCTTTTAAAGAGAAAAAAAAACCCAATCATGAAAGCGTATATACGGTCTTAGTAGAAAAATTAGTGCCTCTAAGGTTTTTCCCCCAATGCCCTTTTTGGCAAACCATTGAAAAACATGTAGACTGATACTGTTTGCAGAGGGCCCCTAAAAGCCTTATGTATTAATCAAACAATAAGGGCTTTGGTTTTTACATCAAAGGTTAATTAACAAGAGCTTTGCAGAAGGTTTTTGGGTTAGAATCCCCACTATAAAGCAGGCCATCTGAACTCATTGTAAAAGTTTTGTAGACTGTGAAACTCCCTTCACCTAAACCAGGTCAAATTTTTTTAAAAAAATTTACAAAAAAGCAGATGAGCCCGACGTGTTTAGCTGACTTTAAATAAATCTTCCCGCAGTACTCGGCACAAAAAAAAGAACAAAAAACAACCTTTTAACCCCCCATCGATTTTTTATCGTTTTTTGTTGTTGGTCAGAGGGGGGCAAAAAACACCCCCCGAGTTTTCAGAGACCCCGCGAGCTAGAAATTTTTGAGCAATAAAACAATTCGCAATCAGTTACCCAAATAAACTGAACTTTAAAGTATTTTATGACCCCTAAAGCCAAGGCGCTATGATCACTCACATGTGGTATGTAACAGAGAATTTTAGCAGCACAGTAAGAGCCCGTCACATTACTGGAAAGTTCAGGGGAGGGCGCAAAAACAATTGTAATCTTCAATTTAAAGGTTGACCCTAAGAAGGGAAACTCCCTTTCTTTTTTCAAAACTACGGGGTTTCGATTTCATTTTATCATGCAGCTGCTTCAAATAAGGGGTTATGCATTGCACTCTTCAGAAAAGTCTGACTTTTCTCTGACTGTTTATCCTTTTATGACTCCCCCCAAATTGGGGGGTTTTTAGAAAATTAGCGGATTTACAAGCTATCCAATAAAAACAAACTTTGATCCATTTTGTCCCAAAAGGATTTATCTTTGAATACTGAATTGGGATAGGTTTTGATGAAGACTCGCCCCCTCCAAAGGCGCTTTTTTTCTAGTTTAGAGGCAAAATAATGACTCTGATAAAATACGCAAGAAAGCCGGACAGAATTACCTGTCTACAAGGGCGTTATCATGTCAATTTTTTTGGCTGACGTGTTTTTTGGCAGAGTCTTCAAAATTACAGAATACTGCATGAAACTTACACTTAGACCATCACTTAATCTCGCCCCGGTCTTCGGGGACGCCCTTAAAGTCTACAAACATCCAATTGCTTTTAGACTGCCCACATTTTCGATGTTTAAAGACGGGCTAAGGGGGGTGTAGCATGGCCTCAATCCTTACTGCAAGCTAACAAAAAATATTTAAACGACTTGACCCCAAAACCACCCAAACTTTTTAAAGTACTTAGACCCCAACATCTTGGGGAGGGGCTGAGTCAGCCGCTTCCACGGGAAAAATTTTTCTGTAAAAGGACCTCAGGGGTTCAAACGGGTTTTTGGTGCGTTGCCCTTCGCTAAAATCCAATGGGGTAATCTTGGAATGATTAAAATACCTTATGACTCAGCTCCATAACGTTCCCCCCTAGCCGCAAAAAAAGTTTAAAAGATGGTCCTTCAAAACCTCCTAAACTTGTCCCAATTTCGAAACAAAACTAAATTGGGGGCCTTTTCAGATCCTCATTTTTTACAAAGAACGGTCTGAAATGATGTGTTATAAATCATTGCTTTTGGCCCAAGAGCCTTTTTGGACCAAATTTTAAAAAAGAATACGATCTTAAAACCAACCCACTGCGTTCAGAAAAAGACTTTTTTAAACGATAAAACAGATTTTGGGGCAAATTTTGGAAAACCCCACCAAAGAAAAGATGAAAAAATTTGACAAAAAAAAACCAAGCAATTAATTTTCCCTCAAACCCAATATAAAATTTTTAAAAGGATTTAGACACCTGGTTGGCATTATGATAAAGAAAAAGGATGTTAAGTTGGAAAGCCTTTTTATTGGTTCCCCGTATTAGTTTTTCAAAAGTTTTTGTGTTGAATTTCTGTCCCTATTTTTAAACGCGTCCCCAAAAGAAAGAGTTCTTTATACAGACAAAATTTTTTTTTCTGAGCCCCAACAAAAGACTTTTATAAGGGATTTAAAACAAAAGTGGCTAAAGGAGCTGATTGGATGGTAACACATGCGACTTCCTAAAAACAGCCCTTTACATAAACTGTGAACAAAAAAAGTGATTGGAAAGAAAAGGGATGAACTTAATGGACAGTTATAAAAAAATATTTTGGGGTTGCGCGAAGGGTATAGCGTTCTAGCCAAACTTCGTAATAAAGAAGGGCTAAAAGCATAAGTAAAAAAAGTTGTCAAAAAAAAATATTCTCACGTCTAAAAGCAAGCTCTCTTTAAAAAAAATATTTTATCACAAAATTTTAATTGCGCTTACTCTCATCAAGAAACCAATGCTGTTAAAAAATTCCTGTCTCTAACAATAAAAAGGAATTACTCAACCGAGTTTTCAATGTGTAGGGTTTGGGAGAACTTTAAAAAGATTAACTTACTGACTTGACTTGTACTTAACTAAAACCTCACTAGCTTTTTGAACCTAAACAAAATTTAACTTAATAACCTAACAAGACTTTTTAAAAAAAACCTAATAGTCTTGACAAAACTTATAATTTTATTTTCATTTACTTGAATTTACTTGTTTATTTAAAAGTACTTTTATAACTAACTTACTGTTCTAACTTGTACTTTTATTAGTTTTTAAAACACATAGAAAATGGGTCTACAGCAGGAGGTTGCCTTTTTTTGCGAAGGTTTTTCTTCTTTTCTGTGGGGTTTCGACTTGTGCAAAGTATGGCTTTTAGATTTTGATGCAAAAACTCCCCCCCAACAAAAACACCCTAATAATAAAATTTTTTTTTGTTTGTTTGTAATGGGTGGGGTGTTAATTGGGGGTGTTTTTGTGGGGGTGGGGTTGTATTACTATTAAAAAATTTTTTTTTTGCTGTTTGGGTTTTGCTTTTTTGCGTCTTTTCCCTTTTCGGCTTTTTTTCCCCCACCCTCAATACCCCCGGGTTTTTTTGTTTTATAACTTACTCACTTGCGGATTTCATTTTGGGGGACTTCCGGGTGGCGTTTCTGCTCTGCGGACTGTCCTGCGGTTTTTTTCCCCTATCGTCTTTTTTTTTTATTGCGTTTAAAATTTTAATTTTCAAAATTAATATGATTGAAATTTTAACCCCAGTAAATGGGCATAACTTGCCCATTTTAAATAATGTCACATGCAGAGTTTCTAGTGACTTGTTTAAAAACGGATTTTGCGATAAGTCTTTTTTTTAAAAATCTTCTCTGAAAACCGGCGCTATTACTTATAACTTAGCATAAGGCAAACTTTGTCGGGCCCCCGATTAACCATTTTTTGACCCTAGCTGGTTCGTCCTAGGTATCTTTCAGTCTGATGTAGAAGTTTTGAATCGTTCAATACTTAGTTCAACCCTTTTTGTTTATTTTTTTCCCCAAAGCGCCCGAGGTATAATCTTTCTTTATGCGTTGTTGTTGAGTGCCTGCTTGCTCCCACACTTTAATATTCGTCAAAACCTTTTTTTAAAAAAAAAAAAAAATAACTTTTTTCCATGAGTTTACGTTGGTTTTTTAATTAGGGGTGCCCATGCTGGTTTATTTTTTACCTTGCAAAAAGTTTTTGTTAGAATAAAACACCAAAATGGGGAAGATAGAGATTTGCCAAAACAGTTGCAATTTTTAAATTTTTTAACAAAAAAAGATTATTTGATTAAAAAGACTGACAGCCTTTGTATTTTATTATTTAATTATTTTTTTTTTAATAAAAAGATGAGTGAAAAAAAAGATTATCAATACGATTTTCCATGCTGTGTTTAGCGGGTTAGTACGGGTAAGTGTGTTGCAAAAAACGTTTAAAAAGAAACGGCGGATCAGGGGTTAAATTGAGGACGTTGTTAAGGTTATAGTTGAATTAGAGGGGTTGTCAAAGACTTTTTGTTTCCCAAAAAATTTTTCCAGAAAATATTTGTTTAAGAAGTTTTTTTAGAAAATATTTTAAAATTTTAAAAAAAATGCCTGGATTGGATCTGATGGTAGGAGGGGCTATGTTTTAAAGCCTTGCCCTTTTCTGGAAACAATTTTTTGTTTATAAATTGAGGGCCGTGAAAGGAGAACGTATAACAAGGCAATAAAGATTTAGCTAAGGCGAGAGCCCCTTTCGAGAAAAAACGAATTGCCCATTGACCCATTAATAAAAAAATTAAGAACGGAATTGGCCAAAGACTTTTTTATTACGAGGGGAAAATTTCCCCAAATATTGTTCTGAAAAATTAATCTAGAAAATATTAATTTAAAAAAGTTGGGAGGGGGTAGATGGGGGAGGAGCTATTTTTTGCCCTTTGGGCCTTTTCTGGGAGCAATTATTTTTAGTAAATGGGTCCCCAAAAAAAGGGCGCATAACAGCAAAGGAAAATTTTGCCAAAGCAAGGCGCTTTTTAGAAAAGGAGGTTTCTACTTGACTTTTTTAATAAAAAGTTAAGAAACAGGGCCTGCAACAACATTTTCAGCGTTGAGAGGCAAAGAATGTTTTATTTTGGAAAAAGAAGTTTCTAACTCGCCACCCCGAACGTTGACTTTTTTGAACCCCCAGAAGAACGAAAATAGCAAAAATTTGGTTTTTATTTTGGGTGTAGGGGGCAAAACTATATTCTTGCACAAACAATTTTAAATCCCAAATTTAAAATACAAACCTTCTTATGGACAAGTACAAATATATTTTCCCTAAGGGTATTGGAGGGAAAGATGCTATTTAAAACTAAGTAAAACTGGAAAGTGTCCCCGAATCAGATGCAAAAGACTGGCTTTAAAACAAAACAATTTTGGCAAATATACTGCTGCCCCCAAAAAATAATAAGGGCCCCGTTTGTTAATTTATCCTATGACCCCCCGATGGATTGCCATTTCCCCATGATAAAGTTAGAAAAAAGTTTAAATATGCTCTACATTTTGCTGGCTTCAAGATACAAAAAAAAGCTGAGCCTTTTTAAAGGTTAAAACCAATGCTGTGCTGTGGCTTTAAACAAATATACATGCAAGGCCCCTTAAAGTATCCTGGGGGAAACCAGGTTTATGTGGAAAAAGGTTTAAAGGCTCTGCCCCCTGTTTTTAAAAAACCGTTTTAGCAGGAGAGGGATCCCAGGCAACCATCGTCCAAGCCCTAGTAAAAAACTTTAATAAGAATCAGCTGACGTCTGTTTACTATCAAAATCACAGAGAAATTTTGGGGCACTAAAGTACATACGAAGTACAAGAACGCACACAGAATGGGTTAGGGGTTGCCTGCAAATCTTACGCCCTGACAAAGAAATTTAAAGCAAAAGGTCTTAAACCCGTAAAAGCAAAAAAAAATTAAAAAATTAGCTTATGAGAGGGCAAGGTAAACAAAAACTTTGTTTGGCTAAAAATAAGATACTTGTATGCTCCCGGAGAGCAGGGGGTGATGTTTGAATTAGAGCCCCAAAACCCCATATGGGCGTACGTATTTGAAAGTTGAAAAAAATTTTGAAAAAAGACCCCCGGGGTTATTTTTAAGAGAGGTTTTCTCTTCTAGCGGGTACTCGCTAAAAGCCCGCCCCTAAAAGACGTTTTTCTGAAGAGTTTCAATTGTCCCACCAAAAAAAAGTGGTTAACAAAAAAAAAAGGTTTTTGCTAAACTTATAAATTTTTTTTTTGTTAAACTTATTTTTTTTGTGTTATTTTGGGTTTTAAGATCTTTTTTTGTTTTTCAATGTTCTTTATTTTCAACAGTGTCTACCCGTGTGAAAAAAAAGTCTTTCCCTCCTTTTTAAGTTAATTTTCTGTCGTCTGTAAACCTCACCATCAGCCCTAAGCTTCTAATTCTTCGTCGTAAGCACCTGTAAAGATTTGCTTATTCTTAAACTTAAAGAACAGAGTTTGCTGTGCAGGGGTACAATGGCATGGCGAATTTTGGACTTTTTTTTTTAAAACCACTTACAATTTAGCATGGGGCCCAAACCAACCCCAAAACCCCCCAAAGCAAAGAGGCTGGCGCTCCGACCCCCCAAATAAAAAGGGGAACGCCGACCCCGCATTACGTAGCTCAATGTAGCGTAATTAATAAAAAAGAGTATAAAAATTTTGTTTTTTCTTTTTGTAACTCTTTTTATCCCCGTCGCTTTCATTTCCTTTTGAAGTTCGTTTTTGCTCTAAACCCAAATGTTTAACCCCCTTTTTTTAAACAAGATTATTTTATTTAATTTTTTTTTAACTTTTAGTAACTCTTCTGGCAACACTTCATCAACGGTAAAAAGCAATAAATCAACATACTTAATTAAAATAAAGTAAGTACGTTATTTGTCTTTTTCCATCACAGCCCCCGTCAGATGATGCAAAAGGGGTTTTATTTATTTCCCTTTTTAGTAATAAAAAATACGGCTTAAGAGGGGGATCCAAGG
The DNA here is from genome assembly GCA_018398815.1 of Conus ventricosus. Lineage (NCBI taxonomy): Eukaryota > Metazoa > Mollusca > Gastropoda > Neogastropoda > Conidae > Conus > Conus ventricosus. The sequence continues at coordinate 47,799,512 of CM031607.1, read as the reverse complement.
TTTTTGCCTTTATTTGTATACCCGGTTAGCGTATTTTCTGGCAAAAGGATCGCCCTCCCTTTGGAAACCCGGAGAAAAATTTTGCGAAAAATATGTCATTTGCCTAGGGGTGATTTAGTTTTGGGGGAAATTCTAAGCCACAGTTCATTCTCCCTTAGCTAAGGGGCTTCTTTCTCTGTGCATAATTCAGAACCGCTTAGTTTTTTTCAATTGTTTTTTTTGTTGTTTTCCGGAACCCAAACTAACAAAAAGGGCCCCGCATTTAAAGCCCTTTTTAAAAATTGTTTTTTTTTCGTAGTTACAGAGGGGTTTGATTCAAACTTTTAAATTCCCGTCAATTTCAGGAACAACGCCCAAAAAATTCTCTCTTTTTTGAAATTGGTTCCCTTTGCCAAAACGTTGCCCTTTAAATTTTTTATCTTTCTTGGGGAGGTGTTGCTGCCGTTTTTTTGTCTTAAATTTCTTTCGTTTGTAAACCCGTTTATCTGTGTTCAATCCTTTTAAAATTTCCCGGCACCCATTAGATCAAACTCATTGTGTCCCTAGGCTTTTAGCTTATGCGTGCATTTTGAGTAACTGCGCTTTTTATTTTGGCCCCCGAGACATTCTTTTTTATAATAAAAAATTATTTAAAAAAAAATTGTATAGGCAATCAAATAAAAAATCAAATAAACAAAGTTTCGAATGGAGGGGCACGTAAGCTAGCTTAGCGTGCTTTGTGTTTCAACTGCTCTTTTTTTTTTTTTTTAGCCCTCTTTTTCCCTTTTTATATAAAATTTACTTAAACATTCTTCAAAACTTCTTTGCCTTAGTGTAAAATAATAGACTGATTTTTAACTGCGATCTAAAGTCTTTTAAGCAGCATTATATTTTTGGTTTGACACACAGAAACTAAGGGGTGCGGCCCCCAAGGTAGCTTGGAGGCTTTTCTTTTTAACAATGTCTCGTTCGCTGAACGTCCAAAAATAAACAGTGTTTAGTTCCCCCAAATAGTCTATGTAATGTTTAACGTGCTAGTTTGTCGCTGGGTCAATGGAAATTTTTTTTTGTCTTCCAAAAAACTTTTTCTTTTTAAGCTTTTTGTGCTTAATAGTTGTGCGAATAACAAGTGCCCGAATGAAACCCGGGTTGTTTGTAAAAAATAAGTCGAAACATTTTCCCCACCCCGTAACCGCAGATAAGAACAGTGCGGGTCTTTGCAGAAACTTTAAGCTTCCTTGTTTTTATTTGAATATTTTTTCTGCTTTTTTTAAAAAGGGCCCTTATCTTTTTGTTGTTTTCTCCAATGTTTAATGAGCATCACAAAACATAAAAAAGTGATCTGTATTGGGCCTTTTTGTTTTTTCTTTTGAAATTTATTTTTTATACCCCTTGCCCTATCCCTTTTTCCACTTCCAAACAAACTGTTGTCGAATGTGATTTTTAAACCCCCCACAGCCCTTTTTTTTATTAGTGTCTTCGGTTACCAAAAAGGGGAGTTTTTTTAAAAGACAAGCAGGGCCTTTGGGTGCCCCAGGAAAAATTTTATTTCATCGAAGGTTTTTGGGGAGGTAAAAGTCCGCGCCTGAAACGCCGATCGACCGCCTTTTTTCAAGTCAAACCCTTTCAATTTTTGGATTTTAAAAAACCCCCTGTTCCTCTGAAAGGAGTTTTCCTTAGTAAAAAAAAACAAAATTCCAAAGATCAGGACTGTTTTGTTTGTCCCAAAAAAATGCCGCTGGTTTTTTTTTTCGAATGGCGGTTTTACGTTTTTTTTAAAAACCGTTTTATTTTAACTGGGTTAGATTGTTCTAGCCAGTCCAGGGTTTGTAAAAACATCAAAACTCAAGGAAATGTCGTGCTGGTATGACTAGGGATCGTCTGAAAACAACAAAATTACTGTCATTAAATGTCTGAAAATAAGTTTTTCTTTTAGTGCGATTGGAATTTGGCATTGCGCTTTTAAAAGCTAAAAATCTAGAGGGATGAGAAAGTTTCCAAATGCTTTTGCACTGCCCCATCTTTAACATCGTTCTTTTCATCCTCCCCTTTAAGCCCGGCTTGAGAGTTTGGGCTTTTTTTCCTTTATAAACTTTTCTTTCCTTTTTTTTTAGGAACCCTAGATCAGAATAGAGGGTAAAAATACGCCGCTCTTTGAAAAGACTTCATTACCCCCCTTTTATAAAATGGTTTTCGATTGTCTGCCAAATTAGCAAAACAGTAGCATTAGGTTTTCGAGTAATATCATTTTTAAGATAGTTTAGCAGGCCTGGATTTTAACATCGTCACGCCAAGATCGGGAAATAATATTAAAACTTGTCCAGGGGAAAAATGTGATGGAGTATTTACACTAATTTACGTCTGCCTTATGCCTTTTTAAACCCGGGGGTTTTTTCTCTTTTCTATAGGTCGAGGTCCACCCATGAGTTTTTTTTATAAAAAAAAAAAGAATAAAATAAAAATATGGATGAAGATTTGACGCGATTGAACCTATTGAAGAAGAAGATGAAGATGAACTAGGCCCTTCATTGCAAGAAGAAATTGAAGGAGCAGCAGCAGGCCAAGGAGTAGGGTTAAGCCAAATACGATTGCTGATAGAATTGAATCATTATATACCCATATGGGGCGAGAACAGCCGGGAGCATTTTAGGGTTTCTGATTTTCAACAGATAAAATAATCATTTGTATGTAAGTACCAGTAAAGGAAAGAGTGTACGGCTTACTGCAAGCCAGACCCAACCCATTTTTTAAGCGGGCCACATTCTTAGAGATCTCCCTGTGTTGACTGTCAAGGAGCGGAAACCTCTCAAAAGGCATTAGACGCTTGGAGAAAAAGGGGACATTGTACGGGGTATACAAATAGGTAATGCCCAAATTTAAACCAGGTACCTTACCCACGCACACGGCCGAACTGTGTGAAGGAGGCCGGAGTGGACAGATGACAAACAACCCTAGGAGAAAAGTTGGAAACCTGCCGGTGGCGAAAGGGGAAGGAATGAAACCCCTACGACCTCGGCACCCCAAGTGAGCGCAAAATGTTTCAGTCAGCTGAGGTTCTTGTGTAAACAGTCAGTGAAGAGCAGGGGGCCTTGATTTGTTCAGATGGTATTGCCGTGGTCACTGTGTGGTTCTATTGTCAGGCTGGCTAAATTTGCGTGTGGAGGTTGTAGAGCCCTCCTTAAGTAATTACTGTGTTAAGAAACCCACCGAAGTCGGGGGGAATTTTCGATGTCCATCGGGGCTAAGTGTGTGTTTGCTAATCAATTAGTAGGGGTGTGTGTAAATGCTGATGTGTGTGGAATGTAGCGAGGGAATTCAGGTACTTGTGAACTAGGGGTTTGAGAAGCAGCAGGACAAAGGCATGGCCGAAGGGGAATCCTTTGTTTCCCTCCCTATATAAACTGAGGAGAACAACGTGAGAGCAGAACAACACCAGGAGAGAGAGGAGAGAGAAGGAGAGGAGAGAGAGAGAGGAGGAGGAGTGAGCAGGACAGAGAAAGGGTCGAGAGAAACGTGGTCTGGGAGATAGAAAAGACAGCAAGGTCTTAGAGTTAAAGACAAGCTGGAAGAGAAGAAACTAAATTTGAAGCCCAGAGGTGGGTGAAGACAGACAAACTGAATTTGAACCCAGAGGTGGGTGAAGAAGACGAAGAAGAAGAGTTCGACGTCGAGATCCCAGAGACGACCACGAAGACCCATCCTGAAGCCCGGAGCCCGTCAACCAAGGGCATCACCATCAAGCAGTGCTGAAGAAGACGTGAAGAGACTTTTTTTAAGAAAATGTGGTGTGGTGTGAAAGCGTGGTTGTGTGTGTGAAAATGGCCGGAAGAAGTCATTTTTATTTAACCCGGGATTTGGTATTGTCTTTTATGTTTTGAATTCATGTGTGTATTGATTGTAATGATTAATTATAAGTGCATGAAATGTATTTTTGTTCTCATCGGTTGAAGAAACGAAAGCTGACTCCATCCCAAAAGGGGGGGGGGAGTGAATGGTTATATTTTGCTGGCCAGTCCAGGGTTAGTAACAACATCAAGAACTCAAAGAGAAATGACACTAACCGTGCGTAATGTACTAAGGGGTCTTCGACAGAACGACAGAACCGCTAGGATTAAATGTCAGATATAAGTAAGTTTTCTTTTAAGTGCCCCTTGTAATAAGGCATATGCGTCTTTAACAGTTCAAAATCTAGAGGGAATGCCAGAATCTGTTGCAACTGCTTCTGCTAATGGCCTCATCCTTTAACATCATCCTTTGCATCACCTGCTTTATAAGCCTGTGCTTGAGGCCGTTTGGGCTTTGATTCCCCTGATAAACTTTTTCTTCCTTCTTTTTTAGGCCAACCATAGATCAGAATAGAGGCAAAAATTCTGCGTCGTTTAGTACAAAGACATTTGCCCTCCAGTTTGATTTACCAAAGTTTAACGATAGCCCTGCCCAAATTAGCAACAACAGTACATTAGGATCTGTCGCTGAAATATCTATTTTGAATATAGGTTTAGCAGTGGCACGGCAGTAAAACATCGTCAGCGCCAGATCAGGAACATAACTATTAAATCTTGTCCAGGCTGAACTGTTATGGAGTATTTACACTAATTACAGTCTGCCTTATTCCTTTTAACGCCATGGGGTTTCCTCTCTATTCTGTAATGGGTCGAGGTCACAACCGTATGAGTTCATTTTTATAAAACAAAAAAAGAATATAAATAAAAAAATATGGCTGAAGATTTTGACGCAATTGATCCTATAAGAAGAAAGAGATCTGCGAGGCCTTCATTTAAGAAGATTCAACAAATTAGGGACCTTCATTGCGGAAGAACCTTGAAAGAGCAGAAGCCGTTCTTCAACCCGTCTTAGAAGAAGCAGAAACACCTCCTTCATTAGCGCATCTCGTGCAGAAAACTATTGGCAAATAGAATTACTCATTCTACATAAGTCTTAGGATTAGAACCGCCAGAAGTCATATTTCCTTTTGATTTTAAATAGATATAAGCAACCATCTTTATATAAGAACTAGCAAAGGAAATTATGTAAGAGTTTCTAAAAAAGCCCCGACCCAACTAAGTTTTTTAAAACGAAACACAATTAGGCAAAGCGAATTCTGTTGCTGACCAAAGCGATTAAACATTATTAAATTTAGGGCCTGGGGCTGTTAGTCCTTTTACAAAACTTGACAAAGAGTTGGCCAACACGAATCGAAAAGAAATGACCTCTTTTCAGATTTAGGTCAAGAACAGATGAAGCAATAGCAACATTGAAACGAATTTAATGAGGAGACAGTCAGACAAACATTAGAAACAATTGACGATCCTCTCCATTGCCGTATGCGTGAACCTCCTAGCTCTTACTGAACGCTAAAGGCAATAAGAGGCAACTAAGAAAACAATTTAACAAACTTAGCGAGAAAGATAGAGAGATAAGAAGACAGAAAAAATAAGCTGGCTGATGCAGATGAATAACAATTTAGGGCACGAAAAAAGGCTAGAATACAGCAGAAATACAACAATAATGAAGAAAGAAAAGCCAGGTTAGAAAGTGTTGTCTGATAACAGAGTGCAGCTAGCAGCGCAAACAAGGCAGAATAAGATAAACTAATAAACAAAATACTTTATGAAAACACTAACGCTACTGAAAAGAATAAGGACTCTGTTCAGGGAACAGGGGATTACACTAGTTAGCAGATTAACGCTGTTGGTTTGCTATCTCTACACCGTTAATGCTTAACAGGTATGCGCCAACAGGCCCGTAACGCCTCCAACCCTCAGCCTGTAAAAGTTGGAGATTAGAAAACAATTTACAGCATCTAGCAACTTATTAAAGAAGTTAGCCGCCAAAGCGCTTTGATGCTCTGCCTGGCATAATAGGGTAGTGTTGTTAGTGGTGTTGTCTACTATAGGTAAGGGGTTAGCTGGTTACGGCCGACCATCTGTGGACGTGTAGAGTGCTACCTGTCTGGATTAATTTTTAGTGAAATAAAGTATAGCTAATTCCAGTAAAAAGTTAAAAATACAACAAGGCTGTCTTTTGCTAGTGTGGCTGTCCAGTGTAAGGTAGATCAACAGGTGGCGTGCTTTCTGTGCTGCTTTCTGGCTGTGGGCGCTTTCTGGTGTGGAGGCTGCTTTCTAGCTGTGGATCGCTTCTTCAGGCAAGGTAACTTTCTTTAAAATGGATGGGGCGGGCCCTTGTTTGTTTAAAACCATTTATTGTGCCCTAAGTCTTGTCGGCTCCAGCTATGAATTTCTTGTTTATAATTCCTGTATCATGCCAATCTGCAGTCTAAGGTCAGGGGTAGCATGTAAACCCAGGCCTACAACAAAGTCAACCTTTGACCTAGTCAGTGCAAGAACGTCTTGGGGGAGACCTGGGGGGGGGGGGTGGTTGCTAGCAGCCAATCAACAGCAGAGTGAATAGCATCTTCTAAATTAAGCTAGAAATTGTTTTCTGTCATCAAGCCTGTAGATTGAATCAACTATGCTAGACTTGGGGTCTGTGCTTGCGCTCCTGAAGAAGCCACCAAACGTATGTCCGTAAAGGAGTCATTAAGTCTTTGCACGCCTGGCAATTGTTAAACCTTTACTTTTATCTAAGATAAATGTTGTCCAGGGCATTAGGTGTTTTTTTGTTCTAATTGTTCCAATTCTAACTTGGGCCTTTTGTGGGGGAAAAGAGGTGTGGCTAGGCTAGTAGCATAAGTTATATTCTCTTTTTGCGCCCCACAAATACAATTGCCCTAACCCATGTTTGCGGTCTAACTTTTGTCAAAAATCATTGAAAGGATCAATGTTTAATATTCGTTGCAAATTCTTTCCATATGCATTATTTGTTCATTGGCTGTATGAATGGAAAAAAGCGTTGTCGTTAGGGAGAACTACTTGTAGTTCAGTTAGTATTTCGTCGTACTGGTAATAAACATGAAAGTTATATACTGACCTTACTAAAAATTAGGGTGGTTTAAATGGTCTGCATATGATAACACGCAGCCAGTAGTTGCGCAGTAAATGGCAAAAGTTAACTGATTCTGAAAATAGCATAGGGGTGGGATTCCAGGCTGATGGTACTCTGTCACTCTTTATTGGCGGGAAATAAAGATCTAGTTAGCGGGTTTAGCAAGTCTAACTTGGAAGCCATAGGATTCCGGCGACTGCAATGGTTAACTTGCTGAAGTCTAAAGATTTGGGGTTATAAACGCTCCTACATTGTAAGAAGCATGTTCAATATATTCATAAGCTCCATTTTTTTAATTAATTTTTAAATAGTTATTAAAAAAGATGCGCATCTATATAAACCAACAAAAAAACGTGTGCCCTTAACCTACCCAATGAACAATAGGCGCGGCAATTATAGGTTGCCCTAGAGAAATTGGGTTTAAAGTTCTGTGGGCTAACATATCTGAAAAAGCTCAGAATAACTGGGGGAAATTAATGTTAATGGCGAACAAGGCAATCAAGAACTCATATAACAATACCTATGGCTACTACACTTTTTGTTCTTTAAAAGAAGAACTTAGCGAATTTGGCATATTGTTAACAATTAACGAGGCAAACCTCAGAATTACTATAACTTTCCCACTAGAAGAAAGAAAGAGTACACTTTCCCTAAAGGACTTGCTCGAATATTATGCTTTCACTGCAGTGAAAAAGATATAGATTTAGTACAAGAGAAGATTTTATCAATTTAAAGGCAATAAACTTCTGATTTTCTCGTAAAATCCAATTTGTATGTCAGTTTACAACAGTTACGAACTTGTGCTAATTTTGTTTTGCTGGCAATCCGTCAACATTCTTAAAGGTTTTTGCTACAACTGGGGCGGTTTGGCCGATTATCAGTTATATAGTTTTGATGGAAGACAGCCAATTTAAAGAATTAATTTGGGATACTATAAATCCATTGGATTGTAAAATAACAAATCTAGAGGAAAGCTAGTTGTTTGTTCTGATTTATAAATAGAGGAGAAAGTAAAGAGCATACTAGAAAAGTACAGGGCTCAGTCCCGCGGACGTAATAACACTTTCGTTATGATTTAAATTAATTTTTTTTAATATTATAAAAAAGATTACATCTATATAACCAAGCATCAACGTGCGTGTGTTCTTAACGCAATACCAATTGTTAATTTGGCGCCGGGAGTTGTAGATTGCCCTTAAAGAAAATTGGCTTTAAAGTTGTGGGCTAACGTATCTGAAGAAGCCCAAAATAACGGATCAATATTAGTAACGGGCGGGCAATCAATAACTAATGTGCAAATACCTGATGGTTACTACAACTTTTGTTCTTTAAAAGAAGTACTTACAAGATGGTATATGTTTAAAAAATTAACGAAGCAAACCCTCAGACTACTATACATTTCCACTAGAAAAGAAGAGATATACTTTTCCTAAGGGGCTGCAAGAATCTTAGGCTTCCACGTAGTGATAGAAAAACTATAGATTTAGTACAAGAGAAGATGTCTGGCAATTTGGAAGTAATAAACTAACATCTGATTTTTCTGGTGAACCCAATATTTTATGTTTCATTTACAATCAGTTAAGAACAGATACTAATTTGTTGGATGGCTACCCATCCAGTTCCTAAAGGTTTTTCCAAAATCACTAGGGCAGATTTGCGATTATCGATTAATCTCCAGTTGGAAAAACAGTGAATATTAAAGAAACTAATTAATGACCTATAAATTTCATTAGATTGTAAAAATAACTAATCAGACGAAAGCTGTTTGTTTGGTCTGATTATTAATGGTATTAGAGTAAAGAGCGCTCTGTGAGTCATTAGGGTTTTATATATGTGGGCGTGCGTGGCAGGGGGTGGGGCGTGTGTGGTTAATTAACTATGTTAAGAGCAGGTCTTTTGACCTGATACTGCAATGCTTTGTATGGCAAAACGCTCTTCTCACCTTTACACACAAACCCAACAAACACAAACAAACAACAAACAACTACAAACAAACCGCAGACCACACCAACACACACGAGAATCATTCACACAATAACAGGACAGTGCTTGCAGGGGTTAAAGGGGGATATTTGTTGTCCACACTTGAATGTCGTTAAATTCAAGACAACCGTCAAAAACACTTATTAGAGTCCTGAATCCAATAATCACAGAGCCTTCAAAGATATATCGGCGGCCGGCGAGACAGCCTTTAAGCAGATGAATTGAAACAGCAAAGCAGGTTAATAGGCGAAACGTTGAAGCTGCTAACCCCAACAGCAAAAACATTATACACAAAGTCATGGACATGAGTGAGAATGTCAGCAGGTAGCCCACCGTTCACGCGCGTGGCGGTTCTATTTTTAGGCTGTGCTTTGGGCGGTTGCCGGCCGCCGTTTAACGATTACGGGGATTGCTTGAGCGTGCGTGTGCTTGTTATGTGGCGATCCTCGTTTCCCAGTACTACTGCGCAAATTCGGGCACGTGCAGGAATGGCTCGATTTTATTCAGATTCCAGAACTGAAACGAAAGGGAAGGCCTACAGCATAAAAGCCCTGGTATCCAAAAAGAACAACTTGCAACGGCACTAATTTTCGTGCGTGAACATCAGAAATACCCGTTTTTGATTTCAACCAAACACCCATGTCCCCTTCTTCCTTCGTTTTCCTGTCCAACCCATTGTTTACACAAAATCAAGAATTTATACCGAACTAAATGTATATCCTGTGGTCCATCACTTTAACTCTTTTCAATTATTTCAGTCCATTTTTTTAAAGGAAGTCTTGATTCTCTTGCAAAATAAGCATTTCTTTCCTCTGTCCACAAATTCAGTTGGTGTTGTGGTGTAGCAGGAGAATTGAGCTTGTTTAGAAGTGAGAAGCTTGGATCCAATGTCCAGGTAGAATTAAAAGTGAGGCTTGTTGAAAAACATCTAATAAATTTTGATGAGCAACTACTTGCGATTCCAGAAGTTCTCTCTCTAATTCAGAAGAAATGCTGTCTTGAGACATAAATATTCTGGTAAAATCACTTCTATCACAGAAAATGCACGCGCCGGCACACAACACAACCTTCACCCAATGTGGCGTCCCGGTCACAAAGGCAGACTGCCTGGGGGCTTTACAATCTCGTCAACCAAAATTGACGCCATACCTCATCCTTCCGATGGTCGCGTGCATCCGCGCGATGAATACTAATTTGTCCGCATTGCCAAGGGGGTGGGTGCTGACAGGCAGTAATTGCAACTTTGCCGGTTTGCGGTGTCGCGTAACAAGTAAACAACAGCAGATCAGTCTGGGTGGGGCAGTTCGATGTCAGGACAGTAATCGCACTTTATCGGTTTTGTGCAGTATCACCGTAACAACCGCCGGGTCAGTCTGGTAGTCAGTCAGACCATATAAATGTTAAATGTTTAGTTAATTCTTATGTTCTCGGAGAGAATGTAAATATGTTTCGTCACGATCACCAAATCTATCTAGCACACGTAACGCCCCCCCATTTCATATACTGATTTTGTCATAATTAGAGGTTTTGGGGCCGTTAATTTTGTTTAAAAACAGTGTTAAGTTTAGCAA
>CM031607.1:47776325-47778226 GCA_018398815.1 Conus ventricosus | reverse complement strand
AAAGTACTATTTTCATGCAGTACAGTTGGGGGGGGGGGGGGGGGGGGGGGGGGGGGGGGGGGGAGGAGGAAAGGTCGAACACTGATTTTTATTTGTATGTCTAAACAATGGCTGAACCTCCAAGGACTGCTTACTTAGGCCCCGATGGGGTCAAAGGGCAATGCCCAGTTCGGAGGTCGGGTACGGGACAGGAGTAGGGGGGGGGGGGGGGGGGTTGTGAAGGAGGGGGCTGTTGTCGCACCAGCGTTGACGGGTATTGCTTGAGCAGTTTGCCCGGCGAAGCGAGAACTAGAAGTTACTTGCGCTGGCACTTTGACAAGCTTGGGCAAAAAAATACGTGTTGGCCCCTTCCGGGTTTTTCTTTTGCCAACTGGGAGGAGAGTGGGGGAGGGGGGGGGTGAGGAGGAAGGGGAAGTCGGCGTTACTCCCCTCGCCTCACCCCCCCCCCCCATCCGTCCCCTCCTCCCCCGTCCATTTCCCTGTTTTCGACACCAATGAGAAAGGGTTTTTTTTTGTGTGTTTTTTGTTTTGTTTTTTTGTTATTTACGCTATTTACATCCATTCTGCTTTGGGGGAGTGATAGAGAGGGGTCGAGTCAGTGAGTTGATCAGGGTGTCTCGTCATCAGTCACCGTATTTGCTTGGGTAAGGGACTGCCTCAGAACTATAGTAGATCGGATTGCTCCTTGAGATGTCTTTCTTTTGTAAGTTTGTCGTGTTTATGGTCAGTCCACCAATACTGAGAAGAGACCATGGCCTAAAATCGTCAAACTCCTTTCTGTCTCTGTCTCTCTGTTTCTCTGTCTCTCCCTTTCTGTCTGTCTCTCTGTCTGTCTGTCTGTCTGTCTGTCTCTCTCTCTCTCTCTCTCTCTCTCTTTTCTCTCTCTCTCTCTCTCTCTCTCTCTCTCTCTCTCTTTTATTCTTTTATTTGTCGATGCTATGGTTTTGACATCGGAGATTGTTAGGCTTACAGACCCAACTGAATAGTTTAAAAACGCACAGCTGCTTTTCTCCAATTGAAGGTCAGTGTGTTCAAAAGTCACATAATTGTAGTTTGTAAGGGTGGTTCTTTGAGTGCAAGCGAAAGGTGGTTGTATGATAGTATCTTTATGTTTCTTGTGAATGCTTATAAGAATTTGGGAATATTTTTCTTACATCTTTGAGTTTTGCTGGTGCGTGCAAGGATCTAGCGTACTTGGGCCAAAATGCGTTGCTGTATGATAAAAAAGGTGTATATAGGCTATCCTCCCAAATGGTGATGTCTTTTAATGTATTTCTAAAGATTTCTAAAGTTGTTGATGGTCAAGTTTTAGCCAGTTGTGCAGTATGACTCTGAATTATATGAATCAGATAAACTCTGCCGCATACTGTGAATCTATGCACCTTTTTGCTTTAAAAAAAGTTTTTGGATGTAGATGGGCGAACGCCTACTGATCTTATGGTGATTCTCCATATGCATTTTTTTTTTCAGCGGATAAATGCATCCGCTTTGCCTTAATTCATTTCAAATGGAGGAGCAGATTACAACGCAAAGGTTAACCCTTGATATCTTCTCTCAATGCTGGAGGAAAAAGAAACAAAATGGATTGATTTAAAGTACAAATTTGTCTCTTTGAGTAAAGTACAAACTTGTCTCTTTGAGTAAAGTACAAACTTGCCTCTTTGAGTAAAGTACAAATTTGTCTCTTTGAGTACGGTTTTGGTTTCGCATGGTTTTAAAGCAAGGTGTTGGCGGTTTATATGCTGTTGTCATTCAACGATTGATTGACTGCACTTGCTAAAGATGGTAAGACCCATGTCCACCATAATGAAATGTTTGATTAGTATAGAAAAGTTCAGACACAAAAATCACTGCTTCACGACAAGGATTTGCTGTGTCCTTCTCGCAACAAGTCTCAAGGA
>CM031607.1:47766325-47768825 GCA_018398815.1 Conus ventricosus | reverse complement strand
ACCGTGGTAGCCTGCTGGCAGCTCCGCACTTAGCTTTTACCTTTTTTTGTTTTGTTTTGCTTTTTTGTGTGTAGGCTAGTGAGTAGGTAAGTTAGGGGTGCGGGGTGTCACTTTGTGGTATGAATGTGTGTAATCTCATGTTTATGAAAAAGGAATTAGAATAGGGTGGGGTTTTTGTTGTTGTTGTTTTTTTTGCAGCAGCAGATCATAGTCTCATAATAATCAGCCTGTTGATTGTGGAGACTCAACGGAAGAAGAAGAAGACCCCATTTCACCACTCGGTTCACTCCTGTTACCTGACGCGTCTCGTTTAAAGTGCAGCATCAACATCTCGTTATTAACGAACATGTTAGTACTATTAACCAAGCAGAATAAGCAATGTTGCGTACCTGTTTTGGAGGATCTGGCGCGATTCCTTTCACGGGGTGTTTCTTTCGTCGTGGTCTTATTGCGCTGAATAGCTTGACGCTTGCTTGAGCTGAATGATTGAGTTTCACATCCTCTCAGCGTGAATCGGTTCCCGCTTATATTATGTGCTTACACATCCAGAATTCATACGCCATACATGCATGCGCACGCTTTGATAGTTTTCAGCTAGTTTAATGTTTTCAAATGTTGATGCTCCACTCCCCCCCCTCCCCCCCCCCCCCCCCCCCCCCCCCCCATCAATATACATGCTATGTGGTTAAACAACGACAAATCAAAATGAATGAATGGGTGGGACTATTTGGCGAAGCCCAGACAGCGCTATGATAAATATGGGTAAGAAGGACACCATCCTGCTCCATGTATGGGAGAATAGAGCGTCGTATGTCGGCAGTAGTTGTTTTCCCAGGAAAACGGCTATTATCCTCCCGGAAAACGAGGTCAATCTGTTATCCCCGAAGATCACAACTGTTTTCCTTTAGGTTGATAGCTGTTATCCCTGAGGATCACAGGTGTTTTCCCTACTTTTCTAAAACAGACATTTTCGGTGTTCTCCTTAAGGGATCGCAATTTTTCTGCTACCTTCTTCGGGGGGAAACCACTTATTATCCTTCAGGACAACTATGAAAATAAATATATGATCTCAGCTGTTTTCCCAATTTTGTCGGTCCCATATGGCGTAGAAAAGAGAAGCGACCATAGCTTGCTCTTCTTTTTTTTTTTCTTTTCTTTTTTGTTAACGACATTTTTTCTCCTCGAAAATACGGATAACACTTTTTTTAAATTTTTTTTTTACTTGTACCATCTTCTGTACCACCTCAGTGGCACTGCGCCCACGCTGCTCATTCCGACACTCCGTCCACAGCCACAGTCCGGCCCAGCCCGCCGCAACCCCTGCACTGGCAGTCCACAGGGAGCAGTCAGTGTCAAGTCATCAAGGGGCAACCCAACGGAGGAGACACTGCACTGCTACCGCCAAGTCACTTCGGTGGTGTTCAGTGGCGCCTGTTCTGATCCAACATACGCAGGACAGCACCTACTAAGCCCCTACTGACGACAATAATCGCTTAGTCGCGGAGCCGGCGTTGAGTGAGCTCTCTCCCCTCCGGAGGGCGCCACCACGTCCGTCCAACGACAGCCCCCCCCCCTCCCCCCGCGAACTCGCCGACGGAATCAAACCTTTTTGCTGCCATTGTGCAAGTGGTGGGCAAACGAGACGTGCCACTGGTGGTTAGAAATCCTCCTCAAAACTTAGTGAAAATACTTATGGGAGTTTATTATCTTGTGCTTGAAGTCTGATTTCATCACTAATCCAGGCCCTTGCTATAAATGCTCGGAATCCAAACGTGGATTACTGTAGCGTTCTGGTGCACATTCCTGATTATGGAGTGTCTTTCGCTTCAACGGCCAGTGTTGGCGGGGTTGTCACAGACAGCTCAGACGACGCCGGTGATACACACACACACACACACACACACACACACACACACACACACACACAAATCAAAAATAATAATAAATCACCACCCACCACCACCACCACACCGCCACCACCACCAGCAGCAACCAACACGTTAAGTTAAACACAACAACAACGAACCCGACATGAAAAACAACAACAACAAAACAAACAAAATACAACGCCAAAAGTGGACGTGCACTGCGTAATTCTGGAATTCCCGAAAAAAAACGATGGGTGACGATGAGAGAGAGAGAGAGAGAGAGAGAGAGAGAGAGAGAGAGAGAGAGAGAGAGAGAGAGAGAGAGAGAGAGATGGGGTGTGGCTAGGGGGTGGGTGAGGACAGGACGGAGCCGGAATGGTGTGTGTTGTGTGTGTGTGTGTGTGTGTGTGTGTGTGTGTGTGTGTGTGTGTGTTAAGGTACAACAGCCCGAAAGTCGCCGAGCATGGGGAAGGGGTGTAGGTGGGAGGGAGAGGCATGGTGAGGGGGGGGGGGGGGGGGGGGGGGCTGGAGGAGGAGGGGGGAGAGATAGAGAGAAGACAGAACGTTTCTTCCGGACTAAATACATTCGCCACAAAAAAACATTCTGAGTAAGTGGGTGGGGATTACAGATT
>CM031607.1:47753825-47761325 GCA_018398815.1 Conus ventricosus | reverse complement strand
CCGGTCACAGCTTCCCGACCAAGGACACCACTATTCTCTGCAGGTCTTTGGCTCTGCTCTGAGCGACCTGCATCACGTCCTCGTGGGTCGCTTCCTGCCTGACGTCGTAGTCCTGGGGGTCCAGGTCCGTGATCAGGGACATGCCAAACGTCCTCAGCCCCGCCTGTTTGGCTGCCACTGCCTCTGGCACCGTGCTCATCCCTGCGCGGGAAAGGCTTTAGGTTAGTGTCGAGGATATTCCAGCAGAACGATTAAACACGCTTGAACTAAAGTCACGCTTGAAAGAAAACTGAAGATTAATTTATGGAAAAGAAAGTTGAATGACTGATTAAGAATAATAACTAGTGAACACTGGAAATGAAGATGATGAATAAATAAATGAAGAAAAAAAGTTCTATGTGGAAAGTACGCAAAAACGAAGATGCAGATACTTGAACTGAACTATGATGTCAAACAAAGAAACCGGATTGCTCAATAAGACTGAATAAAACAACGTCCGCACTTTCTAACACACTGGCACAGCCATCCAAGACCTCTAGTTGAAAACAAACAAACAACAATAACAAAAAAAAAAAAAAAACGATCGATAACATCTACCATAGGAACTGCGTAACACTTAATGACGTAAAACTAGGAATTGACGAGTCTTTCGCAACAAAAAGGAATATCTAAAGTAAAACAAGGTAAGTTCAGACAAGCGTCTGGCGATTGAAAGTAACTAAGACTAAGAGTTTGATGATTAAAGAATGCGAACGAGACAATGGTGAAAATGGATTTAAATGAAATAAATACTCATTTCAACGCTGACAGTTAGAGAGAGTCGTCTGCGGGGTCAGTTGTGCATGCATGCCTCCATCGATTGGTCAAACTGTTCACGCGAAATTTTGGCCGGAGTTCCGCCGTAGGCTAATGGCTCCCGCACTTTCTCTTCAAGCGCTGAAAAAGTTGGACTGGGAAATCAGGGAAACAAACGAAATTGAGTAACATTTAAAACAACAGTAGAGGCCAGGATTTTTGCTCTCTCTGATAAACAAGAGTGTTATGTTCGTCTGTTTTTGTCTTTATGCCTCTGTGACTGACTGTCTGTCTGTATATCTGTGTGTGTGTGTGTGTGTGTGTGATAATTTCCCAGTGCATGTGTTTCAGTGCCTGTAAACTAAGTCCAAACGTAATTACTCACGCAGAGTTTGACCGATCAACAAAGAGATGCGCGCGCAGTGACCACCCCTATTTGATGAGCCTTTTAGTATTCATAGTAAAGAGATTTCTCAGTTGATCAGCTTATGAATCGTTCAGCGAAGTCACTCTCAATCACTCAGTCAGTTGATTTTTTTTTCTTCGAATGATCAGCGTCACTCCATCCAGAAGGAGGCCAGTCAAGTTTTTCATAAACCGATTAACATATTAAACAATACATAAACCAGATAAATGCTTCAGATAAGCACCTCATCACTAACCAGTCACCGAATCCAAGAAGCCGTCAGTCAGTTAGTCTGACTTGTCAGTTTATGAATCTGTTAGTTTATCACTATACTGACATAAGCTCATAACATATTCACTCGCTAACTCAATCAGTACAACATTCAGGTAGTCAACCCATAGCAAATGGCTTGTTCATCAAGTCATTCAAAAACGGAATAAAACGAAACGTAACAGTCCTGTATTCTGTCAGTCGACCGGTCGGTTATAAACTAGGACTACCCTGTTGACCAGCTTGTGTATATAGAGTACCGACTGATCTTGACTGATATCAAACACACACACACACACACACACACACACACACACACACACACACGCACGCACACACACACGCACGCGCGTGCACACACACACACACACACACACACACACACACACACACACGCGCGCGCGCGTACTATAGGCACAAACTCTCTCTTTCTCACCACACACACACATACACACACACACACACACACACACACACACACACACACATACACACAAACACACACACACACACACACACACACACACACACACACACACACACACAGAGTCTCACACGCACGCACGCACGCACGCACGCACGCACGCACGCACACACGCACACACACACACACAGGGGTTGTGGCCGTCATGACTCCCCCTCCCCTCCCCCAAAAGCAAATTTCTCTTTTCACGGTGAAACTATGACTCCAGCTGCGTGTGATGCCTGTTCGCAGGACACATACTCAGACGCGAAGCATTAACTCATGAACTCCAAAAACAGATAATATTGACAAATCCATGTTAATTTCGAACAAGTTCGCGTGATTTAATGACAGAGAAAGGAAGATGTCAAAACATACTTAAAGTAAATGAAAAGTGACAACACAGCAAGAAAAACTAGATTTTCATTTACGTAATGAATGTACATCATACTATGATCTACATATGATTTTTTTTAATCAGGTTAAAAACAACAGCAAAGGATTTCAAAGGGGAAATGACATAATTAGCACAATAGCAGAATATGAAGATCAACAGGGTATTGTGATGAAATGTATGAATGTTTTAATTGAAGAGTGTGGACAACTTAGAAATACAACATCATTCTAATTGTATAGCCTGCTTTCAGATCGTTTTCTGTTGCTGTTAGAGAGTTCATGTCAGATAGGGATTTGCAGCTTTTACAGCAATAAAATTCTTCATCATCATCATCATCATCATCATCATCTTCTTCTTCTTCTTCTTCTTCTTCTTCTTCTTCTTCTTTTCATTTAGACGTGCTTTCATTTTACGTTTTTACAAAATTATGTTATATCAGAAATTTTCACCCCTCTTCTTTTTCTTCTCCCTCTTCTTCTTCTTCTTCTTCTTCAAGAAAACTTCCATGAAAACACAAGGAAGTTCCCTGAGATAACATAGGCACACAGCAACAACATCTTTCGGAAATGAACAAACGCAAATTCATTTCTATTCAAAGATCGACCACTGCCTTTTGATCTTGGACATCGCCAGACAGAAAACCAGACAGAAATACCGTTCTGTGTGTCTCGTATCTGCAGATGTTCAAGGCGAATGGGTGTAGCAAGCAGGACTCGCTTGGAATGATGGGCAGTTTCAACCGTTTCACTATGGATGCGAAAGTTGCCTCCCTTGCCAACTCCTTACCTATGGCGTCAGCACCCAGGGCCCTGAGCAGCCGTGTCTCCGCCACAGTGGTGAAAGTGGGGCCCCCTGTCAGCACGTAGGTGCCTTCCCTCAGGCAGGGGCCATAACCCAGCTCCTCGCCTGTCTTTATGGCCAGCTGTCTCAGATCCTTGTCGTACATGTTCACCATGCCCAGAAAATGGGGTCCGAATCTGCGCAGAATTGGCGTAAGGGTGAAACAATGATCGCTGACACTCGCAATATCTATCTTGAGATTAGGTATTCAATATATGTATAGAGTGATATGAGTTTAAAAAAAAAAAAGAAAAAGAAAAAGAAAAGACTTAGAGAATGGATTACACACACCGTCGTAGAATAACACGGGTCGTCGAACAGGTTGGACAAATGTTAATGCGCACAGGGATGTACAGTTGACTCAGATGATATTAGCTCATCATATCGTCCCAGAGGTATACAAGCCACAAAAGGAAAGAGATACTGTCCCTTGCTGAGGTCATGAAAGAGATACTGTCCATTGCTGAGGTCATGAAAGAGATACTGTCCCTTGCTGAGGTCATGAAAGAGATACTGTCCCTTGCTGAGGTCATGAAAGAGACTCTATCCCCCTGCTGAGGTCATGAAAGAGGTACTGCCCATTGCTGAGGTCATGAAAGAGATGCTGTCCCTTGCTGAGGTCATGAAAGAGATACTGTCCCTTGCTGAGGTCATGAAAGAGATACTGTCCCTTGCAGAGGTCATGAAAGAGATACTGTCCATTGCTGAGGTCATGAAAGAGATGCTGTCCCTTGCTGAGGTCATGAAAGAGATACTGTCCCTTGCTGAGGTCATGAAAGAGATACTGTCCCTTGCTGAGGTCATAAAAGAGATACTGTCCATTGCTGAGGTCATGAAAGAGATACTGCCCATTGCTGAGGTCATGAAAGAGATACTGCCCTTGCTGAGGTCATGAAAGAGATGCTGTCCCTTGCTGAAGTCATGAAAGAGATACTGCTCTTGCTGAGGTCATGAAAGAGATACTGCCCTTGCTGAGGTCATGAAAGAGATACTGCCGTTGCTGAGGTCATGAAAGAGATACTATCCCTGCTGAGGTCATGAAAGAGATACTGTCCATTGCTGAGGTCATGAAAGAGATACTCCCCTTGCTGAGGTCATGAAAGAGATACTGTCCCTTGCTGAGGTCATGAAAGAGATACTGTCCATTGCTGAGGTCATGAAAGAGATACTGCCCTTGCTGAGGTCATGAAAGAGATACTGTCCATTGCTGAGGTCATGAAAGAGATGCTGTTCGTTGCTGAGGTCATCTAAGAGATACTGTTCCTTGTTGAGGTCAAGGAAGGGTCGCTGTTTATTGATTCATTGCTTAGGTCAACAAATTTATACTGTCAATTGAAAAAGTTTATGAAAGAGACACAGCTACCTGCTGAAGCAAGAGAGGACACACTGTCCGTTGTTGTGGACAGGAAAGAGACATCTTTCTTTGTCTAGATGAAGAAAAATACACTGCAACCCGCTGAGGTCATGAGGAGCCTTGCTGAGCTTGAAAAAAGTATATACGGCTTTTTTTTTGTTATCGCGAGAAAGAAACTCCGTCCCTCATCCAGTTCCAGAAAAAGAGACCCTGGTTCTCGCTGAGGAACGAAAGAGACATTGCTTGTTGCTTATTGATGAGTTCAGTCAACATAGAGACACCAAATCATCGACGAGGAGGTCAAGACATGGACACTGACCGTTCATCGTGGGGGCCAACCAGCACGCTTTGTCCACTGAGGCCAGGCAGGTCGATGTGGTCCCTGATGACCATCATGTCCCCACTTTGTAGTCAGGATTACAGCCCCCTGCCGCATTGGTCAGCAGGAGTGTGTCCACCCCCATGACCTTCATCACCCGCACAGGGAGCGCCACCTGGAGTCAATCGAAACCATGTTAAAAGGGAACCTCGTTCAATAATCGATTCACACCGAAAGGAATATGGTATTCTAGAAAGGGCTGCTGCCCCTGTGAGTTTAATTCCATTTAATGCACAAAACAGAACTGTGTTCCTTCTCTCAAACTTTTTGTTTGTTTGTTTGTTTGCTGTTGTTTTCTGTACAATTTACCAACAATTTTTCCCCCTTTCGGTATTTTCGATTGGGTTTGCAATTAACTAAACCATCTAGCATGCGCAAATATTCATCCTACACATGAAATTAATGGGCGGTCCATTCATATGCATTTGTTTTGTGTGCAGACACACAGATACGCATAAATACATACATACATGCACGCATAGCTGCATGCATACATACATACATGCATACACACATATATATACAAACATACATACACACATACGAACAGACGGGCAGACTCTGTGTGTGTGTGTGTGTGTGTGTGTGTGTGTGTGTGTGTGTGTGTGTGTGTGTGTGTGTGTGTGTGTGTGTGTGCGTGCGTGCGTGCGTGCGTGCGTGCGTGGTGTGTGTGTGTGTGTGTGTGTGTGTGTGTGTGTGTGTGTGTGTGTGTGTGTGTGTGTGTGTGTGTGTGTGCGTGCGTGTGCGTGTGTGTGTGTATGTGTGTGTGTGTGTCCGTCTGTCTGTCTATCTGTCTGTCTGTCTGTCTCTCTCTCTCTCTCTCTCTCTGAACCGTTATCTAATAAGGTCAGGTAGACAGATTCTCTCTCTCTCTCTCTCTCTCTCCTCTCCCTCTCTCTCTGACCCCATAAACCCCATCAAAGTTCAGATTGTGCTTGTGTATGTCAAACACTAATGACTCTGTTACAATTGGATTATCTGTTTGCGTCTTCAAAGTAAAAACCAATCAAATGCAGACTTTGCAGGGCTACTGTTATAACTATATTATCCGTTTTTGTCTTCAAAGCAATAAGCAGTCAAATGTAGACTTTGCAGGGCTTCTGTTATAACTATATTATCCGTTTTTGTCTTCAAAGCAATAAGCAGTCAAATGCAGACTTTGCAGGGCTACTGTTATAACTATATTATCCGTTTGTGCCTTCAAAGCAATAAGCAATCAAATGCAGACTTTGCAGGGCTTCTGTTATAACTATATCATCTGTTTGTGTCTTCAAAGCAATAAGCGGTCAAATGCAGACTTTGCAGGAATACTGTTATAACTATATTATCTGTTTGTGTCTTCAAAGCAATAAACAGTCAGATGCAGACTTTGCAGGGCTAGTGTTATAACTATATTATCTGTTTGCATCTTCAAAGCAATAAGCAGTCAGATGCAGACTTTGCAGGGCAACTGTTACAACTATATTATCTGTTACAACTATATGATCTGTTACAACTATATGATCTGTTTGCATCTTCAAAGCAATAAGCAGTCAGATGCAGACTTTGCAGGGCTAGTGTTATAACTATATGATCTGTTTGCATCTTCAAAGCAATAAGCAGTCAGATGCAGACTCTGCAGTGCTCCAGATGATGCACACCCTGCCTTTGTGCCTTATGCTTTGAAACGCAAATTCACTCCCATTATTTTCAATGCCTGCGTCCGATTCAAGCTTCAAAACACTGTATTGTGCCTTTGAACACTCCTGGGTCTTCCATGACCCAGTGACTCAATTAAAAACATCATATCTTATGGACAGAGAGAGAGAGAGCTATGCTCACGAAATCTTAGGAGTTTGTCAGCGATCTTGATAGCCGTTGGCACCAGAATTTTTTTTTTATGTATGGGCACAATTAATTATTAGCTTAATTAGTCGCGGTTTCCCCAGGACCCATACATTTTAATTGGTCGCACATGACACGCGCCATCGGGTGAGGAGGAATACGCTGCTGAACCGCTCTTTATCAGGTGTGGGTCTTACAAGACCCGCGTGATCTGAATAGGGATAAGCAATAGGGAAAAGCCTCTACAACATGTGTGGGTCTTGGGCGACCCGCACGATCGGGTCTGTGTAGTCAAAAACGTCATCCGTAAAGGTTAAACGTGGGACAAGTGCGTTCAGTTCGCGTCAAATGCTTTCGTCATCAGAGTCAGTAAGTGTATGTTAGGCCTACTATACCGCGTTATTCGACCCAGACTGCCACATCAGTGCTGTAGCATAGTAGGCCTAATACTGTGTTACACACAGGCACAGTCGCTCTCGTGTGTAGGCTCGCAGCATTCAAACATTTTTTGATTGGAAGGGTAGGCCCTATAAAAAACAAAAAAAAATGTTTGTGTTCATCTTCTACGTTTTGCCGACTTTCGTTCATTTTAAAGAAATCGGGCCATCAACGCCACTCCAGAGATGGCTCACACACACACACACACACACACACACACACACACACACGCACACACGCACACATGTATATATAGACAGTTTGAAGATGACGAGTCGTATGTGTCAAGTCATGAAATGAGTTAAACAGACGTGTGTGTGTGCTTACGTGCGTG
>CM031607.1:47673825-47743825 GCA_018398815.1 Conus ventricosus | reverse complement strand
AAGTGAAGGAAAGTGGGGTTTTTTCCCCCTAATGTTGCCTGAATCACTACCTCTCTGTCTATCTATCGATCGATTTATCGGTCTGTTTCTCTACAGCTATCTATCCAACAATAAATATCTATCTATAAATATGTGTATCTATCTCTGTCTGTCCATCTATCTATCTATCTATCTATCTATCTATCTATCTATCTATCTATCTATCTATCTATCTATCTGTCTTTCTGTCTCTCTGTCCATCTATCTATCTATGTGTATATCCTTTTCTCGTGAATGACCGAATTACATCTTTGACATTTTCAGAAAATGAAAGCCTCGTGGCCTTTTTCTTTTGTTGAGAGAGAGAGAGAGAGAGAGAGAGAGAGAGAGAGAGAGAGAGAGAGAGAGAGAGAGAGAGAGAGAGACCCTGCATGGAGTAGTGTTTGATGAATTACCATCAGGAATAAGTGTCTTTTGCCATAAGATGTGTACATTACGTTTTTGTGTGTGTTTTGTTTTGTTTTAAATAAACTTCAAAGCTTCATTGTGTGTACATGAAATGAAGCTGACTGTTTTCATACACACCACCACCAGATACAACAAATTCGATTCGAAAAAGATTAATCCTCAGATCGATCCTTGACCTCGTATACATTTCGGGTTAATTTTACTTCAAAGGCAAAGGGGCACAACTGGACATGACTGATGTTTCATTTAAAAAAAAGGTCGCTTTGCTATACATGAGCTTCCATTTTTAGAGGTAAAACATCCCTGAACCGTTTATAGTGTGAAAGAGTACAGGAAGACGACTACGGAAGGATTCATGCCACAGGCCATCAATGCAAAGGAAGTGGAGGATGCTTTAAAACATTGCCACCGACCGAATCCCAGTGGTAGAGGCATAGTTAATGTGAGATTCAACATAGGCATTAAAGAAAAAACATGGTTTTAAAGATCTTTTAAAAAATGTTTTTGTCTTTGTTGTTTGAGAGCCGGTAAATTTACCTGGAAAAATATTTACATAATATCATTGCAGTATGACTTCATCATGATACAGTGTTATCAACAACACGTAGAACCGTACAATGTTGTACTTCATCGAGATTTTCTCCATTTATATAAAAGGATTAATCATTACATGAAAAGTTTTGACGTGTTTGCTTGGTAGTGATTTTTGTGTTGTTGTTTTTTTCTTCCTTTACCAAAAAAAAAAAAAGGGGGGGGGGGGGGGGGGGGGGGGGGGTCTGTGTATATATAATTGAGTTCAGACTATTCTATTAACAAATGTTAAAAGTAATTACTATGACCCCACCGAATAACGAGGGAAAACGAATCACAAGACAAAACACGACGCGTTTCGACTTCTTAGGTCATCTTCAGGCAAGATAAACAACTCTCAGGACAACGAAAATGAAGAACGAGCAATCACTTATCTTTGTTGAATTCGTCGCAAAATGGGCGTTGAATCCTATTCTATTAACTTAAAGCTACTTTTCAGCAAAGAAGTCAAAGAGTTAATTTTGTGTGACAAATATGCACTGTAATCACGTTACACATTGTTCCTGTATTACAGAAATGAAGCTAGAAATCCCAAAGTCTTGTAGCTTAATCATGACTCTTTCATTTTGTTTTTAAGTAGAAGACTACTATCAACAACATCAAATACTTTGATACAGTCAACTATTAGAACACTTGTGATTTATCATTGGTCATATTAAAAAGCCAGTGGTTTACAAGATTTGTTCATACAATATGGCAAGAATAACTGCCCTGAATTCAGACTAGTTTTGTCAACAACAACAACAACAACAACAACAAATTCAAGAAAATGCAGAATTAATGCGAGTAAGAACATGTTAATACGATTTTCAAAAGGTTTACCGAGGATGAATGAAATGAATGTAGGTGGTTTCAAAGTCAGGTCAATTCAGGCAGAAATTGAAACACATGAGCAAAATCAGAATTACTGGGCCCCTAAAAGAGTGGAACAAACGAGCTATAAGACAGACACAATGCGTTTTCGACCTACTGGTCTCCGCCAAGCAGGACTAATTTATTCAAAACATTGAAAAGAAAGGACGAACAAACAGTCACTTACCTTTTCGATCCAATTACAACTGAAAATTTGATCTTGGTGAAAAACTAAAATTGCGGAATGGAACTAGAGAACTTAGGTCTGTAGTTTAAGGGATCAGCATGATCACTTGTTTTGTAAACAGGCACTACTCTGGCAATTTTAAAAGCTTTCCGAGTACGATTTTTTGTTGTTGTTTGTTTGTTGTTGTTTTTTTGGCCAGGCATAGGTTTTAAGAGTTTCAGCGATTACTGAGGCTGACAACAGACAATGTGCGGATTTCTGCTATGGAGGTAATCTGTGTAAAAAGCTCGCGGTCCGTGAGCGTGACCTTGCCGTTTTCAAGGACAGATGTCGCTTGGTGTGTCTGGCCAAAGCAATGTCAGCTTAGCAGATCAACGAATCACACCGAGAAAAGGCCAAAACATCAGTGTGAAACAGTGCTGCAGTCAGTCGATATCCTGATCGTTATCCTGACGCTTCCAATCAAATGATGACTTTACATCTGTTTGTTTATCCCATAGGCTGAGAATAGATAACTCGATGTACAATGGATGGACAAGCCTTATTTTCCGCTACAGGATCAGAGCTCTGTGTGTGTTTGTGTATGTGGAGGAGGCTGGGGGAGGGGAGAGGGGGGGGGGGGGGTGTGGAGAGGAGCCCACCAATCTCAGTTCATAGTTATAAAGCATCCCTCCAGGGAAGGCTCTATAATCCTGCCGATACATTTCAGTTGTGTTCAGCGGTGTCTGTTCTACTCCAGCACGATAGGGCACCGCCTCCTGCTCTTTCTCCCAGCAAAGGACGCTCGTATAATAACGTCTGTGAGCATGGGGGTTCCAAATTTTAGCCTGAGAAAAAAAAAAAAAACGTAATTTCTGGCACTCAGCAGGTATTAGATAAAGACCAATGCCTATCAACAGCGTGGTGTGTTTCTCTGGCAGACTGACTGTGCGAGTCTTCATTGAAACGGCTGAATTATTCAACATTCAGACATACCATATGCCAACATCAAACTGACTGTGCGAGTCTTCATTGAAACGGCTGAATTATTCAACATTCAGACATACCATATGCCAACATCAACAACGTATCTAATGACAAGAAAAGTCCCAGACAAACTCAATCTTTAACAAGCAAATACTGTCGGAATACGAACCAAAGACCTGAAGATTTAATGCTGTAACCACTAGGTATTGCTCCCAGGTCACAGACAATGTGAGGCTACACTCATGGTGAGAGTTCCATGCTACTGAGATGATATTAAAACCCCGAACTGTCCTACCACCGAAGTGAGGTAAATCAATCATTTTGGCCAAGACATACAATTGGGTGTCTTCTTCTTCTTCCTAAAATACTGGTTCACTCAAAAACGAGTAGGTCACCAGCGCGCATGTTAAAAAGTAAAATAAAATAACATAAAATAGTGCGACTCAGACTGTTGGCCCCTGGAGCAAATTTGGCAACAAGGGGTCGCACTCGATATTCGAGAAGTTAAAAGCAATGGCCAAATTCAGGCCCAGGTAACAGTAAAATATCTGGGGAAGTTAAAAGAAAATCGTCAATATGCAGATCACTCTGGTGTTGTCACGTTTCGCGTTTAATGAGGCAGAATAGAATTTCCAGACTTTATTCATTATTTTTTGAGTGATCTCAATCTGTCTGACCTTGAAAGCTGTTTTTGGACAGTGTTATGCGCTGTGCATGAGTGCGCACGCGCGTGTCTGCGTGAGTGCGCGCGCGCGTGTGTGTGTGTGTGTGTGTGTGTGTCCGTGCGTGCATTGCGCGCACCAGTAATTGATTTTGACTTGTTTGATGTATAAAAATGCTTTCACTTACACAGTCAACCACTCCAAGAAAGTTTACACCTGCTTTATCAAAGTCTCTCAGTGCCTTAGACACATAAATGCACCACCCACCCAACTACCTTACCAGTCTTACACAAACACACACACACACGCGCGTTCGCGCACACGCACAGAGGCAAACACACGCACATACGCATGCACGCAGAGAACGAGTGAGAGAGACAGAGAGACAGAGAGAGAGAGAGAGAGAGAGAGAGAGAGAGAAAGAGAGAGAGAGAGACACGCACACACACACAAACAAGAAGAGAAGAACACCACCACCACCATCACCACCAGTATGTAAAAGTAATTACAAGCAGCATGGCCCTACATGCCACTCACAATAGTTGCCGTCAGTCATTCTCAAAACATGACACTCACCAATTTTCTTATTTTTGTATTCTTTTGAAAAGAAATCAAAACTGTATTGAATTTTCTGGAAAAAAAGGTTAACATCAACGTACGGAACAAAACACTAAAAGCACAAATTCACTGGATAAAATGACTTGGAATCTGTCGATGTGGTATTCACCGAGCGGTTGTACTGTTACAAAAAGACGGAAACATTAGATATATTTCGCTCTCTTCATCATCCAGCAAAACACAACTGCACTTCAGAAAGCAGAAATCACAACTGTAATAAGCAAACAAACAAAAAGCCACAAGGAAACTTGGAAAACGACCCTGAACTAGTAATCATCAGTCACCATTTACAAGTAACAATCATTTCATCACATGGAAAAACACCACCCCACACGAAAGATCAGACGCTAGAAAAATCAACTTTCAGAAACACGCTGAACATCAGTAGTCAAGAAACTGGCTGTTTCAACCGACAACGTTGCTCAGAACAGTGTAGAAAGGCAACACTTGGAAATAAGTTGCAACAAACAGCTCAAAACAGACGGGAGGAAGAAAAAAAAAATCACTGGTTGCTGTCTTCTATAAGACTCTGAATGAAAAGAATCAAACCTTAAATGTAATTAACAGCCAACCGCCAAGAAAACGTAGACAAACGAATCACAAGACAAAACACGACGCGTTTCGACCTCTTAGGTCTTCTTCAGGCAAGACACAAAACACCGAGGACAACGAAAATTCCTCGTTCATTTTCGTTGTCCTCAGCGTTTTGTGTCTTGCCTGAAGAAGACCTAAGTGGTCGAAACACGTCGTGTTTTGTCTTGTGATTCGTTTGTCTACGTTTTCTCTTGGCGGTTCACTATTAATTACATTCACGATTTGTTTAGATTTCCGCCTGCAGTCGCCTCACTCCGCAACTGGAAGAGAATCAAGTCGGTAAAGACCTGTTGGAGAATTTTGCGTCAATGGGGGCCATCCATGCCTTGTTCTCATGGTGATCTCAGTTTTGATTTCCACTCCGCCTTCATGCTGTCGGTGAGTTCCGTGTTGAGGTCGTCGCGGAAAAGGCGAGTTCATGGGTGCCATCACTAGAAATACATGGTGGCGCATTCTGGCAGGGTATGTCCACTCACGCTGGCACTGAGACTGAGCAATCATTGTCCTCACTAGGAGGCTTAATTATAGGTGGTGAACTGCATACGTTAGATCAGTACAGGCACCACTGAACACCACCGCAGTGACTCGGCAGCAGTGCAGTGTTTACTCTGGTGGGTTGCCTCGTGACCGCTTGACATTGGCTGCTCCCTGTGGATTGTCGATGCCAGGGTGTGGCTGTGGACATGGAGCCAGAGTAAGTAGCACGGGAGCAATGCCACTGAAGGGACGCCGAAGATGAGACAGAAAAAAAAAAAGTCATGAAAATAAAAACCTTGTTAAAGTCTTCGGGGTCACTCACTGTGGTCGTACAGTGGTGTGTATCGGGGGCGATCGTCTGAATGGTCATGGGTGTCAAGTCAGAGGCATGCATTCGTTGGATTTCTTTCATTTTCTTTCTTTTTTTTGTGTGTTGTTTTTGCTTTTATCCCCCCCCCCCCCCCCCCCCCCCCCCCCCCCCCAAGTCCTCACGGAGATGAGCGCGCAAAGGCCTGAAATGAAAAGGCTACAGTCACACGATGGTATTTCACCCACTTAATGGATGAGATTCTGAAAATTCTTGTTCAGATTTCCTGATAAACACATTAGGTATCTCAACAGATGCAAAACGTACAGGCCTATCACATAGGTTTTTTTTTTCTTCTTCTTTTTTTTCAATTTAAAAAAACAAAAAACAAAATGGATTTTCATTGCATCCTTTTCATCTTCACTGATTATCAAACAAAATCTCAGTTTCGCTGTCCAATTGTGCACTGCTTTCGAGGCAACCTCAAGTCTTTTTTCTTTTTTCTCCCAATCACATAGCTTGTTTAGGTCTACGTTTTGACAAGTTGATGGGGACTGTTGGGAAGAATGTGCAGTCCTCCTCCAGGCAGACATGGACGCTCAGTCCATCCAGAT
Source organism: Conus ventricosus (assembly GCA_018398815.1). Lineage (NCBI taxonomy): Eukaryota > Metazoa > Mollusca > Gastropoda > Neogastropoda > Conidae > Conus > Conus ventricosus. Next base: position 47,737,510 of record CM031607.1, on the reverse strand, counting down.
CCGTGACAGAACAACCAATGTCAATGTGGTGTCTTACACATTTGGGGCAAGGAGAAGGAACGAAACTCAGAAGCGGAAGGAGGGTTGGGGGGAGGGTAGGAAGTGGAGAGGGGAGGGGGAAGAGGGTGGGTGGGAATGGAGTTCCACACAACTGTCCCTCCATTCCTCAAAATACCATCGGAAAATGTCCACCAGAAAAAAAAGGGGAAAAAACAGAACAAACATGTAAAAGAATCTAAAAACAAAAACAAATGTTATATATACTATCATAGACAATGAGCAAATGCCCCCCCCTCCCTCCAAACACACACTTTTTTTTTTAATGAATATTTGTTTCACAAATGCCCCACCAGCCCCTTCTCTTCCCAACATCTTTTTTGTTGTTGGCGACTATGGTTAGGACTGCTGCCTGCTCCCTCTTTCCTCTTACCTAACTTTTGGGCTGCTGTAGACCTGTAAAAAGAACTTAGAACCTCCACTTTTTTTTTCAAGACTTATCACAGTGCCACTACCCACACTGGGCCCATTCAGGCATGTAACCCCAGACAGAAAAATGTTTTGTCATTAAAAAACAAATAAACAAGCAAACAAAAAGCAGTAAACACAAAACCATTCATCCAACCCCTGGTCGAAGTGATCACTCCTGAAATTTGCACTCAGTTTACGAATATATTAAACTGAGCAGCACATTTTTTCCCCCTGAAATCGTTTATGTGTTTGATTGCTTAACTGCATAACTAAAAAGAGACATGCTCCCTCATTCAAAAAGAATGTGACACTTGTCTGAAATGGCAACAACCAATCGGTGGTACAAATACTCTGTGCACTTTACTACACAACATTATAGTGCACTTCAAACACACACACACACACACACACACACACACACACACACCACAGCACACACACACACACACACACACACACACACACAGAACAGACTAATCAAAAGGGCAAGAGGCTTCTGCTTCACTGATGGCCACAGTTACTGATCTCATATACCAGATGACTTATTGCACAGTCTGCTGTCTTGAGACGTACATGTTTATGATACAATTGTACACATCCTTAGAGCTGTCAAATAAACAGCATACAATTTCATTACCACAAACGTGCTGAAGAGATTTTCTGAGCAGTACAATGCGTGTACACATGTTAAAACCTGTAAACATTACTTGCATACATTGTGGGGCTTGAAACCTTCTCTCCACAGCTTAAGTATCCCTAGGGCAAGTCAGGTGCTGATACATATTTCTCCTTTGCTTGTGTCTCGCTCATTTTATGCTCCCAACACTCACAAACTCATTTGAACAGCTCTGTTGTTTGGCACTCTTCCCCCTCCCTCCTCACTCTATTTTTTTCATTCACTCTGTTGTGTACAGCACGTAGCTTCAATTTTCACTTAACCATACACATGCATGCCACACACACACACACTCACGCATGCATGTGTGTGCATGCGCATGCACACACACACACACACCACACACCACACACACACACAACACACCACACACACACACACACAACACAAAGGTGAAAAAAGGAAGGAAAGCTGGTGGTATTAAGATATGCAGATGTAAAATGAAAAGACAATGCAGATGGTGGGTAAAATGAAAAAAAATAAATAAATAAATAGCACAAGAACAGAATATATCATCACCCAGTAAAACACAATGGAGTTGACAAAAAGCAATTCATGCATCATTTCGATTCATGGGGGAGTAGTTGAAGAAAATCTACCGCACAGAGGTGTTCCGGTTGAAAGTGAGCTCATCAGGCAAGCATATGCCCAGACAATGCACAACTATCTCCTTGAGGTATGTGTCAAAAAGTCTCCTCCATTCTATCTCTCTCTCTCACACACACACACACACACACACCACACACACACACACACTCTTACATTGTAAGCGAGACAGAAACAAACGTAAAACAAAAACGTATTAAGAGATGGAGACATGGGGAACTTTGACACATTTTAAGAGAAAACAATCTCAACAGAACAAAGAAAGTCCACAAACTAAGAATCTAAACAGAGCCAATTGCTCAGAGCTTCAGACCACTTTGAAGTATAAATGAAAATCAAAGTTAGAACAACGGAGCAAAAACTACAGCAATGTTGTCATCACCAAGGGAGACCACTACGAGAAAGCATAAAAGTTGTGCCTTGTTCAGTCTTCATAATTATATAAATGCACACATATGCATGAATGATTGGTTCACTGCAGTTTTTTCCAGCTAAATGATTTTTTATGCCCACACACGAGTTATCACATACATGCCTATGAATACATGGATGGGGGCCATCTCAAATTCAAACCATATTATGAAAAACTGCTTACATTTTTTGTACTTCTCACGGTTTGAGTTTTCAGTATTATTCTCATCATCTTAGCTGAGCACATACACACAGGGCCTTTTCAGAGCTTTCAAACAGGAGAAAAAAAAAAGTGCTGCAAAAAGAAACAACAACATAAGGATGGATTCAGTAATGGTTATCACACTAGGCAAACAAACACACACCAAAAGAAAAACCCAGATTCTTGGACAATAATAAATTATCTTTCATGCACAAATCCAGTAAGTGAACAAATAAAAGATAAACACACACACACACAAAAGTCTCTGAATGATAGTGAGTTATTCTATGAGCATATTCTTCAAACAGAAAAAAAAATCACACAGGCTTGGAGATTGTGCATGGATGAGCCCATTATTACAGAAAATATAAGTAAACATTAACAATGAACAACAACAACAAAAAATCACACCCTGTTTGAAAATTGTGTAAGGAGAAATCATAATCACATCAAAAAGGAATGAAAAATAAAATCCACAGGCTCTGAAGATTGTGCAAGCAAGGGGAGTGGAGTCAGGGAGACCATCATCACATTGAAAACAACAGAAAAAATCACAAAGCTTCGAAGATTGTGCCAGGGGATTCAGTAATCACAGTAAAAAATAACTCAAGAGGGAAATCGTACAGGCTTTGAAGATTGTGCAGCAAGTTCCATCATCACCAAAGTCAAGGAGGGGTCATGCACTGAAAGACATCACAGATGGAAGACGATCAAGCCAGCCTTTCCTACTTTCTGACCAATGACCTCTCACATCACTTGACCCAAGGCACAACCCGTTTGCGGAGTGACTGGCACTGACAGCCACTCAATATTTCTTCTCCTTCACAACCAAAAGCTTGGGACCGCAGCAACTTCTACCAGTTCTTGTAGCACAAACCGCACGCGTTTTGAAACTTCACATTTGTGCACTGATGTTCCCAGCCACATTTTGGTGGTTCAGTGGAATCAGCTTATGAAACTAAAGCAGCAAAAATGAGCGCACTTTTTGCTTGTGCCCATTTCACTTGCTGAAAGCCATTATATGTCCATCCACAAAAGTCAACAGATCATGTCCAAAGTCAACACATGTCAAGATATTTCAAAGGTTTAAAAAACCAATTCATACAGAAGCACACACACACACACACACACCACACACACACACACACAGATTCACACACACACAGACTCACACACACACACACACACACACACACACACACACACACACACACACACACACACACACACACACACACCACCACACACTCACACACACTACTGACATCATATACAGGCTCACATGACTTGAGGTTCAATCATGAACCAGGATCTGTCCTAATGTATGCATAATCATCATACCCGGCCGATAGACCCTGCAGGTTCTTGAGACAATTTTCCCTATAGACCCTTCAGGTTCTTGAGACAATTTTGCCTATAGACCCTGCAGGTTCTTGAGACAATTTTCCCTTTAAAAGACCCTGCAGGGTCTTGAGACAATTTTCCCTATGGGACCCTTCAGGTTTTTTTGAGACAATTTTGCCTATAGACCTGCGGGTTCTTGAGGACAATTTTGCCTATAGACCCTTCAGATCCTTGAGATTTTTTCATCCAAGTCTGGACCGAGTCTCACACACACACACACACACACACACAACACACACACACACACACACACACACACCACACAACACACACACACACACCCCACACACACACACATCAACAGAGGCATGCAGTAATGGATGAAATTCCAGTGTGGGGTGTGTGGGGTGTGTGTGTGTGTGTGTGTGTTGTGTGAATGTGTGTCTGTATGTCTTTGTGTGTATCTGTGTGTTTTTGTCTGTACACAAACCTTCATAATCTTCTTAAGTCACAGGATACTAATTCTTAAAATCTTGATGTAAATACACAGCCTAAACCTCCCAAACGTGTGCAAGCATGCATTATACAACGAAAAAACATGAATATAACCCATACATTATGATATTCATAACACACACACACAAATCTTGAGAAATGAGAAACCCCATCAAAACCAGGTGACTTAGGTTGCTTCAAGGGAAAAGAAAAAAATGCCCTGATAGAGACATCTCTCTGTGGACTGCAGGCATTGGGATGGCAATAGGATCAGCACGGGTGTGGCTGTGTATGGAGGGAATGGAAAGAGCAGCAAGAGAGTAAAAGAGCAAAGGAAATATTTTGGGAAAATTTACCGATAGACAGTCACACAATATAAACTTAAACAACATCTTTAAAAGCATAAACATAACCACGAACAGCAATTTTGCTCCCAAGGCGATGCAATAAAATGCACATGACTCTAAACTAATGTGCTTGTGGTACCTATTCCTTATGTCACACGCAGACAAGAAGAACAAAGTACAAACAAAAAAACTTCCCCCCTTGTAGCCCTGTATGAAGAATATGAGCACAGTAGAAGTGCTGGAACGCCAAGCGAAAGGAACAAACAAGTTACAAAACAGAAGCAACACGTTTTTACCTGTTGGTCTTTTTTACATATGGACACGTAACATTAAGACATCCCATGATCACACCAAGTTCTTCCTTCCCTTTTTGGAATCTCTTCTGAAAATGTGGTCTTGGGTGACCAACTGAAATTGTGGGAATGGAACTGAAGAGAAGAGGGAAGAGATTGGACAGGAGAAGATACGAATTACATTTTAATAACAATGATGATGGTGATGATGATGATGATGATAATAATTGTAATGATATTGATAATATTGATACTGGTACTTGATGATGAAAATAATAAGAATTGTAATAGCAGCTACAAAAATAATCTAAAAAATGGGAAAGATAATACGATAAAACTAAGGAACATACAAATAAATAGAAAAAAAAAATAATGAAATAAAGTTCATAATGAAATATTAACACAAGATGATAATGATAACAATAACATTTATATGTACATCCAAATAGGGGAGGGCTCCATGCATGCGAGTCATGGATCCTCACAGCAGAACTGCAAAGGAAGATCCAGACCACGGATGAGATGGGATGCTATTGTAAGACCCAAGACATCTCCTATATGAATCATGTCACAAATGAGCTTGTGCGGAAGACAGTCGAAGAACATGCAGGAGAATTCGAAGACCTCCTAACATCTGTCCGTTCACTGCAATTGGCAGGTCTTCAATGTTTCAGCTTGAAAAAGGTTTTGAATAAACCGAAAATTTGCAATTTACAGGGTGTTGGTTGTTTTTACTGTTCAATGACATCTGTCAGAGGGAGCAAACTAAAACTGTATGGCAACATGATGAGATCAGACGGGCTAGCTAAACTGATCCTCCAAGGGACGATCAAGGGAAAGACGTGCAGAGGCAGGCAAAAGAAGAAATGGGCAGACAACATAGCAGAGTGGACAGGCGAGCCTTTTGCTGGAAACACAAGTTCTTGCACACAATGGACCAAGGAATGGAGCAAGCTGGTGCAGGCACCCCCAGGATTCTACCCAGAGTAAAGGGACCAAGGCAAGGCAAGGCACATCCAAATAAGATAAGATAAGATAATGTTGCTTATAGCCCAGCCGACCGCAAAGGGCCACATCAGGGCTGTCACCACGTTAAAATCAACTCACCAGTCATTTGAAAAAACAACAACAAAAAAACAAAAAACAAAAAAAAAACAAAAAAAAACTTTCACACATCTCATTAAATGACATCGTCTAGAAACGCACCAGAAACTTCGTTAAAAATCTTTCTTCCGTAAAATCTTAAATCAGATGAAAAATGTTAATCTCTCTCAAAAACTCAAGGATCACATCAGGCGGGACATCCCTGAACAGGATCTTCATGGACTCCGCTGTAAAATGTTTGTGTCTCACATCGTGCAAGTCCCAACACTCTAAAAGAACATGTGTCACTGTGAGTGGCGCATGACATGGAATACACCACGGAGCTTCTTCACTCTTTAAAAGGTAAGAATGGGTAAAATACGAATGGCCGGTGTGCAGCCGGCACAGAACCGTTTCCTCTTTACGACCTCCCGACGTAGATGGGAGGAAGTCCTTAAGTTCTGGACGGATCTGAAAGAGTTTGTTATTCGTCTGTGTGTTCCAATCCTCCTGCCAGAGGTCTCTCACATAATCGTTAATTTCGGGTTTCACATCTGAGCAGGGGATATAAATGTTGGACAGTTTCTCTCTTGTGGCGTTCTTGGCTAAACGATCAACCATTTCGTTCCCGCCGATGCCAACATGACCAGGAACCCAAGCAAGAGTAATGTTATAACCGTCTGCCTTCAACTTGCTAAAAAGTTCAAAGAAATGTAAAAGTTCTGGATGCTGAAGGTTGCGGCCAGCTATGGCACATCCAAATATTATGAAAGCAATCCACATGATATTAACGACAGACACACACACAGACACAGACACACACACACACACACACACACACACACACACACACACACACACACACACACACACACACAGCTCTGTTTCTGCCACACACACAAACTGTTCTCTAATTAACATAAAAATCCTACAACTCTTTAAAAACAACAACAACAACAACAACAAAAGGGTATAATTCAATTCTAATTTCATTTGGGAACTATTGCCCATAAAGAAGTATATTCATAAATGAAAGTAATGGAAAAAGGCCATGTATAAATTCAAATCAAAATCTTCACATCCATAATGCTAAACTATAAAAAACAAAAGGGGTTACCATGCACTTTTTAAAATGTTATTTATGCCATTCAAATTTCATCTGGGAAGTTTTTGCCCACAAGGGAGGAGTCTGTTCATAAATGAAAGTAATGAAAAACAGCCATATCTAAGTTTAAATTAAAGTCTACACATCCACAATGCTAAAACATGAAAAACACTAGTGGTCACCATGCACTTTGTGCTAATGTTATGGCCACACGTATGATTTGGGAATGACAAAATATGGCCCTAATGGCATATCATCCACAAACCCTCAAACTGACAGATGCAAAATGAGATCACCAGCATGAGAGTCATACCTATAACAGAAGATAAGCAGGCAAGAAAGAATTAGCACTACGCCAAAGATGAAAGAATACATTTGGTAGGGATACAACAGTTTGTTAGTCTTTGGCTTCATATCAGATAAAATGAGCCTAGAAGTCAAGAAAGTGTTAAGAGAATTTCCTGAAATTTTGCATACACACTTGCATTTACATACAGATCCGCAGTAAGAAAAAAAAAAGGATATATGTTACCAAACTGATTTCTAATCTATGAAGATAACACTACCCTTAAGCCCAACATTTTGTCATCAAAATCTGCTACCACAGTGTCAACAGTACAAACATTTACTGATAAATGAAAATATAATCAAAATGTCAGTTATTTAGTGAATGTAAAACACCAAAACAGTCACAAAATCTGTCAAATTAAAGATTATTCTATGCTTTTCATTTCACCTTCTTGCAAGCAGGTAGGTCTGTTGTTTGACAATCAATCAATTTGCCCTTGACTAAGAAATGACAGAACTGCATATATTCACTTAAAGCAACCTGGAAACATTAAAGCCAGTTTTCTACCTTCACATGTGCACTTATTTTTTCTTTGTGAGTCACCTGAATGATCACGAGAAGGCAAAAAAAAAAAAGACCACTCGTTGTTTGTAAACACCTCCAACGCCCCCAACCCCCCACCCCCTTCCTGGCAACCATTTGAACCACATCTAATAGTGTGCAACAAAAACATGCCGAGGACTCTCCTTTCAACTGATCAGGAGAACTGTTATATACAAAGTAACGCATGGTCCAATTTTCATGTAAAAATCCATCCAATCAAAAATTAAAAATGTGGTTTAAACCTTTTCTTTGTTTTGAAGCTATACAACATTTCACACTCGTTGCAAAAGCTTGTCTACAAACTACAGTTAAAAAGAATATGTGTGCTCTTTAAAATCAAATATGTCATGACTCCCAAATAATTAATAAGGATATTTCACGTGTCTGAAAATGGTCACCCCAGTTCTGAACAGATCTCCTTCATGCACAGCATGGCGAAAGACAAAACAACAGCGACTGCATACCAATTAAAAAAAGTACATCAGTCATGTGTAGAACGCCATGTGTTTTGCTCAAATATGAATAATACTCTTACAATTTTAGAAGCAATAATTTTACTATTTAAGTTCCAAACATACTGTTCTCAGTTTAACCACTAGCACTGTGAGAGATAAAACTGAAAGCATCCTATCAATTGACCATATTACATTCATGTATCTGATAATGTCACTTCACTTTCATATTGTATCATAACATACACACGATTAACAATAAATATATGATGTCTCTGCTTGGGAACAATACTGTATATCACAATTTAGTCCAGGAGATCAATCAGTATTTGCCTATATTTCTGTTTTTGATCAAAAAGAGAAAAAAAAAAAAGAAAAAGAAAAGACACGCCATAGAAAATAGACATATTTCATTTATGTTGTTTACTTTTTTTGGCACTCTGGACAGTGGTTACAATCGCCAGATCAAAACAGAAAAGCTGACATGGTATAAATAGTAACATAAAAAGAAAGTGCACAGTCTGTAGAAACAAGTACACTCACGTTTGAAAAATGAACTAGAAATTCTATGACGGCACATGAGTCATAAAGAAATAATACGAAGTTGACTTTGTTTCATCGCCTTGACATTAATGCAATAGCTGGGCACAGACATCCTACATGAATATTTGCATATGAAAAATAAAAGATAATAAATTCTTGATAATCTGGGTGTTAACAGGCTCCCTCTATCAAGAATGAAGTGCTAGATAACTTCCCTTTGTTAAAAAAGCTTCCTTTGTCTGATATTAAGGTTGCATTATTTAAAATATATATGCTAATGTGTGCATTTATCTGAATTAGATAAGCATTTTGTATATTTCAGTGTTACACTCACTTTATTTTTAAAGAAGAGATGGAAAGGAGATATGCTTGAAGGTGATGAATGTTGAAAACAAGGGTCCCCAATGTGTAGGTTGCCATTTTCTTCATTCTTCAGAAGAAAAAAAAAATGACTGTTGAAAACTACACTTAAATTAAAAAAACACACACCCACAAATAGTCATAAAATGCCATCAGATCTAGCACACAAAGGAAAACTGCCTCTGCAGTCAGTCCTGGACACTATCTTATGTCCACAATGTGAGAAAAATAAAATTCTGTGAAATGGAGGGAACGCAGCATTTTCATGCCAATCATTGAGCATGAAGTAGTTAGTAGGATAGGGATATTACAATGAATATCAGTTTTGCTAGAACAAGACAATAGTTGAATGGCATTGAGCAGACAGAACACCTGTCAACGAAGCAACGACAACAACAAAATCCCATATCCAAGTCACACAATGAGAAGGATTTTCTCCCTCTTACCACTCCATACCCCTCTTTGTTCTAGTAAAAAAAACCAATACTAACCAAATACAGAAATAATGTGACAAAACTTTCTGCCATATAATATGATCCAAAAAACAACCACTGACAGCATTTCTCAAGAAAACGACAACTGCTCGTAAGATGACAGCGTAAACATTTTCTGAGGGCATAAAAAGAGGGGAAGCTCATCTTCTGGCTCTGATTTTGCATTCTGCCTTTTCTTATCCACTTCCATCCCACTTGATACTGACCAATGGTCTGAGCACCAGAACTTCACAATTTCAAATGAGACAATAAACGAAGGCCCCACGGGCAGCATGTACATAGAGCACACGAAAGAAGCAACGGCATCAAAACAAAATACAACTTGACAGACTGCTGTCAAAAAAAAGCAACAACAACATGAAAACAAAACAAAAAACCCACTGTGACAAACGGACATGTGTATCTGCATATGAACAAGAATGAAAAGACAGTAAAACAACACTTTGGTCATTTTTTGTCTTAAAGATGTCAGCCTGAATTTGAAGCAGAGAAGTCTGTTGTAACTTAAAGAAAGACACACTAAAAGGAAAAAAAAAATTAAAAAACAAACAGCAGTATTCCACCAAAAGAAAAACAAATCAATACAAGCAGTATTTTACCAAAACAAAGCATTCCAAAATCTGATTCAAAATTTCAAAGATTTGAAAAAAAAAAAAAAAAAAAACCTCGCAAAAAAACCCAAAGCAATCAGCTGCATTAACATATAGGTATATCGATCAGCAACACTCTAAATTTCTTCTTCCATTTACTAACAATCACAACAACGATGATAGCAGCAATAACGAATAACACTAATGAAGACAATTTTCTATCTTATTTTACTTCCTGGCTCAAAACGAAAAGAACTGACCGAACACTTGTTTGCTGTGAGCGATCTGTAGTCACTGAACCTAAATCACAAGTGTGTGCGCGCGCACACACACACACACACATGCACACACTACAGTCAAAACAGTGTCAGAAAGTCAGCTCTGTGACAGGTGTTTCAGAACTGAAATACAGTTGTATTAGAATTTAAACCAGTACAATGTTTATTAATATCACAGCCTAGCTGTCCTTAGAAGTCTTCTCTGGGGAGAGAATTCCTGTCCTGTATTAACTTACCAGATTCAATCAAATTGTAACAACTAGTCTATTGCTATCCTTAAGGCTGATAACATTAGGCCATGCGGATGATGCTGATGGTGTCAGGCATCAATGATCAAAGTAAAGGATCCCAAAAATATGTAAGAAAAGCCATTTGAGTGAAAAGACATGGCAGAATGGACAGCTATTAGAGCCCACAATGGGCCGTGTGTACAGTTCCACTACCTAGCACCAGACTAAAACCAAAAGCTGTCATGTTATAAATTCTATCAGAGAAATAAAGCATAAATCTCTTCTCAAACAAAGACAGGGGAACAGCTCACAAAAATGAAGAAAGACGGTGGACTATTAAAAAGGGAAAAAAAAAAAAAAGGCAGAGACCACGAAAGTAACAGAAAAGAGCAAATTACAGGGAAATACTTAAACTACTAATGTTTTCAGTTTACATGAGCAAAGCAACACCAGGGAAGACATGATCCAGTTGGTAACTTGGACAAACGTTTTTGCTCAAATGATTGCATCCAAACTGTGCCAGATATTGAAGTCCAAACCTAGTGCACTATGTCAACCTTGAATCCAAAAGCACAAATGATCATCTCCAGTGAATGCTTCAAATGTCACATGTACTCAAGCCCACAGGTAAAAATCAGAGAATTTTTTTCAAATGTGTGCCATTCTCATGAGCATCCTAAGCAGCAATGGCTTGCTGTTACCTGCCTTTGTTTGACTTTAAGATGTGACTGTATTTGTCTACTGTTTTCTATGTAGTGACCCTGGCCACATACAGATCTGCTTTAGATCATGTTGTCAAAAAACTTTTCTATGCCTATGGCTCACTAGGTACAGTTCATCAGCAGTTTGGGGAGAAAAAATAATTTCAGCTGGGCAAAGGCCCCTTACCCACCTTTCTGCTAAACAATCTCAGTCAGAAAACTCATAGATACAGCCTGTGTTTAAAAAAAAAAAATTGGAAAGAAAAGAAATAAAAGGAAAATGTCCCTGGATCTGAGCATTTCATTAGTTTGTTCTGAACTGCACGCCAGGACTGCTTAGGATTCTCATCAGCAGAGCAATCCAGTTCAATTCATGTTGCTCACAGCCTTGCGTGCTGCAAAGGGGGATATCAAGGCTGTCACCTTGTCGCATATGTGCAGGTGGAAAGATAAACAAGTGAGAGGATTCTAAGTCCATGAACATCGTCTTAAACAATTTTTTGTTGTTGCTCACCATCCTTTCCACTGGACCTGAAGCGGTAGTCTGAAAACTGATCCTACGTATGATCAACACATGTCAAAGAACTCACAGTTTTGTAAAGAGTTGTCTCTGGAAAAATGCAAAAGGAACAAAAGGAAAATCCACTCAATGAGCAAACAACATATATACGCAGGCAGAAAAGAAACCAAAACAGGTGGTGCTGTAGACTCTGTCCCCCAGGGACAGCAGCCTGAATGTCACAACACAGAAAAGTCTATTGTGATGGCAATGATAAACAATACATCAACTCAATGGGCATTCAGGAGAGCACAGACTTCCACCACGGTCAAATGAATCCTGGACTGCCCCTTGATCTGCATCTGCAGTATGAATCTGCATTAAAATTTGATTGGTCTGTCTTTGAGCCACATTTCATCTTTCTACCTAGTTTCATTGAAACAGGTTCAGCATTTCTTTTGTTGTTGGTGTAATCTTGCTAACCGATAGATGAAATCAACAGAAGCAAGTGCAGTGAAATCATTATCTCCTTTGCAGACACAATAATATGACCCTAGACACTTTAAATACAACCATTTCAATACAAAGCGACTACTTTAAATACAACCATTTCAATACAAAGCTACACCTGAGCCACCCAGTTTTCACTCTTGTCTGTTGAAAGAAACGGAAGACAAAATTGACATCACTCACTACACAATCAATGACCTGTCATACAACACTGAATGCCTTTCCAGCATCGTACATCACTGTCAGGAGACCACGACTGGGAATGAAGTCACGGGCAGAGATGACCGACACATGAACATTCACAATTTTCATGTTGAATCTTCTTGACAAAGCATGCAACTTCCGAAGTTTTCAAAAACAGAAACCCCACTATTTTCCTGACTTCAGAACTGTTTAAATTTTTTTGCTACAACCCGGCTCAGACTGGCAGGTAAGACAAATGGGTCACTGGGGACAAATCAGGTGTCCCAAGTGCCAGGAAAGCTGCTGACACATTTGGAATATACAGCCGGTGAAAATATGAAAAAACTCTCCCTTGTTTCCAATCTACAGTCAAAGAACAGAACAATATCAAATACTAAGTTTATTAAAGTCATTGCTAATGGTAAACGTTAGTTTTCTTGTTATATAGATCACTTTTTTGATGCAAACAGACTTAGACTGAGGCAACGCAGCCTGCTAGTGGGAATTCCTCCTCCCAGAATGCATGGAATTTCCTGCCTTGGCAACATCTCTGCCGAGCACAGATATGCACAGGCGCACAAAGAGTTTGAAAGACTTTAGCAAAGTGTTTTGGATAAAACAGGGGAGTGACTGAGAGGTGCAAGTGTACACAATCCATTGTGAGATTGGTTCATATGATGACCATGTATTGATACTTCAGATGAGAAAGAAAACAATTTTGGTTTCTCCTCACTGTGTGCATGTCAGAAAATACAAACAGAATAATGTGAGCGCATTTGGAAAACATTACTGTGTTTATTTTTCTTTCTTGTTTTTCCTCTTTTAGCTTGGATTACATACTCTAGTCCTTTATTTCACATCTGTTCAAGGTCAGACTGACATTTGTTGTCCCTTCTTGCCTGGTTTTGCTGCTGTCATACTAGCCAAACAAACATAAACGAGACCAAAAACTCCAATGTTTTGGTCATATTGTTTCTGTTACAACGGTGTTGTGATATCAACTACAGGGTCCTTCAACATATCCAGGGTGCAAAGTTTGAGCTTTGCCCTTCCTGGTGATATGCAGCAATAGGCTGCTACATTTGTAAATACACAAAATGAAATCAAATTTAAAAAAGTGCCCAAATAGCACTTTAGAAACAGTTGTAAGCATCTGCAGAGCATGCAACTGTAGGGAAGTGCTGTCCCTCTGCGGAGGTCACTGTCTTAAGAATCAAGGATTCACAAACATAAAACATGCCCTAAGACAGTAAAAGCCAAGCACTAAATGCAAACTTACCCTTTCTCACTTCTTTTTTCTCCTTTCACGCACGCAAGTCTGAACAGTTGAAAGGTTCTCCACCTGCAGCCAAATGTCTAAATACCTGGCATTTCACAAACTCATTTAACACAAAACAAAGAAAATACATAGGCCATACATACATTTTCAAGTGCACCTTCACAAAAGATGGAGAATTACAAACAAACCAACAATAAATAAAAAAATGACTGGTAGCCCCAGCAGAACAGAATAGACAGCACACACTGCCAACTCTTAATATCTTTTCTTCTGTCCCATCCCTCAGAGGCAATTGCATCTTCATGTTTCTTCAACATTTGGCAGTACTTGAGAATCGTTCTTTTGGGGTAATCAGCTCAGCCCCACAAAGACAAAAAAGACCGACAAGTCCAGTCCCCTGAAGACTAGGCCATGCGTTTCAGTGTCTTGAGTGCAAGAGTTACTCCTGTTTAAACTATGCATCTGGAACGTTGAGCATGTGCCACAGACTTTTCTTTCAAGCAGCTTAGATGTAATAATAAAGACACCCTGTGTCAGCCTTGGAATACTCTGACACAGGCATGCAGGGAATTCAGCAATTCTTCCATTCAATCAACACTTTAAACCGCATGACTTTTTTTTTTTTTTTCCAGATGTCATATTCGTTAAGTTTCTTAATGATCACAACGGATAAGAACTCGTTTTTTGGCACATTCTGCCACCCTCCGTGCCCACCCCCACCCCATCCCCTCCTTCATGGACCTCACCAACAACCCAGAGTTGAGAGGAGGATTTTGTTCATGTTCACACTTGCAGTCCCATCTTTGATATGATTTTGGATAGCCTTTTGGAGTTCCACCCGACACCCCCACAACTTCTGGTGAATTGTCGCCCCCATCTGGCTAAGTACAGTCTCTCTGGTCAGCATTTATGAGGTGGATTTATACTTGGATTTGATGACTAGATACTTTCCATCATCCTTGTAGAGGTCGGGCCTGGCCGAGTGGTGGTACTCGTAGACCTGTACAGGGTCATGATGCAGCAGGTAGTGCTCCAGGGTGTTCCAGCCTCCCCCACCCTCACCATCAGGTGCTTGCCATGCAACAGCTGCAAGGGAAAGAAGTACATGGTGTTTATGTTGTTCTTGTTCACTGTTTCTGTACCAGTGCTGCTGCCAAGTTTGGTTCATGCAACAACAACAAAAATTTGAAAAAAAAAATCCAGTTTTGTTTATGTCTGTGAGTTTAGTGCATTTCTGAATGATTAGGGTTGGTGACCCATTTGTGTGTGTGTGTGTGTGTGTGTGTGTGGTGTGTGTGTGTGTGTGTGTGTGTGTATGTGTGTGTGTGTGTGTGTGTGTGTGTGTGTGTGTGTGTGTGTGTGTGTGTGTGTGTGCACATGTCGGATTGTATGTATGTATATGTGTGTGTGTGTGTGTGTGTGTGTGTGTGTGTGTGTGTGTGTGTGTGTGTGTGTGTGTGTGTGTGTGTGTGCGTGCATGCATGCGTGCGTGCGTGCGTGCATGTGTGCGTGCGTATGTCTGTCTGTGTCACTGCATGTGCATGCATTCACCGTATGTGTGTATGGTAATATTAACTTTTTTTTTTCTATGGAAATACTTCCCAATTCAAAAAGGACATTGGCATAATACAGATAATGATAAAATCTTTCCACTTGTAACAGTTACACATCCATGCATAATAGGCCAAACCTACAAAATTATAACAAAATGCAAGAAAGAGTTCAGATTTGAAGACTTCTCAAATAAGAGGTACTTTTGTGAGTGCTGATCAACCTTGAAGTAGTTTGCAAATTAGGGCTGATTTCTTCTACTATGGGGTTTAAATTTCAAAGTAATACTTTCAATGTGTACACATGAGATGATGAAAGGTCCCCAAATGCCCCAAACAGAATTTCACCATTTAGAGATGATGTTGTTGATGTTTGCCTTGTGCTCTAAAGTGAACTCTAAGACACTCTAAGACATTCATGGTGGTCCGCATGACTTGCTGTGTGGCGCAAAAGAGAAATGCATCCTTCTTTCTAAGACTAGGTGTGCATGCTGACATGGCTCTCAGCGCATGTTTTTGACTCGAAAAAAAAAAGTGTGGACATGTCACAAATTGGTCTGCATGTCTAGACTGATGGAAGGGTGAAACCATTTTGCGGTTGAGGCCAATCCCTCTTTTTTCCTCACTGAAAGGGGCTGCAGGTGTTCATGATGCGGCGTAAAATTGGGTCAAGGTCCGACTGCCTATCCTGCTATCATAGCCTATCATCGGCACAACGTCTGGTCTAGTCATTCCCCTTCTCAGGACAGTTGGCGGAAGAAGGACAGATCAGCATGAACACTTTTTCGTCCTTCCGTCTGTCCTTCTTTGCACTGCACAGCAGGATGTGCCCGCAGCCATACACTGGGTTTTCTTGTGTGCTGTCACATTTGACAATATGTGAGTTTATGCACACATGGTGGGAGGGTCTGGGAGCCTGGAAGGGGTTAATTATGTGTGAAAAGTCTTTTCTCAGTAAATCAGCTTTGCCTCTTAAACACTTGTAGAGATGGTCTGGGATGTAAGCTGAAATGATTAAAATGAAGACAAAAGAATGGGGAAAAAATGAAGAAAACACAACTGGCAACAATTTGGGTCTTTGACAGCATTTAAGACATTTTTAGGTGTTGAAAGATTAAGTCTGGTGTTTGTCAGATGGCAAAAGGGAAAGTGAAAGCCTCAAGGGATGCCACGTCCTAATCAGAAACCTTGAAGAAATGAAATCATATCTCCTTTACATACATGTTCACTTGTCTATGGTACATGCACTGGTATCACCTTGCACCACAGACTGGCTTTAGTCTATTTAAGTCCATGGCAGTGCATGTTTAAATGTATCCAAACATTCAGACATAAAGGGAGAAAACACAGACATAATCTTTTACTTGAATACACCAATTTCAGAACCCTATCTTTGTGTCCATTTCTGTGCATTTTGCAAAACCATTCATAAATGACACATGGCTTGTTTCCATCAAAACAATCAAGATCAACGGAGATCTGCTGACTTTGTACTTGTTAATAAGAATAAGGCTTCAGAACTTTCCTGACTTTGTGAAGGCCCCGAATCAACCTTGGCAGACCTTACAATGAGATGGCAGCACAAGAGACTGCCAGCTTAGCTGAAACAAAACCTGAGAGTACAAGAACACGATAAACACTGACACCAACAATCAGAAAGCATGCCTTAAAGCCTCTCCTGGATGTATAAGTTTCTCTAAAACATTAAGAAAGATCACTGAATTCTATGTGCTCAAATAGGAAATTACTGCCAAAGTCTACGAAAATCGCAACTTATTCGCCAAATTTACAGAAATCACCTGAGACAAAATGACACAATCCAAATTGCAAATTCAATTAAAAAGTACTGAAATGCAGGACAAAACAGAGATAATTTTTTCAAAATAGTGACTAAACAACTTGCATTTTCATGTCATGACAGCAAGTGTTCTTGCGAACAAAGGCGATTGCCAAGGTGTGCACGTGGGGACTATGTAAATATCATTTGCAAGATACTCACTCTTATGAAGACACGCTTGCCAAAGATGTTATACACTCCCTCACTGATCTTCTTCACATAGTCCTGACACTTGCACTTGATAGCCAAACGTCTGACCTGTGTAGTCAGATAAGATAATGTTGCTTATAGCCCAGCCGACCGCAAAGGGCCACATCGGGGCTGCTGTGTAGTCAACATAATGCTCAAAGTGAACTTTCTGCAGAACAACACATACAGGCATGAATGTTTTAACAATCTTTGACAGTCAACTTTTTCATTACCTGAAATAAAGAAATTTTGTTGCTCCTTTTTTTTTGTGCTGTTCTAGGTTCTTAAAAAAAAAAAGAAGCAAGCACCTACAAGTTTTAAGCATTCAGTATTCACCAGTAAATAAAATATATTGTTCTTACCTGATATGAGTAATCTCAGTGACCTAATTAACAAATTTTGCGGACTCATTCTGGTCAAATCATTGCTGTTGTTTTTTTCCAGCTGACCATGAAGGCCATGTCAGGGCTGAGTGAGTGAGTCTGAGAAAGAGCAAGGATTACAGAACTGTTCTATCTAGTCACAGAACTGGCACAGCTTATCTCTGTAAATAGAAAGCGCAAGTAGAGCCACTCTATTTTGTAGCAGAATTGGCATTGCCTATGCCAGTGAAAGGTAGTCACAGATTTGGCACAGGTTATACCAGAAAACAGAAAAGGCTTGAAGAACTATAACACTTTGTCAGGTTACCTTGGTTAATATGACATTTCTGTAAAACCATTCTCCTTTGTCAAGGAACTGATGCAGATGGTCTTGGTAATTGGAAATGCCTGTAAAACCATTCCACTTAAACATGAAATTGTCATTCAGGAACTAGATAATGGCCACAGGACCCTTTTACTGACTCACATGTGTAAAAAAAACTGTCATAGTGTAGTAACAATCTTACATGAGTGTATGTGTACGTATGTCTGTCTGTATGTTTGAGGGTGCCTGAAATTTTCTTGGCGACTACAAGCGCCAGCACAACCAAAGTTCTCAATCAGATAAGATAAGATAAGATAATGTTGCTTATAGCCCAGCTCTCAATCAGATGAAAATTGATGAGAACATTCCAGCCATCGCTACAAATCGCCTAGCTGAAATGACAACAGAGCACACAGAACAAACAAGGAGACATCCCATGACAAGTGACAACATACAGCACACAGAACTGTCTGCTGTGTGTTGTCATTTCTGCTATGTGGTTTGATGTCATAAGCGGCATTCATTTGGAGTTATAGGCATGTATTTATTTCATCATGGGAGCAACAGTTATCCTACTTGTTCACTATTTACAGTTAACTGTTCCCTGCCTCATTTAAGATTTCCTTTCATTTCTGTCAACAGTGTCGAATTTATTTTGTTTTCAAGAAGTTTTTATTTCAAAGATCGGTTATTGTTGAAACAAGTAAGACTATTTCATTTGCATTTTTCTTACTACTTACTTCTTTGTCCAGATCATGAATGATCTCGGGTGGCTTCTTGGCTGATGCAGGTTTCTCCTTCACAATTTCTACTGGCTTGGGCTCAAAGGGAGGTGGGGGTGTTTCTTTTGCTTCCTTCTCGATCTCTCTTTCCATGCGGATGAGGTTGGGGGGCTCGATTCCGTATTTCCATGCGATACGGGCAAGCTCCAGTACGCAGTTCACGACTGGCTTCCCTTGTCTGTGAGACACTACAGGGCAGAAAAGAAGGTGAAGACAGAGATTCTCTTATGATTTTTTAATACATGGGACACAATCACTGCCTTCAGGTGGAAACAGGAGGGGGAATCAGAAATGGGAGCAGGAAGAGGAGGGGCACAAGAGATGGGGAGGTGGGAGGCAAGAAAGGGGAGGTGAAGTAAGAGGTGAGGAGAGGAGGGGGTGGGGAGAAAGGGGAGGTGAAGTAAGAGGTGAGGAGAGGAGGGGGTGAGGAGAAAGGGGAGGTGAAGTAAGAGGTGAGGAGAGGAGGGGGTGGGGAGAAAGGGGAGGTGAAGTAAGAGGTGAGGAGAGGAGGGGGTGGGGAGAAAGGGGAGGTGAAGTAAGAGGTGAGGAGAGGAGGGGGTGAGGAGAAAGGGAGGTGAAGTAAGAGGTGAGGAGAGGAGGGGGTGGGGAGAAAGGGGAGGTGAAGTAAGAGGTGAGGAGAGGAGGGGGTGGGGAGAAAGGGGAGGTGAAGTAAGAGGTGAGGAGAGGAGGGGGTGGGGAGAAAGGGGAGGTGAGGAGAGGAGGGGTGAGGAGAAAGGGGAGGTGAAGTAAGAGGTGAGGAGAGGAGGGGGTGGGGAGAAAGGGGAGGTGAAGTAAGAGTGAGAGGGAGGGGTGGGGAGAAAGGGGAGGTGAAGTAAGAGTGAGGAGAGGAGGGGGTGGGGAGAAGGGAGGTGAAGTAAGAGGTGAGGAGAGAGGGGGTGGGGAAAAGGGGAGGTGAAGTAAGAGGTGAGGAGAGGAGGGGGTGGGGAGAAAGGGGAGGTGAAGTAAGAGGTGAGGAAGGAGATGAAAAGGTAGAGGAAAGGGGAGAAAAGCCGACACAGTAAGTCTGACAAGTTCTACTGTGATCTCTCTGTCTTTCACATACACACACACACACTCACATACAAATATGCACACACATGCTCATGCCCACACACATGTGCTCATATATGAACACATTCATGTTCACTCAGACTTGCACAAATAGGTCCATGTACACACACACACACACACACACACACACACACACACACACACACACACACACACACACACACACACACAATTAAAAATATACACAGATGGTTCATGTATTGGTAAGCAAACAGGTTGTGCATTCTTAATCCCAGACTTGAGGGTGGAGAAATCTTTTTACATTGGATGTAACATATCTATATTCACAGCTGAATTAACAGCAATACTCATGGCTTTGAATTACCTTTTAAATTTCCCCAAACAATATTTCAAGCTCTGTTTTGTGTAGATTCAAAATCAGTCCTTCAGGCGCTAAAAGATTTTCATCTGCATACTAGACCTGAAATGATTATTGAGGTCAGCTGTTTGATCCACATGCTTATTGAAGGAGGCACCCAGTTATCCTTTTGTTGGATTCCTTCACACTGTTCCTTTTATTATAACGATAAAGTAGATAGGGCAGCTAAATGTGGAGCAAAACATATCTCTGGTTCTGAATATCTTAAACTAGCCTTATCGGTACATGAGCAGTGCAACCTAGTTAAAACACATATTTTGAAAAATTTCAAAGATAGAATGATAGAACATGACAATAAAAATCAGTTTGATACTTTTGATATTAAAATCATTCAACATAACTTTAGTTTAAATAAAAATATACTTTCGTTGATGTATAGGTGGAAACTTGATGCTTTTAAAACAAAATATGTTAAAAACATAGTGTGTTTATGTAAAAAGAAAATAACACGTGAACATATTGTTACATGTCAAGACATGAAAAAAATAATTCCAGTGTTGAGACAAAATAGTGCACAGGCCATCTTTGAGTCACCAGCTCTAACACATGAGTTTTTTGTATGCTTAGAGCGCACTCCATTGGGGAAGTATTTATAGGTTCCTTTTTTGTTGTATGTTGGGCGGGCATAAGTGTGGGGAGGGAATATGGAATAATGTACAAAGCTTAAAAGTGACAAAGACAGAGAAAAGTTACGGTTCTGTGCCTTGATGGTTGTTAAATTGATTAGTTTTGTTAATTGTTTTTTTTTTCTTTTCCTTTGAAATTTTTTTGTTGTTGAAAAATTTAAGTGCTTTGTAATTACCATTATTATTCATATAAGCACTCATATAAGCACACACATATGTACACACACACACTCAAACACACTCGCATATGTATACACACACGCGCACACGCATATGCACTCATACGTGTGCGTGCACAAGCATAAGCACACACGTAAGAACTTGTAAATACTTTTATTCCAGTTTTTGTTGCAAAATAACTCACACATTATATACAATTCACCAGCTTTAACCTAAGATTTTTTTTGGTAAGTTTAGATATCAGTCCAATTGGTCACAACAGTATCTGAATTTCTTTCTTAATATAAAAGTGATGGAAGGGGAGGGAGGGACGGGGAGAGGATAGAGAGGGAAGGAAAGGAAGGGGGTGGGTGGGGTGGGGGGGGGTGTTCACTGATTTTGTTGTTGTTATATATATATATTGTTTTTTTTTCTGTTTATTATTTCTAATAGTGTAGTTATATACGTATTTCTTTAATCAGATATATTTTAAATAACCGCCTAAGCACCATATGTGTACACACATTCACACATACATGCATGCATACTTGGAACTCTATAACTTTCAGTCATGCACTAGTCTTATTCTCTGACACACTCCTTTTTTTTTTTTTTTTTTTTTTTTTTTTTAATCGTCTAATATCACGATTAGTGGAAAGACGTTAAATGAATGACACACACACACCTCAGAGGAGACAATTATTGTCTGATGTCTCCAGATAATCAGTGAAACAGATCACATCAAGTCATAATGTTTACAGCCAAGCGGACTATGGAAGTGACATCAGGGCAGGAAACAAGTTTAAAACAGAACAAATGCAAGTTATATTGGCAAGAATGAAAATCCGAACCAAGCCAAATGCTGAAACTATAAGACTGATCTAAACAACCACAGCAATGATGGAATCTTATGGTGATTAATCTGTAAATAGTCCTAAATGTTTACTAAGTTTTCATCACACACATACACATACAAACCTGCATATATACATGCACATGCACAAGCATGCGCATGCACGTGCACACATACATTCACAGATGCATAGGATGCATGTATGCATGCACATATGTGTGCCTGCACACACACACATGCACACACACACACACACACACACACACACACACACACACACACACACACACACACACACACACACACACATACATACAACTATCATATGGCAAGAAGGAACAAGTCTACGAGTGAGTAAAAAGTGTTGTCTTGTAAGATGACTTGAACGAAGAGACAGAATTAGAAGTGCAGAAATGGAAAGGAAGTTGGTTCCATGCAGAAAGCATCGGAAAAGAAAATGAACGCTCTCAGAAAGTCTTGGCATGGAAAGGAGGGATCTGAAGGAGATGAGTGTCAGCAGAGGAACATAAGGGTTATGCAGGAGTGCACGTCTGGAGAAGATCAGAAGACAGGATCAAGCTTGACCATTCAGAGACTTGAAACTGAGCAGGGACAGTTTACAATCAACAAAATATGATAAAGCAAGTATAATTAAACAAAGTGTTAACTATACAATGATGAAACTGCTTAGACTGATCGACAGGTCTACTTCAGTTTGAGACAAGGTGACTTTCATCTGACCCTCCTTTCATGAAATTTCAGATAATATGAGCCACACTACCGAAGGCAGTTGTTTTGTCTGTGAGGTTCAACTGTGTCATCTCAGTCTTCTGATCTAGACCTGCAACACGCCCCACTCTGGATAGGAGCAGACAGAAGAACATTGCTACAATATTGACAGTTCTGAGCTTGAATCTGCTCTGGTGGGGGGGCATAGTTAGCCTGCTAAATAAAGCACTGTTCTTGTAATCAGAGGGTCCTGGGCTCTAGGTCCTCTTGAGGTAGGTACGGTATCTCCTCTTTGACTCAACACTTTTGAAAACTCCAATCCTTGTCCTGGATGAGACTTTAGGGTCAGCTCCTGGGTGTGAATGCATACATTTAAAGTGTGCGCACGCACCCAAGCAAGCATCCACTCGTGCGCACGCACACACAAACACACACACACACACGCATCCACGCGAGCACACACACACACACACACACACACACACACACACACACACACACACACACACACACACAAAACACACACACACACACACACACACACACACACACACACACACACACACACACACACACACACACACATACACAACTTATTCAAATGTTAAATCCCATTCCAACCTTTCCAGATGAACAGACAGTCATGCGTTTCAAGTACTGGTGAGGTGGAAGACTCAGAACAAAGAAGAAAGAAAGAAAACAAAACCATGCACACTAGTGCCACATTAAAACAAGATCCTCACAATAGAATACAGTCAACTAAATGGTGAAATCAAGAACTGTCACTTATGCAGAAGTTTGACCTCTCAGAGTTCTAGCAAAAGAATGGAGAAGAAAAAAATGCTCATATGCTCAATGTCTTAATTCTATCATACAGCCAAAAAAAAAAGTCCTATTCTCTCTTCTACCTCTTAGTCAATGCACTTACCTAAATCTTCAGAGTCAAATTTGAATTCGTCAGGCATCCCATAAGCATGACACCATCCAAGAAAATTGGCCACATTATCACGTGCAAACCAGGTTCCTGACTTGGCTCTGTTATTGCACTTTAGCTTGTAGTCTGGCAGTGGCTGTGGAAGGAGTAATAAAGAAAAAAATGCACATTTTTTTGGTAACAATGAACACTAGTCTTTAGCATGACTGAACAAAAGCAGCGCCAAGTGTTCACAATTTCAAACAGTGTAAACAATGCTAACCATATGAAGTTAATGACAGATTACTTACACACACAGACACACACACACATACACACATGCACACACACACACACACAAACACACACTTACACGCTCACACACACACACACACACACACACACACACACACACACACACACACACACACACACACACACACACAGATCATCATCATTATCATCATCATCATTATTTTCACCATCTTCACACACAGAGATTATCATCATCACTCATCTTCACCATCTTCTTCTAACAGACATCAGTTTGCAAGCAACAATTTTAGAACATGTTTTAAAGGCAATCAAATACGAGTTGACTGTGCATATTACTGTAATCCACAATTATAATTTCAATCCTGAAGTCATAATTGAGTAAGAACCTGAAGTCTGAAACATTAAAATATTCAAAAGAAGTCCGTTTTGACT
The DNA here is from genome assembly GCA_018398815.1 of Conus ventricosus. Classification (NCBI taxonomy): domain Eukaryota; kingdom Metazoa; phylum Mollusca; class Gastropoda; order Neogastropoda; family Conidae; genus Conus; species Conus ventricosus. The sequence continues at coordinate 47,712,986 of CM031607.1, read as the reverse complement.
CTAATTTAAAACTATTGCCAAGCAAAACTAAAACATGTTGGTCAGTGCATGCATTATAGTCATTCATCTTCTTCTTCTTCTTCTTCTTCGTTCGCTCAGACAGGAACCCCAGATGCACTGATGAAGGCTGCCGTCCGGCGGAGGTCCTCCAGAGATCCATAGAGTTTCTCTGGTTGGGCCCCTTTGAGGCACAGGGCCCGGCACTCTTCCACCCTGGCGGGTCCTCAACGGTCGAGCACCATATCGAGATTCTCCAAGGTTGTCCGTCATGTGAGCGGGGATGCGTTGTGCTGCCGTTACGCCCCTGACAAGTCAGGACCAGCACATCCGACTTCGGCTGTTGCCATTGATCCCATGGCTGGGGTAAGGCTTGGAGCAGTGTCAGGGCATGTCCACGCGCCGGTGGGCCTGCACAAAGTTCCTTCCTTTCTCGGTGGGGCCTTACTCCTCCATCTGGACTGGTCTAGCCTGCGGCTTTACTTGATTGGAGAGGCCGAGATCTAGTTTTAATATAGCGCCAGTCGTCCGCTCCCGTGCCGCGTTAGTCACAACAGAGGTTGCGTCCAACCTGCCCCATGTCCCCCTGAGGAAACACCCACATTAACGTGGCGAGAAGGTGCGACTACGGTTTTCACCCTTAAGAAAGGGATCTTCGCAGATCGTCATTCATCTTAATCCAAGCTTTGTCAACAATGATATGATGGCAACAATTCATTTTCTAGCTTTGCAATTATACATATTTTTTATGTCCATCTAAATACCCATTTCCCCTTTTCCTTCTACTTCAGTATTTTTGTCTTCCTGATTTAAGCAAATTTAAAATTCATTTTCATGAACAAAACACATCAAACTTTTTCATGTCTATCTAAATGCAAGATTTTATATTTGAAGACAGTTGATTAAGCGAACTTGAAATGTAACCGTCAAAAGAAAGGCAAAAACCAAACCAGCGTCAGTCAATAGAAAGATGTCCACACACACACACACACACACACACACACACACACACACACACACACACACACACACACACACACATGAAGTGATGAACAATGCTTATTACCTCTGTTATTTTGCCTTGAGTTACGAACTCCTGAGCCTGTTTCTCTATGAGTTTAGAGATTGCGCACAGGACAGTGCCAGAGTCCAGCACCTCCATGAAGGTCTCAGCACTGATGGGTACCCCAGTGAGGCGTGTTATCCATTCAGAAAGGTCCTCTTTGACTGGCACCAGAGCAGCATCCTGTGGGTGTGGCATTATCACGTGTTACATGCGTATACCAGAATGTAGATGGTTATGGTTCTTGTAAGGCTGTCTGTTGAGCATTCAACATATGACTGTAACTATCATTATCATTACCATCATGCACACACCCACATACAAAGACACACACATATAACTATTATGCAGATAAATGTGCTCACACAAACCCACAAATCACACACACACACACACACACACACACACACACACACACACACACACACACACACACACACACACATGCACACACACACACAAACACACACACACACACACACACACACACGCACACACACACAAACGCACACACATGCCTGCGCGCACGCGCCCACGCGCACACACACACACACACATGTGCCCACGCACACACATGGGCCCATGCCCACACATCATACACACACGTGTACATCCACTAAACAAAAAAAAAAACAAAAAAAAAACCCAAATGGTAGGTGGGTATTCAAGGTCTGACCAGCGTGTTGGGCTAATGCGTAGGTTAGACATCCGCTGAGTCGTAGCCACGAGACCTTCTTCTTGAATTGTCTCATCTTAGCTGTTCATTCATTTATCCATCAGCTTCGAATCATGCGTAGTGTGGTCTCAAAACTTAGCGGATGTGGTGTAGCGTATATGGACTAGTCCGCATGCAGTGACGCCTCCTTGATGAAACTGAAACTGATTGAAACAATAAGACATTGATTGGAAACACAAGCAAACAAACTAAAACTGCTTCCTAGCTGACAGGCTCTGTTTATGTCCAGCTACAGACTGAGATCTGCAGCTTCATTTTTTTCAGCCCTTGAGGTTTTTCTTTTCTTTTTTTTCTTTTTTTCAATTCATTCTTTACTGGCTGTAACAGATTATTGGCATTACTAATACACATACACTGCAATCATATTTTTTAAACACATTTTAAGAACACTGTTTTTCAACAAAAATTTTCTTCTACAACATACTTCCACATTTTATGTTTTAATCATTTCTCACAGGACATGCTAGTTTTGCTGAATTTGTACTACTGCACATGTCATAAATGTCTGGAGATATACCTGAACTTCAGAGATTTTTTGAGAAATGTGATCCTCCTCCTGCTCCCGCACGTCGCCTCCTTGAGAAGGTTCTTTCAGCCCGTTCATTTGCTCCGTAGCAGACCTCTGGGTCCCCGCTTCACATTCAGGCTTTTATGCAAGGAGCCCTGAGCGGGCAGGACATCACCTACACCTGCCGTGGTGCGATGTTTCAGATAGCTTGCCTGATGCTCTTACTGAGATAGCTTGCTCGATGCTCTTACAATGTCTGTCCTTCGTGTCCTTTTGTCTGAAAATGAACGACACAATGACCTGTACGGTTAGTCATTCTAATCTTAACTTGTGAATGGATTTATTATTCATTTATTGATGTTTAAGTCTGCACAACATCCAAGAAGAATCACAGGACAAAATGAAAAGTAGCTAAGAATTCTAAGCTTATTTACTGGAAGTGTGATATCAAACTTTGGTCACAAAAATTTACAAGTAAAAACAAAAACAAACAAACAAACAAACAAAAAACAACACACAAAAATTCAACTTACAATGACAGAAACTTAGTGCAGAATACACAGAAATCAACACGTTCATGTGGCATACTTACAGAAATATTAACAATTAATTATCATGATCTTCGGGAGAAAAACAGTGAATGACTCTAAGGATTTCCAATACCATTTCCACATTATCATCTACCCAGCACCAACATCACTGCACAGCATGTTTTGTTAAATTCAAAGGACAGTATTCACTGTTCCTGAAACACACACACACACACACACACACACACACACACACACACACACACACACACACACACACTCACTCACACAGAGTACCCAACATTAGGAATTGTCTGCAATCCTTGTAAGGACCTCGTAAGGAGCCAAATAACATCACTTGCAGGCCCCCAAGAACCCCTCTTGGCAACAGTCAAGAAGAGGAAGCTGTTGTGGTTCGGGCATGTCATACGCCACAATTCACTGCCCAAAACAGTCATCCAGGGCATGCTGGAAGGCGGCAGACGAAGGGGACGACAAGCCAAATGCTGGATGGACAACATCAAAGAATGGACCAGGATAGATGGCCCTACGCTGATGCGACAGGCAGAGGACAGGGCCGGATGGCGGTGCCTGGCTTCGAGAGTGTCTCTCATCTCTCCTCTACGCCCATCATGGGCAAGAGAATGATGCGAATGATGCAATGCAATCCTTGACAATGCTCATGTGTTTCCAATCAAAAAAACTAAAGAGGCTTTTATATCCTTGAGTAAAATATAGGAATAGGGTGTCTGGGGGATGGAGGGGGCAGTGAGGAGAGCAGGAAGATCTTAAACTTAAAGCCTGATTTTGTTTCCCTGAATGTTCACTCACCCCCACATTTCTTGGGATCTCAAACTTTTCAATACATAAAATGATGTCTGATGCCGGACAGCATAGTGCAACAAAGGGTTCCAAGGTGGCATGTAAATAAGGTCACAGCAAAACTTTTTTTCTTAATTAATTATCCAAACATGCAATGATAACCACCATACATAAAATCAATACATGAATACATAGTGGCACATTTTTAACAGATACAGATGTACATGCATTTTTTTTTCAATCTATAATTTTTTTTCTAATCTTTTACACGGGCACACATACTGAATAAATTCCAATTACTGGCAACAGTCCTGTGTACCAAGGCTGCAGACAACATCCAATGGAAAAGAAAGAGAGTACACAGTATTTATCAACATAACACACATGAACACACACACACTTACGAACACATACATATGATACATAACATAACCATTAGTCCCCTAGAACAAGTAGTAGTTTAATGGAAGGTGACCTTTTCTTTTTTTTAAGTTGCATGATTCATCTCCATTATGGAGAACAACCAAACCCTGGTGCACTTGCCAAATGGCTTGAACTCTTGCATGAGACTGGGCCTTCACACGCAGATGTGAAGCCGTCACAGAGTTTAGGCTGATGTTAAATGGATGAAACCATATTCATGGCAATATGGGATCAAAATAATTATAGTATATAGTATAGTCAGAGCATACTGCATACTACTACTAATGTAGTATGCTCTGGTATAGTGTAGTCGGCTCCAAATGCAGGTAGGCCTTTAGGCCTGTCACCGATTCTTTTCAGGTCTCAGTTCTTTCCTTCTTATAATCTTCTGCTGGTCTTTTGACCTGTAAAGCTATCTACAACTTTTTGCTAAAAACTACTGATCTTTTGATCTGTTGATAAATCAATTTCTGAAGTGGCAGAAATAATGGTTTGCTTGTCACAAATTTGTAAATTTCATGTAGATATGTAAATTGTTGTAATCAAACTCCCACAGCATTCCATATGGTAGAGTTGAGAGAGACAAAGACTGTCAACTGCCTCACTTGTGTATGGTGAAATGCATAAATGTGTTCAATTTCCATGCTGTGCATGTGTGTGTGTGTGTGCGTGTGCGTGTGTGCGTGCGTGCGTGAATGTTCTGAAGATGACTTAGGATCCAGAACAAGACCATCAAATACAACATATACGTGCACATATACACACACACGTGCATGCACACACACACGCGTGCGCACACACACACACACACACACATAAGAATAAAAACAACAACTCCTCCCCCTCACACACCCCCTGGACACACATACACACACACACACACACACGCACACACACACACACACATATATACTCTCTCACACACACACTCACACACCAGTGCTTGCACACTCACGTCTGTGGACTCTCTAATTAACACACTGGCATCACCCCACTGATGAACACACACCAGCGTGCACACTTCTACACTATGTGCTGGGGGCCCTGAGAGATTCAAAGTCTTATCTCAGTTGACATGTGTTTGATCATTTGTGTCTGTTATTGGAAAGGCCTAGTATGAGTTTGCCCCAATCTCAAGGAGTCCTTGCAGTGTTGGACAGCCCTGATGTGGCCCTTTGCGGTCGGCTGGGCTATAAGCAACATTATCTTGCAGTGTTGGCCTTGAGATTATTCAAATGTTTGTTTGGTTGGTGATGTTTCTTGCTCTTCCCATCAGTCTGGATGTGCGGCCACTTCTCTAGATGTTCAGATCTGAAAGACAGTCTATGGTATAGTGGCTTTGCTCTTGTTTGCTGAAGTGATTCTTCTGATTTCTTATCACATGAGACCGGCCAAACTGTAATCCAGTTCTTATCGTTGCATTGCTAGCCAGTGTGTCTGCTCTCTCGTTTCCTTTAACTCCAGCATGTCCAGGGCAGTACATCCATATGAGTCTCTCCAATGGAAGGCTGCGCATTAGCTCACTCCAAGCAGGGATTCACATTCCACTTTTCACTTTCTGAAGTAGGTTCATGGAGTCAGTCAGTATCATGGCTTGTTGAGTTTGAAACTGGCTTGTGGATGAAAGCCAGTGGAGCGCTTGTGTCGCTGCTTCTACCTCCATTGTTAAGACTTGAAGTTGTTAAACTGTGTGCACCATTGTCTTCCTGGATAGTTTGGCCATTTTGCTTCACTGTGTATCCCCAGCCTGACTTACATTTGGTGACAGAACTGTCAGCGTATATTACAATATCATCTTTTGTGCAAAGGTTTTCTACCTGTTTCTGAATTTCTGTGTTGGTTGCCTTCTGGCCATTCTCGACAATGTCTTCCAAGTTCTGGAGCCATGGCAATTTGGTGGAGGTGTTTCAAGTGGTCTGGATACTTCTCCCATTCCTTAGTTTCTTCAGGTTCTGCTAACTGCCACACAATATGTACACTGTCAAACTGCCTGTCCCATCCATGACTTTCCACGTCCTAGCCGAGTGCCCTTTGTTTCCTTGACTGCTGCATGAAGTGGGTTTGGGGGATTTTCAAGTGCTCTGAAATATGACTTCACCTGTTGTAGCTTGTGTCTTGTCTGCATTGAAGGAAGGTCGAGCAGGTATCGCATAGTTTCAACTAGTGTGTCCTTCGTGGTTCCCAGGATCAATCTCATTGCTTCATTTTGAATTCTAATTTGAGAAGGTTGCTGTTGGACAGTGCTGTAAGCTCTAATCCATAATCAATCAATACAAACAACAACAAAACCCTTTGCTTTGAAAGATTGCTGGGCCAGTTATTTGAAATATGCCACCTTACATGTTTAGTTGGAAAGTGTTAAAGATTTCGGATGTTGTGGGTATCACATTCACTTTGATAGAAAGACAATACATGTGGGATCCTTAAACTCCAACCCTTTTCTTCTTTTTTTGTGGTCTAGTCCTAGTTAAGCTTTCTTCTTCTTCTTCTTCTTTGTTATCTGCCCGCCTTCATCAAGTTGAAGATTCTGGCATCTACAAAGGGGTTCCGGTTTGCTGTGGGAGTTTGGGTCATTTTATGCAGTCAGTGCTCACTACCTAACTGCATGGACAGTGGGCAGCTTTGACACACGCTGCTTTGTGTTGACGTCATTCACTGCCATTCTCTCTACGGCAGGCATTTTTTTCCCCCTGTGAGAACGCTAATCAACAAAACGAACACAAAGCGGGTGGACGATGGGGGCCTCTGAACTAGTACATTCGCTGTGCATGATCACACGCAACTCAAAACATATTTCCATTCCAGGGAAACTAAATCCTGATCCAAGAACATTTTAAAAGTGACTGATAACTTTACCTAAACAGTACATACTCGATCATGCAGAATGCCACCAGAGAGACGAATTACATGAAAACCGCACAAATGATGAAGCATTTTGTCAAATTTCAGTCATGTCCATTCGGTTGGGACTGTAAACAACGGATCAATCAAGTCGATGTTATAAAGATTTTGATTGGATATTTTTTTCTCTTGTACCCAATAAAATTTGATTTTTCAGACTGAAGTTCTCCACAAAAGGGGAAGTAAGACTAAACTACTGATACAAGCACACCGCTTGCACTCATTTCACATTAATTTTACTTTAATTTCAATCAAATCGAAGTTACCAGTATTTGTCTCTGTTCGTCCATGTACTTGTCTGACTATATTCAATATCGAAAAGGCTATGCCAGTCTTGAATTAATGTTAATTTGTATTTGTTCATTTCTCCAGTTGTTACTGCTGTGTTGATGTGTCCGGTACGGGTATTATATATAGGCAAGCTTGGAACATCCTTTTTTTTTGGTGGGGGGGGGGGGGGGGGGGGGGGGGGTTCCTTGTTTGTTCTGTATGCTCTGTGCTGTCATATCTGCCAGGCGATTCCGTGTCATAAGCAGCATTCCTTTGGAGTAATGGGTCTGTATTCATTTCATTATGGGAGCAAGAGTTACCCTACTTGTTTACTGTTTCCTGCCTCATTTCATGTTTATAAGAGCAAAAACAGTATTACTGCACCGCCAAACGACGGAACAAATAATTTACAAAACAAATACAGCACGTTTCGACTCTTTGAGGCAAGACAAATACCATCTTGACGATGATAACAAAAGACGAACAGAGTCACTCATCTCTCCGATTTGGATACAAAATCTGGTCTTTGTGAACGACGAAAACTACGGATTGTAACCGAAGTTTGAGGGGAGACAATATGGATTATAATACTAAGATAATGATGACAACAATGATGACGATAAAGTGATAATAATGATAATGAAAATGATAATAATTATGACAATAATAATAATAGTTGCAAATTTAAAAAAGAGGGTATTAGTTCCGCCAGACGAGACAAACAGATTACAGGACAAAACACGATGCATTTTGACCTTTTGGGTCTTCTTCAGGCAAAAACAAACATTTTGGACAGTGAAAACGAAGAACGAGCAACCACTTATCTTCTCATATTCGGCGCAAAAATGAAAAATGTAACGTGACCGTATACAGCCTATACTGCTTAATAATTTTTTTTTTCACTCTGGTTTCTCAATAAACGAGAAAATCTTTAGCCTTTTACTAAACACATCTTTTGAACAGCCTTTCCTTTAATTTAATGCATACCCAGACACTTGCACACGCGCACATGCACACAAATGTGCGCGCATGCACACACACACATGCATATACACATATATGCGTTGTGTGCCTATATACATAAGCAAACACATACATATGTACGCATAGGCCTGCATGTTGAAATAAGTCTACATACCAACCATGCATACAAACATGCTCACACACACACTTGCACATGCATGCACACACCGTCTACACACACACACACACACACACACACACACACACACACACACACACACACACACACACACACACACCAACACACACACACATGCGCGCGCGCGGGCGCGCGCGGGAGCACATACACAGACACGTATACATGCACACACACGCGCGCACGCAAACACTCACAAACATTTATAGGCCAGTGGCTCAAACAATGCCAGGAGAATACCCAAGGTCTGGATGAGATCTACAGACAGAAGTGTGGAACTGAAATGTGAATCCCCACAGTTCCAACCATATCCGACATGTTCATGTCTTGTCTGTTCAGAAGAAAAGGCATTTGTGAAAAGAGCATAGATGCCGAAAGACAAATTGCAAAATAAGGCTGCAAAGAATGTCTGTTCCAAGGAGCAGTCAACATAATGGTCACAATGTACCAAGAGAAAAGACACAAGGATACAGAGAGAAAATGAAAGACGCCCAACAAACAAACAAACAAAACAGAGAGATAACAGATGGCAATGAATACGAGACACAGATACAACAGATGGCTATGAAACAGCAGGCAGACAGACATTAAACGGCGATGAAACAGCAGAAAGACAGACATCAGACGGCGATGAAACAGCAGAAAGACAGACATCAGACGGCGATGAAACAGCAGACAGTCAAAAGAAAAGGATGGAGAAACAGGTGGAGTGACAGCAGACAGAGTCGGAACAACTGACAGACAACGGATGTGAACCATCAGCATACTATCATCAGTTCAAACACACGATAGAAGACCAACACAAAGGACAAGTGACAGAGAACCACAAAAGCACAACATGAAGACGTGTTCTTTGCTCAAATCGTCTCAGAGATACACACACATTTAAAATACAACAAATGGCACTCAGTATACCATCAGGAACCACATCACATGTAAAATCATCAAACACTACATACGTCATCCACTGTCAAAGATGTGGGAGCGTATATACAGCATGTGGGGCAAACAGCACAGACATTACAGAAATGGTTATACTGACATACGTACAACATTAGACATTATTAACAAAACCCTTACCAGGACCTAGACAAACAAACAAACAAGCAAACAAAAAAGAAGACGCAACGACGGATAAACGTTTTTAAGACGAAGGACACAGCATTACTGGCATGCATGCACAGCCATTGAGCATGTTCCCACTTCCAACACGACTACTGGGGAAACGTTGTGAGAGGTTCCAGAGTTGAGGTTCCAGAGCCATCAACTCTTGGCTAAATATCCTGAGGAATTAAATGTGTTTGACCAAAGCGCGGAGCGTTGACTTGTCGTCGTCTTTTCTGAGTTCATCTGATGTTCAGACTTTGCTCTGAGGATTTGCAATAAATGGACCGACAGACGGACGGACGGACAAACGGACAGCTCTCTTAGAAGTTAGTCGGGGCGGAAACCCCCCCACAAATAAATGGTTCTGCCGGAATCGAGCCAACGACCTCCCTGTCGAGGGTCCGCAACACTGATCACCTTGCCACGGCGGCTAGTATCTGAAAAAAATATATGTTTCCTGAATTCCCACCTGCCCAATGTCTTCTACCTCATAGCACGTCATCTCGAAGGGAATACGCCACTCCTAAATCCCAATATACTGATCATATTCAGTTCCAGGAAAAGGCCAAGTCCTTTTCGAAAAACGTGTGTGCCAGTCTGTCGGGTATATTCATCCGAGGGGAGGGGAGGGGAGCGAGGGGCGACGAGGAGACGGAGGGGGTATGGAGATTAAAAGAGAAGGCCGCACGTGGGTGCCACTGTTTTGTTATGCCATTGTGAACCGCGGCGACCCGGCGATGACTCAAGATGACCCCCCCCCCCCACAGAGAGAGAGAGAGAGAGAGAGAGAGAGAGAGAGAGAGAGAGAGAGAGAGAGAGAGAGAGAGGGGGGGGGGGGGGGGGGGGGGGGGGGGGGGGGGGGGGGGGGGATTGGGACGGAAAGTCCGTCCAAACGTAATACTTATTTTCAGGTAGTCTCACAGTCGACTCAACATGACACACTGTCGCAGCTCAATTACCCAGTCATCCAAAAGCAGTCCGACATGTCCACATTACATGAGGACGCCGACGTATAGCCCACCCGATTTGTCCAAACAGTTCGATTTGTCCAATCCCCCCCCCTCCCCCCCCCCCCCCCCCCCCCCCCCCCCCCCCCATTTTTTTCTTTTTGTTCACTAACATGCGCTCTAAATATGGCGTTGGCCGTTCGATTTCCTCCACTGCCACCCATTCCCTGTCTGTCTGCCTTTCTCTGTCTCTCCTCTCTCTCTCCTCTTTGTCAGGGTGGCTGTTTATAACCCCCCCCCCCCCCCCCTCCCTTATTTTGTGATGCCTTTACTACCACCTACGCCATCTTTGAGTCTATCTTCTGTCCATCCTACTTCCCTTGTTCCCTTCCCTCCCCTCCCCCTCTCTCTTTCTCTGCCTAGGCTTGAGCTCCGTCATACCTCCAATTTCTGTCACTGCCGGCAACACTCAGGCGTCGAAAAGGTAGACAGTCTTGAAAACTCGAGCCACACACCGTTGGTTGCAATGTACATTTGTATCGGAGCTGCCATGCACCCACACCCCACAGCATCTGTCTACCCCGGTGACACGCAGGTGCCGGACTCGAACGCAGGCCCGCAAACCACACCTCACATGCACCAAACACTGTTTTATAACACACATGTAAATATGAGCCACGTCGAAACTATCATCATTACTTTTTTTTTTTCATCCTGTCGGCCTCTTCAGGAAACACGGGCATCAGAACAAATTCATTGTTAAGATAATATGTTACAACATACCACACATGTAGCCAAGCCGATGGAAATGAAGGTATACAGCATGGCGACAAACAGGTTGAAAAAAAAACAAGATGCAAAGCATATAAACGTACTCCCAGTTTATCCTGAATACGCGTGAGATATTCCATAAAGAGGATAAACCGTCTTGGGCTGGTGTAACCGTTAGTAATGGCTATTCTGGTAAACATCGGCTATCGTCTGTGACCTAAAATGAACATACTTACAATTTCAGAAAGATCTGCCAAGAACTTTCTGAGATTTTCCATAAAGAAGAAAACCATTATGGGCCGTTAGTAACGGCTCTAACGGTAAACTTAAACATCGGGCATCATCCGTGACCCATAATGAACATATCTACAAATTTTCACAAATATCGGCCACGTACTTTCTGAGATATTCCATAAAGAAGAAAAACTGTTACAGGCCGTTACAGCCGTTAGTAACGGCTATAACGGTAACCTAAAACATCGGGCATCATCAGTAACCCATAATGAAGATACCTGCTAATTTTCACAAAGATCGGCCAAGTACTTTCTGAGATATTCCATAAAGAAGAAAAGCGTTACGGGCCGTTACAGCCGTTAGTAACGGCTATAACGGTACACTAAAATATCGGGCATCATCAGTAACCCATAATGAACATACCTGCCAATGTTCACAAAGATCGGCCAAGTACTTTCTGAGATATTCCATAAAGAAAAAGGAAAAAAAAACCGTTACAGGCCGTTACAGCCGTTAGTAATGCTATAACGGTAAACTAAAACATCAGGCATCATCCTTGATCCATAATGAACATACCTGCTAATTTTCACAAAGATCGGCCAAGTACTTTCTGAGATATTCCATGAAGAAAAACAACCGTTACAGGCCGTTACAGCCGTTAGTAACGGCTATAGCGGTAAACTAATACATCGCGCATTACTTGTGACCCATAATAAACATACCTACAAATTTTCAGAAAGATCAGCCAAATGCTTTCTGAGATATTCTATAAAGAAGAAAAACCGTTACAGGCCGTTACATCCGTTAGTAACGGCTATAATGGGTAAACTAAAACATCGGGCATCATTCGTGACCCATAATCGGATAATATGTCAAGAATAACGGTTTTTAACGGTCAGACTTTGAAACACTGCATGGAAGTGCCATTTGTGTGTGATGACCTTTCTATATACAAAATTTCATTAAAATTCACCAATATATATATAAAATAACGGCAAAAATAACGGTTTATCGGTTATATAACAAGATCATCCAAACCGCTTATAAATTGGCCAAGTACTTTCTGAGATATTCCATAAAGAAGAAAAACCGTTACAGGCCGTTACAACCGTTAGTAACGGCTATAACGGGGCAAACTAAAACATCAGGCATCATCCGTGGACCCATAATGAACATACCTGCTAATTTACATAAAGGTCGGCCAAGTACTTTCTGAGATATTCCATAAAGAAGAAAAACCGTTACAGGCCGTTACAGCCGTTAGTAACGGTTATAACGGTAAACTAAAACATCAGGCTTACCCAAATCGGACAATATGTCAAGAATAACGGTTTTTTAACGGTCAGACTTTGAAACACTGCATGGAAGTGCCATTTGTGTGTGATGACCTTTCTATATACAAAATTTCATTAAAATCCACCAATATATATATAAAATAACGGCAAAATAACGGTTTATCGGTTATATAACAAGATCATCCAAACCGCTTATAAATTGGCCAAGTACTTTCTGAGATATTCCATAAAGAAGAAAAACCGTTACAGGCCGTTACAACCGTTAGTAACGGCTATAACGGGGCAAACTAAAACATCAGGCATCATCCGTGACCCATAATGAACATACCTGCTAATTTACATAAAGGTCGGCCAAGTACTTTCTGAGATATTCCATAAAGAAGAAAAACCGTTACAGGCCGTTACAGCCGTTAGTAACGGTTATAACGGTAAACTAAAACATCAGGCATTATTCGTGACCCATAATGAACATACCTACGAATTTTCAGAAAGATCGGCCAAGTACTTTCTGAGATATTCCATAAAGAAAAAAAAAAACGTTACAGGCCGTTACAGCCTATAGTAACGGCTATAACGAGGTAAACTAAAACATCGGCATCATCCGTGACCCATAATGAACGTAACTGCTCATTTTTACAAAGATCGGCCAAGTACTTTCTGAGATATCCGTAAAGAGAAAAACCGTTACAGGCCGTTACAGCGTTAGTAACGGCTATAGCGGTAAACAAAACATCGGGCATCATCCGTGGCCCATAATGAACATACCTACACGAACGCACGCACGCACCCACTTACACACAGAGACACATGTGCACATGGAGAGAGAGAGGGAGAAAGCGAGCACGCGCTCTGAACACACACACACACACACACACACACACACACACACACACACACACACACAACACACACACACACACATGTATGCACACATACACGCCCGCAAGCACGCATGCACGCACTCACGGAAATGTACAAGTGCACGAGCGCGCGCAGGCGCATACACACATACACACGCACGCACGCACGCAATCAACGCGCGCGCATCTACACACACGTGGTGTGCGTTTGTGTGTGTGTGTGTGTTGTGTGTGTGTGTGTGTGTGTGTGTGTGTGTGTGTGTGTGTGTGTGTGTGTGTGTGTGTGTGTTTCCAAACCACAACACCACCATCACTTATCGGGCATCATCCGTGACCCATAATGAACATATCTACAAAATTTTCACAAATATCGGCCACGTACTTTCTGAGATATTCCATAAAGAAGAAAAACTGTTACAGGCCGTTACAGCCGTTAGTAACGGCTATAACGGTAACCTAAAACATCGGGCATCATCAGTAACCCATAATGAAGATACCTGCTAATTTTCACAATGATCGGCCAAGTACTTTCTGATATATTCCATAAAGAAGAAAAGCGTTACGGGCCGTTACAGCCGTTAGTAACGGCTATAACGGTACACTAAAATATCGGGCATCATCAGTAACCCATAATGAACATACCTGCCAATGTTCACAAAGATCGGCCAAGTACTTTCTGAGATATTCCATAAAGAAAAAAGAAAAAAAACCGTTACAGGCCGTTACAGCCGTTAGTAATGCTATAACGGTAAACTAAAACATCAGGCATCATCCTTGATCCATAATGAACATACCTGCTAATTTTCACAAAGATCGGCCAAGTACTTTCTGAGATATTTCATGAAGAAAAACAACCATTACAGGCCGTTACAGCCGTTAGTAACGGTTTATAGCGGTAAACAAATTTACATCGCGCATTACTTGTGACCCATAATGAACATACCTACAAATTTTCAGAAAGATCAGCCAAATGCTTTCTGAGATATTCTATAAAGAAGAAAAACCGTTACAGGCCGTTACATCCGTTAGTAACGGCTATAATGGGTAAACTAAAACATCGGGCATCATTCGTGACCCAAAAATCGGATAATATGTCAAGAATAACGGTTTTTAACGGTCAGACTTTGAAACACTGCATGGAAGTGCCATTTGTGTGTGATGACCTTTCTATATACAAAATTTCATTAAAATTCACCAATATATATATAAAATAACGGCAAATAACGGTTTATCGGTTATATAACAAGATCATCCAAACCGCTTATAAATTGGCCAAGTACTTTCTGAGATATTCCATAAGAAGAAAAAACCGTTACAGGCCGTTACAACCGTTAGTAACGGCTATAACGGGGCAAACTAAAACATCAGGCATCATCCGTGACCCATAATGAACATACCTGCTAATTTACATAAAGGTCGGCCAAGTACTTTCTGAGATTTCCATAAAGAAGAAAAACCGTTACAGGCCGTTACAGCCGTTAGTAAGGGTTATAAACGGTAAACTAAAACATCAGGCATTACCCAAATCGGACAATATGTCAAGAATAACGGTTTTTAACGGTCAGACTTTGAAACACATGCATGGAAGTGCCATTTGTGTGTGATGACCTTTCTATATACAAAATTTCATTAAAATCCACCAATATATATATAAAATAACGGCAAAATAACGGTTTATCGGTTATATAACAAGATCATCCAAACCGCTTATAAATTGGCCAAGTACTTTCTGAGATATTCCATAAAGAAGAAAAACCGTTACAGGCCGTTACAACCGTTAGTAACGGCTATAACGGGGCAAACTAAAACATCAGGTATCATCCGTGACCCATAATGAACATACCTGCTAATTACATAAAGGTCGGCCAAGTACTTTCTGAGATATTCCATAAAGAAGAAAAACCGTTACAGGCCGTTACAGCCGTTAGTAACGGTTATAACGGTAAACTAAAACATCAGGCATTATTCGTGACCCATAATGAACATACCTACGAATTTTCAGAAAGATCGGCCAAGTACTTTCTGAGATATTCCATAAAGAAAAAAAAACCGTTACAGGCCGTTACAGCCGTTAGTAACGGCTATAACGAGGTAAACTAAAACGTCGGGCATCATCCGTGACCCATAATGAACGTAACTGCTCATTTTTAGAAAGATCGGCCAAGTACTTTCTGAGATATTCCGTAAAGAAGAAAAACCGTTACAGGCCGTTACAGCCGTTAGTAACGGCCATAGCGGTAAACTAAAACATCGGGCATCATCCGTGGCCCATAATGAACATACCTACACGAACGCACGCACGCACCCACTTACACACAGAGACACATGTGCACATGGAGAGAGAGAGGGAGAAGCGCGCACGCGCTCTGACGCACTCATGTACACACACACACACACACACACACACACACACACACACACACACACACACACACACACACATGTATGCACACATACACGCACGCAAGCACGCATGCACGCACTCACGGAAATGTACAAGTGCACGAGCGCGCGCAGGCGCACACACACATACACACGCACGCACGCACGCAATCAACGCGCGCGCATCTACACACACGTGGTGTGCGTTTGTGTGTGTGTGTGTGTGTGTGTGTGTGTGTGTGTGTGTGTGTGTGTGTGTGTGTGTGTGTGTGTGTGTGTGTGTCTGTGTGTGTGTTTCCAAACCACAACACCACCATCACCTTTGTAGTTTGTTCCGCATCTCTCTCTCTCTCTCTCCTCTCTCTCTCTCTCTCCTCTCTCTCCTCTCTCCTCTCTCTCTCTCCTCTCTCTCTCTCTCTCCCCCTCCCTCTCCCTCTTTCGCTTTCTCTTTCAGTCTCTCTCTCTCAATCTCTGTGACAAGACAGACAGAGAAAAAGGCAGATCTGAACATATTCAACACAATTGCAGCGACGTAGCGACTGCAACAGAGCAGCGGCAGGAACAACAACAACGACAACAACAACAACAACAACGAAAACAGCAGCAACAACAACAACAACAACAACAACAACAACAACAACAACGGGAGAAACAATAGCTGCAATAATTGCACTGAAGAAGAAGAAGAAGAAGAAGAAGAAGAAGAAGAAGAAGAAGAAGAAGAAGAAGAAGAAGAAGAAGATGATGATGATGATGATGATGATGATGATGATGACTATGATGATGATGATGACGATGATGATGTTGATGAGAAAAGAACACGAGAGAGATAATCATACAGTGATTATGAGAGAGAGACAGAGAGAGAGAGAGAGAGAGAGAGAGAGAGAGAGAGAGAGAGAGAGAGGGGGGGGGGGGGGGCAGAGAAAAAGAGATGACCGAGTGACTGACTGACACACTGACTTACAGAGTGTGTTGGTCAGAGTTCGTATAAGAAAGGAAAAAGATGCGAAGCATATAAACGTACTCCCAGTTTTCCAAACCGCTTATAAATCAGCCAAATGCTTTATGAGATAAGAAATAAAGTCAAAATAACGGTTTTAACGGTTATTTAACCGATGTACACTTTTGAAACCGGTATTTTAGTCCTCACTGGGCTAAAGCCTGTGTACATACCAAATATAATCCAAATCGGACAATAATTATGTCAAGAATAACGGGTTTTAACGGTAAGATTTTGAAACACTGCATGGAAGTGCCATTTGTGTGTGATAACCTTTCTATATACAAAATTGCATTAAAATCCACCAATACATAAAAAATAACGGCAAAATAACGGTTTATCGGTTATATAACCGATATACACTTTTGAAACCAGTATTTTAGTCCTCACTGGGCTAAAGCCTGTGTACATACCAACTTTCATCCAAATTGGACAATATGTCAAGAATAACGGTTTTAACGGTCAGATTTTGAAACACTGCATGGAAGTGCCATTTGCGTGTGATAACCTTTCTATATACCAAATTTCATTAAAATCCACCTATATATAAGAAATAACGGCAGAATAACGGTTTTTTAACGGTTGTTTAATCCATTTTCAGCATTACATCACTTACATATGGACAGAGGATCCGATTTGTCACAAGATCATCCAAACCGCTTATAAATTGGCCAAGTACTTTCTGAGATATTCCATAAAGAAGAAAAACCGTAACAGGCCATTACAACCGTTACTAATAACGGCTATAACGGGGCAAACTAAAACATCAGGCATCATCCGTGACCCATAATGAACATACCTGCTAATTTTCATAAAGGTCGGCCAAGTACTTTCTGAGATATTCCATAAAGAAGAAAAACCGTTACAGGCCGTTACAGCCGTTAGTAACGGTTATAACGGTAAACTAAAACATCGGGCATTATTCGTGACCCATAATGAACATACCTACGAATTTTCAGAAAGATCGGCCAAGTACTTTCTGAGATATTCCATAAGGAAGAAAAAGCGTTACAGGCCGTTACAGCCGTTAGTAACGGCTGTAACAGTAAACTAAAACGTCGGGCATCATCCTTGACCCATAATGAACATACCTACAAGTTTTCAGAAAGATCGACTCAGTAGTTTTGTCTGGAGCGAGTGGAACACATTTTGACCACGGACACACAGACAGACAGACAGACAGACACATACACACACAGACAGCATTTCTTCGTTCCCATTCTAAAGTACTCCCTGTTCTTTAAGAACTGGGAGTACAAAAACCCAACACATTTCCAGAAGTTACATGCTCCAGCCCGACAGTGAAACTGAGTCAACTGAACACCGGCCGTGCACGGAAATCTTTCCCCTATAGATGAATAACCGCGGTTGACAGTGCGTGTGCGTGCGTGCGTGCGCGCGCGCGCGCGTGTGTGTGTGTGTGTGTGTGTGTGTGTGTGTGTGTGTGTGTGTGTGTGTGTGTGAGAGAGAGAGAGAGACGCTTCAGACGCTTCAGAATCATTTTTATTGACAATGACAAAATACAGTCTTCATGTCAAGGGGGCTATCATTAATGCAGCGTCAAGAATTTATGAAACAAAAAATGTATAGTACATTACAAACATGATTCCCGGTATTGATCTATCTGGGAATAATAAAGTTAACGTCAAACAAAAGATCACCAAACATGGGCCTAAATGACCAGCTATGACATACGAAGAACCAAAGCACTGTCTCACAAGGAAACAGCAACAGACATTTTTTCTCTCTGATATCATAACATTCAGCAATATATTTAGCAAACCGACGAAGAATATTTCCATCATCAGAAGAAAGTAGTTCAATCAAAGTATATGGTCTTTCTGGCATCAAATTAAACAGTTTTGATTTTTTCCTTTTATCTTCATATGCCTTACATTGAAATAAAAAGTGCTCTTCATCTTCCTTACTGTTATCTGGACACAACACACAAACATCATCAACAGAAACTTCATTGCAAAACCATTTCTTATTTGCTTTGAAACCGAGGGTCCGACTTCTAAATCTGGCCAATATGCTTCTATGCCATTTATTAGTAACAGATTTCAAAAACATTTCCGGCTGAAGAATACTTTTAAAGGAATAAAACCATGAATACTTGTCATTTTCTTCCATTTTTGAATGCCAATTCTGTTTGTAGCAGGCTATCAAGCGATCCTTAAATTCTGACATAAATGTCCTTTCGTTCCCTACCTCTTTGCTAAGCCACACAATACCAAACCCATTAATAGTTAACACATGTTTTACTTTACTAACCCAGTTGAAGTGTCCACTTTCCATTTGTAAATATAGCATATCATATGCTTGTCTACATAGCCTTGACGTTGGAAGTTGTGTCAATTTTAACCAATACTTAATAGATTTTGAAAACGTTTGAATAAATAAAGGATATCTTCCAGAATCACCATAAGCCATTGTGTTTGATGAATGCAGTGGAATGTTCATGAATCTTTTTATAGCCATAGTATGCACCTTCTCCCTTTCCAAATTTTCTTCTAATCCCCAAACTTCTGCAGCATAAGTCAGCATAGGCGCTATTTGTGAGTCAAATAGCTTCCAGAACAAAGAAGGCTCAATGCCATTAAGTCTTTTCATGCATCTTAGAATTTCTACAACCCCCTTCTTACCCTTTCTGCCGATTTCACGCCACCCTGCATTTAGACTTAAACGAGTTGTAAATAACATCCCCAAAATTTGTAACTATTGGTTACTTTTATTTCTACATCTCCATACCACCACTTTTCATACTGGGATAAATAACCACCCATACGAAAGATAATAATGTTTGTTTTCTCTAGATTAACACTTAATTGAAGTCTATCTGCTTCATTTTTTAAAACATTTATTTGATTTTGTAAACCAACAACAGTACTAGAGAGCAAGATTACATCATCTGCAAACAAAAGCATAAACAGTTCCACAGCACCTGCAATCAACTGTATACCATGTTTGCCTTTATGTGACATTTCTAAAGCTATCTCATTAATAAAAAATGCAAACATCTGAGGGCTCAATATACAACCTTGCTTCACTCCTCTCGGACAATCGAATAAGTCACTGTACAATCCTTTCTCACGAACACATGCTAAAACTGAATGATATACACCACGAAGAGCATAGTACAATTTTCCTTTAACCCCTGTTTTTCTAAGAACTTGCCACAACACATTTCTATTAACAGAATCAAAAGCCTTTTTAATGTGATGGTGTCGAGGGTAAGGGGTGTGCAGGTGAAGACAGGCAGATGGTGAGAAGTGCAGGAACCAAGGGACAACAGCCAGTCAAGAAGACGCAGTGGAGTTTTTCTTCTTTTATTTCTCTCCCATGGCTAGGAGCTCAAACCAGGAACGCAGCCTGGGAACTCTCTCGCTCTCAGCACTCAGTGCACTGAGTGCGCCCTCCCTCTGCCTCTCACGCCAGTCGCTCACATCATGGAACTCTAGGGGAACTCTCTGCTCCATTCTCACACCACGCTCTACTTTTATAACACCGTACCGGACCGCAAAGCCAGCACCACGGTGCGAAGACGAAACGAGCCTCGCGAGGCCGGAACCAACAGAATTTTGTGTTTTCTATGGCAGCTTCCGTGTTGTCTGGCTCGCTGTCCGTTCAAACTATCAACACATATTTACTATCGATGAAAACCTCAGAACACAAGGAATAAAATGCAGCAAGTCACATTTGACAATTTTGTTCCTGTACTAAATCATTGCTGATTAATGTCCCAGAGTGAAGCCACTTTTAACAAGCTTACGTCATATTTTCCTTTATTTCGATGAAAAATACTAAACAGCGTGAAATAATTTTGTAATGAATAAAAAGCTGGCATCTCGCTCTTTTGATACATATAAATTTCATTATCCAAGATGCCGTCCAAGCGGAGAACTTTGCGTTTAAAGTTTGATAGAAAACACAGCTGACTTTTCACTTCGCCGGGCCGTCCGGCTCCTACTTTTGACACAATTTTCAACTGAAAAATACTCTGTTGAAACGGTCTGTTAAATAATAAATTCTACACATTTTCAGTTGTATTCATAACAGAAATGGAGTCATAAGCAAGATTTCGATCGGGAAGTCCGAATTTCATGAAACGACAATTCAGATCAAAACTCCGACAGTAAACAAAGAAGGCGACTCGCTAAAGGGACCGGCGCTGTCAGTCATTTCGTATAGTCGCAAGCTTGTACAGAAAAGATCATAGCATGCGATATACGAAATGAAAGCTTATGGACTTTACTTTTAACATGCATATTCAGATTCTTCAGTTTCCTCTTACTTTTTGTAAAATCAAGAATTATTCAATGTTCATTCGACAGACAATTGAAAATGGCGCCAAGATTGCTCGTGCGAAATACCAGTTTAGAGAAAATATGGGCTTCTCAGCCCAGTACGGTTGTAATGAATCGAATACATTAATTTTTGTGACTTTAGTGACGTACATACAACTATGTAGGTTCTGAGGTATTCATGATTTAAAGAATTTACACAAAAAAAAAGGAGATTCGACCAAGGGAGGTAAGGGGAAGATAACTCTCGAACAAAACATTTTCATCCACGAAAAGTAACCAAAATAAAAACAAACACTGTTAGCACCCGGCTACATCCCCCCCCCCCCCCCCCTACTCTGTTACAACCAGCGTCCTCGCTGACATAAAATGACAGAGTCATCAAGTACAACACATAAATCAATGGGGAAAACTGGAGCTTTAGACCTCAAGTCTGGAGAGGCATTTCTTCCTAAACAAACCCTTTTATCAGTGTATCAAAACAAAACATCAAAACATTTTCTCTCTCTCATTCTTTGTATTCATATCATTCCAACTAACGAGAGCTTGCTTTTTTACAAGGCTTCTGAAAGTCGGCAGATTCGCATTGACTAGAATGGGCATATAATTTAAACAAAATTCCAAAATATCAAATACAAAATGACTAGAAAGGATTTGTTTTCTGGACAAAACCCAAATTTTGGGCACCATAAAATGACTTTAATGGAGTTGTTATTTAAAACAAAACTCCGAAAGGTCAGGTTCCAAAATGACTAGGAAGGATTTGTTTTTCAAACGAATCCAAAACATTGGGTAGGCACCGAGTGACAACAATGGACTTGTTATTTGAACAAAATTCCAAAATGTCAAGTACCAAAATGACTTAGAGAGGATTTGTTATTTAAAACAACATTCCAAAGGATTTGTTTTTTCAAAAAAATCCAAAACATTGGGTAGGCACCGAGTGACAACAATGGACTTGTTATTTGAACAAAATTCCAAAATGTCAAGTACCAAAATGACTTAGAGAGGATTTGTTATTTAAAACAACATTCCGAAGGATTTTTTTCAAAAAAATCCAAAACATTGGGTAGGCACCGAGTGACAACAATGGACTTGTTATTTGAACAAAATTCCAAAATGTCAAGTACCAAAATGACTTTTAAATGGAGTTGTTATTTAAAACAACATTCCGAGAAAGTCCGGTACAAAATGGCTAAAAAGGAATGATCAAACTCCTTAGAGTCAAGCATTGGGTACCAAACGACAACAATGGGCTTGTTATTTGAACAAGATTCCATAAAGTCCGGTACAAAATGGCTAAAAAGGAATGATCAAACTCCTTAGAGTCAAGCCCCCAGGAAAACATGGACTAGGGTAGGTTTTTTCGTTTTGGACAAAGTTTCCCCAAGAGTCACACAACGTAGTTTTCTCTTGGTCATTACTGTCGACTTTGAAAAACAGAGGAGTACATCATTTTACGTCTTTGGGGAACAATCGATATGTACTGTTTATACAAAAAAAAAGAAAGAAGACAACATTAAAATGTCACAAGGTATTAGAAAAAAGTAGTCCACAACACCTCTTTTCAGGAGGTATTTAACAAGAAATCAGTCCTGGAGTATGAAAACTGTCCCTGAGAACATCTGACCAAGTCAGTTAACTATGCAAGCGTTCAGCCATCTAGGCGGGCACTGAGGGTATACTTTTTTGTTGGTTTCTCTACCAGACGCGTAGACCACCGTGGGGCTGGCGTAGGTGGGCCAGTAGCACATTGGAGAACGGGAGAGCAGCGCGATGTGGTCACCCCGGTCACAGCGTCTCACACCACCCCTGAAGAGGCCAGGAAGGAAGCCCAAAGGTGGATGCAGGACTGCAGTGCCGACGGCGACATCCTCCACACGGCTGGCAATGCTGCCGTCGCCCCACCTCAAAGTCAGCCAGAGGTACCCACAGCCACAGTCGCCAGCCCGAGGCAGGAAATCCAGCAGCCACCACCTGCACGGCCACCACTGCAGGTCCGCAGCCGTGTGACGGGCACACAGCACCCAGGACGACGGCCCAGGCGGAGGCGACGGAGGTCGGCACCTGTGAAAACTGGGGACAAACCCCAGTCCTCTGCCCCTGCCAGCAGCCAGAATGCTGACAAGCGACATGGCCCAGCAGCACCCAGGCGACAGGCAAAGTCCATTTTGCCTCAGCTGTCACCAGGGAGATGCGCCGACTGCAGCAGGAGGATCCATCCATCGGGCCAGCTCTCTCTCCTCCCGGCCAGAGAAGCCCGCAGCTGGCGAGAATAGGGAGCTGATGCAGGGGGTGCAGAGGTAGTTGGCTGGCCATGGTGTCCCGTCCTCTTGGGCTGTGTCTCCCTGGTCCTTCTGTCTCCGATCCTGCTCGCAGCGCCAGTTGTGATGGTGTCGAGGGGTAAGGGGTGTGCAGGTGAAGACAGGCAGATGGTGAGAAGTGCAGGAACCAAGGGACAACAGCCAGTCAAGAAGACGCAGTGGAGTTTTCTTCTTTTATTTCTCCAGGTATATTCTGTACCTGACCTTCTTGGAATGTTTAAAATAACAAATCCTTGCAAAGTCATTTTTAGTACCTGACATCTTGGAATTTTGTTTAAATAACTAGTCCACTACTGTCACTTGGTACCTGATTTGGATCTTCATGAATTTCTCTTCCCAGTCATTTCTGGCATCTGACTTTTTGAATTTTGTTTAAGTAACAAATTCTTTCAAGTCATTTTGGTATCCGACATTTTGGAATTTTATTCAAATGATAAGTCCATTATTGTCACTTGGTACCTAACCAGTGCTTTGGGTTTTAACACATTTTGCCTAATGATTTCTTCTGACCTCCTGGAATTTTGTTTTAAGTATCAAGTCCAGTTTAGTCACTTGTGTACCCAAAGTCCGGGTTTTTGTTCATGAAAGGAATCCCTTGTAGTCATTTTGTATTTGACTTTTTGGAATTTTTGTTAAAATACATGTCCATTCTAGTCAGTGTGAATCTGCCGACTTTCAGGCACCTTGTTTAAAAGAACAAGCCCTTGTTGGTAGTCAGAGTAATGTGGATGCAAAGAATGAGAGGGAGAACAAGATGTTTTGACGTTTTGATGTTTTGATGCATTGATGTAAGTGGTTTGATTTGGGGGTAGCCATGCCCCTAAACACTTGATAGCTGATGCTTCATTTTTTTTCATTGATTGATTTTTGCACTCCTACTCGATAACTCTTGTTATTTTCATGTCATTTTGTGCCAGCGAGGACGCTGGTTGTAACAGAGTAGGGGGGGATGTAGCCGGGTGCTAACAGGGTATATATAGTCTTTACGGTTAGAAACGCGACAAAATCAAGAGGCAAATTGCAACGAAAACTTTAATATGATACCATTTCATTCACAGTAGACATATTTCAAAGCGGTTTTTTGCATAGCATTGATTGAAATTTGATCTTTTCAGATAAAACTAAGCACGTATTGTCACTGTAAAGTTTTCAAGAGTTTTCGCCCTTGGATCCAGGCACCCGCGCAAAGGCCTCAATATCGGATGTGGCCACCTCCAGCAATCACGGTGAGATTGCACCGATTTGGCATGGAGTTGACAAGTCGATCAAGAAAGGCCTGAGGGACTTGGTTCCACTGACGCTGGATCTCCCGTCTCAGAGCCACAGCATTGTGAGGGCGGTTGGGCTGCTCGTTGATGCGGCGTTTCAGGAAGGCCCACAACTGTTCGATAGGGTTCAAGTCTGGACTTAGAGCAGGCCAGTCTATCATCTGGACATTGTTCTGCTGAAGGAAGGCTTGTGTGACCTGTGCTCTGTGGGCCGGGGCGTTGTCTTGCTGGAAAACATATTGGCGGCGTCTTGCAAACAAGGGCACTACGACAGGGCGCAGGACCTGTGCTATGTAGCGAAGGGCAGTGACTCCACCGCCACGACCTGGCTGCAGGTTGAAGAACACTGGTCCAATGAGTCTGTTGCCACACATTGCCCCCCACATCATGACGGACTGGCCGCCCCACAGGTTGTGCTGCTGCACGTACTGACCAGCAAAGCGCTGGCCACGAGGACGATACACGTAAACACGCCTGTCAATCTGATCCAGACAGAATCGAACCTCGTCGCTGAACACGACAGTTCTCCAGTTTGTGTTCCTGTGCCTGTGAACCCAATTCAAGCGGGCAGCACGATGCTGTGGCGACAGATAGTGACCATGGTAGGGTCGGCGGCAGTACAGCTGGTGGCGTCTGAGAAGCTGCAGGATGATGCTGGGGCGAATTACCCTGTTGCCGGGTCCATGAATCTGTCGTCCCACTGAAGAGGCACTTTGGAAAGGGTTTGCCCTGAAGCTACGCACCACATATCGCTCCTGGCGAGCAGTGAGGACGCGTGGCCGACCAGGTCTGGGGGCATCACGAACAGTCCCAGTGGCTTGATGGCGATTTGCAAGACGATAAATGTTCGACCGGTGCACATTTAGCGCCCTAGCGACGTCTTGCACTCTGTTTCCAGCCTCCAACGCTCATGTGACGTCATACGCGGCATCCTTTGGTGTTGTGGTGTTGAGGGAGAAAGTAACCTTTTTTGCGAGTTGTTTTTTACCCACTGACACCAAACATTGTGGCTTTGCATTTTACTCACCTGTAGTGTGTCCTCTGCTTTTTCACGAGGACACAATTTTCACGTGAATCTGACCTCAGTTAACGACACAGTGGCACTTTGCCGAGTAAGGTGAAAATGCGGCAACTTGGGGACAGGGCCATAACTCCGTCCGTGACTAAGTGATCTGCCCGGCTTTTTCGTGATCAGAACAGAAAAGGCCTAGTTGCACTCAGACACATTTTGCAGTTTGTACAATAACCTGCCAGGCTATGTCGGATTTTCCAAATATTGCAACATTTTGGAGCGGCCGTGTCGCGTTTCTAACCGTAAAGACTGTACTTCTATCGGTTACCTTTCGTGGATGAAAATGTTTTGTTCGAGAGTTATCTTCCCCTTACCTCCCTTGGTCGAATCTCCTTTTTTTATTGTGTAAATTCTTTAAATCATGAATACCTCAGAACCTACATAGTTGTATGTACGTCGCTGAAGTCACAAAAATTAATGTATTTGATTCATTACAACCGTACTGGGTTGAGAAGCCCATATTTTCTCTAAACTGGTATTTCGCACGAGCAATCTTGGCGCCATTTTCAATTGTCTGTCGAATGAATATTGAATAATTCTTGATTTTACAAAAAGTAAGAGGAAAACCGAAGAATCTGAAGATGCATGTTAAAAGTAAAGTCCATAAGCTTTCATTTCGTATATCGCATGCCTATGATCTTTTCTGTACAAGCTTGCGACTATACGAAATGACTGACAGCGCCGGTCCCTTTAGCGAGTCGCCTTCTTTGTTTACTGTCGGAGTTTTGATCCAAATTATCATTCTACGAAATTCGGACTTCCCGATCGAAATCTTGCTAATGACTCCATTTTTGTTATGAATACAACTGAAAATGTGTAGAATTTATTATTTAACAGACCGTTTCAACAGAGTATTTTTCAGTTGAAAATTGTGCGCCGACGGCCCGACGAAGTGAAAAGTCAGCTGTGTTTTCTAGTAATTTTTAATAACAGAAATCTCCACTTAGACACTGTCTCGGAAAATGAAATTTATATGTATAAAAAGAGCGAGATGCCAGCTTTTTATTCATTACAAAATTATTTCACGCTGTTTAGTATTTTTCATCAAAATAAAGGAAAATATGACGTGAGCTTGTTAAAAGTGGCTTCACTCTGGGACATTAATCAGCAATGATTTAGTACAGGAACAAAATTGTCAAATGTGACTTACTGCATTTTATTCCTTGTGTTCTGAGGTTTTCATCGATAGTAAATATGTGTTGATAGTTTGAACGGACAGCGAGCCAGACAACACGGAAGCTGCCATAGAAAACACAAAATTCTGTTGGTTCCGGCCTCGCGAGGCTCGGTTCGTCTTCGGCACCGTGGTGCTGGCTTTGCGGTCCGGTACATGCTTATAAAAGTAGAGCGTTGTGTGAGAATGGATCAGTGTTCCCTGATGTGAGCGACTGGCATGGAAGGCAAATAAAAGGAGAAAACTCTGCTTCGTCCACTGCGTCTTCTTGACTGGCTGCTGTCCCTTGGTTCCTGCACTCCTCACCATCTGCCTGTCTTCACCTGCACACCCCATACCCCTCCACACCATCACATTAAAATCAACAAAAGCAACATACAGTTTAGTATTTTTCTTTAAGCACTTTTGGACTAAAGCATATAATGTGAAAATATGATCAACTGTACTGTACCCTGACCTGAACCCCGCCTGCTCTTCCCCAATTTTCCTCTCTTTTTCAGCCCATTGTGTCAATCTCAGAGAGAGAGAGAGAGAGAGAGAGAGAGAGAGAGAGAGAGAGAGAGAGAGAGAGAGAGAAGTGTGTGTGTGTGTGTGTGTGTGTTTGTGCGCGCGTTGTGTATGCATGAGCACGTGGCTATGTGTTCGTATGTGCGTTGTGTGTATGTGTAGTGTAAAGCTTGTAATTTAACTTGTGTCTATATTTTTTGTCTGAAATTGATATTGTCTGTGAAACCGGTTATGTGCAACACAGGAACAGCCGCGGGTGAGAGAGAGAGAGAGAGAGAGAGAGAGAGAGAGAGAGAGAGAGAGAGAGAGAGAGAGAGAGAAGAGAGAGAGAGACATTCATGAAACCAAGACAAAAGTCAACGTACCAGTCAAACTGTTCGACAGAGCGGGCGGCTGTCGGAAGCTCTGTTTATCTCGTCCATTTGGACAAATCGGATCTTTGGTTAAATCGGGCTAGAGCACACACTGATACAGCGCCCGCGCGTACGTTTTGAAGCGTAGAGAACTGGTAGACACCAATACCCGCGAGTTAGGCCAACGGCTCAAGCGCCAAGGAAGATCTTTTCCAAGTCGGGAACGCCGCTGTCAAATCTAGTAATACCCCCATTTCACTGAACGCCAATCCGTTCCCGCTCCGAAAAAATGGCAAAATCAGCAACAAACGGGACTAGAGCAGGAATTAAACGCATGGAGCGGGAACCCATCTTTGTTATGCGGCAGTGAACGGGAATTAGCCGTTGTAGTCGGGAAGAGCGGGAGTGATCTTTGAACATGTTCAAAGACAAGCCCTGATCTCCCCGATCAAAACTAGAGCGGCGTTAGAGCGTATGTTGATCGGCATCAACGCAGGTTCACCGGGAACGCATCGTATCTCGAGCGGCTTTTGTCGGGAACATCTGGACTACAACGTAACTTGAGCGGTGAAAAAGTAGTCGCCCCGATGTATCCAAGATCGCCCCGATTAAAGCGCGTTGCACCATTCTGTTCCCGCTTTGCGCCGATCGTGTGTGCATTGCCACACAGAGCGACATCGGTAAAGATTGTCTCATGCTTTGCTGCTGCTGTAGTTACGTTCCGTTCCCGGCCAACAGGATGCGATGACGATCTACCCACACTCCATTTCCGCTCTCACCGCTATATAAGGACCCGTTCCAGTTGTTTAACGATTTCTGCTCCCCGAATGGAAACTCTGAGAGAAGCATCATGAAACGACATAGGCCTGCCTCAAAGACTGGGAGAGCCTCCAAGGCAAGGCGCCATGGGGAGCGGAACCATCGCCTGCTTCCACCCAGCAAGATGACAACATTCCTGCAAGTAAACAAGCCAAGGAAGAAGCCACCCAACAATCAGACAGCCAGGAAAGAAACACAGCCAAGAAACCCAGGCTTCACACACGTCTCACCAATGAGGAGGAAGTGTGCATGGCAGAATTTGTTTCTGCTCACGAGTGCCTCTATAACAAAAAAATCAGAGACTGGATGAACAAGGCTGTGAAGGACAAACTATGGCAAAACCAGGCTGAGAAGATGGGCAAGAGTGTGAATGAGATACGGACCTGGTATGACAGCATACGTACGAGGCTGAGCCGCCTCCGAAGGACCAAGTCCGGCCAAGGTGATGAGGAATTCACAGAGCGTGATTGCTGGATCTATGACAGCTTCCAGTTCCTTGTCCCACACATTGTGGAGGTGAAGCGCAGAAACCTGGTTGGCTTCAAGGGAAAGATAGCATCCAAGGGCACAGCCACAGCAGCCACAATAGCCACAGCCACAATTACAGCAGCAACAGCACCAGCCACATTGTCGACTCCACGTACTGAAGCCACAGATGTCGGACAGACAGAAGACATGCCAGGGTCCTCATAGGCCCTGCATGATCCTGGTCACATGCCAACCAGCACAACACCATCCACCACCACAGTCTCCAGGCCCAAAACTTCACGCATAGCAAGTGAGCATGAGCTAATATCTTCCCTGGCTTCATCCACAGAGAAGCAAAACCAGCTGTTGGCACTCTCACAACAGCTTCTGCAGCAGTTCAGACCTGCCTCCTCAGGTGACCGAGAGTGTCACAACTTCTGCGAATGGGTGTCCAGCTGCCTGCGTCAGTTGCCAAGGGATTTATACAGAAGAGCACAAAGGGACATTTGTGTCTGCCTGCAACGCTACACAGAGGAGCAGGATCAGCGCAAGGAACAGCAGCAGCTGCAGCATCAACAGCAGTGCATGCAACAGGGTTGGCAGCCACCACCCAGTCAGTGGCCTCATCAACCTCAAGGTCAGACTGTGTCTGTGTGGGGGTCCCAGGAGGCAGGATGGGTGCAGCAGCTGTTTCCTGGACAGCAAATCTGCAGGCCAGAGCAGCAGCAACAACAACAACAACAGCCAGCAAGATCCAGCAAGTGTCCAACTACGTCCACACCAAGACCAAGTACGGACAGTTCCAGTGGCACACCATACATCAACCTCAGCAGTGTTTGCCGAGCGTTTGGGGTTGGCAACGACTCACAGCTGCATGACCAGCCACAGGAATCTTGGGACACCGATCCAGAGACACATGATGACCAGGAAAAGTGCACAGAGACACTTATGCATTGACTTTATTTTTTCATATTTTGCAATAAACTGTAATAAATTTGTTTTGCGTGTACTGATGATTTGCCATGATTAAAATACGTTTTCCAGTTGATTTGCTTATTAGTCATAAATAAACGTCTGTAATGAACAGGTGTTATGATAACGAAATTAAATGTTAAGTTTTACTGATGATTCGTTATAAATACATTAAACATTAGTTTACTTTGGACTCGAAATAAGCATGTTATGATAAATAAAAATACTTGTAATGATATTTTAGTTTACTTTTCACTTGTAAGAAAATGTATGACGAATAAAGATGTTTCGCATACATACGGTTAATATACAATACATAAAGAGCATGGCATCCATATACATTTTTTCTTTATTTTATGTAATGACTGTTATCCATTATGACAGTGAGTAAAACGACAAAAACAATGTTGTATATTTATATTTCGCACTCACACAAAATATGTGATGAAATACGGATTACGAAGTGTTTCAGCACCACAATTATTGCATCAGTTTATTACAGCACGACAATATTTCAGTCTTTTTATGATTACCTTTAAATCATACATGAATACAATGAATGTCTTCACAAAGAAATACAGTTTCAAAACACACTTTCATTTATTAGCATAACTCTAACAGCGCCACAATTATTCCATCAGTTTATTACAACAAAACAATATTTAAGTCTTTTTATGATTACCTTTAAATTATACATGAATACAATGTATGTCTTCACAAGGAAATACAATTTCAAAACACTCTTTCATTTGTAAGCATAATTCTAAATTGGAACATTTACATCGTATTACAATAAACTAAATGGAGTACAACGTAAAACTCTAGTTGTTTCTGGGACGAATCATTGCATCTTGCCACTCCACAGATCCAGCTGGACTGTTGAAGTATAGTCTCAGGTATTCCCGCTGTCTCTTGGCTTCTACAGTGTCCCTGTTTGGTCCCACAACTGTGTGGAGGTCATGCATGTTAGCATTTACTATCCATTGGCCAGGAATGAGGTTGTGCTGAACATCTTCTCCATCCACTTCTGCATTCTGTAGAGCAGGATACCTCATCCTCATGATGTTGTGGAGGCAGACAGCTGCTTCTACGATGTCCCTGACAACTTCTGGTCCCTGCTGGAGAGTAGTTAGCAGTGCTTGCCACCTGCTCGCAAGAATGCCAAAGGCATTCCCACCACACGTCTTCCACGGGACAGTCTGTAATAATTGGTGCTGAGCTCCTGATCTGTCATGCCTCTTTTACAGTAGGGCTTCATCAAGTATGTACACAGAGCAAATGCATCATCTCCGAGGATGAAGTATGGCATATCCCTGTCATCATTTATCATAGGCCCAGAATCTGGGAAACCAATTGATGCATCCTCAATACATTCTTTCATCTCTGAGGCATTGAAGATTTGAGCATCTGACATGTGACCCATGCCACGACAGTCGATCCACAGGAACTGGTAGTTGGCATCAACCAGTGCTGACAAAACAATCGAGAAAAAACCATTGTAGTTGTGGTACAGTGATCCACAACCTGGAGGTTTCCTAATGGCCACGTGTTTCCCATCCAAAGCGACAACCTGGAGGTTTCCTAATGGCCACGTGTTTCCCATCCAAAGCGACAACCTGGAGGTTTCCTAATGGCCACGTGTTTCCCATCCAAAGCGACAACCTGGAGGTTTCCTAATGGCCACGTGTTTCCCATCCAAAGCGCCAACCTGGAGGTTTCCTAATGGCCACGTGTTTCCCATCCAAAGCGCCAACCGCATGGGGCACGTTCCACTTCCTTTCAAAATACCTAGCAATGTCCTTCCATGCCTGCGGTGAAGAAGGACAGGGGATGACTTCATCTTTGTACTCCGCCACAATGGCGCGACACACCTCAGGGAGGAAGTTTGCTATGGTGTGGCGTGATACCCTGAAGTCATATGAGAGAGATGGGTACTTGTCTCCGGATGCCAGGTGCCTGATGGTAACTGCCAGCTTCAATCCTGGTTCCAAGGCCTGTCTGAAGTTGGTGTTTTGCTTGGAAATTCTTGCGGTCAGTGTCTGGAGCAACTCATCAAACATTTCAGGGGGCATTCTCAGGTAGTTGAAGAATGGTGAGGTGTCTTCTACTCTCATTTCTGCCATGAGAGTGTCATATTGTCCAAACTGAAGTCTCCTGTCTGCAGAGAGCCATGGCCTCACCCAGAAAGCCTTGCGCCTTTTCCTTCTGTTTTCTCTCATCATCTGTACCATGATATGTTGTTGGTGGACAATGGCCTGTTGCTGAAAAACCAGTAGCATGTGAAGAACAACATGCTGAGGATCCATGTTTCTCCCTTTAGTATGAGGCAAACAATTGACACAGCAGCACTGATCAGGCGCCGTTTTATAGGAAATCGGGGAGAATTTTTGCCGTCTAGAGCGCATGTGTGTCGTAACTCCAGTGGCATGAACGTGAGTACATCGTATTGAATCGTATCTAGATTGGTATAATCGTGTTTACAGCGGCATCGCATCGTCAGTAAACGTCAGTGAATGGGAAGAGAGTGGCATTAGTCGTAGGTGGGTCGGCAGTGAGTGTGCCTGGAGCGTAGCTAGAGCCCAAGTGGCGCCTATTGAATCGCAAAGAACGGGAATGGTTCCTAGTTTGAGCTGGAACAAATCGGCATTACATCGTACTATGCACGTAACTACAGCGTATCTTAATCATACAGAGCGTAACTTGAGCATAAACGGAGCGTACTTTTGTCGAAAATGACTATTTTCTTGCCGATGGTTGCCGCTCCAGCGTAGTCCCAAGAGATCGACAATGATCTTAATAGGTCGGGGAAAATCGTGATTCAGTGAAGCAGTCTTGCGTGCCGAGTGGACGGCGTTCACAGCGCACAACACGGCGTTCACAGCGCACAACACGGCGATAGGAGTTGTGCCGAATACAGAAGCGCATCACACTTTGTCACTGACCTCTGACACAACATCGTCACGCCACATAGTCCCCCAAAAAATTCCGCTCTCATCTGTCCACGCTACCGCCTACCAACAGCACATGTTTCACGTTTCTTTGTAAGAAGTGAAGAACGGCCACGAGCACCAAAAACAAAAAGAACACAGAGAGAATATCATAAACTGACACCTCAGCAGCACTGACACTACACTGTTCGGACTGTGAACACACTCGTTGACGGGTGAGACAAGAACAGACGACACTATTGAAAGCATCAATTCTGGCCCTCCAGCGCTGAAGTTCTATCATTATGATGATGTTTTGCTGGCACCACACACTAATAGTTCTACTCTTCACAGTCTTTGTCAGCTGAAATTCGAAACACAGAAAACAAGGAATATTTACGGACGACTGGATCAAGACACCTTATCCCACCGCCATCTTGCACGTGACCCCGAGAGAGAGAGAGAGAGAGAGAGAGAGAGAGAGGGGGGGGGGAGTAACTGCTGCACAATATCAGAAATAATGGATAACTATTGAGTTCTTTCCCTTACAGTGAGAACGCATAAACGCGCCTTCCAGATTTTCTGGCATGTGTTCGCTGTGTGTGTGTGTGTGTGTGTGTGTTGTGTGGTGTGTGTGTGTGTGTGTGTGTGTGTGTGTGGTGTGTGTGTGTTTTGTGTGTGTGTTTTGTGTTGTGTGTATGTGGTGTGTGATGTGTGTGTGTGTGTGTGTGTGGCGCTGTTTTGGTGCGCGCTGTTGTGTGTTGTGCTGTGTGTGTGTGGCTGTGTGTGTGTGTGTGTGTGTGTGTTGGTGTGGCGCGCGCTGTGTGTGTGTGCGCTGGGGTGTGTGCGCTGTGTGTGTGTGCGCGCTTTGTGTGTGTGTGTGCGCTTTTGTGTGGGGCGCTTTGTGTGTGTGCGCGCTTTGTGGTGTGTGCTGTGTGTGTGCGCTGTGTGTGCGTGCGCTGTGTGTTTGTGCGCTGTGTGTTTGTGCGCTGTGTGTTTGTGTGTATGTGTGTTTGTGTTGTATTTGTGTATGTGCGCTGTGTGTTGTGTGTATGTGTGTTGTGTGTATGTGGTATGTGCGCTGTGTGTTTGTGTGTATGGTGTATGTGTGTATGTGCGCTGTGTGTTTGTGTGTATGTGTGTTTGCGCCTGTGTGTTTGTGCGCTGTGTGTTTGTGCGCTGGGGTGTGTGTTGTGTGCGCTGTGTGGGGCGCTGGGGTGTGTGTGCGCTGTGTGTGGGGTGTGTGGTGTGCTGTGTGTGTGTGCACTGTGTGTGTGCGCTGGTGTGTGCGTGCGCTGTGTGTGTGCGCGCTGTGTGTGTGCGCGCTGTGTTTTGGTGTGCGCTGTGTGTGCGCGTGCGTGTGGTGTGTGCGCTGTGTGTGTGTGCGCTGTGTGTGTGTGCATGTGCGCGCTGTGTGGTTGTGTGCGCGCTGTGTATGTGTGCCTGTGTGGTGTGTGTGTGCGCTTTGTGGGGTGTGCGCTTTGTGTGTGTGTGTACGCTGTGTGTTGTGCGCTGTGTGTGTGCGCTGTGTGTGTGCGTGTGTGTGTGTGTGTGCGCGCTGTGTGTGTGTGCGCTGTGTGTGTGGTGTGTGTTTTTGTGTGTGTTGCGCTGTGTGTGTGTGCGCTGTGTGTGTGTGCGCTGTGGTGTTTGGGGTGTGCGCGCTGTGTGTCTGTCCCTGTGTGTGTGTGCGCTGTGTGTGTGCGCTGTGTGTGTGCGCTGTGTGTGTGTGTGTTTTGTGTGCGCTGTGTTTTGTGTTTTTCTCTGTGTGTGTGCGCTGTGGTTTTGTGCGCTGTGTGTGTGCACTGTGTGGTGTGGGGCGCTGTGTGTGTGCGCTGTGTGTGTGTGCGCTGTGTGTGTGTGTGTGTGCTCTGTGTTGTGCGCTGTGTGTGTGTGCGCTGTGTGTGTGTGCACTGTGTGTGTGTGGGGGGGATGGGCAGGAGGGAGGGGAAAATGTGTGGAGAAGTTTTTTCCTGCCCCCCTCCGCCCCCCCCCCCCCCCCCCATACTTCGTCCGCCCCAAAAAGAACAATGTGTTTGATTGCACCTGTGGCTGTTACAAAGAACTGTAAAAAAAAAAATCTGTGTGTGTGTGTGTGTGTGTGTGTGTGTGTGTGTGTGTGTGTGTGTGTGTGTGTGAGTTTTTCACGTTCTCTTTACGATGAACTCATCATTTGATGCTGGCAGTAGTGTTTTTGGATTATTCATGCACTATCCTTTGCTAACCCATCTTATCATCGAGTAAGCTGGCTATAAACAATGGATGATAAAAATCACCAATTTATGAAGAAGAAAAAAGTTGTTTATAACAGATTACTTTTGGGGCAAATGGAAGACCTACATACCTGACTCGCATGAAAAGATTTTTTTTTTCTTCATTTATTAAAATTGTGTTGTTTTGATTTTCTTTACTTTTGTGATTCGTTATCTAATTTTGTTATACGGCTGTTTATTTAATGATCATGTATCTAAGTATTCATGTACCTATGTATTCATTTACTCATTTATTTACATACACGATCACAAGCGCAACGACAGAGAGAGGAGAGAGAGAGAGAGAGGAGAGAGAGAGAGAGAGAGAGAGAGAGAGAGAGAGAGAGAGAGAGAGAACGCGCCTTCGGGGATTTCTTGCGAGCGTGCGCTGGTGTTTGTGTGTATATGTGGGGTGGATGGGCGGGAGGGGGGGGGGGGGGGGGGGGGGGGGGGAATATGTGCCAGAAGTTTAAAATTATGATTTTTCGATATTTTCGCAATTTCTCGAAAAATAATGCATAAATCTAAATTTTAAGAACAGGAAAGAAAAAAAGAGATCAGGCTTCATGGATATACTGGCATCAATGAAGATGTACAGTTTGATGCCGATGCATAAGACAGCCGGATCCAATGAATGAACAACGTTCATAAAGAATGAGGCGCAAGAGGTGGGGGGTGAGGGGTTAGAATTTATTCTCTCACTGCAATGTAACAGATAAAGTAAAGCAGACCCAGCAGAATACACTTAATGTGTAGCCAACACAATGAGAGTTCGGTATAGTAAACCACTTGGGCTGTATAGTAAACCACTTGGGCTGTAACTGTGACAGTTTTTGGAGACGTCTCAACATACGTACGATGGCTTTGGGGTTTGATTGAAAGTGACAGGATTGTTCGCCATGTGACAGAGGCGTGCGCTCTCCCCAAACCCTTCCTAGGTTCCTCGCTGTCGAAAGTAATGGGAAAAAAGGCTCTGCATGGTTGGCTGATGATGGCATAATGAAAATGAAGCTTCTCATTATCATCATCATCATCATCATCATCATTATTGTTATTATCATTATTATTATTGTTTTCCTTCCTCTTTCCTTTCCAATTTACTGCCGTTCAGCCTGTCTCTCTTTCATCCTTTCTTGCGTCTTTTCCTTCTTTCTTTTCCAATTTTTGTTTCTTGTCCTCTTTGAGCAATAAACAAGTAGGGTAAGTTTTGCTCCTTAAGAAAACCTAACATAGAGTAACTTTTATTCAAGACTGGCACAGCCTTTTAAACTTGAATAAAGTCAGACGAGTACAAAGACGAACAATTTAACAGTGGGGGAAAAAAACAAGCGCAGGCCGACAACCCCTCCGTCATCACATTAATGACTTGGCAAAGATTTGAACTTAAGGTTCGGGGTGGGGGGGGGGGGGGGGGGTCGAAGATGAAGAAAATGGGAATATAAAGTTAAGAAAATATGTTATAAATATGAACACTAGCTGCATGAGGGAACTATCATAATCCCTCTTGAAGGCAGATCTATTTGTATTGCCTGCTCCTGCCTTTCGTCCGCTGGATCGGACTCATCAGTTGCAACATATTTTATTAATGTTATGTTCCCATTTTTCTTCGTTCTTCAACCCCCACCCCCTGTAGTTCAAATCTTTGCCAAGTCATTACTGTGATGACGGAGGGGTTGTTGGCCTGCGCTTGTTTTTCCCCCACTATTAGATTGTTCGTCTTTGTATTTGTCTGACTTTATTCAAAGTTTAAAAGGCTGTGCCAGTCTTGAATAAAAGTTACTCTATGTTAGGTTTTCTTATGGGAGCAAGACTTACCCTACTTGTTTATTGCTTATTGTTTACTGTTCCCTGCCTCATTCATTTTTCAACATCTTATCCGTTTTGTTTTCCCTGATTAAATTGTTTTCAGAAAGGCACGTGAAAAGCAAGAGGATCTTTGAACAAGGTGCGAACGCACACAACATTTGGTTACTATCAATTAATGAATTGAGAGAGAGAGAGAGAGAGAGAGAGAGAGAGAGAGAGAGAGAGAGAGAGAGAGACAGACAGACAGACAGACAGAGAGAGAGAGAGAGAGAGAGAGAGAGAGAGAGAGAGAGAGACAGACAGACAGACAGACAGAGAGAAGAGAGAGAGAGAGAGAGAGAGAGAGAGAGAGAGAGAGAGAGAGAGAGGAGAGAGACGGACAGACAGTCACACAGACAGACAGACAGACAGACAAACAGACAGACAGACAAACAGACAACTAGAATAGAACACTGACGTCACAAACGTACTTAGCTGAAGCATCAGCCACTAACAGTTGTAGCCAACTAAGGGTAGGATTTCGAAGTGCACGTATTTTTTCCCCTTCTTTCTTGCCTCGTGCTTAATTGTTTGTTTGGTGTTTTAATACTGCTGTTCCGAAATTAGAGACTGCTGAGGTTTATGCCATGGGTTGTTGTTATTGTTGTTTCTTATTTTGATTTCATCTTGCTTCAGCGAGTTGTCATCACGCTTACCTATGCCCGAGTCCCTGTGTGTGTGTGTGTGTGTGTGTGTGTGCGTGCGTGCGTGCGTGCGTGCGTGCGTGCGTGTGTGTGTGTGTGTGTGTGTGTGTGTGTGTGTGTGTGTGTGGGCGAGTGCTCCCACGCGAGTGTGCGCGCGTGCGAGAGTGGATGCACCTACATGTATGTGT
This sequence comes from Conus ventricosus, assembly GCA_018398815.1. Taxonomy (NCBI): domain Eukaryota; kingdom Metazoa; phylum Mollusca; class Gastropoda; order Neogastropoda; family Conidae; genus Conus; species Conus ventricosus. Next base: position 47,674,864 of record CM031607.1, on the reverse strand, counting down.
ACGCGCTCCTGCCAGTATCAGCCTCTCAACATTCTCTAAGATCGAACAGTGTTTAGCGTCATGCTTTTGTACAGACAATGAAGTACTGCGTTCATTCACACCCCATCCTCTTTACTGATACAACAACAAACAACAACCAGATGAACAAAATGTTTATTCCTCCTCCTTCGCTGTCTTCCATACATAATGGACATGCTTTTGGTCCATGTAGGCCAACTGTGTGCTAGCTCATACCCCCTGTCAGTGAGCGAGTCAACAAGAATACAGATATCAGTAGTTTCGCTGATTGTTAGGAAACCTTGCAACACATAAGATCTAGACGGTAGTGCGATTTACGAGCACTGAACAGATATAATTGTCTGCAGCCTAGGGCATATAGTGAAAGTCCAAAGGGGTTGTCACAAGAGTCGCTGGCTCGTACAGTTGAGAGAGAGAGAGAGAGAGAGAGAGAGAGAGAGAGAGAGAGAGAGTGGTATAAAGTGGAATGAAATAGCAGACAGTCTTGCAAAAGAAGGAGCAAATAGAAACGCTGAAAATTTATCAAAAAATCCCTTAGATGTGTCCTCTTGTGAATTAATCCAAATTATGGAAAAGTATGTACATAAGCAGAATTTTAGTTAAAACATGGCTACTTTACCATTATGCCCAAGGCACATTGTTAGATTAATTCATAAATTAAGGCTGAATACTTGGAACACTAAATATTCTCATGGTATTACTTGTGTCTGCAGAGAAAACGTTTCTGTGCGTCATCTTTTGTTTGAATGCTCAGTGTTGACCTCGATCTATCAGGAGAAAGGTATTGAGATAAATAACTTTGATAATAAACAAGTAGGGTAATGTCAATACTGTCTCATGGTTCATGTGTTGCTGAAATTGCCATGGTTATTTCGCAGTCACAGGTTGCAAAATTTTTGTAAAGATCACAACTTTTGTGTACCACTAGAATTTTTCACTTATGTAAATATGCACATATCAGATGTGGCTTTGCATGTACTAGATAAGTTGAGTCTGAAGGTTTTTCCTTTTCCTTTCTTTT
>CM031607.1:47651325-47661325 GCA_018398815.1 Conus ventricosus | reverse complement strand
ATCGGCCAATTACTTTCTGAGATATTCCATAAAGAAGAAAAACCGTTACAGGCCGTTATAGCGTTAGTAACGGCTATAACGGGGTAAACTAGAACATCGGTCATCATTCATGACCATAATGAACATACCTGGTAATTTTCACAAAGATCGGCCAAGTACTTTCTGAGATATTCCATAAAGAAGAAAAACCGTTACAGGCCGTTACAGCCGTTAGTAACGGCTCTCACGGTAAACTAAAGCATCGGGCATTATTCGTGACCCATAATGAACATACCTACAAATGTTCAGAAAGATCGGCCAAGTACTTTCTGAGATATTCCATAAAGAAGAAAAACCGTTCCAGGCCGTTACAGCCGTTAGTAACGGCTATAATGGGGTCAACTAAAACATCAGGCATCATCCGTGAACATAATGAACATACCTGCTAATTTTCACAAAGATTGGCGAAGTACTCTCTGAGATATTCCATAAAGAAGAAAAACCGTTCCAGCCGTTAGTAACGGCTACAACGGTAAACTAAAACATCGGGCATCATCCGTGATCATTATGAACATACATACAAATTTTCAGAAAGATCGGCCAAGTACTTTTTGAGATATTCCATAAAGAAGAAAACCGTTACAGGCCGTTATAGCCGTTAGTAACGGTTATAACGGGGTAAACTAAAACATCGGGCATCATCTGTGACCATAATGAACATTCCTGCTAATTTTCATAAAGGTCAACCAAGTACTTTCTGAGATATTCCATAAAGAAGAAAAACCGTTAAAGGCCGTTACAGCCGTTAGTAACGGCTCTCACGGTAAACTAAACATCGGGCATTATCAGTGACCCATAATGAACATACCTACAAAGTTCAGAAAGATCGGCCAAGTACTTTCTGAAATATTCCATAAAGAAGAAAAACCGTTACAGGCTGTTACAGCCGTTAGCAACGGCTACAGCGGTAAAACTAAAATATCGGGCATCATCCGTGGCCATAATGAACATACCTACAAATTTTCAGAAAGATCGGCCAGTAGTTTTGTCTGGAGCGAGTGGAACACATTTGGACCACGGACACTGACACACAGACAGACAGCATTTCTTCGTTCCCATTCTAAAGTACTCCCTGTTCTGAAAGAACTGGGAGTACAAAACGAAGAAAGAGGAATCAGGTTAAATCAAGGTAAATCAGTCGAACAGCATGTATAACAACGCAAAGTCGACGTCTTCTCTGTACCTCTCTGTCTATGTGTCTAAGCCCCCCCCCCCTCTCTCTCTCTCTCTCTCTCCACACACACACATATATATATATATATATATATAGAGGGAGAAAACTCACTAACATATAACTCCTGGTCAGATACCTGTATTTTGAAACCCGATTGTTTCTCCCCAGTGACCGCGGAAAGTGGTAATTTGACTCCTCTGCCTTTTCAGTTTTAAGAAGAATGTAATCCCAGAAAAGGCTGGTGTGCAATACCGTAGTATGTTTGTTGAGTTTTCAAAAAAACAACCAAAGGTGCCACCTAAGAAGCAAAAGAAAATCATGAAAGAGCAAAAACGAGCTACATTTTCTTGTGAAAAGTAGAAAATATAAAAAGATAACCTCTTAAGACACAAGTGCTGAGGGCCAGTTCTTGGAATGAATCCGCAAGGGACTAAAATACAACAAACTAATAAATTCCAAGGATAAGTACCGAGCACCATTCCAGCAACTTACAGAGCGGCTTGGTGTTGCAATGACTGCAAGAAATATTGAATTATAAACAAAGCTTGCTCTTATGTCTTAGATTGAAGAAATAGGGGAGATAAGCATTCATATCTGCAGTGGTAGATAATTCTGCCTAACTATCAGTATGTGCTTGAGTGGGTGAATGGGGAAAAATAAAATAAATGCTTCTCAAAATGAGCCTTCAGCGAGCTTATAGTCTCCAAGGGGGAGACAATCTCCAACAGGGAGGGAAACTCACTAACATATAACTCCTGGTCAGATACCGATATTTCGAAACCTGATTGTTTCTCCTCAGTGACCGCGGAAAGTGGTAATTTGTCTCCTCAGTGACCGCGGAAAGTGGTAATTTGACTCCTCTGCCCTTTTCAGTTTTAAGAAGAATGTAATCCCAGAAAAGGCTGGTGTGCAATACCGTAGTATGTTTGTTGAGTTTTCAAAAAAGAAAATGTAGCTTTTTTGCTCTTTCATGATTTCTTTTGCTTCTTAGGTGGCACCTTTGGTTGGGTTTTTGAAAAACTCAACAAACATACTACGGTATGCACACCAGCCTTTTCTGGGATTACATTCTTCTTAAAACTGAAAAGGCAGAGGAGTCAAATTACCACTTTCCGCGGTCACTGAGGAGAAACAATCAGGTTTCGAAATATCGGTATCTGACAGGAGTTATATGTTAGTGAGTTTCCCTCCCTGTTTGGAGGATGTCTCCCCCTTGGAGACTATAAGCTCGCTGAAGGCTCATTTGAGAAGCATTTATTTTATTTTTCCCCATTCACCCACTCAAGCACATACTGATAGTTAGGCAGAATTATCTACCACTGCAGATATGAATGCTTATCTCCCCCTATTTCTTCAATCTAAGACATAAGAGCAAGCTTTGTTTATAATTCAATATTTCTTGCAGTCATTGCAACACCAAGCTGCTCTGTAAGTTGCTGGAATGGTGCTCGGTACTAATCCTTGGAATTTATTAGTTTGTTGTATATATATATTAATATATATATATATATATATATATATATATATATATATATGACGGAAGAATTGTTAGCCTGCGCTTGGTTTCCCCCACTACTTAATTGTTCGGTATTACATTTTGGTCAATCAGTGGGAGACTGCATCTCTTAGGAGATCAAGTAAAGGTTGTTCTGCACAATTCTTAGCCGCTGACAATACTTGGGTTATTAGAGAACAGCAGAGCTGACCACTCGGGCTGTTCCGTATCTTTGATCTCCTTTGCATCCTTGAATGGATCCTCAAGCATTGTAGGCTCAAAGATTGTCCCTTACACTTTATACTGCTTGCATAGTGTTTTTGTTTTTTCAGCACTTTTTTCCTTTCCATACTTTCGTTTTGTTTCATTTACTACCCTTTACTAGCTGCTTTGGGGGTGCTGTTGGATTCTTTTTTGAACCCTTGGTGCTGAGAACACCACAGAGTTATGGACTGTGGTTTGACGCCAAGAGCACAGACACAGTCAGCCGTGTCTCCCTGATGAGTCCGATCCAGCGGACGAAAGGCCTAGGAGCAGGCAATACCAAAAGATCTGTCTTCAGGAGAGATTGCGATGGTTCCCTCATGCAATAGTGAAGGATTTCATAGTTATAATATATTTTTTAAATTTTATTAGCCCAGTTTCTTCACCTTCAACCACCAACCCCTTATTTTTTTAAAAGATCAAATCTTTGAGAAGTAATTACTATAATGACGGAAGAATTGTTAGCCTGCACTCCCCCCCCCCTCCCCCCCCCCCCCCCCCCCCCCCCCCCCCCACCCCCCCCCCCCCACTTCTTAATTGTTCGGCTATATATATATATATATACAGAGAGAGAGAGAGAGGAGAGAGAGAGAGAGAGAGAGAATTAATTAATGTACATATCCAACAGTTATCTTGTTTATCTATAGTACTGAATGTTGAAAGAACTTGTCATAATTTGTATTGGTATCAGCCTTTTCGACTAGACGAGACAATTTCTATCTTAAATTTCGTTACTAGACAATCACAGTATGCGCACACACTTGACAGTATGAAATAGAAAAATAGTGTTATCCCCCCTTGTTCATATGGGGGGTAATGACTTTTCTCTCTCTCTCTCTCTCTCTCTCTCACTCTCTCTCTCTCTCTCACACACACACACACACACACACACACACACACACACAAAACATGTGCATGCCGCCAAGTACATCCAACGGGCAAGTAAAATGCTTGCATGCTAGAAACCCAAAACACCACCCCCAAACTCTTTTCTATGCTACTACTACTGCGGCTTTGTGCCCGAATCAATCGAACTGGCGGTATTTGTATCATGGACGAAAATACTGACAGGTGTTGTGTTAAGGGCATTGTAAATGACAGGTTCTATGTCAAGGACATTGTAACTGAGGGTTCTATGTCAAGGACATTGTAACTGAGGGTTTCTATGTCAAGGACATTGTAACTGACGGGTTCTTTGTAAAGGGGACATTGTAACTGTGGGTTCTATGTCAAGGACATTGTAACTGACGGGTTCTATGTCAAGGACATTGTAACTGATGGGTTCTATGTCAAGGACATTGTAACTGAGGGTTCTATGTAAAGGACATTGTAACTAAAGGGGTTCTATGTCAAGGACATTGTAACTGACGGGTTCTATGTCAGGACATTGAAACTGACGGATTCTGTGTCAAGGAAATTGTGAGCGACAGGTTCTGTGTCGGGACATTATAACTACGGATTCTTTATCAAGGACATGTCAATGATTTTAGAGCCGACAGTCCTATGCAATGAACTATAGAACTGACTGGTTGACCGGATATGAGAAGGGGACGTCGCATGTGTCAGGGACACTAGAATGACAGGTCCTGTGTTAAATGACGTCAAAACTGACAGGTCCTGTGTAATGACGTCAAACTGACAGGTCTGTGTAGAGGAGATGAGAACTGACGAGTACACAACTGAGGGACGAAAGAACCGATCACCTGTAGTGGACACACTCAAAACAACGGGTCATGTATCAGTCACGACCGCCTGACTGGCGGGACCTATGTCACGGACACCAGGGGAGAGGGTCGCGAGAGGGTCGAGGGGAGGAAGAGAGAAAGGTGAGAACACAAAGGGGGGGGGGGGGGGGGGGGGGGGGGGGGGTACTGTACCTGAAGAAGGCAGGTCGGGGATTCCAGAGTCCGGCACCGCAGGGACAGGGGCAGAGCAGTTCCGACTGACCTGCAGCTGGCTGTGGTTCCGGTCACCTCTGCAGGGAGGCCGGAAACCAGCTGCGACACGTCCAGGTCGGCGGTGGCAGCAGCCACGTTTCTTGGGGAGGGGAGGAAAGGGGGGGGGGGGGGGGGGGGGGGGGAGATAAGAAAGAAAGAAAAGAAAGAAAGAAAGAAAGAAAAACCTTGTAGCTGAAGATGATAAGGAGAACAAGATGCGAAGCATATAAACGTACTCTCAGTTTTCCAAACCGCTTATAAATCGGCCAAGTGCTTTGTGAGATAAGAAATAAAGGCAAAATAACGGTTTTAACGGTTATGTGTGTGTGATAACCTTTCTATATACAAAATTTCATTAAAACCATCAATATGTAAAAAAAAAAAACCCGGCAAAATAACGGTTTTAACGGTTATATAACCGATATACACTTTTGAAACCGGTATTTTAGTTCTCACTGGGCTAAAGCCTGTGTACATATCAAATTTCATCCAAATCGGACAATATGTCAAGAATAACGGTTTTTAACGGTCAAATGTAGAAACACTATATAGAAGTGCCATTTGTGTGTGATAACCTCTCTATATACCAAATGTCATTAACATCCACCTATATATAAGAAATAACGGCAGAATAACGGTTTTTAACGGTTGTTTAATCCATTTTCAGCATTACATCACCTACATATGGACAGAGGCTCCGATTTGTCACAGATCATCCAACCGCTTATAAATTGGCCAAGTACTTTCTGAGATATTCCATAAAGAAGACAAACCGTTACAGGCCGTTACAACCGTTAGTAACGGTTATAACGGGGCAAACTAAAACATCGGGCATCATCCGCGACCCATAATGAACATACCTGCAAATTTTCATAAAGGTCGGCACAAGTACTTTCTGAGATATTCCATAAAGAAGAAAAACCGTTACAGACCGTTACAGCCGTTAGTAACGGTTATAACGGTAAACTAAAACATCGGGCATTATTCGTGACCCATAGTGAACATACCTACAAATTTTTCAGAAAGATCGGCCAAGTACTTTCTGAGATAATCCATAAAGAAGAAAAACCGTTACAGGCCGTTACAGCCGTTAGTAACGGCTATAACGAGGTAAACTAAAACATCGGGCATCATCCGTGATCTATAATGAACGCACCTGCTCATTTTTACAAAGATCGGCCAAGTACTTTCTGAGATATTCCATAAAGAAGAAAAACCGTTACAGGCCGTTACAGCCGTTAGTAACGGCTACAGCGGTAAACTAAAACATCGGGCATCATCCTTGACCCATAATGAACATACCTACAAATGTTCAGAAAGATCGGCCCAGTAGTTTTGTCTGGAGCGAGTGGAACGCATTTTGACCACGGACACACAGACAGACGGACACACAGACAGACAGACACACAGACAGACACACAGACAGCATTTCTTCGTTCCCATTCTAAAGTGCTCCCTGTTCTATAAGAACTGGGAGTACAAAAAAACGAGGGTACGTTCGGGAAGTGTAGACTGGTGGGTAATTTTTTTTTTCATTTTTTTTTTCAAGACAATTATTCATGTGCTGCTTTTAAAACAATTATTCATTTGCAGATCTTTTTTCGCCGATGACTGACCAGCCGGACGTGAGGAGATATTGGATGACGGTCAGCTAGTTGAACAGTTGATTGAATGGTTGGATGGTTGATTGATTGGTTGATTGCTTGCTTGATGGATTAATTGATCGATTGACTGGCTGATTGGTTGATTGATTGATTGACCGATTGCTTAACTGAACAGTTGATTGATTGGTTGGTTGATTGATTGGTTGATTGCTTGATGGATTAATTGATCGACTGACTGGTTGGTTGGTTGATTGCTTTATTGACCGATTGCTTCATTGGTTGATTGATTGGTTGGATTACAGACTTTTGATCCATCGACGGACTAAAAACAACAACATTCTATCTGCTTGCATGTTTGCTTGGTTGATTTGTTGATTGACTGACTGACTAGCTTATCTCCCTATACGGAGATAGAATGAGAACTGAAAATGAGTGAATCATTGAACATGTAACTTAGCTTACCTTTAATCGGGGGGTTCTCGGGTAGACATAGCAAAGGGTATGTTTTGTCTGTTATCAGTGAGACGTAACAAAGTTTGTTTTTTGTCTGTTCTGCGGTAGGCGCAGCAAAATGTATCTAATATCAGTTATTAGATCAGTTCAGTTCAGTGGTTTATTTAATGTCTTTTCATCGCCAGATATATTAGACACTTGTTAAAAAAAAAAAAGAAGAAGAAGAAAAACATTCACACTCAACTTATCTAGATCTTGCAAAGCCACATCTGATATGTGCATGTTTATGTAAGTGAAATACCCTAGTGGTACACAAAGTTGTGATCTTTACAAATATTTTGCAACCTGTGACTGCGAAATAACCATGGCAATTTCAGCAACACATGAACCATATCAGATAGTATTGACATTATCAAAGTTATTCATCTCAATACCTTTCTCTTGATAGAGCGAGGTCAACACTGAGCATTCAAACAAAAGATGACGCACAGAATGCTTTCTTAGTTATTAGATAAACGCAACATGATGCATCTTTTGTCCGTTATGGGCTTTAAGTACCAAAGTGTATCTGTTGTCAATTATTAAATAGATGTAGTAAGTGTATCTTTTGTCTGTTCTCAGGCAAACGTGGCAAATGCATTTTAATCTCCTGCCTTGAGTTTTTCACTTTGACGCAAATACTGGATTTTGTTTAAAACTGTTACTTGGGGTTTCTGGCATGGGGCTTACTAGTGTATCTTCTGACTTTCACATGAGACTTTAAGCATGGGCGTTACCAGCGCATCTTTTGATTTTCAACCTGTGATTTCTAGCATGGCCGGTACAGCACAATTTAAAAAAAATTACTTTTACCCGGGATTACAAGAATGAGCATCATCAATGTATCTTTTGACTTTGGCCTGGGATTTCTAGCACAGGGTTACCAGTGAATCTTTTGATTCTTATCTAGGATTTCTGGCATGGGCGTAACAAGCGTATCTTTTGACTTTGACCCGGGATTTTTAGCATCGGCCGCTTCCAGCATATCTTTTGAGCAGGAATGTTACTAAGGCATCTCGACGCATTCTCTCCTGATGATCTCCACGCCAGAGTCCGGTCTACGGAGCTTTTGACTGTCACGCAGCACAGGTAGCTGTTTTCGTCCATCTTTGAGCAGGAATGTTACTAAGGCATCTCTTGACTTTTACCCGAGATTTCTGGCATAGATATGACTGGTGTCTCTGTTGACGTTTTTTTTGCATTTTTTGATGTGAGCGTTACCGGCAAATCGTTTGACTTTTACCTGGGATTTCTGGCATAGATATGACTGGTGTCTCTGTTGACGTTTTTTTTTGCATTTTTTGATGTGAGCGTTACCAGCAAATCGTTTGACTTTTACTGGGATTTCTAGTATCAGCGTCACCAACGGTTCTTTTGACTTCAAAACTGGGATTTCTACCATGGGGGTAAACTGGGATTTCTACCATGGGGGTAAACTGGGATTTCTACCATGGGGGTAAACTGGGATTTCTACCATGGGGGTAAACTGGGATTTCTACCATGGGGGTAAACTGGGATTTCTACCATGGGGGTTATCATTTTATCGTTTGAAGTTCACTAGGAATCTCTAGCATTTGCATTACTTGTGTATTTTTTTCTATTTTTATCTGGGATCTCCAGTATGAACATCACCAACGTATTGCTTGACATTTTCTCAGAATTTCTAGCACAGCGATATCAGTGTATCTTTTCATTTTTACCTGGGATATCTGCCGTGAGCGTTACTATTGTATCCTTTGATCTTTACTTGGTATTTCTGTCATGCGCGTCACTATTGTATCTTTTGAATTTTACCTGGAATTTGTGCTATGGGCGTTACTATTGTATCCTTTGATCTTTACCTGGTATTTCTGTCATGCGCGTCACTATTGTATCTTTTGAATTTTACCTGGAATTTGTGCTATGGGCGTTACTATTGTATCTTTTGACTTTTACCTGGTATTTCTGCCATGAACGTTGCTATTGTATCTTTTGACTTTCAACTGGATTTCTATCATGCACGGTATTGTTATATATCTTTTTAACCTTCATATATATGGCATCTCTTAGAATGGGCTTTACCAGTACATTTTTTTTATTTTATAATTTCATGTTTATCGGGGATTTCTGACATGGACGTTACCAATTTATCCTCTGATTTTTGCTCGGATTTCAAGCATGTATGTCACACTTTTACCTGGGAGTTCTAAGACGGGGAGACTTCAGTATATCTTTTGACTTTAACCAGATATTTCTTGCATGGACGTAACCAATGAATCTTTTGAAATTGGACTGATGTTCATTGCATGGCTGTAGTCACTGTATCTTTTTAACTTTTTTTCTTTTTTTGAAATAGAACACCCCAGATAGACGGGGTCACTTTTACCTGGGGTTTCTTAAGTAGTGATAGGCAGTATATCTGGGCAGGATCTCCACTGCAGGGAAGGCCAGAGTCATCAGCCAACGGTCGCCGTGCACACAGTCATAGTACACGTCACTAGATTCCAGACCTCTGAGGTAGGGGGCTGCAAAAACAACCCTATCGCCGATCCTGCCCTGCTTGTCTTGACGTTGGAAGCTGATGACCTGCGCACAACGGATCACGTCAAATAGGTTGTTTTTTTTTTTTTTTTTTTTTTTTTAAATGCAAAAAGGGGTGTCGGTTGTCTCTCGGCACACACCAAAACTAACGCGACGTCAAAGTCTTTCTTAGGAAAAACTGACGTCAATTGGGTTTTTTTCTGTTCAAGAATGGATTACAGTCAAATTCTCTCTCTCTCTCTCTCTCTCTCTCTCTCTCTCTCTCTCTGTGTGTGTGTGTGTGTGTGTGTGTGTGTGCGTGTGCGCGCACACAGACAGACAGACAGACAGACAAAGGGAGGATGGTGGAGGAAACGATTTGAAGGAATGGGGGCTGGGGATGCACATGTGTGAGCGCTCATGCACAGGTTGACTTCAGTTCAACCTTTCTCTACTATGAATAATACCGTTGATTTGACAACAGCCATTGCCCGTC
>CM031607.1:47638825-47646325 GCA_018398815.1 Conus ventricosus | reverse complement strand
GTTAGCGTTCGCGTCGTGGATGGACTCCCGCCTGGCGAGCGGTCGTCTGTGGGGAGTAAAGGCTGTGGACCTCCCCCCCCCCCCCGCCTGGGAGGGTCGTGGTGGTGGGTTCGACTTCCCATCAGAGGCCATGCGGGATTTTTCTGCCTCGACCGGGTACTACCAAGACGCTGAGTTTGTATGGGCTTTCAACTGGGCAAAAAGAAAAAAAAGAAACAAAGACAGGGACCACACAGTCGAGTTTCATCGCTTTCCTTACTTAAGGGATGCGTCTTGCTGAGAGTGTTGTTCAAATTTCCTGTCCAACACTACATGTGTCTGTATCTCTGGGCCTGGTTGAAGCCGGAATATGTTATGAACGTAAGCGTAGAGTATTAGCCTGTCATGCAAGTCTCAGAATATAGCCAGACAGATGCCCTATACCTCCTAACCCAGACCAGGACCAAGTAAAACATTGTGGGCTGAAAAGACGGGCCACTCCAGGCTACACAAATGTTCACAAGGTTCCGCATTGGGGCCGAGGGGTTCCTTGCAGTGTGCCCTGCGGTTACAAGCCCCAATGACAGTTGATCACTTCCTACAGAGCGGTCCAACAACCCCAAAACCTGAGAGCTGAGACTGGCCTGCTGACCCAACCGATGATGAGGGAATGTAAGAGAAAAAATGAATCCTCTTACGAACTCCGGAGGGCCTTCTCTCCGCGGACGGCAGCCTTCGTCAGTGCAATCAGTGGTTCCTGTCTGAGGAGATGAACACGACGAAAGAAAAAAGATTCGGATTGGAAATTCGAAAAATAAGCATTTTCTTCATCTACTCATTTTCATAATCAGCATCCAAAAAAAAAGGGCCTAAATTCTGTGGCCCTTATGCCCTGCTTGTCATGGTGACCGTCAGTTTCGAATGTCCTCTCCAAGTCTATGGCCTTGATTTTGATTCCATCCGGGTCACCCGGTTATTGGCAAAATTCATGGGGGGGCTGTCGTTTGGGACGTGCTGGTTGGCGTCCCTTCGGAGGGAGAGCTCACTCACGCCGGCTCCGCGACACAAATCAATTACTGTTTCAGTAGGGGGGGGAGGGGGGGGTGGGGGGGGGGGGGTTTTATCCTGCGTATATGTTAGATCAGAACAGGCGCCACTGAACACCACCGACGTGGACTAAGCAGCAGTGCAGTTGTTCTCCTCCGGTGGATTGCACTTGGCAAACTTGACTTGACTGCTACCTGTGGATTGCCGGTGCCAGAGCCTGCGGCGGGACCGGGGATGACCGGGGCTGTGGCTGTTGGAAAGTGAGCGGCGTGTGGGTTTGCACTGCCACTGAAGGGGTGGCACAGAAGATGGGACAGCCAAAAAAAAAAAAAAAAAAAAAAAAAAAAAAAATTAATACAAGCAAACAACCCAAGCAGCCCAACAACAAACAAAACAGCCGATCAGCCAAGTTCCATAAACCCAAAATTGCACAGACCGTAACATCGGATACGGATCAGACGATCCGTGGCCGCCGGCCAAGGGTTGTGTAGTCCCTGGCGAGGGCCCGTAGTCATCCACACGGAAGGACGGGGCGTTTTTGAACCCCGTGACGAGCGCGCGGCGCGAAGCGGCTCTATGGGTATGGTTAAACCACACGTTTTGTACCTGTCACATATGGAAAAGTGAATATGTATATGTTAAAGGTTTGCTCGGGTATAAAAAAGGTAAATGTGCGATTGCATGCGATACTGAGGATTTCGTGTCCGTTTTTCATTGTGGAAAGGTACTTAATCACGTTTGCTTTTCTCGAGTTTTGGTTATGTGTGTGTTGTGTGTGTGTGTGTTTTGGTTCTGTGTGTGTGTGTGTGTGTGTGTGTGTGTTGTGTGTGTGTGTGTGTGTGTGTTGTGTGTGAGAGAGAGATGAGAGGAAGGAGGAGAGAGGTCGAGAGAGGAAGGCGAGACGGGAGGAGAGAGGGCGAGCGAGAGACGAGAAGAGGAAGAGAGAGAGGGAGCGGAGCGAGACCAAACACACACATCAACACACACACACCCACACACACACACACACACACCCACACACACACCCACACACACTTCACAAAGAGGACGGGACAGACGGACACAGGGGGGGGAGGAGGAGAGAGAGACAGAGACAACAGACAGAGCTAGACAGACCGACAGACCGAGCGAGCCAGAGCCAGAGACCAAGACAACAGGAGAGAGGAGAGAGAGAGAGAGCCTGAGGAGAGACGAGAGAGGCGAAAGGGAGGATGAGGCGGAGAGGAGGACGCGCGGGGCGGATGGGAGGAGGAGGGGGAGAGAGACGAGAGAGAGAGAGACATCATCATTCTCCTCACACCACCCTCACCACACTTTACACATTTCTTTCTTCAAAAATAATACATTGGGGATAATGTTTCTATCCTGCCTCGAAGAACACCCAGCACCCACGAGGGCGTCAGGTTGTGGGTGGAACCGTATGAAAAAAGGAGCGTGTGGCGCGACGCGTAATAGTAATACAAAAGCTGGCTTGGAAGGCGAAATGCGCGGAAGGAAGGAGATTCAGCGACCTGCGTGCAGAAGCAGAAGAGAGGAGAGAGAGAGAGAGGAATGGAAAAATAAGCCCGGTTCCGCCACCAAGTAAGTTTCCGCCGTTACTGGAAAACAGCAGAGAAAATAAACTAAAAAGGGGGGGGGGCAGAACAGAACGATGCCTTGTCGGCCCGATACCTGATTGGCAAGGCAGCTACTAGCACCTCGACAGCTTTGACCTGGAAGAAGCAGATCCAGAGGCACTCTGGGAGGCGAGGAAGGATGGGGGGGGGGGGGATCGGAGGAGGGTGTAGGAAAGACTTTGTCTCAGGGGTTGTCACGGCGGGCCTGGGAAGGTGGTCCTGCGCTCTTTTATCGCGGGAACGACTTTGGAGGCCGGAATGCACCGACGAAGGCGGGGGTTCGCGGTCAGAGGAAACGAAAGGTACCACCTGACATAACGGCTTTTAGCCGTTTTGGGCCTCATGTTCGAATCAGACTTTGGAAAAAAAAATCAATCTGCGGCGAGTTTCGTTTCTTTCTTTCTCTCTTTTTTTCTAGTACTTTTTTTTTTTTTCTTTCTCTTCTTTTCTTTCTTTCTCTCTTTTCTTTCTTATCTTTCTCTTTTAATTGTTTTTTGTGGGTCTCTGTGTGTTACTGGCGCAGTTTAGTTTTTTTTTTTTTTTTGGAAATAATCTAAAATCGCTTGAGCTTCGATTTGGCCGAGACAAGTTTTTAAATTTTTTCAACAGCTCCAAAACTAGAGCGTTGACTAGCTTCTCACAGCTATACGTTGGAACAAACACGGATGAAATCAGTTGTAAAGGTTTCTCACTGATATGAGAGGACTGCTGACGTGGATGACAGTTATATATAGTGGATGGCAGTTTAAAAAAAAGAAGAAGGGATTAAGATCGACTGCCGGCGAGTTTAAGTTTTGAGCGTTGTGCGTGTGCGGGGGCTGTGCGCACTGCGGTAGTTGTGTGTGTGTTGTGTGTGTGGTTGTGAGTGTGTGTGTGTGTGTGTTGGTTTGATGTTGTTGTGGTGTTGTGTTGTGTTGTGTTGTGGTTGTGGTGTGGTGATGTGTGAGGTGTGGTGTGGTTGTTGGTGTGATATGGTTGTGGTGTGGTGTAGTGGTGGTGAGTGGGCGGTGATGGTTGTGTGAGTGTGTGTTTGTTTGTGTGTGTGTGTGTGTGTGTGTGTGTGCCTGTTGCTGTGTGAGTGTGTGTGTTGCGGGTGTGTTGTGTTGTGGTGTGTGTGTGTGCGCGGAAGGAGAGAGAGAGAGAGAGCTAGAGAGAGGCGAGAGAGAGGAGAGAGAGCGAGAGGAGAGAGAGATGAGGAGATGACCTGTGGAGGATAGAGAGAGGAGAGAGTGCGAGCGGAGGGGCGAGGAAGGAGATGAAGGGAGAGAGGAACCGAGGAGGAAGGAGAGAGAGAGATGAGAGAGACAGACAGCGCCAGACAGGACCGAGACCAGAATGACAGAGAATGAGAGAGAGAGAGTTATTTGGGATTTTCCAATGCCATTTCTCTGGGGAAGCGTTACTAACTCTCACTCAAGACACAGCCACAGTTTCACCCCCCCCCCCCCCCCCCCCCCCCCCCCCCCCCCCCGGATGCTGTATTATTTCAGAAACCTTATATTCTTCCTTTATTGATGTTCTACCGATGAATTATTAAATTAATATTATTTGTTGTTTGAAACATGTCTCATGGTTTTCATATGACTGGAAATTGTTGAACATTGGTAGGACAGGTCGGGCGTTTTTTGCAAACTGCCACACATCAAAGGCGCCTGCCAGGGTACTTTGTACTATATTTTCCCGGTTTCAAAGCTTCTTTGTGTGCAGAGTGATGCGTTTGTGTCAGTGGAGGAAAGTGTTTAGGTTGTTTTCGTGTTGCTATGCGAATGTTACCCTGTTGTATGTTAGTCATACAATGGTGTCGGTTTTGTTGTTCACTGTGCTCTCTCCCTTAGTTCCTTGATAGAACGATACACTGTGGCGGGCGGTGGGTGGGGTGGAGATGGCGGGTCCCTTTGAGACGCGACATCATGTTTGCCTGTAGAGCGTGTTAATGCTGCTGTCTGTTTTTGTTCTGTTTGTGTCTGTGTTGTACTTCTCTCTCTCTCTCCTCTCTCTCTCTCTCTCTCTTCAACATTCTCTTCTACTCCTCTCTCTCTCTCTCTCTCTTCTTGCGTGTTTTGCTGTGTGTGTTGTGTGTGGTGCGACTGTGTGAGGTGTGTGTTGATGATGTGTTGTGTATGGTGTGGAGAGAGAGAGGAGAGAGTGAGAGAGAGAGAGAGAGCGAGAGAGAGAGAGAGAGAGAGGACAGGACAGACAGACAGACAGATAGGCAGACAAGACAGGACAGTCAGACCGACGACCAGGACAGCCGAACCGACAGACACAGACACAGATTTTTGCACAATCGTGCTTGCAAGCATGCAACAGATAGGGTTTATCCCTCTCTGTGAATGTCGAGTCTTCTTCCAGACCGTGATTGATGGCTATTTGCAGCAAGCTGTTATCATCTAATAAAAGCTAATAACGCACTTTAGTCTGATGACCCCTCTATTTCTGTCTTGTCTGTCTGTCTGTCTGTCTGTCTGTCTGTCTGTCTCTCTCTCTATCTCTCTCTCTCTCTCCCTTTCTCTCTCTTCTCTCCTCCCCCCCTCTCTCTCTCTCCCTCCCTCCCTTCTCTCTCTCTCTCTCTTCTCTCCTCTCTCATCCTCTTCTCTCTCTCTCTTCAGTATCACTTACTGCATTTGAAGAAAATCTACATTCCATAACTAAATACAAGATTAATTGAATGGCTGAAACTGAAGAAAAAAAAAATAGTGGACGGGAACAAGCAGGTTTTAGAAACCATGAGAGAAATAGGGGTTATATCTGTCCTGCTGTGCGAGCATTTTTCACAGACTGTACATAATGACTCACTGGGACTCAACTGACTGCTGCAGTGGGGCCGCCCTGGGCGCCAATTTATGCAACTGTATTACATCTATCATCATTGTAATATTTGCTGTCACTACTTATTATATGTGTCGGTGGCAGGTAGGTCATCGATCATTTGGGCCATGGCGAATTTAAAGTGGAAGCGTTCATTGTCCCATGATACTGGTGAAAAGTGAGTGCTGTGCTAATCTGATATCTCTCTCTCTTCTCTCTCTTCTCTCTCTTCTCTCTCTCTCTTCTCTCTCTCTCTCTTGTTTTGTTAAAAAAAGAACATCTAGTAATTATTCTACGGAAGCATGCATTTTTTGGGTTTGATGAATAGGGCCGTGATCTACAAAGAGGAACTAGATTCAGACGAGTTTAAACAGTGGTGTAACGAAGCTACAGAGTGTTTTAATGTGAAAACCAACGCTGGTATAGACTATTTTGTGAAAACTTTGTACAGTCCCGCTGCATGTATGGTAAGGCCCAAGGGAAAACGGAAGAAAGAAGTGAGCGATTGGTTGATTATGAGTGCGAAAACAAGAAAAAAAATTGTGAAAAGGTTGTCTGGGACGTTATCAAAGAACCAAAACCAAGTAACTGAAAAAAGAACACAAAGCAACCTACGTTAGGAAAGTAAAGACTATAATTCACTGAAACAAAAAAGAGAAAGAAAAGACGTTGATGAAAACGAATTAATAAGTTAAAAGTATCTTTTCACGACCCTAATTTTTCTGGTCCACCATTCGATCGATTAGGGGGAAAATCAGTAATTTACAATGAAATCAGCTCGCAACAATGGTATGAACATTTCTATAGTGTATTTAATGGATTTAATAACGAGTTTGAAGATTTTAATATAGATATAGATAGTGAAGAACAAAGTACACAAAATACTGATGAACCACTGTTTAATGAGCAGATAACAAGAAATGAGGTCTTGAACAGAATAAAACACATCAAATGTGGAAAACGTGCTGGACCAGACAAAGTAGTTGATTTCTTAGTTAATCTTTTTAATACGGTGTTTGATAAGCGAATCTTTCCAGAATCTTGGTCCAAATCCATAATAGTTCCTATTCACAAGAAAGGTGATAGTAACAATCCTGATAACTATCGAGCGTGGCATTGACAAGTGTTATTAGTAAATGTATACGCATACACTCAACAAAAGATTAAAAGTATGGGCAGAGGAAAGAGGAGAAAATAATGGAAGAACAGGCTGGATTTCGACCCAAAATTTATTGTACAGTAGACCACATATTTACTCTGTAACGCCTTAGTACAAAAATATTTAATAACAAAATCTGAATGGTATGTTGCATTTATTGATTTTCAGAAAGCTTTCGATTCAGTCAACAGAAATGTTCTATGGTATATTCTGAGAAAAAATGGTGGTAATGGTTATTCTGAGGAAAAATGATGTAATGGGAAGTTGTATACAGCTGTCCATGGAATGTTTAGTCTGTTCTTGCATTGTTCGAGGAGAAAGGAGCTTATACCGATCATTTCAGCGCCCCTGGGAGTGAAACAAGGGTTTTCTGCTAGCCCACTGTTGTTTACATTATTCATAAACGAATTAGTGATAAAAGGGGGGGGGGGGGGGGGGGGGGGGGGGGAGGGGGGGACATGGAAAAACAAATGTTACCTGGGGCTGCTGACTTATTTTAATGCTTTTCGCTGATGATATTATCCTCCTCGCAGATGAGCCTGTTGGTTTGCGAATCAATTAGACACTTTAAAAAGGGGAAATCAGATAGGTTGAAATTAACAGTGAATCTAAACAAAACTAATGCAATGTTTTTTAGAAATGGCGGTTACTTATCAAAATATGAAAGATGGTTTTACAGTGGAGTAGAAGTTAAAGTGACAAGTGGCTATAAATACATTGGGATGTTCTTCACAACAAAATTAGGCTTGAATAAGTGCTGGCTTGAGATGTGCAGAAAAGGAAAGAGAGGTGTCATGGATATTTTGAGAACTATGAAGAAACTGAACTCCAATGATGTAAATCTATTTTGGAAATTATTCGATTCACAGATTCAGCCTATTTTGATATATG
>CM031607.1:47618825-47633825 GCA_018398815.1 Conus ventricosus | reverse complement strand
AGCTAACTACGCAAATTAAACATCAGTTTGCTAGAAGACAAAACGTTCTCGCCACCTTTTCGATATTAACAAGGCATTTGATCAAGTTTGGCATGATAGGCTTTTATATAAATGAAAAACTATAGGTCTCTCTGGTCATATTTATAAATTTGTTAAAACATTCCTGACCAAGAGAAGTATTCAGACAAGAATTGGTAATACTTATTCATCCAAAGATTACTAGATATGGGTATCCCTCAAGGCTCTGTGATCGCCCCTCTTCTCTTTAATATTTTAACTAATGATTTACCTAAATACATTTAAAAAAACTTTCACTTAATTCAATATGCGGATGACATCTGCTTATGGTTGAATGCCACATTAAAAAGAATCACATCAAAAAGATCTGTTAATTACATTTAGAAGAATATATCAAAAAGAATTAGACAACATGCGAACTTCATGTCTGATAATGGCTTATGCCTGTCAGCTGAAAAATCCCGTATGATGTTATTTGATGCAGGTGGGTCTGCTCACAATACTCCTAACTTCAAAGTACATAATTCTGCATTGAGCTACACTTCTGAGATTAATTCCTTGGTGTGCATCTTATGTCAAATCTTTCTTGGAATTTTCACTTAGAACATATAATAAATCAAGCGAGAAAATCTCTTATCTGCTCAAGTTATAAGCAAACAAAGTTGGCGCCAGGAAACAAAAGTTTAATACATCTTTCTTCTGCTTTAGTTAGATCCAAATTGTCATATGCACAGGAGGTCTTTTTTAGTGTCCTAAGTACTTATTAAAAAAGCTTCAGTGTATAGACTCTAAGGCATTCAGATTGGCCCTTGGTGTTCCATTTCATGCTTCAGCTGTAGGAACATACCATGAAGCTGGTGTCTTACCTCTTGATGACCATCGTGAACTAGTCTGCGCTAAGTACATTCTTCGCTGCTCAACTATTCAAAGTGCTAACCAAACGGAACTGGATATGAGGTCTGATGTAGACTTTCCTAAACGTGCTAAAAACATTCGTGCCACTAAAACGATACTCACATATTCTTCTCACTTGTTGACAAATTCAGGTATCAATCATAAAAAGCTTGCTGTGCGTTTTCCCATAAGTCCCATACCAAACTGGGAGCTCTTCAAACCAAAATTTGATTATAACTATACTACTATATCTAAAACTGATAACATTAATATTCTAGCTTGCGAAGCAAAATCACATATCAATGATTGTTATCGTCACTTCATAAAAGTCTATACTGATGGGTCTTGTTAAACAATAATGCTGGTTGTGGCTTTGTCATTCCATTTTTAAAATTGAGAAGTCCTTTCATCTTGGGGCTAATCTGTCTATTTTTAAGCCGAACTTATAGCAATATTAATAGCCGTACAGTACATAACTGATTTATCATTTGACTTTATAGTATTCTCTTCTGTGTAGATTCTAAGTCAGTTCTTCAAGCTTTAGAATCTAAAAATTCAAAAATCGTGCTGAAATCATATCAGGAATTAAATACTTATTCACAACCTTATGTCAAGAGGTATAACAGTTAATTTTTGTTGGGTTCCTTCCATTGCTTCATATCCGGAAATGAATGGGCTGACAGGATTGCTCGAGCAGGTGCAAACAATTCTGACAAACGGTACTATTCATATTCCCTTGAGCTTACATGAAGGATATTCTCTCTTACAAAGAGCCTCTTTTGAAAAATTTGAGGAATACTACAATGAAGTGTTCTCCCCCGAATACATAACCGAATCTTCTATACTTGTTGTACGAACTCTCGAGCAAGTAATCTTTTAAAAAGGGCTTCCTCGGTAAATCAGTAAACTATAATTACAAACTTGGATCATACCCAAGACACAATAAACAACTTCTCTCCTTATTATTTCGGTTTAAAATAAATGCATTCAGAACAAAATATGTCAAGAATATTCGATGTGCTTGCGGCGCCCTTGATAATTGTACAAACAACACACGTTCTATACTTTTGCCCCTACTTTGATTCGATTTGTCAGAATTTAGAAAGGATGTTTCAAAGTGCTTATTCCAGGATACTATGTCTCTCTTAATTTTGTAGAATTCTTATGTTTAAGCCAGTTGGCTCAATCCTGTAATTGCTGTTTCATGATCTTATTTTGTACAGTTGTTTGTTTTTACTTTTGATTGTCTTCTTTTTTTTTTTTTTTTTCAGTCGAAGTCTTACTTTTCTCCCATCACACATACACGCACACACGCAAACGCACGCACGCGGGCGCGCACTCACGTACGCACGCTGCACGCACTCACGAACGCACGCTGCACGCACACACGTACGCACGCTGCACGCACACACTCAAACAGACACACACACAAAAACACACACCTTGTCTAATATCACATTTAGTGAAAAGACGTTAAGTTGAAGAACAACAACACACACACACACACACTATAATATAGAAGTAGTTTCATTTGGATTCCATGACAGAACACACACACACACACACACACACACACACACACACACACACACACACACACACACACACCACACGCACTCACGCACGTGCACGCACGCACGCGCGCGCGCGCACGCACGCACGCACGCACGCACGCACGCACGCACGCACAGTGGCTTGGTACACAATGTAACATCAGAGAACACAAAAGAAACATATGTAGGTATCACTGAAAATCAATTCAAAACTAGATATGCAAACCACAAACAATCATTCAACAAAGAAAGATATAAAAACCAAACAGAATTGAGTAAATACATTTGGAAACTTAAAGATAAAAACATAGACTACAACATATCTTGGAAAATCTTAAAAAGAGCAGCACCATACAACAACATTTAAAAAAAAAATGTAATCTATGCCTTACAGAGAAATACATTATACTATGTAAACCACAGTTGGCAATTCTAAATGTTAGAACAGAAATGGTTAACAATTGCAGACACAGATGGAAGTTCCTATCAGTGAATAAAACCAACACCTGAGAAACACATGTAGCACGGGAAAAAACAACAGCAAGCTATATATATATACGTGGCACTGGCAATACAAGCTCATCACATCCTGACGACCGCACAGCGTGAAACAAATTTGTAGATGTTTTTAGCAGCTTGATTTTAACTTGCTTTTAATATAACAAATGTCGCTCCCACTGTGGTTGAGCACTGTTTTTAAGATTGCGCTGATCCTCAGTACCATTCTCTCTCTCTCTCTCTCTCTCTCTCTCTCTCTCTCTCTCTCTCTCTCCTCTCTCTCTCTCCTCTCTCTGTGTGTGTGTGTGTGTGTGTGTTGTGCGTGCGTGCGTGTGCGTGCGTGCGTGCGTGTGTGTGTGTGTGTGTGTGTGTGTGTGTTGTGTGTGGTGTGTGCGTGCGTGCGTGCGTGCGTGCGTGTGTGCGTGCGTGCGTGCGTGCGTGCGTGCGTGCGTGCGTGTGTGGTGTGTGTGAGTGTGTGTGTTGTGTGTGTGTGTTGTGTGTGTGGTGTGTTGTTGTTTCTTCAATTTAACGTCTATCCACATAGTGATATTAGACGGGGGAGGGGGAGGGGGCGAGGAGGGGGGATCGGGAGGAAGAGGGAGGGGAGGGGACCGTATTGTGTGTTTATGTCTCTTTGATAAGGGGGAGAAGAAAAAAGTCAGAAAAATGAGCATTAACAAAAATTACAATCAACTAGTCTATAACAAATGTCCTACAGGACTATGAAGTAAACATTTCGCATATTAAACAAACTAATAGCATTTTTGAAAACGCCTTCAATACAATTTCAGAAATCACTGGTAAGATAGGTCTTAAACCTCTGACATTCAAAAATGATGTGCTTGCTAGAAATGTGTTCACCACATAAACATCTAACATTTTTGCTATATTTTGTGATGAACGCATTGAGTTTTATCCTGTAAGTAGCGAACTAATCTGTCTGAATTTGTATTACACCAGTATGATTACAAGTATGATTTGTTATCCAAACCACGAGAAACATTATGCTTATCTTGGAGAGTCTATCTTTTCTCAGGGTATAGCCTTTAATTCTACTCCATACTGCTTGTTCCAGCAAGTGATAACCCTCCTGAATGGATAAGGGAACACGAATTTCAGTGGATTCTTTGCCTTGCCTTGCGCCCTATTTCGCTACTTTGTCAGCCCACTCCTTTGAAGAAATTCCAAGATGTGAAGGAACCCAGCAGAAGGAAACGTTGGTCCCCTTTTAAAGTTAAGACATGAATTAACTGACTGATTTCTAAGAAAATTTTTTGGTCTTTTTCTTGTAATCTGTTGATCTTAAAGCATAGAGTAACCGTTTGGGAATCTACACAAAATAAGATTTGAAATAACTGTAATGGAAAATCAACTATGTAATTGAGAGCCATAAGAATAGCAATAAGTTCAGCAGTAAGATGAATCGATTTTGCCAAAGGGTAGTATAATTTTCTTTCTTTAAACGCTGGTATTACAAAAGCTGAACCTGCCCGGTGATCTTCTAGGAGTGAACATCTGTATATATTTTAAATGATTTGGATAGTTTTGAGAAGATTGACGCAGTATTGTCAAAACAAAACAAAAAAAGTTATTCCAGTTAATCAAGCAGGTTTCCCAAAAATGGCAGGTCTGCTATTGACAAATTTAGTGAAACTAACAACGAATGTAAAACAACAATTTGCAAGAAGAAGAAATTTTTTCTAGTGTGTGTGGTGTGTGTGTGTGTTTTGTGTGGGGGTTGTGTGTGGGGGTGTGTGTGTGTGTGTTTTTGTGTGTGTGTGTGCGTGTGTGCGGCTTACATGAAATGTTGTATTGTGTGCGTGCGTGCATATGTGTGTGTGTGTGTGTGTGTGTGTGTGTGTGGTGTGTGTGTGTGTGTGTGTGTGTGTGTGTGTGTGTGTGGTGTG
The DNA here is from genome assembly GCA_018398815.1 of Conus ventricosus. NCBI lineage: Eukaryota > Metazoa > Mollusca > Gastropoda > Neogastropoda > Conidae > Conus > Conus ventricosus. The sequence continues at coordinate 47,628,955 of CM031607.1, read as the reverse complement.
TCTTTTTGTGTGTGTGTCGTGTGTGTGGGGTCTGTGTGTGTGTGGGTCTGTGTGTCGGGGGGGGGGGGGGGGGGGGGGGAAGGCTGATGGTTGGTTGGTTGGGGCAATTGGGGGTTGTTTTGATGGTGGGTTGATGGGGTGGTTAATTGATTTGTTGTTTGGGTGGTTAATTGACAGATTGTTTTTGTTAGTTTTGTGGATTCAATTTAAACTAAGGATACATCTTTTCGACTAAATGAATGATTGAGACGTCAAAAACAAACGTTGACCGAAGTGAACCTAATCAAGGGGGACAAGGGGCGAAACTTTTTCAACTTGAAGAACACGTGGAATTGTCTCCCTTTGATATAATCCTCGGGGTTTGGGAGAAGGATTCTGTCAGCATCAGGTAGAATTAAAACATCTGAACAAAAGGAAATTTCTTTCCTTTCTAGAAGCCTTTTTTTTTCAGTGCAAATAGATTCTGTCTTAGCTGGAAAAAAAAAGTAATGTCTTATGGCAGCAAGGACGATGCAAAAAGATCGTATCCTTGACTCAAGCGTGTTCCGTCCGTGTCACCAGTTAGCGACTTCTTAATTTTTTTTTTTTTTTTTTAAAGTAAGGGGGGTAAGGGTAATATTGCTATTGGCCAGCCCGACCGCAAAGGGCTATATCAGGGCTGTCATCGCGTTCAAGTCAACTCACAAGTCTAAAAAAACATTCACACAACCCTTGAAAATACACTTTCTAAAACCACCCGGAACTTTCGTTGAAAAATATTTTTTCCGAAAAGTTTAGATCAGATAACAAAAAAATGTTTAGTCTTTCAGAAATTCCAAGATGGCATCAGGTGGGACATCTCTGAACAAGGTTTTCATGGGGGCTGCTATAAAAAGTTTAAAGTCTCACAACATGCTAATCCCAAACACTCTAAACGAAGTGTTTCACTGTGAGTGTTACATGATATAAAATGCACCACGGAGCTTCTTCGCCTTTTAAAAGCTAAGAATGGGCGTAGAAGGGCTGGCCTGTGTGCAAACGGCAAAACAAACAACTCTTTCGTCTGGTAAAAACTCTTCAGGCTAGGACGGATATTGTGAAGAGTCGAGCTGACGTGAAACAGCATGCATTAAAGTGGGGACACATCTAAACAGTTCTAGAGTCAGGCACAGTGAGCTGTGAAGATGGAAGTACGTGGGATGTTTGTTTTGTTTGCGTCCCGCGATGGGCTTACCCCTATCACATGGTGCATGTGGTAGCGGGGTTCGAAATGGGCGTCTTTGGCGTGTGTCTGCCTGTTGATTCATTCTGTGAAATACACTTCCCTCCCCCCCCCCACCCCACCCCACCCCACCCACCCCCCACCTCATCTTCCCTCCGAATCCCCGTCCTCCCCCCACCGTTCTCCACCCCCTCCTCTCTCCGGTCCCGTCTGCCACATATTTGGGGATAGGGAATCCCCTCCGCCCCTCCCCCCCCCCCCCCCTCCCCCCCCCCCCCCTTCCCACCCCTCGCCGGTTCCCCTGTCCTGTTTCCTTTCTCCATCTCTTATCTTCTCCACCACCCCCTCCTCCCTCCCCTGTACAGAACCCCCCCCCCCCCCACCTTATTTCTTACTCGTTTTTTAGCATATTTTTATATTTTTTCCCCGCTTATTTTTGTCCCCGGCTAGTTGTTTCACAAAGTATTTTCAAATCATGCCCAAGTCATTGGGAGCATCATGCTTTAAATTTTTTTTCGTTTTCATGTCCTTATGCTTTTGTCAGCATGCGCTCTCTCTCTCTCTCTCCTCTCTCTCTCTCTCTCTTCTTCTCCCCTCTCTCCCTCTCTCCCCTCCCCTCTTCTCTCTCTCCTTTCCTCCATCTTTCTTTCTTTCTCCCCACATCATCCTCCCTTTCCTTATACACTCTTCCCCACGCCTTCCTGTATTCCTTTCGAAAAAGAAATGTCGATGAAACTTCATCGCCACCCAGGAAGAAGGCGAGAAGCAACAAGCATTTTGGTGTTCGGTTCTCAAACTCCACGCTGCAAGGAAACAATTCCATCCGTCCCAGAAATGCCCACTCTTTTTATGGTTGCCTCCCCTATCCCAAAACAACCTCAACTGCCTGTAACGGGACAGATGAGGACTGGCGACTTCTTTGTTTTGATCTGAATCTGAATTTTTGCCGTTGCGACCCCAGTCTTTGGGAAACATTGTATAAAATGATGGTGTCGTGTGACCGCTGAAGGAAAGTAGATGAACAAATGAATGTGAGAGGGGAACAAAAAAAGACTGGTCTCTAGTTGTGAGTCTGGTCCACGTTTGGCGAGCTACCTGTTGTGGTCCTGGGCTCATCGATGAGAAGTGGTGGAGGGATAAAGGAGTTGGGGGGGGGGGGGGGGGGGGGGGGGAAAGGGGGAAGTGGGGTGGGAGAGGAAGGGAAACTGATGTATGGATTGCGTGCGTACCTCTGTGTGTGTGAGAGAGAGAGAGAGAGAGAGAGAGAGAGAGAGAGAGAGAGAGAGAGAGTGTGTGTGTGTGTGTGTGTGTGTGTGTGTGTGTGTGTGTGTGTGTGTGTGTGCGTGTGTGTGTGTGAGAGAGAGAGAGAGAGAGAGAGAGAGAGTGAGAGAGAGAGAAAGAGAGAGAGAGAGGAGAGAGAGAGTGTGTGTGTGTGTGTGTGTGCGCGCGCGCGTGCGTGTATGAAGGGATGGGGGTGGGAGAAAAAAGATGGAGGAAAGGGGAGAGAGCGAGAGCGAGAGAGAGAGAGAGAGTGTGTGTGTGTGTGTGTGTGCGTGTGCGTGTGCGTGTGCGTGTGTATGTGTGTGTGTGTGTGCACATGGAGAGAGGAGGAGATAGATTAGTGAAAGAAAGCTACGATGACAAAAGCGTAAGGACAGAAAAGAAAGCTTAAACCAAAGTAATCGGATACGCTTAATTTTTTTAACACCTAGCCCTGGAACGAAATCAAGTAGGAAAAAATTCTTCTTCTTCTCCTTCTTTGATTTCTTCTTCATGAGCCGTACAAACGTAAAGGAGGCGCACATAAGACCCCGGAACATCTAAAGAGGTCCAAGAGTCGAGTACAGTAAACTTCAAAGGTGGGTCTAGTTGCAAAGTGAGACGACTGCAGGCGGAAATCTAAACAAATCTTAAATGAATGTTAGCGATCCGCCAAGAGAAACGTGGACAAACGAGTCACAAGAAAAAACACGACGCGTTTCGACCTCCTAGGTCTTCTTCAGGCAAGACACAAACAAAGAGGACACAATGAAAATGAACGAATTTTTCACTTAGCTTAGATCTCTTCAGCGCAAGGTAGGCAGGCGCTGAATGAAAACGAGGCTGTTAGAAGGGAGACAATGTGTCAAAAATTTCTTTTTCTTCTTCTTCTTCTTCTCCTTCTTTTATTTCTTCTTCATGAGCCTTGCAAACGTAAGGAAGACGCGCATAAAACTCGACATTGTCTCCCTTCAAACAGCCCCGTTTTCATTAGACGCCTGCCTACCTTGCGCTGAAGAGATCTAAGCTAAGTGACAAATTCGTTCATTTTCATTGTGCTATTTGTTAGTGTCTTGCCTGAAGAAGACCTAGGAGGTCGAAACGCGTCGTGTTTTGTCTTGCGACTCGTTTGTCCACGTTTCTTTTGGCGGTTCGCTGACATTTATTTCAGATTTATGCCAGGATTTGTGTTTCGTTTGCGTCTCCAGTGGACTCATCCTCTGACATGTTGAGTGTGGTAGCTGGCTTTGAGACAGTCGTGACTGTAGAGTCTATAACGTTTTGTGTCCAGCTGGTTTAGTCTGTGAAACAGATCCCCACCTTCCCCCTTTCAGCCTTCTTCCCCATCCTCCATCCCCAACCCTCCCCCCCCCCACCCCACCCCCCACCCCCTCCATTCTCCTGGATTCCTATCTACCAGATCCCCTTTGGCTCTCCTCCTCTCACACCCCCTGCCCACTCCTGCCTGCCCCCCACCCCCCTCCCTTCCTTCTTCCTTTCTCCTCCTTTCTCATCTCTACCCACCTCATTTTCTCCCCCATCCTCTTTTCCAAAAGATTCATTCTTGCTATTTGACAATTTGATATGCCTTTCGTTTGTCAATCGTGCTGATTACAGGCCGTTTTTTGCAGGATTCAGGATAAGCTCTTTGTTGTCTGTACGTTCTTGTTACTCGTGTTCACCGTTACTTTTCTTTTTCTTTTCTTACTACTTAATGTTGCTCCCGAACTAGGTGTTAGAAGCAGTTTTCAAGTTAGGCTCTTGTTGTTATTAGTAACCTGATTTAATAAATTGTTGTTTTTATATCCTTACGCTTCTGTCATCGTCTCTCTCTCTCTCTCTCTCTCTCTCTCTCTCTCTTTAATCCACGTTTTTCCTTACCCACAACATCAGCCTCTCTGTCCCTTCACATTCTTTACCCTCGCCCACCCTCGTACACACACCTCTTTTTCACTCACTCTGTCCCCCTTCTAGTATAGTTAAGTCGGCACCAAATGCAGGTAGGCCTTTAGGCCTGTCGCCGATTCTTACCAAATGCAGGTAGGCCTTTAGGCCTGTCGCCGATTCTTTTCAGGTCTCAGTTCTTTCCTTTTCATTCTCCTTCTCTGTGTTGGCCTGTATATGTCATGTGACGTAGCCTCTCACATCAAGGCATGTGACGCTCCATCACATGTAGTTTAGTGATATGAATCATTTCTCCATGCCACAACTAAAAAGGAAGAATATTCATGCGGCTTGACTAGTGTAGCGGGCGTCCCCAAATAATTGTGAGGATCACTCATTAAAAGAAACAGGAGTGGTCATTGGGTGAAAGTGACCACTGAGAGATAGTTTAATAAGGGCTGGTAAGGTGCTGGCCATGTGTTTTGAACACTGAGTATGCACTCACCAGGAGGAGGGAGGAAAGAATCAGTTTTAGCCCAGCAGATGGCCTAGAGACTCGAACCTGTCAGGACGCTGGTCAAAGGGTCCTCACCACTGACCAGTCATTACCAGGTGAGCCATAGATAGTTGGGGAAGCTACAGGGGAATACCTAAAGAAAGGAGAAAGAAAGAATTCATATGTTGAATTGGGAAGCAGGTTACTTACACGAACCTTACTCGTGTTTCAGCCCTTCACCCTTCACCCCGTCAGGTGGTTAACGACGGCCATGGTGTGGGGAACACACTGGTAGTTCAGCCCCAGCCATTAAAGACTCCAGGGAGAGGAGTCAGATCTCATCATCTCTCCAGTGACTGGAGAATTCAAGGGGGCGACACGATTTCTGAGAGAGACAGGAATCATGACAGTATGGGGCGAGTCTAATATCTGATGCAGGAATGGCATCAATGATTGCAGGAATTATTTATTCTACTGGTCTGGATCTTGGGCCAGTGTTATGTGAAGGCCATGACTTTATAGAATATTGAATTTATTGATTTGAATTTGAAACCTGATTTATCTCTCAGTGTGAAGAGAAAGAGAGATGCATGTATAGAATCTGTTTATAAATTGTTCAACGTGATTTAGTAAAGTGTTTTCCCCGAAGGAGAGGGGGAGAAAAAAAAAACATTCGGAAGTGCGCCTTTTGGTGGATTGGAGGGGTTGCGTGTGCGTATGGAGTAAATGCTGTCATGAATGTGTGTGGGCAAAAGTGACAGTGTGACAGTATACTTTCTACCGCTCGCTAACTACAGCTAGACTGTATTCCTACACTTCTTTTGACAATCAGATTCACTTAACTTTATTATTTTATGAGCTCCACCACAGAAGCAGCCGAGAATCAAGAAGCGGTTTGGTGTTCGGACCCCAACTCCACGCTGGAAGGAAGACAATTCATCCGTCTCAGAAATACTTACTCTGTTATGGTTGCCTCCCTTACCCTAAGCCCTGGACAGCCTGTTTTGTGGACAGAGGGAGATGGCCACTCTTGTTTCGCTCTGAATCTGCATGTTGCCGTTGTGTCCTCAGTCCTGTTGGTCATGTATGCAATGCTGGTGCCGCCTCACTGGTGAAGGGAAATGGAATTTTTTAAAAATAATGAAAAAATACACACACACACACACACACACACACACACACACACACACACACACACACATACACACACACACACACACACACACATATATATATATATATATATATATATATATATATATATATATATATATATATATATATATATATATATAATATAGCTTGATAATGATTCAGGATTCCCAGAGTCTGGGGCACCGCTCCACCAAGATAAGAGTCCGGAGAGACAACGCTTGCAGCCACAAGGATACAGAAATACACTCATAACTCCCTCCTGACATTCCTGCATTTCAAACATTTATTATAAAAATTATATACACACACACACACACACACACACACACACATGAGGGGGACAAAAAGGTCTCTTGGAGTGTCTGTGGTCCTTAGTTACAGTAACGGCGTCATCGACGAAAGAGGGTGGGTGGACCAGAGGGCTTGGAGGGAGTGGGGTGGAGGTGGAGACTACTGTGGGCAGAAAGCCAGATGGAGGAAAGGGGAGAGAGAGAGAGAGAGAGAGAGAGAGAGAGAGAGAGAGAGAGAGAGAGAGGGAGAGTATAGGGAGAGGGGAGATAGATCAATGAAAAAGAACTTATGATGACAGAAGCGTAGGAACATAACCAAAATTTGTCGAAACCAGGGTAATAACATAGACATAATTTAAAAATGCATTTTTGACAGCTTGCCATGGGGTAAAAATCAACCTTGCGTCTCTCTCTCTCTCTCTCTTCTCTCTCTCTCTCTCTCTCTCGGGGATGAGCTGATTTCACAGCGCAGAGAAGACGTGTTTTTTGGAACGCTCTCGTGTTGCGGAGGATTTTGTCTAATTACTACGTTAATTATTGGAATAATCAAGTCATTTTCAATCACACTGAACTGGTTGAAAGTGTGCTGATCACTGTGATGTAAAATTTTTCTGACTAAAACCGTGACCATGCCTGTGAACTTTCTGTGTTTTCCGCGCTGCCTGTGGCCTGTTTCTGCCCACTTACCACAGCTTCATGGCCAAGCGAATTCAGTTGGTCGTGGAAAATGCGCATCAGGTTATCACTGTGCGAAACCGAGTGGAGCTACTTCTTTTCGTGTTTGTGGCTCCCTATTTCTTGTGCTGTGGTGACGTTGAGGTAAACCCTGGCCCTGTAGATAGCGATGCCGTTCACCAACAGGGCATTAGCACAGAAAGTGACAGTGTGAATGGTTAGCAGTGACACTGACAAGACTTCCGCTCGTCCCCCTTCCATCGGTTGTGCAGCTGATTCGGGTTTTCTACCCGATTTCGCAAAGCAGTTATTGGAAGCAATGCAATTACAGCGTGAACAGTCCCAGACTTTCTAATGATATGTCACTCCTGCGGAAAGATCTGGGTTCCATCAAAACGGACATTTCGTATGTCAGAACGAAGTGTGATGACATAGGGAGGCGTTGTGGCAGGCTGGAGGAAGAGAATGAGCGCTGTCTTCGTCCGTGAAGGATACCCGAGAAGATGTTGACGAACTTTTCTGCGCCTGCAAACAGAACGAGGACAATCTTTCCACGTTGCTTTCTGAAATGGAAACTATGAAAACCGAGATAGATGGTCTGAAAGAACATTGTGATACTCTGGAAGCTTTCTCCAGAAGGGATAATCTGCGCTTGTTTTGGTGTGCCACAGACAGAACAATTCGAGAGCTATGACTCCTGTGCCAGACTGGTTGTTGACACACTGACAGTGTGGAAGCACCGAAGGATTGGACAGTAGACGACATTGCACGAGCTCATCGAGTGGGCGAAAGCAGAAATGGCCAGCCAAAGCCCATGATTGTCAAGTTCAGTCGGTGCAGGGACAAGATGGCAGTCATCACGAACCGGGAGTACCGAGCCAGGTTGGGGGGGCAAGGTGTGAGAGTGGCCAACGACCTCACCAGGAAGCAGGCAGCATCGTTGCGGAGGCGAAGAAGGAGGGGAAGGTCGCATTCTTCAGGCGAGGAAAGCTGATGGTGGTGCCAAAGCCTGATCCCAGGACTTACGCTGAAGTAGCAGGAGCAACAAACGATGACGCCGAGCCGGAAATACGTCAACAAACAACCCGGCCACGGGAAAAGCCCAAGTGCAAACGCATCACGTCGCGGGGGTCCTGAGGGCACAGGTCACGACATCAGCGGGGGTCATCGGCGAGGTGAAGATTCTCCTCGCTCCAACAGGAGAGTCGACGTAACAGCGCGCGAGGTGGATATGGCAGTGCACATGGTGGATACGGCAGTAACGCGGTGGGTACGGCAGTACACGTGGTGGATACGGCAGTGCATGTGATGGTGAGAGCAGTGCACGTGGTGGTGAGAGCGGTGCACGCGGTGCTGTCAGTAGTGCTCGTGGCAGTGTCAGTAGTGCTTGTGGCAGTGTCAGTAATGCTCGTGGTGGTCGTGGTGGTGGTGGTGCTTGTGGTACTCGTGGTGTTAACGACAGAGCGCGTTGCGGTGACAGCAGTGCCCGTGCTGGTGGTGAGAGCAATGTGTGTAGTGGCCACAGTGACATCAGAAATGGTGGCAGTCGACACACTGGAGTAAACGTGACTCAGCTCCGTTCCAGCCAGTCCTCCCCAGTCAACAAGTGTCCCGGCAACAACCCCACCAAGCCCCGGCGATCAACACGGACACGGACTAACCCATAGGACAGGCAGGGTCATCTTGATGAACTGACTTTCCTTGTATATAATGTAAAATCTGTACTCTAAATTAAGTGATATGTCATTCATGAATTATGTTTCTTCTTTTGATATTGTTTGTCTAACTGAAACCTTTGTGGATATACCTTTGACTTTAATGGTTTTTTTTCATGATCATGTCAAGTTTGTTGCCCCAGCCAGAAAGCTATCTCGACATGGTCGAAATTCTGGCGGCGTTTTTTCTCCTAGTAAGAAAGTCATTAGATAGCTTTGTGTCGCGGGTCGAGTTAAACTGTTGTAATACTGTTGCTGTTAGAGTTGACAAATCTGTGTTCAACCAGGATAAAGATATTCTTTTACTTGGTTGTTATGTTGTTCCAGAAAATGGACCGTTGTATGACCACATGGAAATTAAAGACGGTATTGTTATTTTGGAGGAAAGTATTCTACAGATTACAGAAAATCATGATTTTCATGTTATGATAGTTGGTGATCTTAATGCAGAACAGCTTGTGATCAGACTAGACTCGAATCAATGTTGAATTATTCTCCCAATTCTGATTACGATGTCATTGTGATTGGGGGGTTGAAGAGGAAAAGAGAACGTATAAACACCGATTCAGACTCACTTGCTACTCCACCACGTTTTGGGCGAAAGTGGCCTAAAAGCCGCCTATTCCTGTTCTCTGACAAGTAACTAAAAAATAACGACCCTACAAACAAACATACTGTGTAGGGTTATCCGTTTTCAATACTAATTTACTAAACTTTTCAGATTTCAGTTTTTGTTTAATCCTATGTTTTCTGGTCATTTTCAATAACATCATTTTCGCGCAAACATTCTTCAAATGGTCTTTGTCTTTCATGTGAAATAAAACTACAGTCTTTAACTGTTCTCTAAAGTCTTTTAAAACTGAGTTATATTTTTGGCATAAAATCCACACACTTATCCTAGCATGCCTTCCACTGAAAGCTAGTTTTGACAAAGTGTTTCTCTTTTTAACTATGTCTCTTTCTGCCGAACAGTCATCTATTAATAAATAGTGTCTGCGTTCCTTCAAACAGTCTATAAAACTGTTCTAAACACTCACTCAGTTTATTGCTAGGATTAACTAAAAATATGTTTTATCAGTCCATATAAACCTTCTATCATGATATGCTTTGTTCCATTTAAGTGTTGGACAGAAAACCACAATATGATTAAAATTATAACGATAAAACTGTTTGTAACAGGTCGAGGATAAATATTGTTTTTCACAACCAGTTTGCCCACAAATCAATGAGCAATGAGGAGTTTTTGTCATAAAGTTTAACTGCTCCATAGTTTTATAACAGAGTTTAATCTATTCAGTTATTATTTTTATCATACTCTCCGTCAAAACTTGTTCAGTTTCTGTATAATAAAACATTGTATGAGCCTAAATGTGTGAAGTATCTATTCCTATTTCAGTTCATGCTAAGTATTGTTTCTAATTTAATGTTAACAGTGATTTTGTAGCTTTTTTGAC
>CM031607.1:47615821-47618725 GCA_018398815.1 Conus ventricosus | reverse complement strand
CACCATAGACCTCATAACGATTCCTGCAACCACTTGCTCTGCTGTCTGTTTGATGACTGTCTTGGTTCCTGAGGATGTGACGTCTTCTTTCTTTGTTGCTCCCCTTTAGCCAGATGTCTGCAACCTCTTTTCATTTATTCAATGTCTAACAGTAACCCTACATCTGTGCATACTAGAGCGTTTTGTGGTGTAGCGTATATGGACTAGTAGTCCTCTCGCAGTGACACCTCATTGATGACGCTGAAACTGAACGTTAAAAAGAGTCAGACCAAAGACTGGGCGAACTATCTTTGGTCAGACCCACAGAACGCATTAATGCAAAAAGAACACTATCTACAGATGGCCCTTCAGAGTTGAACTAGTCTATATTCAGACTAGCATTCACTATTAAGCAATGAATTCAACCATCCTGAATAAACGGAAATGTTGCAATAATAATAATGATAATGATGATAATAATAATAATAATAATGATGATAAGACGATGATGATGATTTATGGCGCTTAATCTTACATCATAAGCCCTAAGCGCTTACAAATACAGAAAAGGTTAAAGAAAACATAGATGAAACCAGTAAGAAGATGAATATTGCAATAAGTACCATGCATCTACAAAAAAGGGTACATATTGACACCAACCCACGCGCGCGCGCGCACACACACACACACACACACACACACACACACGCACGCACGCACGCACGCACGCAAGCACGCAAGCACGCACGCACGCACGCACACACACACACCACACACACACACACACACACACACACACACACACACACACACACACACAGTCAGCTCAAAAAAGCTGAACTTTTTGCTGATTTTTTTGCAAAAAATAGCTCCAAAATTAGTCTCTCAGAAAAGTGCAGAACTTTGAGGGAAGACCAGTCAAATGACCATATCTATTCTGACCCAGAAGAAAACAACGAACATTATTTAAATGCAGAAATAACGTTAGAAGAATTAAGAAATGCTATATCGTCATTGCCAACAAAGAAAACTTCAGTTGGTTTAGACGCAGTCTCAAACGAAATGTTAAGGAACCTTCCAATCAATTTTACAACATTTCTGTATACCATTATGAAAAAATGTTGGATAGATGGGAAGACTCCATCTGTTTGGAAAGATTCTGTCATCGTGCCCATTCTCAAGCAGGGCAAACCTAACTCTGATATTAATAGTTATCGTCCTATCGCTCTCACGTCTCATACTGGTAAACTAATGAAAAAATTGTATTAAATAGACTTACTTATCATTGTGAAAAAAACGGACATATTCCTACTGCTCAGGCTGGGTTTAGAAAAGGCAGATCGACTGTTGATCACCTTGTAAAGCTTACACTCAGATAAAACGTCAATTTGCCCGAGAAAAAATGTACTTGCAACTTTTTTTCGATGTCAAAAAGGCGTATGATCAAGTCTGGCATGAGCGACTTTATATAAACTTAAAATGATAGGTCTCTCTGGTCACATTTATGATTACTTCAAAGAATTTCTGCTAACAGAACAATTCAAACAAAAATAGGAAATACATATTCTAGCAAGAGATTTGTGGAGATGGCATCCCTCAGGTCTGTAACTGCCCCTTTGCTTTTTAATATCCTAACGCACGATCTCACAAAAAGTATTTCTAAAAATTCCAGTTTAGTTCAATATGCTGATGATGTATGTTTATGGATGAATGTTACTTTAAAAAAGAAACACACCTTCAAGGTCAATTACATACATGAAAAAATTATATCAAAGAGACTTAGACAGTATCGCTAGATTTATGTTTGAGAAGGGTTATGTCTGTCTGCTGAGAAATCTCATATGATGCTTTTTGACGCTGGTGGTAATTTCATGATCTCCCTACTTTTAAGATGGATGACACTGTACTTACCTACACATCTTGCATAAAGTTTTTAGGTGTACATCTTACTTCAAAATATCATGGAACACACATATTGAATATATCATAACTCAAGCAAGGAAAGCTCTTAATCTTCTTAAAGTTGTGAGCTACCAGAGTTGGGGACAGATACGTGCAGTTTAATTCATTTATCAAATTCTCTGGTCAGGACAAGGATTTCATATGCACAGGAAGTATATTTTTCAGCTCCTAAGTATCTGTTAAAAAAGTTACAAAGCACAGATTGCAAGGCATACAGAATAGCCCTGGGAGTTCCCCTTTACGCCTCCATTATAGGGACATATCATGAAGCTGGCGTTTTGCCCCTGGATGCTTATCGTAAATTAGCTTGTGCTAAATACATTCTAAGATGTTCTACTGTTCAGAACTCAAATGAGAGATGAACTTGACATGCGATCAGATTTCGATTTTCCAAAACGCGCAAAAACAATACGATCACATAAAACCATCCTTACGTACTCTTCAAACCTGTTGAAATCTGCCAAAATTGATCACAAAACCATTGCCCCACGTTATCCCCTGAGTCCCATTCCGAATTGGAAACTCATCCCGGCAAGGTTTGATTATAAATACACTGATTTGCAAAAGAATGTTAATAATAACGTCTTAGGTGCTATGGCCAAGTCACATATTGACGATAGTTATCCTAATCACTTAAAAGTTTATACAGATGGATCCCTATTAAATGGCAATGCCGGTTCCGGCTTTGTTATTCCTGCCTTGAAAGCAGATAAATCTTTTCATCTTGGAAAGGGGTTTTCAGTCTTTACGGCTGAACTGATAGCAATTCTAATGGCTCTGCATTATATTATTGACATTCCACGCGATTTTTCTAGAATACTTTTTTGCGTTGATTCCAAATCTGTTCTTCAAGCAATGGAATCTATTGCTGCTACCAATCGCGCCGAGATTATCACCGAACTAAAAATTCTGATCCATTTCCTTACATCTAGAGGGATAACAGTGGACTTTTGCTGGATTCCG
>CM031607.1:47605821-47610821 GCA_018398815.1 Conus ventricosus | reverse complement strand
ATGTTCTTACAAAAATTGTCCTAAAGCATTCAATTTTTGATCTTGTAAAACAAAGAAATTATAATCCTGAATAAGGTAAACTACATTGATGAAATGAATTAAGTGTGTCAATGTTTATTAGCTGGCGTGAGTGAGTATCTAGAAAACATCCAGAATTTTTTAGTTTTTTTCTAAAATTTTTCCCCAGCAGCATTTCAAATGACTGTACCCCTCATGGACAGACAATGGAATACTGATACTTTCTGACCCGCTTGTATTTCTTGCTCCCCGCTTTGCTGCTCTGTCGCCCCTCTCATTAACAGAATACCCAGTGAGAAGGAACCCAAGAAAAAGGGATATCGTACCCTAATAATCAAAAAATGTATTAATTGATGAATGTCTGAATTAGATCTTTTCTTATTGTTGTCGATTGCTGAGAGCAAAAAAAACCCGATTTTGAATCGACACAAAGAGGGCCTAAGTGTTGAGTAGGAAAGATCAAGAAGACATACAGGGCCATTAAAATGCAGTTAGCTCGGCGTTAAAAATGGATCGTTTTTTCCAAGGTAGTAAGATTTTTTCCACCTTTATAGAAGGAATAGCAAATGCTGCACCCGCTTCTTTTTATCTAAAGAGATCCGTCTGTATATATCTTAAGATGAAGCGGGTACAGTTTTTTTATATACTCTTTTACTGTTATGCCCAATCAAGTTTTTTATTGTCACCTTTTTTTTCAAAGACGAATGGTTGATATCAAATATGCGCTTTGAAGTTCCCATGGCGGGCTGGGAGGTGAAGGAAGTTGAGGTTTAATTATTTCGTTTGGTTTAAATTTCTGACTCTTCGAATAATTTGGAAGTGAAAGTCCTAATTGTCGTAAGCGATGAGATTGATTTTGCTCTTTTAGGGAAGTTAATATCAGATCTCAAACTAACTTCGTTTTCAACATTGCTGTACTATTGAAGATTTGTAAGATATACTTTGCGACAGCGAGCCGTCGATAAATCATCTAATGGTAATACCCCCAAATTTCGCGATATGTTCCTAGGGACGATGCATGATATGGTACACCTATAGCTAGTTGAAAACTTTGCAATCCAAGCTCTGGGATTTTCTTTAGCAAACTTGTCGGGGCACTGAAGAAAACTTCTTGTCCCAAGTGAGTCTTGACTGTTTTAGTGATAATGCCAGGTATTTGAGTGCCCTTAGCATCTTGGCCCCAGTTTTGGGTTTTTTTATAACTTTTTGAAAAAATTTAAAAATTTTTCTGGCCTTTGTTAATAGATATTGAATATGAGGTTCCAGATTAACTTTGAAATAATATATACTCCAAAAATTTTACCTCGGGCTGTACTCTAGGGGTTTTTTTTCTATTCGAAAATGGGTAACTCTGGTGGATCGGCCCACTATTGAAAAGTACAAGATTAGTTTTTTCCGGGATAACAAAGTCCATTTTTCCATCATGTAATTTTTAAGTTATCAAGTTTTCCCCTTGATACAATTTTCTAAAATAGTTCAGCTGTCTTTTGGGGTTTTTCCTTTTTATGGTAACTTCATCCACATGCATATTCATCTGCAAAATTGTACTATTACAATATTATTTGACACAGAATGTGGTAAATCATAGAGCAGAATATTGAATAAATGGGGGCAATAACTGATCCCTGTGGGATTCCCAAATTTTGGGGAAATCTTAAGGTGGAATAGGAGTTGCCTACTTTTGTTTGCATACGTCTATCAGATAAGAAATTCTTAACATAGTGTTAGATATGTCCCAGATAGACCCAAAACTTTTTAATTTATACAGTAAGTCTACAATGCCAGACATGGTCATAGGCTTTCTTTATATCAAGAATGTGGCCAGTACATTTTTCTACGAAACAAACTGATGTTTAATCTGCGTTGTTAGTTTCAAATAAATGATCAATTGTACTTCTCTTCTTCCTGAAACCTGCTTGATTTGGGAGGGATAACTTTCTTTATCGCAATGGTAAATTTGTCTGTTTAAAATGATCTTTTCTAGTAGCTTAAACCCGGGGTGTGATGTTAAGCAAAGGTCTGTAATTTTTTTATCTTTCTTTGACTTTCCTTGTTTTGTATTGAACTATGATTGAGTGTTTCCATACCTTTGGAATATGACCTTCATCCCAGCATTTTTGAAACAATTCATGTAGTAATATAATCCAGTTTTCCGGCAAATGTTTTAAAAATTATGCTAGATATTGGTCTGCTCCCACTGACGTTTTCTTATCACTTAAAGAAAACAGCGTGTCTTTCAGTTCTTTCAAAGTAACGGGGCATTGATATAATTTGCATTATCAGGTAAAAGGATCTTTATACATATCTTTTTGGCCTCGTTTTCCCTAAAAGTTTCTTATTTCTTTAGGAAGATTATTAGGAAGCATTGTATCAGAAAACATGTCGACGAACGACTCAGCTTTTTTTAAATTGGAAGGAAATTCATTACCTTCAATCCTGACTGGACAGAATGGTAAATGTACTCCATTTTTCATGTTATTGAATTTTGTCCATATCTTTTGTAGATCTTTATGGCTATAGACCCCACCTTTACAAAACGCAGCCCAATACTGCCGTTTTACTTGTGCTATTGTTTTTTACTAAATGAATTCGCTTCCTGTGTGTGTGGGGTGTGTGTGTGTGTGTGTGTGTGTGTGTTTTTGTGAGTGTGGGGGTGCGTGTGTGTGTGTGTGTGTGTGTTAGGTGTGAGTGTAGTGTGCAAATTAAGTATTGTCTTTGTTGTCATCTTCTTTTCTCGAGATGGATCCATTATTTGGGGGGACGAGACGACCTAAAAGACCCGGTGCATCGGCATCTCTGGGCATACAAACCCTTGAAAAACTTAAATTTCATCCAATCAAAAGTGCTAGTCATTAAGTGTTGTGTGTGTGTGTGTGGTGTGTGTGTGTGGTTCTTCTTCAATTTATCGTCTGACCACGTTAAGTGTTTATAGAAAATGTTAGAGGGAAAGGGGGGGGGGGGGGGGGTAGAGGTATTAGGTAATATATTAAAAGGCTCTGAAGAAAAACAGCAACAGCAACAATAAAATAAACAACTATGAGCTAAAAAAAACTACTGATCAAACAGTCAACATCGGTTCCAGTTTCAGCACAGAAAATAGGACTTTGATGAAATGAAACTGCAATTTTACACATCAGTGATAAATCGGATACAACTTGACCCAGAGAACATTTAGGTAGGGATGGTAGGTTAAGGTTTTAAGTGCTCACATTGAAAGAGGATGTGATTATTTTGAAATTTTTCCCCCCACAAAGCATGTTATGTTCTTACAAAACATTGTCCTAAAAGCATTCAATTTGATCTTGTAGACAAAGAAATTATAATCCTTTGATAAGGTAAAACTACATTGATGAAATGAATTAAGTGTGTCAATGTTTATTAGCTGGCGTGAGTGAGTATCTAGAAAACATCCAGAATTTTTTAGTTTTTTTCAAAAATGTTTCCAGCACGCATTTCTAATAGACTGTACCCTCAGGACAGACAATGGAATACTGATACATTCTGCCCCGCTTGTATTTCTTGCTCCCCGTTTTGGGCTGCTCTGTCGACCCTCTCATTAAATGAATACCACAGTGAGAAGGAACCCAAGAGAAAGATACTGTCCCCCTAATAATCAAAAAATGTATTAATTGATGAATGTCTGTAATTAGATCTTTTCTTATTGTTGTCGATTTGCTGAGAGCAAATAAAACCCGATTTTGAATCGACACAAAAGAGGGCCGAAGTGTTGAGTAGGAAAGATCAAGAAGATCATACAGGGCCATTAAAATGCAGTTGGGCTCGGCGTAAAAATGGATCTGTTTTTTCCAAGGTAGTAAGATTTTTCCACCTTTATAGAAGGAATGGGCAAATGCTGCACCTGCTTCTTTGGTATCTAAAGAGATCCGTCTGTATATATCTTAAGATGAAGCGGGTACGAGTTTTCTATATACTCTTTTACAGTTATGCCAATCAAGTTTTCATTGTCCCTTTTTTCAAAGACGAATGGTTGATATCAAATAATGCGCTTTAAAGTTCCCATGGCGGGGCTGGGAGGTGAAGGAAGTTGGGGTTTAATTATTTCGTTTGGTTAATTTTGACTCTTCGAATAATTGGAAGTGAAGTCCTAATTGTCGTAAGCGATGAGATTGATTTTGCTCTTTTAGGGAAGTTAATATCAGATCTCAAACTAACTTCGTTTTCAACATTGCTGTCACTATTGAAGATCGTAAGATATACTTTGCGACAGCGAGCCGTCGATACTCATCTAATGGTATACCCCCATTCGCGATATGTTCCTAGGGACGATGCATGATATGGTACACCTATAGCTAGTTTGAAAGCTTTGCAACCCAAGCTCTGCATTTTCTTTAGCAAACTTGTCGGGGCACTGAAGAAAACATTCTTGTCCGCAAGTGAGTCTTGACTGTTTCAGTGATAATCCCAGGATTTGAGTCCCATTAGCATCTTGGCCCAGTTTTGTTTTTGTATAACTTTTAAAAAAATTAAAACTTTTTGGCCTTTGTTAATAGATATTGAATATGATGGTTCCACGATAACTTTGAAGTAATATATACTCCAAGAAATTTACCATCGGTCTGTACTCTAGGGTTTCTTTATCTATTCGAAAATGGGTAACTCTGGTGGATCGGGCCCACTATTGAAAAGTACAAAAATTAGTTTTTTCCGGGGATAACAAAAGTCCATTCTCCCCTCATGTAATTATTTAAGTTATCAAGTTTTCCCCTTGATACAATTTTCTAAAAAAAGTTCAGCTGTCTTTTGGGGTTTTTTCCCTTTTTATGGTAACTTCATCCCCATGCATATGTCATCTGCATTTGGGACTATTACAATATTATTTGACACAGAATGTGGTAAATCATAGAGCAGAATATTGATAAAAGAGGGGCAATAACTGATCCTGTGGGTTCCCATTTGGGGAAATCTTAAGGTGGAATAGGAGTTGCCTACTTTTGTTTGCATACGTCTATCAGATAAGAAAT
>CM031607.1:47598321-47600821 GCA_018398815.1 Conus ventricosus | reverse complement strand
GTGTTAGGGGGGTTGAGAGGGAAGAGGGGGTGCACAGGTTCGTGACGTGCATGAGTATTTCTCTTGTACGAGTAGTGATTCGGCCTCTGCTCTCTACTTTCTCTTAAAACTTTTCCCCTTTTTTGTTGGCATATTAATTTAATTGTTTTTTGGGGGTTTTAGGGGAAATGTTCCCAAAGTTTAAAATTTGGGATGATGTTCTCTTCTCTCTTCTTTCTTCTCTTCTCTCTCTCTCTCTCTTCTCTCTCTCTCTGCAACTCTCTGGTCTCTCTCTCTCTCTTTTTTTTCCCTTTTTCTTCCTTTTTTTCATGCCTTTAGGAAAAACTATTATGATTTCTCTCTTTTTCTTCTCCTTTTTTCCCCTTTTCCTTCTCGTATTTTTTCCCCTTTTAACTTTTTTGCTTTTTTTCCTAAATTTGGGGGCGGCGCTTTTTTCTTTTTTAGACTCCCCCTCCCCAATTTGGGGGGGTTTTTTTTTTTTCCCCCCTTCCCCCCAAAAAAAAGTGTTGTTTAAAGGGAAAGGGAACAAAAAAATTTGGGGTGTTAAAAGAACAAAAGGGGAGGGGGGGGGTTTTGGGGGAAAAGCTAATAAAAATTTTTTTTTGTAAAAGTGCTGGGGTTTGTAAAAGTTCTTAAACCCAAACCAGCTTTTTCCTTTGTGAAAAAATTTTTCCCCTCTTTTTTTCCCTTTTCTTCCCCCTTTTGGGTTTCCCCACGCATTTCCTTTAATGTTTTTTTAAGGCTTTTTGGGGGGTATTTAAAGCAACCTAGGTTTGGTTTGGATTTTTTCTCCCTCCTTTTTCTCTCTTTCTTCCCCTTGGGGGGAAAAAAGGGGGGTTTCTTTCTCTTTTTCCCCTTTTTTTTTTCCCCTCCCTTACTGTGGGGAATTTAATTTTTCCCTTCCCCTGTATTCCAGATGTCCGCGCAGCGAGTGGACAGAGAGAGGGGGGGGGGGGGGGGAGTGGGGGTTAGGTGGCAACATACTTTTGTACGGGATGGAGGGGTGGGGGGTGGGGGTGAAGATAGCCTGGGGAAGGGGGAAGGGAGGGGACGGGCATTGTCAGGCAATGGAAATTTTACTGTGCTGCAGGTGGCCGTGTGGGAGGGAGGGTTGAGAGGGAAGAGAGGGTGGGGCCGACAGGAATGACGTGGAGGTGCATGACGTAATTTCTCTTGTACGGTAGTGAGTCGGACTGCTCACACTGTTCTAAGAGAGGAGGGGGGGGGGGTGGGGGGGGGGGGGGGGGGGGGGGGGGGGGTTTAGAGGGAGAGTGGCATAGATTGAAATGTTGTATTTGGTTTGGGGTTTGAGTGGGACTGATCGGATGGGTTTGTCAAGCGTTTCGTTACATCTGTCCCCCATCTGTCTTTCTGTCGTCTGTCTGTATCTTTCTCTTTCTCTCTCTCTCTCTCACTCTCTCTCTTCTCTCTCCTCTCTTCTCTCTCTCTCTCTCTCTCTCTGTTGTGTGTGGTGTGTGTGTGTTGTGTGTGTGCTGTGTGTCGTCCATACGCACGCGTGTGCACTTTATATAACTAAATTGATTACAGCTATATTAAGCGTTCACGAAACAGATTTTACACAGCAAAGAATGAC
Source organism: Conus ventricosus (assembly GCA_018398815.1). Lineage (NCBI taxonomy): Eukaryota > Metazoa > Mollusca > Gastropoda > Neogastropoda > Conidae > Conus > Conus ventricosus. The sequence continues at coordinate 47,599,227 of CM031607.1, read as the reverse complement.
AGAAACGAACACAATGTAACTCGACCAAAAAGCCAGGCAGTATAAACCCACAAACCTCACTACTCTGTCCTGTCTGGTCTGTCTGTCTGTCACTCTCTCTCTCTCTCTCTCTCTCTCTCTTTTCTCTCTCTCTCCTCTCTCTCTCTCCAACCGTATATGCAACTAAATTGCTTTCTAATGCGTTTCTTTCAATAACTAATTTTCCCAAACCATCGTCCAATATAGGCCTAAGACCTGGTCATGAAAATGTTCATATTTGTATCTCCCCCTCCCCTGCCCCCCCCCCTCTCTCTCTCTCTCTCTCTTCTCTCTCTCTCAGTGTGTGTGTGTGTGTGTGTGTGTGTGTGTGTGTGTGTGTGTGTGAGTGCGTGTGTGTGGTGTGTGTGTGTTGTGTGTGTGTGTGTGTGTGTGTGTGTGTGTGTGTGTGTTGTGTGTATGTGTGTGTGTGGGGTGTGTGTGTGTGTGTGTTGTGTGTGTCACACTGTCACTTTTGCCCACACGCATTCATGACAGCATTTACTACATACGCACACGCAATCTTTCCAATCAACCAAAAGGCGCACTACCGAATGTTTTTTCTTCTCCCCCTCTCCTTCAGGGAAAACACTTTACTAAATCACGTTGAACAATTTATAAACAGATTCTATACATGCATCTCTCTTTCTCTTCACACTTAGAGATAAATCAGGTTTCAAATTCAAATCAATAAATTCAATATTCTATAAAGTCATGGCCTTCACATAAACTGGTCCAAGATCCAGACCAGGAGAAAAAATAATTCCTGCAATCATGATGCCATTCCTGCATCAGATATTAGACTCGCCCCATACTGTCATGATTCCCTGTCTCTCACAGAAATCGCGTCGCCCCCTTGAATTCTCCTGTCACTGGAGAGATGATGAGATC
>CM031607.1:47564813-47598006 GCA_018398815.1 Conus ventricosus | reverse complement strand
AGTCCAGAACTGGGTTAAAAGGGTATACTACAGGGTTTAAAGTTTTGAGGTCATCACAGTGAGTCCCAAGTTTAAGTCTAAAGTTCAACACATATCAGGTTAAAGATATCCCAAGTTAAAGGCAGGGTTAGGATTAGAAGTAGGTTTTAAGTTTAGAAGCAGGCCAAGGTTTGGAAATAAAGTCAGGGTTAGGAGTAGCGTTAGGCTTAAATGTAAGGTTAGGAATTTATGGCTATGTTTAGAAGTAAGCTTAGAGGTAAAAATAGGCTTAGGGAGAAGTTTTGGATGGTGCATTTAGAATGTCACAGGTTTAGAACATCCCTGGTTTCTGTTAAGGTAAGAAATATAAGAAGGTCACATTTAGAAAATGGGTTAGAAGGATTACGGTAAGAAATAGGGTTTGGATAGGATGCATTGAACCTAGGCTGTATCAGACCTGGTATGTAAATGTACCTGGAATGTATGTGACTTGGGCTGTAAATTTCTTTTTTCTTTCTGCGTACGCAGGCTGATACTCCTGCGGACACTCCCTGTATAGCCAGGCAGTGGAGTTTTGTGTGTATGACCCTTTTTTATCCCGCCATTAAGGCAGCCATACTCCATCTTCGGGGAAGGTGCATGCTATGTGTCACGTGTCATCCATACCAACGGCCAAACTGGCCTTCTCTTCCGAAAGTTGGTGATGGGATTTTACGTGTGTGCAAGATGTTATGCGTGCGTTCACACACGGAACCTCGGTTTATAGTCTCATTCGAAGGACTATATGGGGAATGGAGTCAGAACCAATGTTAACTCCGAGGGAAAAATCCCCCTATACCGAAATTCGAACCCGCAACCCCAGGATCACGAGTCCGGCGCTCTACCAACTGAGCTATCCGGCCCCTGGGCTGTAAATGAACCTGTTATGTATCGAACCTTGGATGTAGTGGAACTTGGGATGCTTCAGACCTAGATATAAATGAACTTGGAATGTAAATTAACTTGGGATGTATCAGACCTGGGATGTAAATGAACTTGGGATGTATCAAATCTGGGATGCATTGAACCTTAAATGTATCAGATCTGGAATGTAAATGAACCTGGAATGTATCAGACCTGGGATGTAGTGGAACTTGGGATGTTTCAGGCCTAGATATAAATGAACTTGGGATGTATCAGACCCGGTATGCAAATGAACTTGGGATGTATCAGACCTGGGATGCAAATGAACTTGGGATGTATCAGACCCGGTATGCAAATGAACTTGGGATGCATCAGACCCAGTATGCAAATGAACTTGGGATGTATCAGACCTGGTATGTAAATGAACCTGGAATGTATCAGACCTGGGATGCAAATGAACCTGGAATGTATCAGACCTGGGATGTAAATGAACTCGTTATGTATAACTTGTTATGTATCAGTCCTGGGATGCACTGAACCTGAACCTGGAATGTGAATGAACCTGGGATGTATCGGACTGGGGATGTAAAGGAACTTATGTATCAGTCCTGGAATGCATTGAACCTGGAATGTAAATGAACTTGGGATATATCAGACCTGGAATGTATCATGACTTAACCATGATTTCTACAGCTCCAGACAGGAGAGGAAGGGGTGGCTCAGGTGTGTGACTGATTCATACGAACTTGAATGGCGAGAGCGCAGGGCATTAAAATGCCGCCAAAGGGCATTGTGCTGTAAACCACTGTTTATTATTCTCAACATGATCATTATTTACATTTATTAGGAAACTGCAATTTTAAAAGAAAACAGAATTATGCATGAGTATGTCACTTGATAATGCACAATATTCATCTTGAATCAGTACGACAAAGAAGATGGTATGGGATTTTATGTACTTCAGGTTATGTGTCAGTGGGGATGCATGAGAGAATGTCAAATGTCCCCCATGCTCTTATGCTACCCTCCAAACGGCAGAAGCTTTCAGTAACAGGGTGCAGTATCTTCTGGAGAATATCTAAAGCTTAAGAATCATATATAAACCTGATTTCAAAGTGTATTGCTGTTGGCTTTTTGTTGTTGATGTGTTTCTTTTCTATTACCTACAAATGTTCAGAAAGATTGGCCAAGTACTTTCTGAGATTTTCCATAAAGAAGAAAACCATTATGGGCCATTATAACTGTTAGTAACAGCTATAACGGTAAAATAAAACATTAGGCATCATCCGTAACCCATATGAAAACACCTACAAATTTTCAGAAAGATCGGCCAAGTACTTTCTAAGATATTCCATAAAAAAGAAACCCGTTATGAGCCATTGTAGCCGTTAGTAACGTGTATAGCGGTAAAATAAAACACCAGGCACGATCCTTGATCCATGATGAACACACCTACTAATTTTCAGAAAGATCGACCAAGTACTTTCTGAGATATTCCATAAAGAAGAAAAAACTGTTGTGGGCCCTTATAGCCGCTAGCAACGGCTATAACGGTAAAATAAAACATCGGGCATCATCCGGGTCCCATAATGAACATACCTACAAATTTTCAGAAAGATCGGCCAAGTACTTTCTGAGATATTCCATATTAAAGAAAAATCGTTATGGGCTGTTATAGCCGTTAGTAACGGACATACAGACAGACACGCAGCTAGCATTTCTTCGTTCCCATTGTAAAGTACTCCCTGTTCTATAAGAACTAGGAGCATCAAAAGAAAAAAAGAAGAAAAAAAAAGAAAAAGAAAGTCAGTCTATACCATGTCTAAATCTTTGAAAGCAAACTACCTTAAATCACCCTCACCATCCCCCAAGAAGCAACATGCAGAAGTATTTGTGAATGTTTACAGCATAAGAACTTAACTCCATTCACAGCGTTCAACCATTGACATCATTTAGGTGGATACAACCAAGATGAGCTGAAAGCGCCAGGCATTACACCTAATTATCATCCCCAGATTTTTTCTTTTAAAGACGTATGAAATCATTGATAAATATACAAAAACGTATAACATTATTGATAGATATATAATTAAGCCACAAAAGTACTTTTAAAAAATCATGTGTGCTAATAAAGACACTATAAAATGGAAACCTAGACTCTATTATGAATAGGTTTAGGCCTTTACACTGTAGTACTTGTTGCTAAATTACTGCACCACAACAAGAAGAAAAGCTGGCTTGTTATGAATTGCAATTAGAGAGCAGAGAAAAATAACAAGAAGAAGACAGGGCAGAGACAAAGAGAACAGCAGAAAAGAGAAAATTAGTATCACAAATATCCAACAGGCAGGGATAGAATTTATAATGAAACAAACATGAAATAAACTTTAAAAAGTAAATTATCTATATTTCTGAAATTGCTCTTTAAGCACTAAAGTACACATAAGAATTCAAAGCCAGTACAGATTGAACATGATTGTTATGTCAGTAAAGATAATAACATGATTTTAAAATGCATTCTTAATGAAGGTAGCATCTTTTATTTTGTCTTTCTTCATATGACGCTCACCCTAATATCTTGTACATGCTGTTTTAATCAACAGTTCAATAGCCATACATTATAGTTTGAAAACAAAACAAAATATTGTTAAAATCCTAATATAATTAATTAATTTTAAAAAACGCATGAAAACTTAATACATTCACACAGTAGCACAACAATGTAAAACAACACTGTTTCACCATAGAAATAGACACATGTTTACCACTTAGTAACCTCAGTGTCTTGGACACAGCAAAAGTTTAACTTTGTGTCATTTCGTTTTGTTTTTCTAGCACATGCACTGTATTTACTTTTGCATTATCACAAAACTAAAATGTATAACCAACAAGAATAAATCCAAAACACCAGCAGTTAACTCCAGTCTTTCTTTGTCCTTCTCTATGATTAAACAAATAAAAGTCAGTTCCTGGTGGTTTCAGGTGGAAAGATCAGGCCAAGATCCATTCACAAAAATCCCATTCCAAAGATAAGAGTGAAGTGATCCAGCGTAAACCAACAGTGCACTCGGCTGGTGCTCTTCCTCTTTGTACTGCTCAGAGCTGCAACCGATCCATTCCTCAACATGGGTGCGTCAGAATCCACGATCACATCCAACGGCTCCACAACTGTCAACCATCCTGTAACAGGAAAACAAGTTCTGCATAAAAAAACAGATTACAACGTCAATCACAAGGCTGGTAATCTCCGCTACAAATCTTCAACCATGGGGGCCCATCAGCTTGAAACCGACAGGGAGCAGCGAGAGCTGGAAACGGCAAAGGACGTTGCCTTAGGATTGGCTCCGCAAGATGCACTGACATGCTCACCATGCAAACAAATTAAAAATTAGATCATGTCAAAGTGTTGTCACCCATCAGGCTGACTTAAGGAGAGTAAACCTTGTCTGGACGTGAACGATCTTCCTAGGTCTGAACAGAATAAGAAGACACATATCACTTAAGAGGAAGCAAAATAATAAAAGACATTCAGTTAATGTTGTAGGCTGAATTTGCACATTTACCTTGAACAATCTGAATTCTTTCTTGAGCAGCTGCTGTTCAGTTCTTTCTTTATCATATAGTAATTTTGTTAATACTATCTTTTTTTATAATTTCCTTTCCATTCCAGGCATCAATTAGGACAGAACTCAAAGTACCCACACAGCAGAATTCTTCACCAGAACAGACCCCGAAACAAAATGGGAAACAAACAACGTAGGATGAGCGGGCTGAGTGTCACCAGTCACAGCACCGTCATTGTCACGCCCCCTGACGGATCTGTCCATGCCCAGACATATAGCAGAGAGGTTCGCAAGGGGGCTCTTCTTCAAAATGAAAGGCGTGTCGACCAGTGGGACCCCTCAGGAAACCATCGTGTGTTTGTCCAGGCTTTAACACTGTGGACAGAAACATTGAAGGGAAGAAAAACACTCCACCGAACTGAAGACAGATCTGTTTCAGACAAACACTTAAGTTGATCAAAATGGCTTATAGTATTTATTTTACTTTTTTTTTTGACTGATAAAGTTTTTTTTCCTTTCCATTCATGTTTCAAAATGTGAAGATGAGAGAAAAAAAAGTGCCTTTTTTAAACCAGCAATACTTGTTTTCACCCCAGGAAGTCAACATCAATCACCATGTGGCCCAGTGAGAAAAAAAAAAGTTGTGATTTTTAAAAGTTTACTCCATCTTTTTTTTCCATTCGTGTGGTAATTTAGTATCATGAATTAGTGGCCTTAATGAAATCTGAAAAAAAAGAGACTGACAAGCGGCATATCTTGTTTACATCTGGAAACACTCTAGTGTAAAAAAAAAAGGAGGAAACGTCAATGTGTTGGGAGAAGACATATCAATCAACTACTATCTGGCTGAGGTGTAGGAAAACTTTGTAAGCTGGAAGACAAGTAGGGGTAGGTGTTGGGAGTTGGTGGGGGATGAAGGGGAGGAAGAGCTGATTCTTCACAAACTTTGTATATAGGGTGGGGGTTGGGGGAGAGGGCGGAAGGTGGGGAGAGGCAGGAGCTTTTGCCCTCTAAAACTTCCAGTGGAGGGAAGAGCATATGTTTGTAGTTCCAAAAAAAAAAAATAAAAAAAAAAAAACTAAGCAGAGAGGCAGCATACCATAAAGCTTCACAAGGCAAGCGTCCGTTGGCCTTTTTCTTCAGGCATGTAACAATGCACCCCCTTCCCCCCTCCCCCCATCCCCAGCCACCATACAATCAGACATATAACAAAATGGTCTTCTTCCCATAGAGTTGGACATACAACAAAATGGTCGTCTTCCTATATGACTGGGCATACAACCAAACAGTCTTCTTCTCATACAATTGGGCATAGAAGAAAATGATCTTCTTTCCCTATAGTTTACAAATGAAATTCTGCTGAACTCTAAGGAAACTTTCCCAAACAACTGGACAATTTTTTTAGCTGAATTTTATTTCTTTTTAAACTGAAGGATACTGGTGTATTTAACACTTACTTAGACAAGCGAGTACTGTCTGTATGTGTATGCGTTTTCAAAAATAAGTGAGAGTGGGTTTTGTTTCTTTTTCTTTTGTTATCAACAGCAGATGACTTTAAGGCCTTTTTTGAACAGTGATTTAGGACTAAACTAGTTTGTCTACTTTCTCATGTTCTCATAGGAACTGTGTAAAAAAAAAAGTAAGCAGACTCACGTTAAATGAAAGAGTGAGAGGGAGTGGGGGGGGGGGGGGGGGGGGGGGAACAAAAAAGAAATGAGAAAGAAAGAATACAAACTGAAAAAAACCTTTTCTCAGTCCTCACGAACATTCAAAGTCTAGAAGATAAAAGAGACAATGCGAAAGACAAAGAAGAGACACTGACAGAAAACCTTTCCCCCTGTTTGCTTCAGATGGAGCAGGACACCAAAGCACAAACACAGCTGTCCACAGCCTCCAGCGAGTCTGGGGTGAGGAAATTCTTAAGCAACCTCTACAAAACTCTGTTTGCTTCCGAAATAACCGTTTCCAGAAACAGCACTGTCACTGTGACATCGCCGTGCGACGGCTCCACCATTTCAGCCACCCGGCAAGAACTGGAGAAGAATGGGGAACTGCAGGAAGCCCTGCACCGTGTGGAGCACATACCGTCGGATGCTGACCCCAGTCAAGAGACCCAGGTGTGGGAGAGGCGGTTCCCAGGAACCCAGGGGAAAGACCAACGACCCTGTCAGACCCCCAGAGATGCTGTGCTGTCTCACCCAGAGGCTAAGAAAAAGTATGTTGAATCTCCCACGAAGTGGTATTGGTGCTGTATCTTGTAAATGTGGACAGAAAGAAAACAACAGAGGGTTGAAAGGGAAATAACAAGGACATTATGAAACAAGTACATCAAGTTTTGAATGCACACTGTGTTGACTTTAGACTTGTCTGCTGAGGCCTGGCTTTGAAAGATCTGCCCAGGCTGTCTGCCTATCCGTTGCCCTTCTCTCCCAGAGTAAGATAACAACCCGACTGATCCCAGAGTAAGATAACAACCTGACTGATCCCAGAGTAAGATAACAACCTGACTGATCCCAGAGTAAGATAACAACCTGACTGATCCCAGAGTAAGATAACCAGACTGATCCCAGCGTGTCCGAGTGACAAGTAATCCTTACATGCCTGGCACTTAATACAGAACTCCAGTACACACATAAACAATGTCACATTTTATCACTTATATTGCCATTTCTCTGGAAAGATTAAAAATATCCTCTTTTTTTTCAATGCCATGTTTATTAGAAAAAAAATCGACTTCTACAATCTGCCCTCCTCTGCATGGCAGGTCATCTGAACAGGATTCAATGGGTAACAAACTGCAAGCCAATGGCCGCGTGGTGTGTCAGGGTGGGGTCTATGTCTCGACGGCCAAAACGTCAAACAGCTTGTAGATGTTCAGAAGGATGTGACCTACGCCAATCACGACGTGGCCTCAATGGCGACCATGATGAGTTGTGATGTTCAGTCCACCCAAAGGCAATTTGCCACAGCTGTGTCATGTTTGGATGAATTAGCAAAAAGTTCAGCAAGATCAGGGAAAACAATTGTTTACAAGTAAAAACAAAACACACACACACACACACACACACACACACACACACACACACACACACACACAGTCATGTCTTAGGCATGTTTGTTCTCATATACATACCCAGTTTTTCTTTCAGTAGTAGTAGTATAGGGAATGGCTCCAGTCTAAGCCTCTCAGCTCATATATGTCCCATCTTTCACAGCCCTGTATAAGGTTTGCAATTTGCATGCACATTCTTAATGATTGTCAATGAATCATCAACTTCAAAAAGTATGCTGCTAAACTTTGTGAGCGTGTCCAGGAGATTTTTGAATGGGTTAGATCTAAGATCAGATGACTATGAGTTCCAGAGGTTAGCAACTCCATTGCCAAAACAATGTTTATGCTTCCCATTTCCGATGTTTACTGTTTAATGTTTATGCTTGTTAGGATTGAAACACTGTAGACTTACTTTACTCTCTTGATTTCTAATTTTATCATATAATGAAGAGAATGATTCAAGGCTACTGTCTACTGTTGTACATCTCAATTAAATCACTTGTTGTACTTATTCCCTTTAATGAGTGTAAAATCAGCAATCTTAATCTATCTTAATGGTTCATACTTTTACATTCTTTGACCATTTTGGTTGCCCTGCTTTGCACACATCCATCAGATTGTGACTGGCATTTAAGATATAGGTACCATATTCCATTCCTATATTCTAGATATGGGCAAACCATTGATTTACATAGTAATGAAAATGTTTCCTTGTTTAAAAAGACAACTGTTTGTTTCCTTATTCCAGCTTTCTATTTACTTTGTTGATTGCCTTTTGAATATGAGTGTCAAACATCAGCTTATTATTAAATTAACGCCCTCTTTTTCTTCATTGCATGATGAGATTTTTGTACATCCTATCTAGCTTTGTTGAATGGTGCAAATCAGGATTATCTTTATGCTTTACTTTGTATCTCAGTTATCTGACCATATTTTAGATTATTCAAATCATTTTTGATTACACTATGTTCAGACACTGTGTTATTTAACTTTGTGTTGCCAGCCAATATTTTGCATGTGCTTTTGACATAATTCAGTAGATCATTTAGTAAAAAATTAGTTAATAAAACTGAGATCATGCACATGCAGGATACACAACACTCAGGACAATGAAAATAAATGAGAAATCACTTATCTTGCGCCCATCTTGCACCGAATTGGAAGAAGTTAAGTGATTGATGGGGCATATTTGAAGCTTTTTGATTGAAGGTGTATGCTTCAGGTGTTTTTTCTCACTTTGAAATGTATACCAAAAATGCAAAAATTCAGCAGAATAGAAGCTTTTTGACTGAAGGTGCATACCTCAGGCGCTTTTTCTCACTTTGAAATGTATACCAAAAATTCAGCAGAATAGAAGCATTTCGATTGAAGGTGCAGGCTTCATGTGCTTTTTATCACTTTGAAATGTATACCAAAAATGCAAAAATTCTGAATTACTTTTGTGTGTGTGCATGTAATTTACGTTTTCATACAGTTTCATATTTTTAATTTCTACTTTTCTTCACTTTTCCATGTATTGCAAGTTTTGAATTTTTTTTTTCATAAGCTTGTGATGCATACAACACTAAATTTCAGGTATGATTCCCCCCCCCCCCCCCTTTTTTTTTTTAAAAACCGTTTCATGCTGTGCACTGTTTCGTAAACCTATTTGGCCACTGGCATGTTATATCTGTAATCAAGTTCTGTGCACTGCAGCAGTTCTGGGTACCTTTTTTGAATAATCTGAACACTTTGGATCATCAGATCCCAAAGCATTTCTGCAAATTCACCTGCCAGTAGAAAAAAAAAAAGAAAACAAGTAAGCTGACATTTGTGTAGGACACAAGAGACCTGAGAATTACATTTTAAAGAAAGGTAAACAATGAAATTTTGAACTGTATATGTGCTTTCAAGGTTGAACAAGGAAAGAATGTTAAGTTTTAAAAAAGCAACAAAATGCTTGAATGATTTCCTTTCAAAAATCGATTTTTGAGGCATGCTTCCAAGTGTATGATATACTTACATAGTCCTATGCTTTGTTCTTCAATATTCTTTGAGTAGTGAAATGTAACAGGTGGTGTGACTTGAACAGCTATTTTGAGTGTTACCAATAAATGGTGTACACAAAATCAGTGATTTTTGTCTATATGTTCCCTTCTTTTTGTATTCTTAATTCCTACCTTTGTTCACTTTTCCCTTCTTTCCTTTCTTTTCCCTATCATTCTCCTATCTTTACTTACATTTCTAAACACCTCTGAATTTTTCCTTCCACTCCTTTGCCCTACATTTCCACACTAATTTTTCCTGTGCCCAACTTTTTTCTGATCTTTCCTTGCTTTTTCTTACTCGCTCTGTTTGCTCTACTACTTAAGTACAGACCAGTTAATCTGAAATTTCACTGCTTGAACAAGGACTACAATTTGGGTGTACATTCACAAAATACAGACAGTTGGATAAGACCCACACAGATATATAATGCTCCTTTCACTTTCAACAGCTGGGTTACATTACTGTCACAGTCAGTGATACTGTGCAAGACTTGTCAAAAACACCAACTACATTTACTTTACACTGCTGCTCACTATTTAATCCCACATACTAAATTGCAACCAATTAGCATTCAAAACAAAGGAGATGCATTTATCCATCAGCTTTTAATCATGTGCAGTGTAGTCTCAAAACTTAGCAGATGTCAATATGGACAAGTCCGCACGCAGTGACACCTCCTTGATGAAACCAAAACTGAAATGGAGAAAGAAAAAAACAACAACAAAACTAAGTGCTATTGGGGAACTAAAATCTCTCTCTCTCTCTCTCTCTCTCTCTCTCTCTCTCTCTCTCTCTCTCATGGGCAAGTGATTAAAATCTCCCTCCTCCACACACAAGTCCTTAATCTGAATGAAAAACTAACACTCTATACATACAGGCTGAGTGGCCTGTTATCTCAAATGTGATGAACCAACCTTCGCTGAATAGCCAACCGAAAAACAAAACAGTGCAGTACATGACACTGAGGGGCTGGTTGTTTCTAACGTGCCCTATCTTCCTTCTCTGACAATCAGTCTTGATTATTCAGCTTGTGTTCACTCGGCCAGGCCAGTCACCTTTGGCACTGTCCAATAACACTACACACCAAATAGGTTTATTTGGTAACTCTTATCTCAAACAAGCTCCTGTCAGCTTTGGTACTGTTCAATAATAACAGAACACAAAGAACACCATTTTCAGTACTTCTTAACCGAGTTCTGAATGCTGTTTAACAAATAAATGAGACATTTTGACAGTTGTTTATATTAAAAGACAATCAGTTGGAAAAAAAATGGTACACTCACTCACACATACATTTAAGGTGGAAATGGGAAAACACACACATACACACACGCACAGATACATGCAAACACACACACACACACACACACACACACACACACAGAGGCATGCTCACAAATCCTATGCATGCACGTACGCACACACATATGTACACATGCAGGCGTGCTTGTATACACATACACACTCACAGGCATGCTCACAAATCCCATGCATGCTTGAATACACACACACACACAGAGGTATGCTTCCAAATCTCATGCATGCACACATGCACGCATGCTTGTACACACACACACACACACACACACACACACACACACACACATGCAGGCACGCACACACCCACATACACACAAACTGAAAAGATATTTCAAAGCACGAAACACTTATCATAGCAGCAGAGGAAGACATGAGTTTTATGTCAAGGTTCAAACGATCAAAGATTGTGAATGGTGGGCAGAAAAATTCATCAAACTGTATCAAACTATTTGTTTCAATGCTTTACAAGAAAAATGCAACTACCTAGGAAACACCTGTTTTGTAAACAAAGATTTCAAGTCAGTCTGATTTAAAACCAACGGGAACACCCTGTTTCTAATTATGATAATGTTTCATATCAAATGTGATATATTTGTCATTCATCTGCAAATATAGATCTGTCCGTCTCATGTAGTGAATCTTCACTAACAAAGCTCAGAGGGATCCTGCACATTTTATCCACCAACAAGGGTGCAATGAAAATGGGGCGCATATCGGTGTGTCCATGGGTGGTGAGACGGGGAGGGGATGGGGATGAGGACAGGAGTTATGCATTACATTTTGTGCACCGATCTCCTTGCATACAACAGGACATGCTTGTCCAGCAGTTGCTGTTACTGTTGTCACAATAATTTCTTCAACGCTGTGTTCTGAACAGTGAATCCACAGGGAGCAGTTAATGTCAAATTGTCAGCAGGCAACCCATCGGAAGAGACACTGCACAACTGCCGAGTTGTTTTGATGGTGTTCAGTGGCGCCAGTTCTGATCCAACATACGCAGGACACCGCCTACTAAGCCCCTACTGACGACAATAATTCCTTAGTCATGGAGTCGGTGTGAGTGAGCTCTCCCTCTGGAGGGCGCTACCACGTCCGTCCAATGACAGCCCCATTGACTTGCCGATATCTGTGACCCACAGAATCAAACCAAGGTCACAGACATGGAGACGACAAAGAAACTGAGGTCACCATGAGAGCAGGGCATGAAGGGCCACAGAATTTCAGACTTTTTTTTATGCTGATCGATGAGAATGAGGATGATGAAGATGGTGCTACAGATTTCCATTCCAGTCTGAGACTGCATGACAGCCCTGTACTCTATACGCTTCCTTTCATAATATTTCCTGGCGTCAACCAGGCCCTAGACATACAGACACCTACAGTGTTGGTCAGGAAATTTGAGCAACACTCTCAGAGACGCACCCATTAAGTGATAGAAATTCAACTGTGTGGTGCCGGTCTTCCCAGTTAAGCCCATAGCAAACTCAACTCTGGGTAGGAGATGGTTGGGGGCAGAAAAATCCCACATGACTCTGATGGGAATCGAACCCACAACCCCCAACTGGGAGTCCGCGACACTAACCACTTTGTCACAGCAGCTGGTTCTTATTTGTTATTTTGTGCAGGCAGCAAAATGTGTCATTGCTTCACAGGAATCAACTTGCAATGTCCCATGTGACACAGGACCAGAGAGCCCAGTGGTACAGGGGCAACCTGAACTGTCTGCAACATCCCATTAGACGGATGCTGCAGTCTTTCAGCTGTGATCCTACTTATCAGCGGTAGTCAAGTGGTTAAAATCAAGAAAAATACATAAATAAAAATGTCTCATCTTTTGAGTAGAACGCACGTGCAAATCACGTAAGTTTTGTTGTTGTTGTTCAGACAGATCAAAGACGGAAAGATAAATCTCCTATGGGAAAAAAAAGCAAAAGCTTTGTGTGGCAATAAGTGTCTTTCTCTCTTTGCAAATGTGAACAAAAGATACGTTGTTTGCATAGTTTGGGTTGTTTGCTTACAATAAGGCCAAAAATACAAACACCATGTCAGTACCCTTCCCTTCTCTGACTAAAGCTGGCTAGTGATTTTTTCTCTCCTTTTTTTTGTTGGTGGTCATCCTTGTAATAAAAGATGTTTGCAAGAACAGTATACTAGTAATTAATAAATATATTAACAAAATCATCAAGAAAGACAACACAGAAGTAACAGTTATTTGTAACAGTTTATTGAATAAAATTATTTATAACATCAATGAATAGGACATTATTATTATATCAACAGTAGCAACAAAAATTCAGTATGATTCTTTCATTAAGATGAATCGCATCAATCAAAAATAAGTACATCCACGCCCCTACCTCCTTGACACCTAAAACATACTTAGCAAAAAAACACGCACACACACACAAATGAAAACATACAACCGCTTGAAATGAGCAATAAAACACAAACTGATTTTATTCAAGCTGCAAAGGCACATGGTTTCTTTTCACACATGAATCCCTTTTAATCCAAAAACAAATTGTGGGGGAGGGTGGGGAGGTGAAAGGGGGTGTCAGAAATATCAAAAAAGGCACTCTCAAAATATGAGGAGTCAACAGAGTAAAATGCAATGCAGATATGAAAATCAAATCACAAATATATAAGTCTACCATGAAATCGATGTGGAGACTCTTTGAACGTTTATTACGGGCACAAAGTCCTAATAGAATCGTATAATGAAATCTATAAAATTCAAAATTGGATAGCTTTTCAATTTCTAGTCACTCTTCTTTTTAATAAAACTCTGGACAGATATGACATCCAACCAATTTTGTTTTTTTAAAAATGCCATAAAGACATTGGAATCTGGGAAAAGATGCAAAATACTATGGATATTGTTTTAAAATGCCCTTTAAAGATTCCACTAAAGTTCTCCTAGTGTACATCTGAAAGCTTGATGTACAGTTTTCTCATAATTTTTTTTTCAAACATAGGGTATTACCTTTTTTTTTTTTCAACAGTCTCTCTGGCAAACAAAGGATACTACCTTTTTATTAATAGACAGCAGCTCCGGCAAACAAAGGATACTACCTTTTTTATTAACAGACAGCAGCTCTGACAAACAAAGGATACTACCTTTTTTAAATTTAAAAGACAGCAGCTCCGGCAAACAAAGGATACTACCTTTTTCATTAATAGACAGCAGCTCCGGCAAACAAAGGATACTACCTTTTTTATTAACAGACAGCAGCTCTGACAAACAAAGGGTACTACCTTTTTAACCGATAGCAGCTCTGGCAAACAAAGGATCTACCTTTTTATGCACAGTAGCTCTGGAAAACTAAGGGTACAACCTTTTATGCACAGTAGCTCTGGAAACTAAAGGTACTACCTTTTATGCACAGTTTGCTCTGGAAAACAAAGGGTACTACCTTTTTGCACAGTAGCTCTGGCAAACTAAGGGTACTACCTTTTTTTACAGACAGCAGCTCTGACAAACAAAGGGTACTACTTTTTTAACAGTAGCTCTGGCGAACAAATGATACTACCTTTTTAATAAACAGACAGCAGCTGTTTTAAACAAAGGATACCACCTTTTTTTAACAGACAGCAGCTCTGGCAAACAAAGGATACTACCTTTTTTTAAGGCTCTGACAAACAAAGGGTACTACCTTTTTAACCGATAGCAGCTCTGGCAAACAAAGGATCTACTTTTATGCACATAGCTCTGGAAAACTAAGGGTACAACCTTTTTATGCACAGTAGCTCTGGAAAACTAAGGGTACTAAACCTTTTTATGCACAGTAGCTCTGGAAAACAAAGGGTACTACCTTTTATGCACAGTAGCTCTGGCAAACTAAGGGTACTACCTTTTTTACAGACAGCAGCTCTGACAAACAAAGGGTACTACTTTTTTAACAGTAGCTCTGGCGAACAAATGATACTACCTTTTTAATAAACAGACAGCAGCTGTTTTAAACAAAGGATACCACCTTTTTTTTAACAGACAGCAGCTCTGGCAAACAAAGGATACTACTTTTTTTTTAAGGCAGCTGCTCTGGCAAACAAAGATACCATCTTTTTTTAAAACACAGCAGCTCTGGTGAACAAAGGATACTACCTTTTTTTAAACAGACACCAGCTCTGGTGAACAAAGGATACTACCATTTTAATAAACAGACAGCAGCTGTTTTAACAAAGGATACTACCTTCTTTTAAAAAGACAGCAGTTCTGGCAAACAAAGGATACTACCTTTTTTTAAACAGACACCAGCTCTGGTGAACAAAGGATACTACCATTTTAATAAACAGACAGCGGCTGTTTTAAACAAAGGATACTACCTTCTTTTAAAAAGACAGCAGTTCTGGCAAACAAAGGATACTACCTTTTTTAACAGACAGCAGCTGTTTTAAACAAAGGATACTACCTTCTTTAAAAAGACAGCAGCTGTTTTTAAACAAAGGATACTACCTTTTTCTGAAACAGCAGCAGCTCTGGGGAACAAAGGATACTACCTTTTTTTTTTAAAAATAGACAGTAGCTGTAGTGAACAAAGGGTGCTATTTTTTTTTAATGACAGCAGGTCTGGCAAACAAAGGATGCAATCTTTTTTTTTAACAGACAGCAGCTCTGGTGAACAAAGGAAACAACATATTTTAACAAACAGTAACTCTGGCAGACAAAGTGTGCAATATTTTTTTTTTAAATGGACAGTAGCTCTGGTGAACATAAGAGTGCTACCCTTTTTTAACAGACAGTAATCCTGGCAAACAAAGTGTACTACCATTTTTTCACGGACGTTAATTCTGACACTGTCTGCATGTCTTGAAAGCCGTCTGCAGTTCTGGAAAAAAAAAAAATACTGAACACATTTTCAAGGAACTGTAAAAGAAGAAAAAGAAAAAAAAAAAGACAGAAAATGAGAATGACATCATAAATTCATTTCCTGGTTGAAGAGTCAGAAAGTTGCCACCGACACCAACCCCAGCAAACACACAGTTTTATAACTATGTACCAGAATGGGAGGGTGTTCTTATGTCTTAGAAATGGTCTGCGTGTGCAATCTTAATCAACAGGTAAAAAAAAACAGAAGTGCCATGGTGAAATGGGCAGTATCACAGGTGCAGGCATGGAGATTGTGGGTTTTGAGCATCATCAGATACTTGACAGATCTTTTGGTCCCTGGTCATCTCCTGTGCATAGTGCTGAGTGTGCCATGGACTCCACTAGAAAGACTGGATCTAACTGCAAAGTGAGGTGATCGCAGATGGAAATCTAAACAAATAAAAAAAATCACTGACAAGCTCCACCGAAAAACGTTGACAAACGAATCACGTGACAAACCATGACCCTTTTCGACCTCTTAGGTCTTCATCCCGGGATGATACAGAACACTCAGGACAACAAAAATGAATGAGCAATCACTTATCTTCATCTAAATCGGCGCAAGATGGCTTCACGACTGCTCGTTTTCATTCAACATCCATCTTGCACCGAACTGGTGAAGATAAGTGATTGCTCGTATCATTTTCCTTGTCCCAAGTGTTTTGTATCTTGCCTGAAGAAGACCCTAAGAGGTCGAAACGCATCATGTTTTGTCTTGTGATTCGTTGTCAACGTTTTTTCCGAGGTGCTTTATCAGTTTATTTTCAAATTTGGAAAGACTGGGCCTGGGATAACAGCTGAGGTTCATCCCCTTTGATGGATGGAACTTGTTTACCTTTTTTTTTTCTTAAAATTCATTTATTTTTCTGGCTGACTCATCTTCTGGGCCATCTCAGTGGTGCTACCCCCATGCTGCTCATTGCCATCCCCCGTCCACAGCTACAACCTGGCTTCTCCTGCTGCAGCCCTGGCACCAGCAATCCACAGGGAGCACTCGAGGTCAAGTCGTCATGGAAGCAGTCCATGAGAGGAGACACCGCACTGTGGCCAAGTCACTTTGGTGATGATCAGCTGCGGTGCCTGTTCTGATCCAACATGCGCAGGACATCACCTTAGAAACACCCTGCTGAAGACAGTAATTGCTTGGTCATGGAGCTGTACTTTCTGACATACACTGCAGGTAGCTGTATCTCTTAGACCTGACTAATAGTAAGATGTATTCAAAGGAAACGTAATGTGCAGCCCTGGCATACAGTCTCAGACCAGACTGAAACACCTCAGCATTACCTTGACTGATCATTCTCATCCTTACTTAACTTCATTTACTTCACTTTTGATCCATCCACTGGTACCATCAAAGGCACAAATGGGAAGAGAGAGCTCTGCACCAGCTGCCAATTTGAAACCTTGTGTTGGTGTAACACTATGGTCACCAGCATTTCCTCGATGCCTCTCATCCAGATCTCTCTTGGTCTGCCTCTGACCTTGTCACCAGAGAATGGCATGCTCTATGCACCACGGGCTGGCTGGGAGATCGGCATTAGATGAGATGACCGAACCATTCTACCCTCCGCTGTTCTATGTAACGGAGGATTGCAAGGTCTGTTTGAGGAAAAGGATGGATTTTCTTCCACAACGAAAAAAAAAAAAAGTATCACATTCTGTAGCCCTTCACATCCTGCTCTTATGGTAACCTCGTTTTGATTTCCTCTATAACAGGTCCATGGCGTGGTTATGTCGAAGCAAGCGTTTGTTCTTGCTTTGTTCATGAGGACTGTCACTGAAAGGACATGACGCCATCTGGAGGGGACGCTCACCTCGCACGAGCTCTGCAAGGAAACAATCATTAGCACTGTTAGGGAGCTCCACGGGTGGTGGCTTGCACATGCTGGGAGTGATTCTGCTGAGCACTGTCTCTTCTGGTGGGAGGCTCCTGACAGCCAGGTGCTGCTGACCCCTGCAGACTGCTGGTGTGGAGCAGTGTGGGCGTGATGTCACGCCGTCTTTTATCAGCTTGGCATTATTATAGCCCAACCCACCCCTCAGAGCATTTTCAGGGCTGTCAAACTCAAACCATAAATTTAAATGTCACACACTCAACATATGCGAAACCATCAAAAAGCCCATGTCCTGAAAAACATACAAACAATGCAGGGAAACCATGCCATAGCAGTTGAACTGTTTTTAATCCTTCTACCTGAAATAACTAGATTCTGCTGAAAGTAACTGGTATCCCCTTTGTTTGACACTTCTAATTAAAAAAAAAAGAAAAACAAAAATTAATTACAAACATGCAAATAGCACAGAAATACATGAAAAGCCTGAGGGGCAATGAAACATTTTTTGAACAGATAGCTGGCATTGGCATTCACTCTGGTAGCATGTGTAATTTTCACTACCTACTTGCCAGATAACAAGAAAAGCTGGCATGTCATAATTTTGCACCAGGGGAAAAAAAATGGGTTTTAAAAAGTTTTCCAAGCAAAGACAGGAGAAAGGTCCATAAAAGCAGAGAGACAGCAGATAACAAATAAAAGCAACAACAACAACAACAACACACAAAAAAGAATTAGTTGATAAAGAATAAGAAAAGGTAGAGTCAGAGCAAGTACCAGAAAAGAGGAAGTTATCAGCACAGAAATTCCATGAGGCAGGGGAAGCTACTTGTGCAGAACTTCCACATGGCAGGGGAAGTTATTTGTGAAGAATTTTCTGTATGGCAAGGGCAGAGCTACTTGTGCAGAGAGAGAGATATATAGGCATAACCATGGGGACATGAAAGGGCTTGGATTGTAATTCATGTTGTTTGTAGCCTAGCCCACCACATGAACTTGACCTTATCACGGCTGTTTCTCTGGGCAAGTTCAAGTTTTAATCATCATGGCCCAGTTGATCGTACAGAGCCGCTTCTGGACTGTCATAATGGGCGCAAGAAAAAAAAATCGCTTCGTAAGTCAAAACTGATGCCACATATACAAGTTTGAAAAATAAAAGAATTGAACTCTGTGGGCGGTGTGATACTTATCATTCATCACCAATATATATATATATATATATATATATATATATGCATGTCAAAAGAAAAAAGTTCCTTTCATATATGCTAAAAAATTGAAACCAGATCTCTTTTCCACTACATTTACATCAAATAAACAATAAAACCATAAAAGACAAGAATAGAAAAAAAAAAGTTTAAATACAACAATAAGTAATGGCCAATTCATACGTACAGGGCAGACACAGACTTACCAACCAAGCAGATACTGCATTCCCCAGTCTTCAGACGGAGTAAAAATAGCACAAGCAACAAAAGTGGATATGATATCTGTGAAGGAGGAATTACATGCCCATCTTACCATACTGAACAATAACAGTTTCTGTAATAAAAAAACAACAACAAACAAACAAACAATATCCTTCATGATAAGCTGATTCAGCAACCAGACAACAGCAATAAGATCAACAAATCACGAGATCGGCAGCGTAAAACTCATTCCTTTGTGGACGGAAGGCAAACACAGGTATACGTCCTAAATCAGAGCAGCTTAACTGATGAATAACAACACCATGAATAATTACACATCAAGCAAGAATGAAAATGTAAGGAGAATCAGTTCCAGCTTCCCGCACCATCCCCTTCCCCCTATGCTCTCTTTCACCACCCCCAACCCCAACTCCCCCATACACACACATACACATACAAACAAAAGAACCACAACACTTGAGCATAATCATGTTGACAATGTGCATTTCATCCCATCCAAATCCCCCCCCCCCCCCCCTCTCTCTCTCTCTCTCTCTCCGCTTGCTGTAATTAGTACAACCCATCAAAGAGAAGAAAAACACCAGTTTAAGCCAAATCATAACACTCAGTAAAAAGTGTGTGAGAGAGAGAGAGACAGACACATATACGCCTATGTGCAATTACACCTAACTACACCATCAGTAATAATAATGATTACTTAGTGTTTCTTTCTTTTAACTCAAACAAAACAGCTGTATATCTATTCCTGATAACAACAAAAACAATAACAACAACAACAACAAAAAACAACATGCAGGCACATTGTCCCAAACGAAATAATATCAAATGAGATTTCATAATAACGGAAAGTTCACACATATACCATGCCACCTGGACATCAAAGCTGTTGCTATAAATGTCAGACAGAAGCAAAGCAAGGCAAGGTCGTGAATAAATGATGTAATCCGAGCGTCACTAGATAAAAGCAAAGCAATGGCAAGATTTGTGACAAAATGCACAAGCAAAGGCCCAACACTCCTGCTGTGACAGTCTGGCCGAAGTATTTCAAAGCTTCCAACAATTCACAAAAGTCTCACCCTTTAAGGCAAGAAGACCATAACAGTAACATCAGGCAAAAATAACATCAGGCAAGAAGAACATAACAAAAACAGCAACAAACCCCTAATTCCTGTCTTTCTGGGCCGGGTGGAAAAAAGCATTTATATTGCTTATCTCATTATCTTGGTTAAATAAAATTTCGTTTCGTTTTGTTTCTGAGCCCCACTTCAGCAGGGTCTTCCTCAACTGACTGGATGTTATCCTAGGCAACACCAAACCATGTATCATCCATGTATCCACAGCCGCCATTTTGTCTTTGTAAGCCTGGCACACTGTTGAACTCCTGTGCTCCATTCTGAACTTGCCTAGAATGAGGCCCACTGTATAAAGGGGTATCTGTGCTTGGCCGTGTCAAGAAATTGATGGCATCTCTTTCAAATTTAAACAGACTTACGCTGACATTTTGCAGGCTCATCCACCATGCTTTGAACTGTCATGGTTACAGCAAGACAGGACCTTAAAAAGGCTGACTCAAATGACCGCTATATTTTCCCTTTTTTAAAGAGTAGGATGACACCTGAAGCGTATTTTTAAAAGGATATTCAGGGAATCACGATGAGCAATATCTGCGTCAATGGAAGCCTTGTTCAGCTTCATTATAACCCAGCCAACCACGCATGGGCCTTTTGGGGCTGTCATGGAGACAAAAAAGTTCTGTCTGAAGAGAAAAAAAAAACAAGCAAACAAATGAGCACAACATAAATATACAATCTACCAATAAATTGTGACATAACAGCTGAATTACTGGCATCCCCAAGGCAGTTAAAACTTCACCGTCCTGTGGACAACAGCTTTTCTAGTTTCAAAGTGAGGTGACTAAGGGTGGAAATTCAAACAAACTTAAAAGAAGAATTATCATTCCGCTGAACGAAAGAGACAAGACAAATGAAAATTTACTATTCCCCTGCATGAAAGAGACAAAACAAACAATGGTAATTTGCTTGTTTCTTCCGTTTGGCAGAATAGTACTTTTTCTTTTCTTTGTTTCTCTCTTTTGTTTGGCGGAAAAGTAAGTTTTCTTTTAAAGCAGCTTTCATGTTGATTTTTTAACTTCAGGTTAAAAGAGTGAGTAATAAAAATCTACTAAAAAAGATGACATTCTGAGAAAAATGATTTTCTAAAAAGGCCGCACTGGTACTTGGACCCTGCAGAATAGACAGTTCATGTTCATTATGGACGGTGTGTCCAGTCACTAGATCGCACCACAATGGACAGCTCATGTTCATTATGGACGGTGTGTCCAGTCACTAGACCGCACCACAATGGACAGCTCATGTTGATTATGGACGGTGCGTCCAGTCACTAGATCGCACCACAATGGACAGCTCATGTTCATTATGGACGGTGTGTCCAGTCACTAGATCCCACCACAATGGACAGCTCATGTTCATTATGGACGGTGCGTCCAGTCACTAGATCCACCACAATGGACACTCATGTTCATTATGGACGGTGCGTCCAGTCACTACATTGCACCACAATGGACAGCTCATGTTCATTATGGACGGTGTGTCCAATCACCAGATCGCACCACAATGGACAGCTCATGTTCATTATGGACGGTGTGTCCAATCACTACATCGCACCACAATGGACAGCTCATGTTTATTATGGACGGTGTGTCCAGTCACTAGATTGCACCAGAAAAGCTGACATGTTGCAAACAGTAAACAAGAGAGAAAAGCATGGACCCCGGCAGTAACAAACCTTCTGCCTCATTGCATAAAGATATCTTTCTAGAACAAAGATGGGGAATGGTCACAAAGACCGAACAGCCGTGGATGACACCACAGGAAGAGACAAAACCGCAGAGTTGGACAGAGTGACTAAACAGGAGAAATTTCTGGGAAAGAGTTTTCTGAGAGGTGGAGATACAACTCAGACTCGGACAGTTCCCATCTCAAAATACACCATTTACCACAATTCAGATCTCCCACAACATTACTCAGATCACACTGACAGTACAGCACTTTACACAACTCACATCTGACACCACAGCACTCAAAATAATTCACACGCCTTAGCACACCACTCAAGACCCTTCAGATCTCACACTACAGCACTCAGAACACTTCACACTCACAATGCATCAGTCCACACTAATTACATCTCACAGAATAACGATCAAAACAGTACAGCTCAATGCAGATCTGACAGTACATCACTCAACACAGTTTAGATTTCATACTACAGCGCTCAACACAATTCAGATCTCAGAGTTCAGATTACACAACGCTTTCAGTGTCACGTCTTATTAGAACCTCCCATTTTGAACTTCATCCAAGCCTACCAGCCATCTCATGTTTTCTGGAAGTGCGTGCGTGCGTGCGTGCGTGTGTGTGTCTCTGTGACTGTGTCTGTCTGTGTGAGTGAGTGAGTGAGTGAGTGAGTGAGTGAGTGAGTGAGTGAGTGAGTGTGTGTGTGTGTGTGTGTGTGTGTGTGTGTGTGTGTGTGTTGTTGTGTGTGTGTGTGTGTGTGTGTGTGTGTGTGTGTGTGTGTGTGTGAGTGAGTGAGTGAGTGAGAGTGTGTCTGTATGTTGTGTGTGGTGTGTGTGAATGTGTGTGTGTGTGTGTGTGTGTGTTGTGAGTGTGTGTATGTTTGTGTATGTGTGTGCGTGCATGTGTTGCGTGAAATAACAGCAACTCTGTGACTGTTTGTAAGTCCAGTAATACTGAGAGTACTGCAGCTTAATGATATTGTAATCGTTACATCTACAATAATACTGGCACTTCTTCCTTTTTCTCCTATGCATAACAATGCTAGGACTGTTATCAAAATACTGTGATGAATGACTGCCTCCGCCATGACCGGCACTTGGCCATCCATACACGTTACTGTATTCTGGTTATTCTTATCAAATTATCAATGGGATCCAAGCTGTTTCACAGGGACAGCACCTCAAAACTTTTCACCTTCCTGATAAAGGATATCTGAAGAGTTCAAAGGGCAGACCATGATATGACCATCATACTAGGACAGTCATATGTTTCAATCCTTCAGTGCCCAATGCTTTAAATCAATATTCTTGCTGTTCATGTTATCAAAGCATTTTCACTCATGCAGTGTCAATGCTGTGCAAGAGAGGTCCCATTCTTCCTCTGCCTCCTGGGAGAATTATCTCCATCTGTCATACCTCCAGAAATGGGTAAGTATGTTACGTCTGGATATACCTATATTTTTTTTTACTGACGGTGCCTAGCCTTGGCTTAAGGTTGTGTCAAACCAAATGACACAGGCTAGAACACCAAGGCTACATCAAAATGTTGTTATGCTCTGCACAGTTATGCCGGGATTGTCTTCAGTTGTGACAAGCTCCTAGCATAACATCAGTCTCCAAAATCCCTTGAAGTCGGAGTGTGGCTGCCCACATGGTGGGATAATCAAAAATGGTCACAGACATGTAATGTTCTCATCCCTAGCTGATGCATTTGTACCATAGTATTCAAGTACTTTGGCTGTTCAGATGATCCCTGGAGTCTTTCAGCCAGGGTACGACAACAACAACAACAACAACACTCACGGCGCCAAAGAAGAAAAGCCCCAGCAAGTAATACTGTGTTCATCGAACTTCACCATTCAGGCATTCACCGACCCACTGTGTCGGTGTCATAAACTACACATCAAGACCAGACATTGAACTCTGCTTTAAAAACAATCAAAACTCAACTTTAAAAACGAAATTATCTTTCAAAAATGGGCAAAACTGAACAGACCACAGGCAAAGGGGTAACAAAGTCATCAATTTAAACAGGGACATCTCCTTGAAAACATCATTCAAGTGTCTTGAAAAGAATGTAAAACCAACTCTGCATCTCATCTTCAAACAAGACCCAGAATTTTTTCAGTTCCAATCATGGTTTACAGCGACGTTAGTTTTCAGTCAGATTTAAAAACAGGTGAGTTTCATGAAAAATTCTAGCGCAAACTACTGACCTGTTATTGATCACAACACAAAGAGAAAATGGGTGGATAAACATTGAGCCCACAAATAAACAACATCGTGTCTTATCATATCCACTGAATCCTGCAAAACTACAAAAATCAATCATCTGCAATCATTCAGTCATGAAGGTGTTTAGATGTTCTTTCCAACTGAAAAAAACAATTGTGCCTTGTACATAAGGGGCAATATAACATTTAATACCTGAAAATCTAAAAGAGGCGAATATACAGTACATATTCAAAACAGAATTTTGAAAAAGTTCTGTTATGTCTGAAGAAGACATATTTCTTGCAAATCTGCCAGACTGTTTGTATTATGTATTTACTATACACCATGCATCCAAATAGGAATTGTCTGCCACTGAATTTTTGTCTCTCTAATCTGCGTTTGGATTAATCAAACAAGTTTTTCCACCAATCTGACAAACGTACAGACATATGGAGAAGGACACAACTCTTGCAGACTGCCATGTAAGTTTTTCCATAAAGTAAAGAGTGGAATTTGAGAGTTTCCAAGATCCTTGTGACCAAACAGCAATGCTTCTCTATTCAACAAGTTGTAAAAGAACTGGTCAACGATGCAGGAGGTGATTCTGAACATGAGAACGGAGAGTCAAAATGGCTCTGACAACACCATGAAATCTCTGACCCCACTCTATCAGCATGTTCACTCTCACTGCATCTTTGTTTCCATTTGCTAATTGCTGCTTAACTCCCTTACAATTTTCACCTGGACTCTCAACTGTCAAGTACTTTACTCTGAAACAAAATGAAACCTGAGTAACTTTTTTGTTAAATCATAGCCTCCTCAAACAGATAATGACCAGCAAAATAATGTTACAACAAAGTTTCTATTCAATAAAAGTAAAGGTGCAAACAGGCATTTTCAACGACAGCAGAAATAAATATGAACCCTTCTTTCAACTATTCTATTGTCCAAGTGTGCTAGTAATACCCAGGTTTGCCTTTGCTTCAATAGCAGAATTCAACATCTTTCACCCCTCTTTCACATTCAAAGTAGTTGGGAAATCACAACAAAGCTGTCAATATTAATGGAGAACAACAACAACAAAAAAGCATGGGAAAGAAAGAGAGAGAAAAAGAGACAATGGAACAAATGGATAGAGAACAGTGAGAATCAGTCAGAGTACACTGAATATAAAAAAAAGTAGGTTTGTGTACATCAGCGAGCAAGTGTGCATGGGTGTGTATATGTACACATGCACAATTAAGTGTATGTGTGTTTGTGTGTGCGTCTGTGTGTAAGTGCGTGCACACAAACTTGTGCACATGTGCATGTGCGCGCACATGCATGTGTGTGTGTGTGTGTGTGTGTGTGTGTGTGTGTGTGTGTGTGTGTGAGTGTGAGTGTATGTGTGCGTGCTTGTGTGTGTATGCATGTGCATGAGTATGAATGCAATGCTGGTAAGTGCTGTATGTGTGTGAGCATGCTTATAAATGCAGATGTGTGCATTGTGTGAATGTGTTGATGTACAAGTGTAAACATGCATACAAAATATATTAGAAACTGCATATGCAGACAATGGAATGTTCCAGGTCATACGAGTATCATCACAATGCACCGTTGTTGGTGATAAGGTCAAAGATGATGAGGTCAAAGGTGATGAGGTCAGACTGGTTCTTCTCATTCTGTCACGACTATATCATTGGTATTATCGTCAATGTCAGCAACACCAATGAGAAATGCAAACAATCAGCCCTATAACAGAAGACGATCAACTGGCTGAAAAATGCACAAGTGATTTAGAATGCTCCTGTACATTGGTAGATCATCTCCTCTTAGCTAAATGTTGATATAGCTAATCATTATTGTTCTTACACACACACACACACACACACACACACACACACACACAAACACACACACACACCCCACACACACACACACACACACACACACACACACACACACAACACACACACTCCTATTTAATTTCTCAACCATGAATGATCAAACTACACATTGTCAGAGGTGCCTGATTTAGAGGGTCCCATCCTCTTATCTTCCCTGCCATCCAACAATTCTCACATACTGCTACTGCAATCCTTCTCCATCATCATATGTGATGGCAACGTACCAAAATGTGGATGTACAATGTCATGTACGTCTAAATAAATCTGTATTTATCTACCTTTCACTCATAATCTTTTTGGCCATTCTCCCTTCATCCTAAGAAAAAAAATTACAAAATTAAAATCAAACATAAAAAAAAGACAAGTCCATGTCATCAACCTGTCTCGAAATAGATGTCATTTGAATACATTCCTACATAGGCAAATCACTATTTCATCACTGCATCATCCTTAACTTGTGCCATAAAACAATATACATCTCATAGGTGATTTCAAATGCGTAAATGCATACGTAATCAATGCAGTTTCTTCAAACTGATCATTTCCAAAATAAAATCATATGCATAATCAAAGATTTTCGACGCAAGACCAATAACTTCTTTGGCATCAGCTCTTCGTTCAGTTGAAATCTGCGAGGTGAACACTGAAATCACCAACTCCCATCATAAAAGCTGCCAAGATGACAGAGGACCTCCAGCTGCAGTGTAGCACCAGGGCTGTACCGGGTGCGGGGACCATCACAACACTGTGCAGCTTTTGGACCGAGTCTTGTCAGAGGGCGTCAGACTCAGCTTCTTTGGCTTTCCTTGGTGGTTCTTCATCAACTCCACCACAACTGACGCCACCCTGTCCTTCTTGGCCGTCTGGCTCACTCGCGTGTCCTTCACCTTGGTATTCCAGAGGGAATCGTCGCCGCCACCACTGTCAGACCTATCAGCTCCAGGAAGGGGGCGGAAGAGTCGAGTGCTGTCAACCTCAAGGTCATGAGGATCTTTGCCTTGGGCAATGGCTTCGTTTTCCTCGGCGATCATTTTCTTGGCGTCTTCCACCAGGATGCGAACATCTGCTTCAGTGATGGGGTGTTCTGTGATGATGGTGGCGCCAAACTCTAGCTGGACACGGTTCACTGAAACGAGTTTAGGCAATATCACCAGAACCATCAGAATGACTGAAAAAGAATTACTGTCACAGGAAATATTATAGAAAAATTGTTTTATGTTCTTGTGCACACACTACAAGACATCATTCTGGTTTCATTATTCAGTTATGCAACATTTAAGGAATAGGGATGAAACTATCACAGGTAAAAGTTGGGAAGAATTGTCACTGCCCTGATGTTTGCATTATCGAAACATTCATGATAAAATCTTTCGGATAAAATGTTTAAAAAATCATTGGGCAGGCAAAATACCTTAATGACAATGACCATGATAATCACAAATGATGACCGTAATGCTGGTGACCATGATGATGAAGAGAAGGACAGAGATGACCATGATAACAGAGATGCTGATAATGACATCTGTGACACACACTGCAAGAACCTCGCAGATTCTTACTCCACCATCGACTATTTCACATTTTGCCGTCCCCTGTTCCAGGTCTTCTCAAAGACAGTAACCCCACACTGCTCCTTCTGACACCCCATTACACAGCCAAACACAGGCCATCCTGGCACGGTCTCAGTACCAGCACAGTCGACAGAGCTGTCTGTGTCTGGCTGTCAAGAGGTCACCCATCAGGGGAGACACTACCTGCCACTGCCCACACCCAAAGCTCACCTCCCTGGGAAGGATGACAGAGGGTAGAATCCGCCAGGTGGCTGGTAGACGACCCTGACCACAGCACTTTCCGGTTGACAGTGAGGTAGCAGATGACCAGCTGTTCTTCGTCGTGGTGGATGCCCTCCTCCACGTAGAGCAAGCCCCACCCCCACCTGGTCGCCCTTCTTCACTGTTTTGCTGGCTGTTCAAAAAAAAGTGCAGTCATGTTAACGAATACTGCTGACGGTTTTACAATAAACACCTCGAGTAAGTTTTGAATAAAGGAACAATGTCCATTTCTAACCTTGTGTACTCTTCTGCTTGAAGCCTGGGAAAGCCAGCTTCAGAGGGAATGCCTCTAGATTTTCTTGAACTGCACCCAAAGCTGAACTGCATCCTCTACCCTGGTCTTTATTGTACCTTCCAGAAATGAGATACCTTCCCTGACTGACAGCTCTCATCTATCCAAATTCAAGCAACTGATCTCAAGGCATCAGTGACCCACTTTCGCCTGTTCTCCTGTCAGTAGAAATGACTCTACCAAGCAGGGGCCATAATATAACTCAGTGATTGGGGCACCGTACTCATGATCTTGTGATCCTGGAGTTGTGGGTTCGAATCTCCGCCGGGCTGTTTCGGTACAGGGGATTTTTCCCTCGGAGTTAACATTAGTTCTGACTCCATTTCCCATACAGTCCTTTGAATGAGACTATAAAATCCCATCACCAACTTTCGGAAGAGAAGGCCAGTTTGGCCGTTGGTATGGATGACACGTTACACATAGCATGCACCTTCCCCGAAGTTGGAGTATGGCTGCCTTAATGGCAGACAAAAAATGGTCATACACACAAAACTCCATTCCCTTTGTTGGGTAAATGGGATTAATCCTTGCCTGTCTATAACACAGAATGTCTGTAGAAGTATCAGCCTGCGTATGCAAAAAAAAAAAACAACAACAAAAATAAAAATAAAAAAAAACCTTCAGCAAGCTTTGAAAGCTAAGTTCCATGGGAAGGTCAGGAAGTGGATTTTGATTGTCAATGGCTATTTCAGGTGCTGCACGCAATGGTGAGTACTCTGTAGGCTGTGGGAGCTGTTCAACATGACTACCTCCATCTATACAACCCTGGATACAACTGGCTTCTTCGGAACATTGCTTTCTTTACTTCCAGCAAAACAGTACATTAGGTTAAATGACGATTTTGTTGTACAATGTGCTCTCAGCATAAAGGATGGAATATGTGTGTAAATAAGATATATGTATGACACACTCACATACGCACATATGTATGCAAGCACTCACACACACAAACACATACACACAGACCACATGCACTCACACACACAAACACACAGACTCGCATAAACACACACACACACATAAACATACACACACACACACACACACACACACACACATAAACACACAACACACACACACACACACACACACACACACACACACACAAACACACACACACACACACACACAAACACACAACACACACACACACACACACACACATTAATAACACAAAACTGAAAAAA
The DNA here is from genome assembly GCA_018398815.1 of Conus ventricosus. Lineage (NCBI taxonomy): Eukaryota > Metazoa > Mollusca > Gastropoda > Neogastropoda > Conidae > Conus > Conus ventricosus. Next base: position 47,568,803 of record CM031607.1, on the reverse strand, counting down.
AGAAATGCCCATTCAAACTGACCGAATACACACCATCACACAATCAAACACACTGACCGAAATACACACCATCACACAATCAAACACACTGACCGAAAATACACACCATCACACAATCAAACACACTGACACATGAAGGAAATTTATAAAGTGAGATTCACATGTATACATGTCTTAAACACGCACTTAAAAAGAATAAAATTGTGAAGCATGCTCTAGCACATCTAAACTAAAGATAATAAACTCTAAAACACTGAGTCAACAAGGGTACATTTACAGCTTTCAACTTTACATTTCTTAATGTTCCTTTCCTTATCAATTCTCTTTTCACTATCCGGACCATTATCAGAACTGTGTTAATCACAACTCAAGATTCAGCAATCGTTCATGTAAAACCACTAATAACATGGACATTTCTCTTCTGCAGCATGGCAAACAGCATTGGTTAACAAACCAGCTACACATGAATATCAGAGTTATCTTCTCATCACTCTCCCTGAACTTTCAACCCAAATTTCAACATCTACCCATGAACATATGCCTTCATACAAACCCATTCTACAGCCCATCCAAAAGCACTCCCATTGAGTGGTGTCAAACACACCAAACCAGCCACACCAAACAAAGCATGTTGCTCAGTCAGAACCACCTGAATGGTCGAAACTGACAAAGAAGAATAATTCATTACAGCAACTGCTGATGTAAAGTCCTGGAGGATTTTCTCCTTTTTTTTCTCTTTTTTTTTTTTTAACCAGTTAACTGTCCACAGAGATCAGTTGTTTCAACTGAACCAATGATTTTGGTTGCAAGTTTGAAAAGCCAGCATTGCCTGGTTTTCAACTGTCAGATTTCAAACATTATGCCAACAAAGTGAGCATGAGAATGCTCTCAATAAATGACCTGTGCACTGCCTTCCAATATGTACTGACTCCCAACAAAACATTTTGACTTTCAGAAAAGATACAGTCTTGGGTTTATGTTGTTACACACACCATCAACCTGGCTGTTAAAAGAAAGTGTCTTGTCTACAAGTTTTAGGAGACATTCTAAGAATGTCCACCTGTTCCACATCTTCAATTTTCCCCATTTTACCTGACCCTGCTAGGGATGTGACTCAGTCACAGTCAAGGTGATGATGGAACACCGACCTTCATTGATGGCCCAAAAGCGGAGGAAATCCAGCTGAATTTGGACACTGGGGGCGGATCAAGAGGTGTGGCTGTACTCAGCACGATGGCCGGGGAGGATGGTCTGCATCGAAATCATCTAGCAGACGGATCTCAAAGTGGTTGTAGCCTGAAATGACATCACTCATTCAAGCATGAAGCAAAGACATCATTCAAGCATGAAGCAAGACATCATTCAAGCACGAAGCAAGACATCATTCAAGCATGAAGCAAAGACATCATTCATGCATGAAGCAAGACATCATTCATGCATGAAGCAAAGACATCATTCAAGCATGAAGCAAAGACATCATTCATGCATGAAGCAAGACATCATTCAAGCATGAAGCAAAGACATCATTCAAGCATGAAGCAAAGACATCATTCATGCACGAAGCAAGACATCATTCAAGCATGAAGCAAAGACATCATTCATGCACGAAGCAATCAGCTTGTCAAGATCACTGACTGAGAATGATCAAAGGTGCTAAGCTGGATACAGTTATGTGCACATTAATTCTAAGTTATTGCAGCATGAACCCTTTTTGTTATATCTCAGCACATATGAGTTCAGTGAAATACTGAACAACAGCAACAACTACAATAACAGTGATGACAAAGAAAAATAAAGTAATAATAATGTCAACAATAATGATAACGGTTATAGTAACAGAACTAATTACAATAATGATGATAGCAGTAAAAGTCAAAGTTCTTAGATATCACAAATTTTACAGAAAATCATCATTTCCTGCAATTCCTACCTGTCTGCTACTTTTTTCCTTTTTGATCATACTTTGATTTGTTCTTTCCTATTGTCATCGTCATCACTATCGTCATCACAGCAGTAGCAGTAGAAGCAGCAATATTGTTAACTTCTATTATTGAAAATGCTGGTTCCGATGTAATTACACATTCATAATCCGGCCTGAGCAATATATATATATATATATATATATATATATATATAAAAAACACAACCATTCAAGTGACATCTCTCCATCAAATTCCATAAAACATGCATAACTACATGCACATACACATATGCACAAAAACATCGCTGAGATAACTGCAGTGGAATATGGTTACTTTGTAAGAAAGAGATGAAGGGTGGGGGCGTTATTTACATTGCTTGTAGCACTGTGGGAACAGGTGGGTTGTAAGCTTAGACTTGAAGTATGTTACAGAGCGCCAAATATGACAAGGGAGAGAATTCCACAAGTAAGGGCCATAAATGGAGAATGATGAACGCTGCACCTCTGACAAGTGCGGGCAAGAGCCTGAACAGCGGCAAAAGCTCTTCGCTGTCCACTCTTCCCGTACATTGTTCCCTGGAAGCGGGATTGCTCTATCTCATCACATGTTCAAAGCACTTCAACTTCCTTTGTTCTCACTGTGGTCAGCAGTGCCTGATGGGTCTGTCGAGGACTTTGTCATTTGTGTCATGCTCAGGACAGACAATGCCCAGTTCTCTTCTGAACATCAAGAAGGTCTCCTCTTTTCAAATCCAAAGGAGAAGTTTCCGAACACCTCAAGAGTGGTATTCTCGAAATAGGTCAAGGGTGGTATTCTCTTGATAGATCAAGGGAGGTATTCTCTCAATAGATTAGGGGTGGAATTCTCTTAACAGATCAAAGGTGTATGTTGTTTTTTTTTTTTCAAAAGCAAATCAAGGTTTTGTTCTGTCTTCACAAATCAATGGTGATATTCTCTTATAAAATCCAAGATGGTGTCTTCTGACCAAAGGATGGTAATTTCTTAACAGACCAAAGCATGGCAATTTCTATCCAGATAAAGAATAGTACCAACAGATTAATGGTAAAATTCTCCTCACCAATCAATGGTGGTATTCTCCTTAAAAATCAAGTATGGTATTGTCATAACAATACCATCAAGGCTGTCAAGGTTGATGTTTTCTTAACAGATCAAGTGTGGCATTTTTGTAACAGATCAAGGGTAGTGTTTTCCTCACACGCCTTAGATGGTTTTCGCTTCAAAGATTAAAGTGAGTTTTCTTGACAGATAAACAGTGGTATTTTCTCAGCAGACTTGGGGTAGTGTTTTCTTAACAGATAAACAGTGGTATTTTCTCAGCAGACTTGGGGTAGTATTTTCTTAACAGATAAACAGTGGTATTTTCTCAGCAGACTTGGGGTAGTATTTTCTTAACAGATAAACAGTGGTATTTTCTCAGCAGACTTGGGGTAGTATTTTCTTAACAGATAAACAGTGGTATTTTCTCAGCAGACTTGGGGTAGTATTTTCTTAACAGATAAACAGTGGTATTTTCTCAGCAGACTTGGGGTAGTGTTTTCTTAACAGATAAACAGTGGTATTTTCTCAGCAGACTTGGGGTAGTATTTTCTTAACAGATAAACAGTGGTATTTTCTCAGCAGACTTGGGGTAGTATTTTCTTAACAGATAAACAGTGGTATTTTCTCAGCAGACTTGGGGTAGTATTTTCTTAACAGATAAACAGTGGTATTTTCTCAGCATCAGCACTTGGGGTAGTATTTTCTTACAATAACATGGTATTTTTCAGCAGACTTGGGTATATTTCTTAAATAACAGTGGTATTTTCTCAGCAGACTTGGGGTAGTATTTTCTTAACAGATAAATACAGTGGATATTTTCTACAGTCAGTGATTCTAGAGCTTGGGTAGTATTTTCTTAACAGATAAACAGTGGTATTTTCTTGACGAATCAAAAGTAGTGTTCTCTTAAGAGATCAAGGGTTGTATTTCCTTTACAGATCAAAGGTGGTATTTTCTAAACAGATCAAGGGTGATGCTTTCTTAAAAGATCAATCAAAACATTCTCTTC
>CM031607.1:47522313-47559813 GCA_018398815.1 Conus ventricosus | reverse complement strand
CAGCCAGGCCTGAGAGGTACCAGCACCTGCAGTGTTGGTCAGAAAACCTGAGCATGACTCCCCGGGACACACTGATCCCTCCATGAAGAGGATGAAACTCCATTGTGTATTTCCTGTCTCCCAAGCTGAGTTCAGGACGCACACAGCTCCGGACAGGGGCCAGCTGGGGATGAAAAATCCCACCACTGAATGCCTCTGATGGGACTCAATCCCACGACCTCCACGCCTGCAGCCTGCAGTCACGCAGACGCTAAGCACCTCACCATGCAGGCTGACCGGTATCTGTTTATCAGAATGTTTCAGCATGACTGAATAATACAGGTGGGTTTTGAAGGCGTTTTGCCCAGCATGAGAGATTACCACAAACACTGATACACACCTTTAAGCTTTCATATCAAACTAGAGCAATTTTCCCTACAGTCTAGCAAAAGTTGGTGTGAATTTGACCTACGAAACCCACAAAAGAATTTTAGAGATCTTTAAAGACAGTTCCCCAATCTGTCCAAACCCTTTTCTTCTCTAAAACTACAGGGTAAAGAGAAGTTACTACCCAGAACAGTTGTTACACTAAAGACTTATCACTGATATCATCAGCTTCCACAAGAATTGGAATCAAACACATAGGTACGAATAAATCAAGAAAGAAAACACATACCGCAAAAGGACTTTCTTCTCTAGTTCAGTCTAAAAAAAAAAAAAAAATGGTGGCAATGGCAGCAACAACAACAACAACCAACCTCTGAGGATGCGATGGCCTGCAAGATTCCCATCACTGCGGTCATTTCGCAGCAACGCCCCCTGTCGAGAGTGCCAGCCGACGGAGGGACGGACCTTGCCTGGATGTTTGTTAAGTGGAAGATCCCGCCCAGCCACACCAATGCTGATTGTTGAGTCTTCATCTGTGTGAAAGGGGTGATGATGTTATGTTAAAACATCGAGCTCACCTAGTATGAATTATGAGCAAAAAGACTAGACTGGTGGATTTACGCAACATTCAAACATGTGAATAAAGTGTTATTTTTCCAATATCTTCCCCCAAAAGTAAACATATAGACATATATGTATGCCTGCATCTACAAACACCTGTGCACACACCCATACATACACATACAAGCATACACACGCACACATGCACCCACGCATGCACCCACGCATGCACACACACACACACACACACATACACACACACACACACACACACACACACACACACACACACACACACACACACATCACACCACATACACACCCACGCACACTCACACACATACACACAAACAAACACACATACCACACACATACATACACACACACACACACACACACACACACACACACACACACACACACACACACACACACTCACCACACACACACACACTTACTCAGCTGACAGATCTGACAACAGAAGAAGTTATTGGACGAGGTCAGGGGAGATAAGAACTGCAGCACATGGATTCCCTTCACTGTGCCTGGCAGACGGATGCGACAGTACGATCCCACCATGGACACCTCCACGCTTTCTGAACGACGAAACATGCCCTCTACCACCTCTGAAAGACATGTCGAAGCGCACGCATATTTCACAGTCGAAATGTACCCCATTCTTCACTACTGCATTCTTGTTTTTCAAACTGATTTTGTCTCTGTGTGAGGAAGTGTGTGTGTGTGTGTGTGTGTGTGTGTGTGTGTGTGTGTGTGTGTGTGTGTGTGTGTGTGTGTGTGCTTGCTTTTGTGTGTGTGTGTGTGTGTGTGTGGTGTGTGTATGTGTTTGCATGCCTGTGCATGCGTGCGCGTATGCGTGCATGCATGTTCAACTTCATCATCAACATTTCTTAGGAAGTGCAAACATTTGACTAATCAAGAGATATTTTAAAGATCTTTCCATCTGTCCTTTACGTGAAGACATAACCAAATCATAATAACAGGTTTAAATCTGCGATCAACATTTTGAGCAGTAAGTTAAATAAAATTAAAAATGTTCATTTTCTTGGAAACTATGATGTCTCACGATTCACCTCTTTGTGTACTGATAAAACACATGGCAAGACATGTGATGTCTCACGATTCACCTCTTTGTATACTGATAAAACACATGGCAAGACATGTGATGTCTCACGATTTACCTCTTTGTGTACTGATAAAACACATGGCAAGACATGTAAGCAAATGCTGAAACAAACATTAAGCTCCCTTCTGTCAATACCAGACCACTCATTGCTATTTGAACAAGCAGAGGCAAAACCATAACGACATGCATTCCTAAATATAGAACTAAGATAGACCATAATATTCATAATAAAGCTTTATGGCTTTTACATAAAATATTATGTCACATGGACGATACACATTGTGAACATGACAGCAACCTGTTAGTAATTTGAAAAAAGAAAGAAAAAAAAAGAAAACTGAAACCAAACTGTCTGAAAGAAAGAAATCTCTGTGATGAACTTTTCACCTGGAGAGGTGCACTGGTGGCCACTGTGTCAGAGAGAGAGAGAGAGAGAGAGAGAGAGAGGAGAGGAGAGAGAGAGAGAGAGAGAGAGAGAGAAAGAGAGAGTGAGAGAGAGAGACAGAGAGAGAGAGAGACAGAGAGAGACAGAGAGAGAGAGAGACAGACAGTGAGAGAGAGAGAGAGACAGAGACAGAGAGAGAGAGAGAGAGACCAGCAGTCCTCAAGGTCAGGTCATTCCATGTTGCTACTGGGGCAAAAGAAGAGATAATGATGATAATGAATACTTATATAGCGCCTATTCTCGGCTAGAGACCAAGCTCTAAGCGCTTTACAATCAACACTTGTTTACACAACGGCTGCCTACCTGAGTAGTGCCGACTGAAGAGCTGCCAGCTGGCGCTTCATTCAGTCGTTTCCCGTGTCATCCATTCAGTATCGTTCAATATCGATCACTCATTTTCCTTACTTCCTTCATTCTTTCCATTTCTCACGCAGGGTGCATGCTATGTGTAACGTGTCATCCATACCAACGGCCAAACTGGCCTACTCTTCCGAAAGTTGGTGATGGATTTTACGTGTGTGCAAGATGTTATGCATGCGTTCACACACGGAACCTCGGTTTATAGTCTCATTCGAAGGACTGTATGGGAAATGGAGTCAGAACCAATGTTAACTCCGAGGGAAAAATCCCCCTGTACCGAAACGCCCCGGCGGAGGTTCGAACCTGCAACCCCAGGATCACCAAGATTACGAGTCCGGCGCTCTACCAACTGAGCTATTCCGGCTCCCGGAGACAGTCAGGGAGGAAGAGGGGATGATGGTGAGAGAGAAAGTGGGGATGACAATGACACAGGGAAGTGATGGGAGAGCACGGAGTGAAAGAGAAGGGTGGGGTGACAATGACACAGGGAAGTGATGGGAGAGCATGGAGTGAAAGGGAAGGGTGGGGTGACAATGACACAGGGAAGTGATGGGAGAGCATGGAGTGAAAGGGAAGGGTGGGGTGACAATGACACAGGGAAGTGATGGGAGCATGGAGTGAAAGGGAAGGGTGGGGGTGACAATGACACAGGGAAGTGATGGGAGAGCATGGAGTGAAAGGGAAGGGTGGGGTGACAATGACACAGGGAAGTGATGGGAGCATGGAGTGAAAGGGAAGGGTGGGGTGACAATGACACAGGGAAGTGATGGGAGCATGGAGTGAAAGGGAAGGGTGGGGTGACAATGACACAGGGAAGTGATGGGAGCACAGGAAGTGAAAGGGAAGGGTGGGGTGACAATGACACAGGGAAGTGATGGGAGAGCATGGAGTGAAAGGGAAGGGTGGGGTGACACAGGGAAGTGATGGGAGAGCACGGAGTGAAAGGGAAGGGTGGGGTGACAATGACACAGGGAAGTGATGGGAGAGCACGGAGTGAAAGGGAAGGTGGGGTGACAGTGCCACAGAGCACTGGAGAGGCCGGAAAGCTAAGTCGTCTTCTGCTGCTGTGCTGACCGCTGTGTACGCTCTCTTTGCTTGTCAGGTGTTGGTGTTGGAAGTGTAGCTATGTACCTCTCTCTCCTTCCCCATCCACTCTGAGCCAATTGCTTGTAATGTTGTATTCATCATGTGGGAGTACCACAAGCTCCCACTTTCAACTTCTCACCACCTCCATCTCCCTTCCCTCTCCTTCACAACATCCTATGAAAAATCAATACTAGCTGTATGAAGACAAAAGGACATAAAATGAACAAACCACACACATGCACACACACACAAACATACAAATACTGTACAACATATGCATGTACACACATACATACAGATACATTATATGCCAGTTAAAGACAATGTTTACATTCAGTTCAAACCACTTCTTTCACAACAGGCTGATTTGAAGGTCATTCAAGCTTCATTTTCTTTTTGTCATTCCATGATCAATTAGTGAGATTTCATGTGTTTGATCCTTTTTAAGCTGACCTTTCTTTAGTCACCTGTCCAAACCAGTGCCTTCTCCCAAATGGCACTGAAAATCACACACACCCACCCCCACCCCAATAAAACTGAGAGAGCCTCAATCCCCATACAGACATCCAGAGTGAATTCACAGTATTGATCAAATTGGCTGAGTTCTCCATTTCCTCCGTGGATCAACAGTCCTCTTTTGACTGCGCAGTTTTTATATTTCGTTTTGCTATTGATTTTCACAATCAGCAGTTCAAATCTCCTTTCCCTCGAACGGGGAAGATTCCCTTTTGGACCTTTCTAAAGAATTTGGCTGACAATTCCCCTAAGTTGCTATCATTCGGTGCTTCACTACAACAGTCGTCTTCTTCATTCTTTGCCTTGACTTCACCCTGGCCCACATCAAAATTGTTAACTTCCACAGCTTCTTCAATTTGCCTTTCATGCCACCAGTGGTGCTCCATAGAAGACTCACATGAAAACCTTGCTTTCTTTATGAAACATTCTCCATTTGCGCCATGCAACTTGCATGCAAGGGATGGAGCCACTCGGTGTACAGTGCACAATTTCAATCCTCATATTAATTTCGAAGACAGTCAGCAGGTTTGGGCAAGAGCATCGGGTACCTCTCCCAGCCACACCCATCCATCAAAGGTTCCAAGGTCAGTGGAGATAGGCCAGCATCTTCCCTGGCTCCTGTTCTGCACTCTTGACCCCTCAGTGCCTTTCAGTAGAAGACGAGTAGGTGGGGTGTTTATAACCCGCTTGATCATTAAAACATACGTGCCCCTGACATGGCACAAGATGGGGTTGCTCCCAGAGGGATCTGATCCAAAGGGTTGTTTGCTGCAAGAGGATGAACCATGGATTCTGGCTGGGAGGATGGATGTTCTCTGACCATTGGAATGAAGGTATGTCTGGTGTGATGTAGCAGAATGCATCTCGATGAGGAAGAAGATATTTTTATGTGGATAATTGCGATGATGATGTTCCAAAGTTGAAACGAGAATGTTTGGTTGCTAGGACCGCTGCTGACATTGCTTAGTCTGTGATTCAGGCACTCTCCATTCACCCTTTTCCGAGTTTGGATTCTGCTCCTCCCACTCCCTTTGCCCCTTCCTCATCCCCCCCCCCCCCCACTACATAGGGTGTGTGTGTGTAGTAATCTTTTTCCTTTTTGAGAACTGCATTTCTGATTAGTTATCCATTTGCCTCTGTTGCCCCAAAATGCGTTTCAGGACATGTTTATCCATTTACTTGCAATGTGCCTTTTACCAGTACAACCTTTTGTAATAATGAAATGTGTCTATCCTGAACATCTCCCCATGATAGAAGTTTCACATGTAACTGTGCATGTTGATGTTCTAATCTGTTTCTATGCGTTTCAACCATTTGATAAGGGCCATGTTTTTTAGATTTGTTTTGTCTTTATTTTGTGAGTCAGTCCTATTGGTGTCCATAAATTTCATTTCTGAGTGACTAATAACACTACTTATTTGTCAAATGACAACCTATCTACCTGCTTTGCATGCTGACAAATAATAGTTAGCAAGTGTTCCATTCTTAGGGAATTCCTGCAGCGATGTCATCAGTCTAAACGTAAGAAGAGCAGTGAGGTTAGTACACTATGTCTCTATCACACTGACTCTCTATTTGCTCTGTGCAGTGATATTCAAATATTTGAATATGAAGGAGAAAAAAGATAAAAAGGGAAGAAAGTACAGTTTCTTTGAAGCAGGTTCCTGTTCAGCATCCTCCACCATTCAGGAATTATCCTTCATGACATGTCTGTGGTGTTTGCCGAGCTTGGTGTTTCACCCTCTTTTTGCTTCTGTTTGCCTTTTACTTCACTGGCAGACCATCATGTCTAATGTTTGATTTTCTTTGGTACCATGGGAAGGCCACGGAGATTTCCATTTTTAATCACCCCTTCCTCTACACCTTGGTGTCATCTCTAGTTTGGTCCTTCTTACGCTACAATTCTAGTGAGGAAATAAATTCCTTTCTCCTAGAGTGCAATGATGGAGATACCTCTCTCTTGCTCCTTGAGGGTTTTCTCCATTCTTTTTCTGGTTCCAAAGGAAAACAGAAAATGGAGACCACTTATTTACGTCAGTAGACTGAATCCCTCTGAAAGTTACCAGGGAGGTTGTACGCTGGCTCCACACTTTGTTTGTTCCTGGACTGGCCTTTCAGTCCTGACCATTCTGATTCACTCTGCTTCTCAAAGTACTGTCTGTCTGCCTTTCAAGGCAGGGTCTTTCCCTTCAGGGCCCTTTCTTTTGGCCTGTCCCTCAGTCTGTGGTTTTTCACCTTCGGCCTGTCCCTCAGTCTGTGAGGTTTTCACCTGCGTGATCAACACTGTCATGATGGCTATCGTACAAAGGGTGAACAATTTATCATCGAATTACCTGGATAAACCTTTTCCTCAAATTCAAGTTTCAGAACTCTTTGCCAAGGACGTTTCACCCTCAAACAAATTCTCCCTTCCCTGGGGTCTATGGTCAACCTGAGGAAGTGAGACGGAATTCTTTCTCGGAGTTTTCACTGGGGCAGGCACTTCTGGACAAATTTAAACCTGGTTCTTTCAAAGAAGCATGGGTCGAGAAGATCTAGTCCTATACTCTCCTCTTGCTCCGCAGTACAGTTAATTCCTCTTGCTCGTCTCCATCCCCAGCCTGTTCAGTAGGTGCTGAGTGTTGTTTGGACTCAATGGCAGCAGTCTGGGATATTCAGCTGCCTGTGCCCCAGCTCTTTGTGTCCGCCTTTCTACCTTGGCCGGACTTGTTGCAGCTAAGTGTGGAGTTCCTCATCTGCTTACCTCTTCATCCCACACAATTTGTGCCGACGAGAGTAAATCGGGTTGGGGTTTTCACCTCTGCCCTCAGTTCCTGGAATCCAGCTGGAACTGGAGTTCCCAAGAAGTGCCAGACCTTGTAAACTTTCTACAAATAACGGCAGTTTTACTCGCTACTAGCAACTGGTCTCCAACTCTGAACACAGAGTTGCAAAGACATGCGAAGACACCTCCACAGTCGTGTCATACCCGAAAAATCAGGGAGGCACTCAGTAGCTGTCTCTATTTTCCTGTCAGTCCATGAAGATTGTGCTGCTAGTAAGACACATCCCAGGCAACTGAATGTTCTCATAGGCTCTCTCTCTCTCTCTGGGAAGGGTCAGATCCATTCATTGTGGTGGATCATAAACAAGTCTGTTTTCAGATCCACTTTTCATATCTTGGGAATTACAACTTCCTGTGTTTTGAGTCTCCTGTTCCAGCACCTCAGTGTTTGCTGTGGAAGCTCAGGGACTTCATGTGAAGGGATGTTCACTTTGTGTTTCTTTCCTCTTCTCTCGTTCTGATAGGTCTGAAAAAGGTGGCCACAAAGAAATGTCAGGTGATTCTCTCATTTTCTCTCTAAAATGGACGAAGAGTTGGATCAGTCCCTTGGTCATTCTCTTTGTTGAAGGATCCATGCCACTGTTGGGGAGACCAGAACTTCTGATTCAGCCCATATCGAAGAGATGGCACGCAGACTCAGTGCCCTTCTCTCTCCAAGCCAGTTACACATCAGACCGTATGCCCATGCCCATAGGCACATCCCCCCTCCATAGGCACATCCCCCCCCCCCACACACACACATTAAGACTAAAGAAAGGCACACAAAAGAGACAAGAGCTCAAGAAAACAATCAGACAACAAAAGCAACACAAACCACCGCTGAAACTTACTCCTAGCCAGCGTATCACTGGTCACCTCTTTGAGGCGGGCACTGTACAACTTGTCAAAGGCAGCGTCCAGAAAACTGACCATGCCCGAAGGCTTGGGGTGGGTCTCCATGTCCACCGTCACCTTGGTTGCTGCGCATGTACAAAGCAACTCTGAGCTCATTGGTTGGTAGCTGGTCAATTTGGTCTGGCCAGCTCATCTTCCGTCCTCCCTGACTGTCATTACTCATTCAGACTTCCCCATAAATGTAATAAATTTTGTTTGTTCATAGCGTGAAGTGGATGAAGCAAACGAAATTTATGTTGCTTTTGTTTGCTTGATCTCAGATTCTGATTTATACTAGGAATATGTCATATGAGGGAAAGTATGTTTTGTTTGAAATTGCTTTCATCATCAAAAAAGAAAAGAAAAAAAAAAGAAATAAAAAAAGGAAAAGATTGTTACAGATTTTCTGCTATTTTTAAATTTGGCATTCAAAAGATGAAAATCTGTTAGTAAATACCTCCTAATTAACAACTATCAGTTACAACTTCTGAAAGGCGTGTGTGTGTGTGTGTGTGTGTGTGTGTGTGTGTGTGTGTGTGTGTGTGTGTGGAAAAAAAAAAGAAACAAAATAGAAAGGAAAAAATGTCTGTGTGCACTTTGAACTTGCATTGAAAACTCACGTTTACAGGGCGCTTGTTCCTCATTGGTTGCCTGTTTCTTCTTTTTTTTGAGTAGTGATTTGTGCTCTTGGAAAAAAAAAAGGGATTGCCTGGCACTTTGGCAGAGGCAGCGGATGAGAAAGGGAGGAAGAAAAGAAGAGAAAGAAATTTTTTTAAAGTCGTGTTTATTGTTGATTCTAGGGTGAGTATGCGACGTGCGAACATATTTGATAATTTTCAATACAAGCTTTAATCGCAGTCATATAAATTCTAATTCATTTTCATCATAATCGGAATGATTTCAAAATTCTACCCTGTTCACACACTCGATAGGTAAGACGTGGATCCTGTGATCAATCATCTAGTAAGTACCTCATTTATTTCACTAACATAGAGACTTCTTTTTCTAGGGCAAGCACACTGTATCTGGAACCCTGACAGCCCCTTCTCGGCGCTTGGCATGATGTCCGTTGCCAAGATTTTGATTGTCTGTTAAAAAAAAAATTGATGGGAAGAACCCAAAGCATTTTAGTGAATGGGTGTTGGGGTCTGTGAACCCATAGTGATTTGTTTGTATGGGGCAAGGTCAACGTCTATGTAACCCAAGAGAAAGAAAAAAAAAATGAAGTGTGCGTGGTGAATGTATGAATTGAAAGCAGTGTTTGATACAAATTTTTACAGAATATTGTTGAATTACATATTGGCCAAAGAAAAAAAGCGATAATAACATTTCCACACACTAAAAGAAGTGAGGAGCAGATAAAAAGAAAGAAACAATTTTATTTCTTTTTACCTGAGAACTTTAAAATGGTATTTTGATTTGCTTTATTGAAAGAAAGGAGGGGGGGGGGGGGGGGGGGGTCCAGAACAGCTCAGTTGATAGAGCGCCAGACTTGTGATCCTGGGGTTGTGGGTTCGAATTTCAGTACAGGGGGATTTGTCCCTCTGAGTTAACATTGGTTCTGACTCCATTCCCCATACAGTCCTTCGAATGAGACTATAAACCAAGGTTCCGTGTGTGAACGCACGCGCAACATCTTGCACACACGTAAAATCCCATCACCAACTTTCAGAAGAGAAGGCCAGTATGGTCGTTGGTATGGATGACACGTTACACATAGCATGCACCTTCCCCGAACATGGAGTATGGCTGCCTTAATGGCGGGATAAAAAAACGCGTCATACACACAAAACTCCACTGCCTGTCTATACAGGCAGTGTCCGCAGGAGTATCAGCCTGCGTACGCAGAAAGAAAGGAAAGAAAAAGAAAGAAAGGAGTCTGATGTGTGGTTGCGTGCGGGGCGCATGACAGTCTTTGCATGTGAGTGTGTGTGTAGAGACCGTCGTGTGACAGTGTTATGATTAATGTATAAGGGTCCAAGTGAGTGAAGGTCTCCAAGCCTGAAATCATATGGGATCCACTCAACCAATCCTGACATTTGGATTACAACTATTCTTTCCATCTAATCAATCCTGAAATTAAGATCATGACCATCTCATCCACCCCACCAATCCTGAAATTTATCACCATGTGCAATAAAAGCTTTTCTGCAGACTTTATATATAAAAAAAAAACAAAAAAACATAAAGTCCGTCCATCCGTCTTCCATCTATCTATCGATCTAAAATGAAAGAGATTTTTTCTCTTAAAACCATACCTGTTCATGATGCATTGTGAATATCTTGTGATGCACTCTATTGCATTGTGTTGTATTGTGCTGCATTCTACTTCATTGTATTGTACTGTGTTACACTCTGCTGCATTGTGTTATACTGTGGTGTCCTCTACATTACATTGTACTGACTCACACTGCGCTGTACTGTGCACCATCATACTGCGATGTACTCACACACACACACATGTACTCACACACACACACACAAGCATGCGCACACATGCACACACACACATACACTCACCGACACATACACACTGCAGCTAACACTATGCGATCTTAAACACACTCACATATATGTCGATGGTCACAACTATACACACACACACACACACACACACACACACACACACACACACACACACACACACACACACCACACACACACAAACAACAACAACAACAACAGCAACAGCAACACACACATACATACCCCATTGCTTCAATATCACCAAGGGAAAGAAGCCTCCCACAGGCTGCAGCATAACGTCTGTGTGGACGATGGCTGTATTCATGGTGATGTAGCACAGCACCAACTGTTGGGCTCGGGGGTCAAAGTTCGCTTGACTGCGAGCTGACTTGTGGTAATGGATGCCCCATCCCATCCGCTCACCCACCTTGACCTGGATGTCTGCAAAGGTCACGCTAGCATGTAAAAAAGTCTAAATTTTTAAAAGAGCATTACACATAATACAGAAACAAACAAGTCATTTTTTTTTTTGCTCAGTCACAGTCATTTCCTATGTTCAACTGGCTGACGGGTAGTTTTTGAACTATGGTAAAGTCTCTCAGCTGATTTCCAACCTCAAGGTTGAACTGGATAAAATGTACACTAAAATTAGGTAAGTAATACATAATATATGCTCCATGCACCCTTAGCAATAATGCTCCCCCATACGGCTCCCTCATACACTGCCACAGCCAGTCTTGCTCTGTCACAATCCAAGATGAAGTAGTTTACAGTTGTAACTGTCAGATCACCCCAAGCCCACTTACCAGAGGAGACACTGCACTGCTGCCGTTTTACTTCACTGGTGTTCAGAGGTGCATGATCTGATCTAACATACCCATAACACCCATCGACTAATCCTTCTGCTGATGACCAGTAACTGTTACGTCACAGACCCGGACTGACTGAGCAGCCCATCAAGAACAAACACCACCTTCACATCCCTTCAAATGAAGTCCCCGTGACCTTGGTAACACTGGAGACTGTCATGCAAATTCACCAGACATGGACACAACAGGGGAAAACAAAACCGAGGTCATCCTGACAGCAGGACAGTATTTCAAGGCCACAGAATTTAAGATGCCTTTTTTTTTCTTTATGAAAATGATGATGATTATGAAGATGAGGCTCTGAACTTCTACTTTTGTCTGAGACTGCATAACAGAGCTGTACACAACATTTCCTTAGCATATCCAGATGCCAGCCTGGCCCATGAAATATTAGCAGTGATTCTGGCAATCTGAGCAACACTCAAAGATACTTCCGTTCACTGAATACAACTGAACTGCACGGTTCCAGTCTTCCCATGTGATCCCTTGGCACATCACTTGAACTCACAGCACACTTTGTAACTCTGGGCAGGAGCAGGAATGATGACTATTAATTCAGATGCAGTTTCAACTTGCAACCCCCCAGCCACAGTTTATCTTGCAACTTGTGAAATCGATGAAGAAAGAAAATCCAACAGTTTCTAACCACTTTTGCTCCTGAATTTGAGGTGATTGCAGAATCTCCTACATGGAGTTGACAATCAGTGAGAATTACATGACCAGGGATGTGACGACTCGGATTCGCTATTTCAGCCCCAAAAAACTGTAGGTTCACAGCTACATAAATATGTGCACAAGAAGATGCTTCACTTTGCAAACTTTGCCCAGTGTCACTCAGGCTTCAAAACCACCATATTCGATAAGAGACATTAGTAGTACCTCAGCGTTTCTTGTCAAGGGAAACTAGATAAGCAATGTACGGCAAATAAGACTTTGCAGAAAACACTTTGCGGAAAAATCAATTCTATTCTCAGAAATTTTATTACTCTACACAAAAGCAGAGAAAACAGAGAAGTTTTCACACAGGACAACATACTTTGGCCATTAGGAAAGAAGCGCATGAAGTCTTTGAGCAAAGGACAAGTGGCAGTGGGCAACAAGGGGCTGCATGTTGCCAGGGCAATGGCTGGACCTCCGCCCTTCTCCGACACCTCCTGAACGATCACCTCAAAATGCTGGATCTCTGGAGAAAAAAAATTCACAGAAATTACTGAATCAAACTATGTTCAGACCTGCACACACCTAAAACTGCCATTGATGTATTTTTCAACAACAAAAAATTAGTATCTTTTCAACAGAGTGTGTGCAAATGTTTCAAACTTTTATAAAAGCAGTGAAAGGGGAATGGAGGGGGTGGGGGGGGGGGGGATTCGGGATTAATTTTCACCAGCCATCAAACAGCAAAGGGTAGAGGGATACCTGATCCTGCATTGACTAGAGTAAAAAAAAAAAAAATCCAATCAACGCAAATAATGTTCATACCTGATTCATTGCAGTACCTTGGCACAAATTCATGCTCTCTTGCCATCTTTTTTTTCCCCCAATATTTCTGGGCCATAGTCCTTGCCATTGTTCCTACCTATCAGCGTATTGTTGACGTAAACATAAGCAGATGTGATTTTACGTGGAAGTGTTTGCAAGAGTTATCGACTTTTGGTCAAAGCACCTACCATGGCACACTAAGACAACACCATGTTTACACTCCGCAAGTGTAATTACAGCACAAGAACTTATCTCTAGATTTTTTCCCCACATATCCTTTTTTTTTATTGTCATATTTGTCATATTTTCACCACAACATGTGTACAAATTACAGCAAAAACATATGGGTAGACAGAGTTGTGTACCTTTTAAGCCCATTTGGGTTATCACATCAACCATAGATGACTACAAGGCAAAAAAAAAAAAAAAAGAAAGAAAAAAAGAAACACACACACACACACCATCTGGAGGAAAACGCTCTTCCAAATGAAGTTTAATGAGTTGTTTCCCTTTAGTTTGTCAGCGCACCATCCTATTTTCCAGTACACAACAATGACAATAACAAATCTTGTAAACCACAGGTCATGACTTGCATAAGAATTAAAACAAAAGGATTGTCAGCAATGTACAAAACAACCCTATACTCCGTATTAATTTGGAAAGGTGTAAGGCGCTATCGTAAAATTTCCAAACCCATGGTCTTTTCAAAGAAAGCATGCATGACATGCTAAGTGGTGCAAATTTATAAATGTTTTATGCAGTTTAAACCATAAATCCTGTCTGGCTGATCCACTGCAAAAAGAAGCAGTCTACAATTCGTTCCATGTGTCAGACACACACAAACTGAACTGCTGCGCACAGCTCTACAGGCAGAACATCTTTAAAACACATCTAATGAAGTGCAGGTGCAAGACTTCTCTCTCTTCTCTCTCTGTCTCTCTCCAAACCCTAACTTCTAGTTAATGATAATGAACATGCTTTCACAATCATACACATTCACTTAGAGCAAAAACCGTTCGACACAAACGTACCAGCTTAAAAAGGCACTGAACGGCCTAAGAAATCTGTCACCCAAGCCTTTCAAAGAACAAGACGCAGGCAACAAAATGTACACTACCTGAATGAGCAGCACTGATATAATGCCTTTCAGGCAACATGGGAAACGAACAACAAAAATGCCAACAACAACAGCTTCTGACGACATTGTACATAGCTAAACATCTAGTTCCAAATCAAATCCATGAAACTCAACAGTGCTGCGAAACAAGACAAGACGAAACAACCAGAATTATTCACCAATCCACAAATCATAAATGAGGAATTTGTTCTGTTGTTCTCTCTCTCTCTCCTCTCTCTCTCTCTCTCTCTCTCTCTCTCTCTCTTTCTCTTTCTTTCTCTCTCTTTCTCTCTCTCTCTCTAACACACACACACACATTACAATGCAATAAATCACCTAGGATGCACAGCATGAAAAAACATAGCATATCATTCTGAGGAATTACATATTAAAATTTGGTTAATATATCATCCTACTTATGGGTTCCGCACCTGTAGATAATGGATGAGGACTCTGAATAATGACCTCCCTCTCTTTTCCATCATAGCGAACATTTGGTCCCCATGTCAAAAGACCACCTTGGCGGTTGATTCCCAGTGCAAGCATGTTTTTTTCAAACATCAGCAGACCCACGGGCACTTGATGTTAGGCACTTTTACATGTTTGTCTCTGGTCAATTGAATATAAACCTGACACTGCATATTCAAAAGAGCAAATCACAGAGAGAAAGAGAAAAGAGAAAGAGGAAAAGAGAGAGAGTAGAGAGAGAGAAGAGAAGAGAATACAATATTATACGAAAGATATTTTATTGAGGTAAACAGAAAATCTGAAAAGCTCTTTACACCATGCCTCAAAAAACAAACAAACAAAAAACAACTAAAAACTTTATTAAAGCGAAAAATGGCCATAGACTTGGACTGGGGAAGGTCCTTAGAAATCGAACCAACCGGCATTTAAAAGTTTCCATAACAATTGGGGTAAGCCTTTTTGAAGGAATATTCGTTGTTTTGTCGAACCCTGGCTAAAAAAACCCCAGGGATCATCAAAAGGAATACTGACACTATGGTAAAATGCCTAGCTGGGGGGGGAATAGTGTGTGACCCGTTTTTGATTGTGGAAAGGACACTTGGGATTAGGTTTTGAAAGAATCAAACTACAGCTTTCTTAAATGATCACAATTCTTTTTTTCCAATCGGCACCTGAGTAATAAGGGAGGTCATGAAGAGATTATCCGGGTCGGGGTGAAAATAGTAACGTTTGCTACGATTTTCGTTTACGATGACTTTCTTTTGAGATAAAGGCTTTAAAATTTATTTATAATTTTTGACATAAAATTAGCTTTATTAACGGCATTTAAACCCAAAAGGGAAGAAACCCAAGTATTTGAATCACGGGGTAGGAGGACGATGATTTGAGCAGAATTAGTTAAGAACGCTGGTATAAGCTCTCAAGAGTTCTTAAGGATTTTTACTTGCCAAATCCCAGCAAGTTTGAACATAGTCTATGTCGTGTTAATTATCATGGAAAAATATCTTTCGAGTATGCTCTCAAGAAATGCTTAATTCTATTTAGCTGAAACACTTCTTGACAGTTTTTACAAAGAAAGAATGGCTAGACCAAGATATGTTATTATAAAGGGTTTAAGACTAGCAATTGTGCGATTCGACTTCTTCCCAAGCTTTGGGTCATAAATATTAAGGCTTGGCAACTGGTTTTAATGTTTGTCTTTTCTGTCTGGTGGTAACTAACATGAACTTTGACTTAAGAGGTAAAGAGCCATAAGATTTGCTTCTGTCCAGCAAACTAATTTATCTAATCTTATCTGCTGTTGCAGAACACTATTTCCGAGTTTTATCTTTATTATAAAGTAATACACAGCAAACAGTTTCATTAGACGACGTTACTTTAAGTGGAAATCTGTAACAAAAATAGAAAACAAATAGGACCTAAAATAGATCCTTGAGGAATACATATTTCACCTGTCATAAAGGTGACATAATGGAAATTTTTGAAATACTGCTTGTCTTCTTTTATTAAAAAAAGATGAAAGAGATTTACTGAGTCAAAGGGTAAGCCCATATAAAATACATTTTCTAGATAAAAATCATGATCAATGGTATCAAATGCTTTGGAAAATCAAACAAAGACAGCAGCATAAATAAATCATGTTAGTTCATAGCCATTCTTCTATTAATTAGTGAGCATGATGTGGCAGGAAGACTGCTCTAATCCACTCTGATTGGGTGAAATAGATCATATTTGGTGAAATGTGCCTGAAGATTACATTTAATTTTTGTTTTTCCAAAGGTTTGGACAGAGCAGATAAAATAGAAAATCGGACTATAATTGGATGGTCCGAACGATCACCGCCTTATGAATCGGCAGCACTGGGGCATCCTAAACACTTGGGGATAACAACAATTTTCAAGACAGAGATTGTAAACATATGTAATGTGTTTCCAAAATAATGGGTGCAGATATCTTCAAGATTTTGCGTCAAGTCCATCCAAACCTCGTGAACGAGACTGTTTTAACGATGAAAGTTCTTTGAAAACTCGGCACACTAAAAATGGAACGAAGTTTTGTGTATATGATTTTTGAATCACAAAATTGTTTTAACAAAAACAGATCGTTTGACTGTGATTGCCCTGTCTAACAACTCTTTGGGCAAGGGTTGTGAATGTTTGTTCAGCTTTTCGGCAGAGAGATTATCACTCCCAAGGGGCTGTTAATGATTTTTCCCTGAAGTTTTGGTTTTTATAGCTTCCAAATTGATTTCGTATCACTTTTAGATTTAATCAAGTCATTAAAATACTTTTTTTCAAGCGCGTCGTTTCATTGCGTTACTTTGTTTCGTTGTTCTTGAAGTATCGTCTTTGCCAGGGGTCTTGCAATATGTTTCTCACGATCGGGATTTCGACATTATTTCTGCATTAAACCCATGGTGGTTTTTCTATGTATTTGACCCGCTTGTTCTTAGGGGGCATGTTTATCAAAAAGGACATGAAAATTGTAACCATATTGATATGCTTTATTCCGGTTTGTATTTTGGGTAAACCTCTGAAAGTTAGCCATACTTAAGTCAGACAAGAACTCTTCCTCAAAAGTTTCTATAGGAGCGAAAAGATATACATTATGACCACATCTGGGAATTTTTATGCCTTCTTTGACCAGGTTAAGCTTACTGGGAAATGGTCGCTTAGGCCAAGGACTGGAACAGACGTTTCTATTATGTTACTGGGCAAGGACTAAATGTGGTCTATTAATTGTTCAGAACTGTGGCGTTTTCCAAAGTAGGGTGTTTTATTAATTGCTTCAGGTTAAATAATCCATAACATCTTTTCCATGTTTCGTGGGCTTCAGTAATTTCAATATTAAAATCGCCTAGCAGGACAACTTCCGAAATAACTCAAAAAAACTTCCATCATGAGTTCGAAACGCTGGACCACTCTACCCTCTCTTCTGGTTCTGTATATGAAGCCGCTAAAAACTTTTTGGCCCCTTTTTAGGCGAATTTCATCCAAATACTTTCAATATTGAATCTATTAAACATATTTAAGACCCTATAATTACAGATTGATGAACATACGTTACCAAACCAGTTTCGAATTTCAGGGCACATCTCTTCGGATTATATTGTAACCAGAATCGAGAGTACCTGTCAGATATTAAAATTACTTAGTCGCGATTCAGAAAACCCAAAAAAAATGAAAACAATAAATTTAGAATTAGACAAAATAGAAGGTAACTCTGATATTTTGTTTATCAAATGGCAAGCATTAAGATATCCAATCTTAAATCCGTTTTACTTGGGCCTTTTTGGGGGCATGATTTTTGTCCAAAATTTAACGCAGGACAACAGCAATTATAAATCAACGAGTGGAAAAAAAATGACGCACAAACAACATGCACTAGAAACTCAGCAAAAATAGTGAACTTAACTACAAGAAAAGTAATCTAAAGTTCAATAATCAATATAATGCAAATATTTACAAAGAAAGCTTTCACACCAACAGGCCACACAATTTCAAAAGGGGAAGCACCACGATCCAATATCATCACTGCCCCCACCCTGTAAGCAGGACCGTTCATACAAACAACTTCAAATCTACTGACGACTTAGTCCCTGTAAACGTTCGGAGACTACATAACAATAATGAATACATAAAGAACAAATGGTCATACGAACATAAAAAAAAACCTTTAATTCACACATTACCAGCAAATTCCATTTTGGGGTAATCAAAGAGCATTAGTTTGATAAAAAGGGTTTTTGTCTACCAGGCTGGGATAGATCGCTGAAAGACCATGCTGGTAGCCATCAGTGTGCCATGTTAAATGGTTGGCATACTGTATTTTGGGATTCCTGGGTGGTGACCTATTTCGGGTGTCATAGTATACACCCTGTTTTTGGATGAGGATTAGAACCACCCGAACCAATGTACTGTCTTGGCAAGGGTCTCCTCCAGGCACATAGGGCAATATGGGTATGGAGCTGGGGTTCTGGGATAGGCGATAGGGAGCTGTGTAATTTTGTCTGGGGAAGGAGTGTGGGAATGGGAATACTGAAGAAGCATCTTAGAAGCATTAATAGGTCTACTATCTTACACTGATTAACTAAGGAGGGAAAAGTCCATTTCATCAGTGTCACATTCCAACCTCTCTAAAGGACCTGATCACGTGGGTAAACCATCTGTATTGGGTAGTCCTGCCCCATTAACCTGGGCCCTTATGGGGGTAACTTGGGAAGTGGAAGAGAAGCTATGGGAACTCGCTCATTCACCGAAGGGTAGGGGAGTTAGCGGTACTGGGTATTGTTGTAAAAAGGGACTCTCCCCCTACGTGTCTAAGGAAGAAACTGAGGGACGTTGGGATGGGCCCCCGAAGAAGACAGTCCACGGAAGGATCTTGGACTCTAGGGTTGCACAATCTGGGGAAAACTTTTTTTAAATTTACTGCCAGACATGCAGTGCCTCTCGCGCTAGGATGGGTAACATCTCTATACAGAGCGAGACGTGGTGCACCACGTGGGTGACAAAGGCACTGTGGTTGTCAAATTTAAATCTACTTTCATACTGTACAGGCTGAATAAAGGTTCCTATTAATGGTCAATGCTGTGTTTAAGTTACTTCCGGCCACGAGCTGGACGATGAACTAAAGCTACATAAGCTAGGGAAACAGGTCTGGCATAACCAATCATTAACACCAGACCTGGGTTGGGATAGGACCACTGGGCATCATTGACACCAACTGTATAATAACATTTGTTATCTGTTTCTTTTTCTAAGCCATTAAAAAATGAATGATGTCAACTGCAGTTAGACCGGGAATGCATATTTTAAAAGAGGGTCATTATACGTCCCGAAGCCTTAGGGATTTAAGTTTCCCAAAGACCGAGTCACCTATGAGCAGTGATGAAGTATGATTGGGGGTGGTGATTTCACTCAATATCTCTTTAGGGCTTCTTGTGGTGTGTTGGGTTAACGCTATGTTAGAGTCCAGGTGCTGGGGGTAGTTTTCTGTAGAACTCGAGCATTTGGGGGGGTGTTTAAAAAGTGCAGTGTTTCAGGTCCCCTGCTGTTTCTCATGGAGACTGGATAAAAGATCAAAACGGTTTTGGACAGGCACGTCCATGTGACTATGCGGCATGCTGATCCTGAGGATCAACTGACATTTGTTTGCCTGACACTCCTCACTCGCCTCTCTTCTGGGGTGTCCCGGTCTGTGGGGTATTATAAAACTAAAATGCCATGAACGTGGGATGGGAAGACACCGCATCTTCAAGAGAGAACAATGCACTCTGTTGTACGCCCAAAAGCATTTACATTGACTCAGCAACAGTAAGGTCACATTGGGTGGAAACACTGATACCATAGGTCGGTTTTTGATCACTTGGAAAGTGGACTGGAGTTCCCAAACCCGTGTTTTTAAGGAGTGGTTTTGTTAACCAAAGTAACAATGGTGTTGTCCATTTTTAAAGATAGAAATGTAAGGTCATCTATATGTACTGCAAACATTTTGTTTTGTGTCAGTATAATGTTTAAGCTCCCTCTTTAGAGCAACTTTTAAAATCTTCCATTTGGACCCCCAACTCAAGGTGTCTTTTCAGTTTGGCTAATTTACCAAGATATCAAGGGTCGTTTCCATAGAACAAGTTTATCACTTACCGACCTGTCAACATGCTGAATAGGACACAGGGTTCGGCCCACGATTGCGCTTTGAGCGTTTGGCAAGTTTTCGGGAAGATTTCACCCCAATCTGTCTTCCGAACTCTTGCTGAGCTGTTTGTGGAACAAAAACTATCAACTAAGTTAGAAGTAAAGTGTTGCGCTCATGAATGCTCATCATTATCATCACCAGCTACTTGAGTCAGCTTAATCTCAAGAATGGCATCGTACGGAAAGAACACACACAGAATCCAGCAAAAGACTTTTATCAACAGGGGAAGGCAGGCGATGTGGGAGGGGAGGCGAGAACGCATCCTGGCACACACAGGTGAAATAAGCAAATGCTGTCATCAAGGTAAAGAAATGTTTAAAGGGGAAAAAGTCAGCACTTTTTTCATGAATGTGAATCACATTTTTACAGTATTTGGGAACAGTGTCTTTCAAGATCCACATTCCGTCCGTGCCCATTTTTTGCAGTCTGCTCCCTGACACAATAAGGTTCCTGTCATTTTCCTGGTAAAATATAATGTCACAGTAAGACGTTTTGGGCCCACCGCAGAAGATACTATGACCGACTTGGCGAGCTGAAGGGGACAGGTTCATGATCCACATCGGAAAGGGAAAAAATGTTCCATCACAGTCCGTAGTCATTCTTTTCAATCACAACAGTGTCATTGGTAATTGAAGCATACCGATAAAACAGGCAATTCCTCCAAACAAGCCCGTTCATTTCTGAGCAGGAAAATTTTTTTGAATGTCATCGTTTGTAGGGTTTTAACTTGTTCCTGCTAACTTTGGAGAAAGAGCGAGCAAGCCAAAGCAACATTAAAAATGGTAATGTTTCATATGCACACATGCATGCTGCATTTTCATGCTAGAAGACTCTCTCCTGATCTCTCTCTCTCTCACACACACAAAAACACCACTCTCTCTCTCTCTCTCTTTCTGAAAAGTTTCTCATGTCATAACAGATAGATGGCACAGAATAAATTACGCAAGATTTATTTTGAGAACTTTAGGTTTTAATGCGAACAAAAGATGGTTTGAATGTGAAACATCCACAAATCTCCTGTCCTGCATGTAGACACATTATTGATGACGAAAGAACACTTTCTGTTCCACTGTACTGCTTAAAATTTGAAGTGGCGGACAAATTGTTCACTTTTCCAGTTAGATATAGCGAAAAGACAAAAGTTGCAGTCGTGTTATCACAGATGATAAATAAGATAAGAAAGTTGCTTATAGCCCAGCCGACCACAAAGGGCCATCATCAGATGAAAACCCTTGTAATTAAATCATTGCGAAATTCACGCCGAATAGCTCAGTGGTAGAGCGCCGGACTCGTAATCTTGGTGATCCTGGGTTTGCGGGTTCGAACCCCCGCCGCGGGGGGCGTTTCGGTAACGGGGGGATTTTTCCCTCGGAGTTAACATTGGTTCTGACTCCATTTCCCATACATCCTTCGAATGAGACTATAAACCGAGGTTCCGTGGTGAACGCACGCAAACATCTTGCACACACGTAAAATCCCATCACCAACTTTCGGAAGAGAAGGCCAGTTTGGCCGTTGGTATGGATGACACGTTACACATAGCATGCACCCTGCGTGAGAAATGGAAAGAACGAAGGAAGTAAGGAAAATGAGTGATCGAATGAACGATATCGACGGGATGACACGGGAAACGACCGAATGACGCCAGCTGGCAGCCTTTAGTCGGCACTACCCAGGTAGGCAGCCCGTTGTTGTAAATGAGTATTGATTGTAGAGCGCAATGATTGATTCCAAGAATTGCGCTATATAAAATTTTATATATTATTATTATTATTATTATTGAAAATTAGACAGATGGAGGATAGTGAAATTTAAAATAATGCTTTATAAGAGATATCTGAATGAATATTATCATTCATCGCAAGTGGAAGAGATCAGTAAGATACATTGTCATCATTTGAACGAGTGGATGGTCGAGTTAGTCTTTTTTTTTTTTTTTTTTCTAATTGCATTACTCCTGTGCGTGAGGACATAAGTAAATTTATGAATTTATTTGTTTTTAACCTTTGATTTGGTGCACCTTAGGAATGAATGTGTACTATTTGTTTTCTGGGAAAAGGGAAAAGGGAAATGTTTTTTGTTCTGTTACCCTCCCCCCCCCTCTCCCCCCTTGTCAAAAGACCTGTTTTTGGGAAGAAAAATAAAATACAAATGTCAAAGTTCAAAGTGTCTCTTTTTTAAGTGGGTTTTGGCAGCCACCCAGTTCACTGTGGAGAATTTGCATTTTTGCCTTCTTTTTGACCATCATTTGCATGTTTTCCACAACCTTGATCAATGAGAGAAATGTGCCCAAAAAAAAACCGTTCTTTTGCTTTGTTCCTTACGTTTTTCATTAAAGTGAGAGTTGCTTTGAATGAGAATTAAATCAAAACGTTTCGCTACGTTTTTGATTGCTGCATTCCTTGTTCCCTCTGTGGCGCTCATCCATGGCAAAGGCACTTTGAGTCACCTCATCAAACAGTCTGAAGCTGATCGACTAATAACCTACCAAGTAGTACCTGGCATCAAAATGTTGAGAATCGCTTCAGGAATCCCATTCAAATAGTCCCCTGCTGATTAAATGAACCGCATTATCTGTAATAATAATTTTTTCTCAACTTTTTCCGGTCATTTTCCTGATTCTTTCTTCAAATCAAAACAAAATCTGCACTTATTATCATACAAAAATTGACAGAAAAACATGTAAACTTTGAACGGAAATGATGGGTAAGGCTAATGTATTTACAACCAGTCAACATCACAACTGCAGAATTTCTGAATGTGATCGATCATTCCCCATTAAGGTGAGCCAGAGTAAACATGGCGGACACAAAGACTGAATCGCGTTCATTTACTTTTGAAGAGATTGCTGCAGAACTACAGTAGTTTTGATCAAATCATTGTTTTGAATGAATACCTAAAGTATTAATATAACATTCCTAATAATTCTGAGGAAATATTTCAACCAGCTGAATTGAATGCTGATCATCTGAATTCTGACAACTCGTGATTGAGATGAGGTTCCCACAGAAACCATTGGTTGTTGTCTGATCACCGAAATTCAGCAACATTGGTTGTGGTTAGCACTTGGATGGGTGAAACCTAGGAACACCAGCCCTGATGTGGCCCTTTGCGGTCGGCTGGGCTATAAGCAACATTATCTTATCTTATCTTACCTAGGTACACCAAGTGCTATTGGCATCCCGCTTTTCAGGTCTGACCAGCGTGCTGGGCTAAATGCACAAGTCAGGCATTTGCTGAATCATTGTTTATGTGACCCTCTACTCAAATCTCTCTCTCTTTTTTTTTACTGGTAGTTATTAATCTGTGTGGCCATACACCTGTAAATCCTGCACACTGTGGTTTCATGTCTCGGCAAATGTGGCCGAGCTCATATGGACTTTTCCATACGCAGTGTCACATCCTCTATGAAACTGAAAGCGAAACTGAAAAGACATATCCAAACAGGGGGGGGAAAAAAAACAAACACACAAAAAGCACATATATATACACACAGAATCGACCTACCTCACTATACTGTGGCACACCCATCGCAGCCTCCGGCCACATAAGGCCGAGGTCAATCGGTCCATGCTCCCAAAGAGATGGTAGGCAGGTAATGATTATGGTCAGAGCCAAACAGAAACCTACAGGAAATGTCGCACAGAAGAAATTAACTGCTGGACATGGAATAGATGAAGTTACAACGCTTGACCCCATACTGATTCCTTTGTTTTGACCTCAGTCATAAGAAACCTATGATGCGCATGAAAAGCGGCAGACAGAGAGCTAGGGGATGGGGGTGAGGGGAAAGGAAGTGGGGGGGGGGGGGGGGGAATGCAAGGTTTCTAGATATGTATTCTGCTACTAACATTTTAAAACTCCAGAACTGTTTTCTGCACAGACAGAAAAGATACACATTTTCATGTGAACATATTTACTCTTGGCAATTAAACATGTCGGGGCAAACGTCCCCTGATCTTGTATTCCTAAAATTAAAAAAAAATAAAAATAAAAAACTCCTATCCCTTCCTTGGCATCTCTTGCCCCTCTCCCCCCCCCCCCCCCCCTCCACTCCTCTCTCTCTTTCCCCTCCTTTTAAGTAATGGTCTAAGTGGCTGGGGATGGTTAGACTGACATCAACCAGCCTCACGCTCATCAGATCTATACAGCAGTGGTCTTTTAGATTAGAAACAGGACCAAGCACCTGCATGCAGGATGCTCTTAGTACGTTAAAGAAATGGCAGCAACGAGTGAGATGTCTGGCAAAATTATGCTGATGAATCTACTTTGATAGGCAAATAATACCGAAACATATGCATGGGGGAGGGAAAAAAAAAAAAAAAAGAAAGAAAAAAGGTGGCACTCTTCTTTAGTGACAGACACTCCCAAGGGAGAGCACCTCCAGTTTCTCACCGAGAAGTCTGCTGTGGCTGTAACGTAAGGTAAAATAGGACAGATTCCCTTTCACTCTCCACCCAATTTCATTTCTCTCTGCACCACCTGACCAGCACAGCTAGGAAAAAGCAGTGCAGCAGGTCAGTTCTACTAAAGTCAAAGCCAGAGACACAGTCTGCTCTTCACAGCTGACTTCTGCCCCTTACAGCTGCATCTACCCACACAAAGAAAGGCTTTGGCCAGGGGGAAAAAATTATCATTTCATAACACCAGCATTTCGGTACAGCAATTTCAATTCAGAAAGAATATTACATCCAACTTTTTATCAGTAGAAAAGAAAGGATACACTACAAGAAAACTAAACTCTGCTTACGAAAAAAAAAAAAAAAAAAAGACAGAAAAGAAATGCAAGTTGTGTTTCCATTCGAATATGATGATTCATGTTTCTATAAATGACAGAAAACAATTTTCAAGACAAATAATCTGCAGCCCTTTGAACAGCTCCAAAGTTAGGACTTGCACGATTTGCCTGCACGTAACTGTGTGTGAAAGGTTCAATATCTTGCCACTGAGACTTAACAAAAGTCGGAAAGTGGCAATAGATAAACAGATATAGATAGACAGATGGATAGACAGATAGATGGATAGATATAGAGATAGACAGACAGTCAGATACACAGATTCAGAGAAAGAGAAAGACAGACAGACAGATAGACAGATACACAGAGAGCGAAAAACAGAAAGACAGACAGATAGATAGATAGATAGATAGATAGATAGATAGACAGATGGATAGATAAAAAGATAGGCAGGTAGATACGAAGCTAGATAAACAAGATAGATAGTTATTGCCATACAGACAGACAGACTGACAGAAACACAGACAGACAGATATAGGAAGTAGATAGATGTAGACCGACAGATGGATAAATACACAGACACACAGACACATCACGCGAGCTGCCAAGGGAGGTGACTGCAGGCAGAAAATGAAACAAATTTTCCAAGGAATGTGAAAGAACTCCACCAGCTCACATGGACAAACAAATTACAAGTCAAAAATGACGGGTTCTGACCTCCGGGTCTTCTTCAGGCAAGATAAACAACACTCAGGACAACCAAAATGAAGAATGAGCAAATTCGGCACAAGATGGGTGTAGAATGAATACGAGGCTGTTAAGAAGGAGACAATGCGAATTAAAATAGTAGGAGATAAGATAATGTTGCTTATAGCCCAGCCGACCGCAAAGGGCCACATCAGGGCTGTGAATTAAAATAGTAATGATGATAATAACAATGAGAATTAAAATAGTAATGATGATAATAACAATGAGGACAGCAATAAGAACATTAATGAAAATGAGGCTGTTAAGAAGGAGACAATGCGAATTAAAATAGTAATGATGATAATAACAATGAGGACAGCAATAATAACATTAATGAAAATGAGGCTGTTAAGAAGGAGACAATGCGAATTAAAATAGTACTGATGATAATAACAATGAGGATAGCAATAATAACATTAATGATAATGATGATGATGAAAATATTGAAAAAACAACAAAGGGAGGATTGATATCACATCTGGTGATAATATGAAGATGGTAGTTGTGGTACTAATGGTGGCTATACACAGATGGGGAGAAAGAAGCAGGGTTAAAAGATTGTCGAACAGCATGATTGTAGTAGCAACAGTGTTAGTGGTGATGACGATGGTGATGTAAATGGTAATGATGGTAATGACAATTATAGCAATGGTATCGATAATGATGGCAATACGTCAAACCTCTATTATAAGACCCTCTGTTAAGAGACCTCCTCTCATTTAAGACCGAATTTTTTT
The DNA here is from genome assembly GCA_018398815.1 of Conus ventricosus. NCBI lineage: Eukaryota > Metazoa > Mollusca > Gastropoda > Neogastropoda > Conidae > Conus > Conus ventricosus. The sequence goes on along the minus strand of CM031607.1, from coordinate 47,533,325 downwards.
TGCACAGATGCATTTTACTATTAAAACGACCCCTCTTAAGCAACTTACTCTAAAACGCGACTTGCGACCTCCGTTTTGCTGAAATTTACGACCATCGCAGCATTCGTGTACAACCATGAGTCAAGGGAAACAACTGCAGACCTGCCCCAATCAAGAGTCGCTTCGCTTGTTAAAAGAAAGATGGCGGAGATCGTAGGCAAAACATGCGGAACGCGAAAGAGAAAGCCACTGAACTTAGAAGAGAGAGTGGAGGTGATTAAAATATTCCAACGCCTAGTCAATGTGTCATATTGTGTACATTATATTTGCATATATCTGTGAAAATTATACATGTTTTCAGTATGCATTCAGTGTTCTTGAGACTTTTTGTGCTTGGAGAATTCATCTGTGAGAAAGTGTTTGTTTCTACAACTGTCGGTGCCTACCTCCATTATAAGACTCCTCCAATTTACGACCGAATTTCCTGGACATTTTGAAGGTCTTATAATAGAGGTTTGACTGTGTAATAATAATAATAATATGAATAATGAATAATATGCAAAAAACAATAAGACAGATTAGTATTAACAAACATACATTAAAAAAAAGACCAAATACACAAAACATGTCACCAATATTAAAGTAATTCTACCTAGAAAAGAAGCGCACAGAAATCTATGAAAGGAAAAAAGAAAGTCCTCCTATGTTATTACAACTGAAAGGGGATGGTTTGAACTTAAGCTTCAATACACTTAGGTGAGACATCCCCAGCAGAACATCAGTCCAGGTGACTTTAAGACAATCGGCTTTACCTATCATTCCACCTTTGGACACCTGCTTCAGTTCCTGTGGCTTTGCTTACCTTGTGGCCACAGGACAACCGTTCTTGAGGAAGATGACAGTGGAAGAGGTGTCTCCAAAGTATGTCACCAGCACTCCAAACACGTCCCCTGCAGAAAAAAAAAAGAAAAGAAAACAAAAAGATGGTTACAGGAACAAGATTCACATCAATATCAAGTATTTTTTGGTTCCAGAGGAACATATTTTGAAACCAGATGTGATCACATAACCAAAATGCAGGGATCCCCCTCCCTTATTATCATTATTTCTTTTTTTTTTGAAGGAGTACCTCTACCTCCAGTGAAGGCAAAGCTACATAATTCCACATGTTCTGAGGGCAGAATCATCACTCATCCAAAATGCAGGGCTCCAATGCTAAACAATGCTTGGCAAAATGCTTGATTGCAGGCAGAGAACTGTGTGTGTGTGTGTGTGTGCATGTGAGGGGGGGGGGGGGGGGGGGGGGGGGTTGGACAGGGAGGTTGATCAATATTTCAAGAATACTCTGGTGATGTTCTTGTTTTGGTACAACACTATCTTCTTCAACTTTTTGTTTTTGTTTTCGTTTGTTGTTTTCTGTATGTGCACTTGCACTAAAGATTTGAAGTGAGTGGACGCTGAACAGGTCCAGCAGAATTTCATCATGTCCGTCTCCTTCCTCTTCAGTGCTTTACTACACCTGGCCAGCTCCTCTTCAAAATTTCAGTGTGTATTCATTGACTTCACTCCCTTCATTTCACACATATACACAACTCTGGGGATGCCTTGCAGATTGTAAAAATTCCAAAGTGACACTTATGTTAAAGCATACAAGCAAGGGAAACCTCTGGGAACTACATGCGAATGTGGAAAACTATGCTGACTTCTCTCACTGGAACATCAAAGTCTTTTTCCTTCAGTTCATTTGATCCAGTCGAGAACACAACTCTTTCTGAACATGCAGGAATGCAAAGTTTTGATTACGTAGTCATTTTCTAATGTTGTCCTTTCTTTGGCTGATTTATTGGTGTGTTTTGTTTGGGTCATATGTGTATGCATGCGTGCTTACATGCGTGTGCGTGTGAGGAGAGGTGGGAGACGGGAGGGAAAAGAGGCAAGGCAAGGAGAGGAACAATATTTGGAGCAGACTGTAGAGAGGAATAAACACACAAAAATCTTGAAGAAAACAGAAAATAACCATATCTGTCAATATGGATTTAACTAAAAATGACCATTGGCTGCAAATAGTTATAAAAAAAAATGATGGAACACTTAAGGGCCTGCTGACATACACAACTAATCCTGCTGCAGCCGTATGAACAAAGAGAAACCACAAATGGGTGACCAAAGTAGCCGTCATACCTTCTGAACTGCTGACAACCTCCTAGACTTCAATGGAAAACTCAAAGCCTAAAATGGAACAATCCAAACTTGAAAGGGGCACTCCAAGCTCAGATGAGCTTGTCCAAGCTAAAACAGGGCACTCCAAACTAAAAGAGGACACCTGAAGCTTAAACAGGGCACATAAATTTGAAATGGGACACTCCAAGCTTAAACGTGGCACTTCAAGCTCAAACGGAATCCTTTAAAAATAATTTACGAGAATGACAAACTTTTCCTTTTCAGTCACATCTGAAAAAGTTCTTTCACAGACCCATCACCAGTAATCTACAGGGACGTTTCAACAACAGGTTGCCGTGACACAACCCACCAGAGCAGGCTCAGCACTGCCGATGAGTCACTTTGGAAGCGTGATCCAACAGACATTGAAAACCACTTACTAACTCCCTCTGCTGCGAACAGAATCTACCTTGCCCCAGAGGTGGTGTAATTAAGCATAGCCTATGGAGGAAGGCGACAGATATGACGCACACTGGTGAGCTAACATGCAGCACAGGATCCCTTTGCTCACAACAACACACACACATGCACACACAAAAGTACACTCACACCCACACACACGAACACACACACAAACACACACACACACATACACACGCACACTAATACACACACGCACACTAATACATATACATGCAAAATGTAAGCTATTACCAATGCCAAACTTCTCTCCATCAGTGTTGGCCACACAGCGATGAGAGCTGAAGCACCGTCCGCTGTCACTATGGTAACCCACGAGTTGATCCAATGGCCAGGATGTGTGTCCTCAGCAATGTCAGGGCCCGCAATCCCCAGAGTGATGCAACTTTTAGGAGCTGTGGAAATGTGTGTCAGCTTCAATTGTAGCTATGCATAGAATTCTGCAGACATTTACACATGTATGTCTCAACGGCATAGAGAGAGGCCTATGATAAAAACTGACAGACAACAGAGAGAGAGAGAAAAACTGTGTGTCACAGTCTCTGCTTGAACTTAACGATCATGGGATTGTTTAAACTCAACTATCTCCTTAATAAAACTTCGGACTCTTAGGACTGTCCACAGCGGATTGTCTGTAAACCTGTTAAAGAATCTCAGCATTGTTCAAACAAGTAAGCTATCTTTGCACTCTCTTCCATCAAAGACATCTGCTAAGTCATAGCCAAGAGACCCCCTTCTTAAATTCTCTCATCTTAGTCATTAATTCATTTATCCATCAGCTTTAAATCATGCGCAGTGTGGTCTAAAAATTTGGCGGATGTGATGTAGGGCATATGGGCAAGTCCGCACGCAGTGATGCCTCCCTGATGAAACTGAAACTGAAACCTTCATCACATATCCCATTTGTTTTGCAACCTGATAGAATATTTGTATTTCATGTACTGTATTGTGTTGAATTGTATTGTTTTGCTCTCTGTGTGAACACTGCACCATCCATGCTGTCCTTTAAAATATCTCAACAGACCCATTCCAGAAAACAATCAGGGGAAGATAATCCCAGTCCTTTCATTGCAAACAGCTATCTTTTCTCAGTTCATGGGTCAAACAACCAGATCTAGAGAGTACAATATTTTATCTGAAGCACACACCAAAATAACGATTGGGATAGTGACTGTCAGCACAACAGGTGCCTCATGCGTACCGTTTTACACCCACATTTTTGCAGTTTCTTTCTCTGACTGAAGTATGGAGAAAAACTGTTTTCAGTTTGCCTGCTTGCTGCACCTGTCCATGAAAACAGCAGGATCACTTTCCCTGAACACGAGCTCTAACACAAAAATTACCTCCCTTGAAGATTTCTGAACACTGTCTATTGATCCCTTTTACTGTAATATAACACTTCCGTTCCTTGAAGACACTTCAGCAGGCATTAAATTTTAAGTGAGTCTAAGAAAAGAACTTGATCATAATTTCCTGTTGATTGACAATTTGACTGAGGAAAGGTCAGCTCTGCAAACACAGATCTGAAGTCTATGCTCCCAGCAGAAGATTCACTATTTCAAGATCTAGATATGCCCATGATAACAGTACCATGCTAAAGATGTGACATTTACCTCCAACAAAATTCATAGAACACTCTCTTTCAGTGTTTCCCAGTCCAGTCTATTAATCGCCTTTTTTTTTAAAATCAGAAGTTTCAGAACCATGACATGGCATAATCAGTCACAGTGTATTAAATATTTTTGAAAGAATTTCTGGAACTTTAAGCAGGAACTGTCTACTACTTCAATTCAAAGTTCTGTACAAGTTCATACATCACTAGGCAATTAAACATGCAGCGGTACACACTTACAGAACTTTCAGAGGAGAACGTAAACAAGCTAATCTAAATCAGTCAAACAATGTTTACAAGTACCAACATAAAACTGTTCATGAAAATGCCCCTGAAAGCTCTAGCATGAAATTGGACAGATTTCTCCACTGTGATGCTTTACCTAAGGCACGGATCTGAGCAAAGAAGTACGGATGTTCAGGGGTCAGAGGACTCAAATGTTGAAGAAAGTTGCAGGTCTCTGAAAACTGCTTGAGGCGAACATTGCAGATCTGTCCTGGCAAAGGCTCGACATCATCAAAGATAATATCCCCCGACACCGGAATAACGACATCCCTTCAGGTCTTCCTCTGGGCTACTCCTGGTCACACTGTGTACAATATAAAACAATAAACAATTTTGTTTTAGCATGATGATCTAAAACAAGAATGTCATGTGAAATCAGAAAGAGATGAAATATAACATCATAAACATATATTAAAAAAAAAAAAATTCGTTACTGATACTGCTCGCAAAGGCAAGAATGCTGTTTTTAATCTAAATGGTTTTAAAGGTTGATGTGACTCAGACTGGGGAAAAAGGCAAACGAACAACAACAAAAGTAAACACATTTTTTAATCGAAGAACCAAAGTCAAAATAAAAAACACAATTTTGTTTGATTAGTGTGATAACTGTTTTGGAACGCAAGCAAAACTACACTATGGAAAGACCCATTATGTTTTTCACACACACACACACACACACACACACACACACACACACACACACACACACACACACACACATACGCACACACACTACTACTACTACCACCACCACCACCACCACCAACACACACATACACAAACACATATTTTGCACACACACACACACACACGCACACACATTTCTTATCAGTGTGTGTGTGTGTGTGTGTGTGTGTGTGTGTGTGTGTGTGTGTGTGTGTGTGTGCATGTGTGTGTGTGTGTGTGTGTGTGTGTGTGTGTGTGTGTGTTGTTGTTGTTGTTGTTGCTGTTGTTGTTGTTATTGTGTGTGTGTGTGTGTGTGTGTGTGTGTGTGTGTGTGTGTGTGTGCGGGTGAGAGAGAGAGAGAGAGAGAGAGAGAGAGAGAGAGAGAGAGAGAGAGAGAGAGAGAGAGAGAGAGTGTGTGTGTGTGTGTGTGTGCATGTGTCTTTCATATATGCCATGTAAATTTTAGTCCAAAGTGTGAATGCATTACCATGATTATGGATATCATTGCTTGAAATTGCCACTCAACACCAACTTGTGCAACACATTCAGGGAATCCCTTGACAAACTGCTGTGGACACAGATGTTCAGTACAGAATACTGTATAACTACTCTAAAGTGCATACAAGCTAGTTTCATGGATTCCCTTCTACATGTAATTTTTCTATCATCAATAGCCCTTAATCAACATAGCCGAGCTCAAGTTTCCTGTTCTAATACACTGACTTAAGTCAAATGTATGCTGGGTTCTGAACTGCATTTGGATAATCCAAACTGTTTCGTAGCCTAATGTATGTGAAGCAAGCATCAAGTTTTAAGTTTTACTTGATTCTCTCTCTCTCTCTCTCTCTCTCTCTCTCTCTCTCTCTCTCTCACACACACACACACACACACACACACACATGCAGACACACACACACACACATATACACACGTCAGTGCAATGAATCAATCTGCCTCCCCCTCCCCCCCCAAAAAAAAAACAAAAAACCTTTGCCAGGAAATAATACGATGAGTCAAAATGCAGTTTATCTCATCATTCACAAAGTCTGTGTCAATATCATCTTTCTGTCCCAAATCCTCAAAGAGTCAATCTCCATTGATATTGTTTTTGTCACTTTTATCGTTACTTTCTCTGGCTGGACAAAGCAGTTTTGCCAACATAAAATGTCGAACTTGTCACAGATCATGATGATGGTGAAACGATTGATCTCGCGATTTTGTGATCTTTGACCACTCCTCGGAATTCGAAATTCTTTTGATCAGGAACAAACAGATTAATCAAAACACGATTATAAACAGCAAATAGCCTCTTAGTATCAGTTTACATTACCCAGTTTTGTTAATGGAGTCTTGCATGCATACCTTTTTCATTTAAATTCTGAGGTTGTTGTTTTTTTTTTATCCGCAGTAGAATGACCCACCGCGGGCCCGAACCATGTTGCGTTGCCAAAACATTACGCCATTCAAACCGAGGGAAGTAAGGCAAAAAAAAAACATCAATTTTTTTGTTCAAACAGAATTGCCTCCCCTTAAAAGAAAAAAGTACGCTAGCGACCTTTTATTTGTTTTGTTTTTCAATTTTATTTTTGTCATTTAGATTTTTTCTTGAATAATATATGTGCATCGTTAGTGGCAACGAGCAACAAGGAAGAGATTACTCAACTTCGCTATGTTTTTTTAAATTTTTTAATTGTCTCTTTTCCTCAACCACTTCCATTGTTACATCAGGAACACTAAACAATATTGAGAGTCAAAATTTCACGGGGAAGAATGTTGTTTCTAGACTGACTTGAGAATTGGAAGAGAACATCCGTATGTAAAATCACTGACTGGAACGAAAGGCTGATTTAAGCCTGTGCCAAATATCTGGTGGGTTTGGTCGAGGAGGAACAAAACTGAACTTCGTAAAACACACACAACACACACACACACACACGTCACGTTCAATTTATAGAACAGGCGTCTGTTAGCGATGTCGGTAAGACACCCGTCTTAAAAAAAAAAAGGGGGTGGTGGTGGAGGGGGAGGGGGGCACACCTTGAGATGCCCACCCATCCAAAAGTTTTCCTTTCCTGGGTCAAGAAAAAAAAGTTGGCAGCAGACAGGCATCTGGGATGCGGCACGGCCACCTTACAGAGTAACGAATTCAGAGCTGAAACACCTGTCTGTCCTCTGAAGACCTTCTGCTGCCAAGCTCTCCCTGGAGTTTCTTCCTACTATGACTGGACAGCACAGGTCTGAACAGGACGGGGCAGGGCAATCATGACTGGATATTTCCATGTGCTTGTGAAGGGAAATTCTCTACTGAGCGCGGCATGAACATTCACGTCATCGAAAAAGGGCTGTATGAAAACTGATGAATGGATAGCAGTGCACTGGGTCAGCAGATCAGAAGTCGGAAAACCAAGGCCAGGATTCATACCACAGTGCCTAGGACATTAACGCTGATTACTCGAAGAGGAAATATGTACATGTTCTCGTCTGCAAACGACAGAAACTCAATTTGCCACCTGCGAGTGCAAATGTGGAATGGGAAAAAGCAGATGGAAAAATAGCCCAAACACTGGATGTACGATAGGAAAGAGCATACTGGAGAACAAACTAGCCACATTTGGAGACATTGTACACGAAACCTGTATGGATGCTTACGGGGTGAAACAACCAAAACATAACATCAGAGAAATGGCCAACAAAGCCATTCCAGCTGTAACAGAAGAACCAGATAAGACTCTTGGGAGGTGGTGTGATGCTCCTTGAACAACACAAAGAGGGGAGAGGAAACCAAACAAATGACGGAAGAAGCACGTTGAAACGGTGACAGCCAAAGGGAACAGGACATGGGTTTTCTCCGCAGAAACTTAAAAAACTGCACCGCTGAGGTCCGCAAAGCCACCTATATGACCATGGTTCGTCCTACACTGGAATACGCTTCCACTGTCTGGGGCCCTCACAAGAGACAAGACATTGACCTCCTGGAAAAGGTCCAGAGAAGAGCGGCTCGCTATGCCTGCAACTGCTATTTTGAACGCACACCAGGCACTGTCACTGATCTTCTCCGGAAACTCCAGTGGGACAGCCTCGAAATCAGAAGGCACCACAACAGACTGGGAATGCTGTATCGCATCAAGAATGGCCTGGTAGATATTCCACCCTCCCGTCCTTCTCACTCTAGGGCCTGCGGCAGGAATAGTGCTCGCATCTTTCAGGAGCACTCAAAACACCCAGCTCTACACAACTCCTTCGTCCCCTGAACAATGAGGGAGTGGAATAAACTTTCTAGTGAGACCACCACAGCTCCAACAGTTGTGGCATTCTTCAGCCGCCTGCGCTGCAGCTCCAGTGACCTGCAGCCCCCCCCCCAAGGCTGGCCACTAGTGGAAATCCACTCTAGATTTGTACATGTATATAATTTTAATCCTGTTTTACCCAAAAAGCCATCCAACCAGCTGGCACTCAGCTAAACAGCAGAGCCTTCAACGCCAATTTGGCCCGGCACTAGACAAGGAAGAAGAAGAAGAAGAAGAAAGAAGAAGAAAGCCATCAGATGGGCTCCCTGCAAAAATACAAGGTAGGAACAAAAAACAAAACAAAACAAAAACACGTCAGCAGCAGAAGGGCATCCGGGAGTTGTGACCTGGATGCAGCCCGGCCCCTTTGAAGCGTAAGGAGTTAGCGGCCCGAAACACTTTTGAGGCAAACGGAAATCTGTGTTCATAGCTACCCATTTTTGCTACTGTAACCCCCCACATAAAATAAGGAATTTCTGTGGTAGATTACAGCCAGGTTGGTTCTGCACAACATCTGTGCAAACAACAACAGAAAGAGTCGAGAATTGCACGGATGCTGTATGTATAGTTTGGTGGAAATTTTTACTAAGCAGGAAGTAGTCCCGCAGAAAATAAACAAACAACCCAAAAGAAATAAATTGTATTAGGGATTTCTATTATTGTAACATTCTAGGAATCTTTACTAGTTGTATAAATTAAGGATCACTCATTTAAATAGAAAGGAAGGTTTTTAAATAATTTCCAATTAGAACAAAGAAATGATTATGTCCTGGGGAGGCGCCCATGTGACTTCCTGTTTGAGTGACCTTGTGGGTTCCCTCCGGTTATAAAAGGAAGCACCACGTGCTAGCAAATCCTTTTACTTAGAGACAAAGGACCCAGCTGCAACCAGAGCAAGCTGAGGGGGCTTTAAGGCTGATCCCTGCCACTACCAGCAGAGACGATTTTTTCTTTTGGCCTTGAGACCCTTGGTTTTGTTTTGGTTGTCAGTACGGGTTTCTTATTTAACTCCTAAAGGCTCTTAACACTCATAAAGATTTAAGATTTCTAAAATCACTTTAAAAAACTTTGAAACTCTAAATTCTGTAAAATTCTAAAAATTTCCCCCGGGATCTCAGCTGTTTAATATTTTCCCTGTGGTTGTGTATGGATAGGCCATACTGTTGGAAAGGAAATATTTTGGGCTGAACTGGGAAGAGTTTTGTTTCTTTTTGTTTTCCTTTATTATTTTTTTGCTTAGTTAGTCCTTATTATTCAAATAAACATTTTTGTTTTGTTCTCACTATTTGTGGACTCCAGTCTGTTATATTGGAAATTGTGTTGAGTAGTTAGAAACAGAGATACTTAACAAGCACGCACCTCACCCAAAAATTGTAACCCAAGAAAGGGAGGGTTGTTAAGGGTTCAAGTTCACTGGACCTAAAGAACTTTAAAACCCAGAAGGACACGGGTTACATAAAGTGGCGCCCAATGTGGGGCTAGTGTTTGTTAAGAAAATTTTTTGTTAATAAATAGATAAGTAAATAATAAAAATATCATAAAATTTTAGAAATATTCTAGGGATAAAGATAAGGGTGTTATTAGCCGATTTGGAGTTGAGAGCCAGTACAGATTACTTGGCAGAACCAGGGCAGTGTTGGGTCGACACCAAACCCATACGCGGGTATGAGTGTCGAGGAGCTGCAGCAGAACCTGTTAGAGATGACGGCAGCCTTGTCCAGACTCACCCACGAGCAGCAGCGACCCATGGATGTGAGGGTGGTGGCCCCACCAGCTCCACCACGACTCCGAATTTTCACGGGGCCAAGTCCCACTGGGAATGAGGTGTCTTTCCCTGAGTGGGAGGAGCAGACAGAACAGCTCCTGCAAGACAGATCTATCACCGACGCCACGCAGCGAATAAAGGGCAGCCTAAATGGACTGCCCTACCAGATGGCAAAAAACTGTCTGACAGGTGAGGAAGTTCTGGCTACCCTCAGACCGCTGTTTGGGGTAGTCAAGAATGCTGATGACCTGTACCAGGACTTCTGCCAGACACAGATGACAAAGACAGAAAAACCATCTGACTTTTGATGAGGCTCTGGGAGCATATACTAGGTATCAACAAATATACCAAGTTTAGTGATGCGGAAATGAGCCAAAAAGTGTTCAGCGTCTTTGTGAAGGGCCTCAACCAGACAAACTCGTCGCTGAGCTCAGAGCTTCGCAGTAGGTTTGGCCTTCCGGGAGAGACTACCCAGCCACTACCTGAACTGCTACGGGTAGTTCGCAAGCTGGAGTTAGAGATGAAGAATCCCCGCACAGCCAACAGCAATCTACATATGGCAGAGGCTCGGGAGGACAGAGACCTGGACTTGCTGGCACAGAAGGTCGCAGAGAAGTTACTTGCAGCGGGTGGATTGGGCGAGTCAGCTGGGGTGCAGTCACGTCCCACACCGAAGAAAGGGCCAAAGGGACACTGCTTTAGGTGTGGTGTGGTAGGGCAGCATTTTGCGAAGGACTGTCCAAACCCCCCAAATCGGGCGCGAGTCGCCGAACAGGAG
>CM031607.1:47487313-47517313 GCA_018398815.1 Conus ventricosus | reverse complement strand
ATTTCACATCTGTAGATCTGAGCAAGGCCTACTATCAGGTGCCTCTAACAGAAAGAGCCCAACAAGTTTCGGCCTTTACAACACCCTTTGGTCTCTTTCACTGGCTCCGGATGTCCATGGGTCTGAAAAACAGTCCAGCATGTTTTCAGCGCCTAATGGAGACAGTCTTCTGTGACATGAATCTGGCCGAACTCATTGTCTTTTTGGATGATGTTTTGATTCATGGAAGATCCCTGGAAGAACTGGAGGAGCGAACCATCCAGGCTCTGGAAAGGCTGCGGAAATTTCAGCTAAAGCTGGATCCAGAAAAATGCATTTTCGGAACAACCGAAATTAAGCATTTAGGTTTTATCATTTCTGGAGAGGGTGTGCGCCCAGACCCTGAGAAAACAGAAGCATTGACAACGTGGCCAGTCCTCGCACGGTAAAGGACATAAAGAGTTTCGTAGGATTTGCAGGGTTTTATCGGCGGTTCATCCCACAATTTGCCACCATGGTGAAACCACTGAATGATTTGACGCTGGGCTACATTCCAAACCGGACTGCCAAGAAGAATGGAAAGAAAGCTACCCTAACTCTGGCTTCCGACATATCACACATGTGGGGTGAAAAGCATCAGAATGCCTTTGAGTCAGTCATACAAGCCCTGACTACAGAGCCCATCTTAGGCATAGCGGATAAGACTCAACCATTCACCCTACACTGTGATGCCAGTGGAACAGGATTAGGGCTGTTCTATATCAAAAGCAGGAAGGGAAGCTCCGCGTCATCTCATATGCAAGCCGTGGTTTGAATAAGACCGAGCAGAACTACCTGCTCACAAACGGGAGTTTCTAGCTTTGAAGTGGGCAATGAGTGAAAAGTTTAGGGATTATTTGTTAGGGTCAAAGGTCACTGTAGTTACTGATAATAATCCTTTATGTTATATTTTGAAAAATGCTCAGCTGGATGCCACAAGTCATCGTTGGTTGGCTTCACTCTCGTTGTTTGATTTTGATCTGAGGTATAAAAAGGGAGCTTTACACACTGATGCAGATGGACTGTCCAGACGCCCTCAGGCACCCCCGGAAGAAGATGAAGAATACCAGCGAATTTTGGAACAGACAAAATTTTTTCAGGATAAGGCCAAAAAAATTTGAAGAAGAAATGGAAACTATATCGCTGGATAAAGAAGTTCTGTGCGCCTTGCTCAAAGCAAGAGGAAGGTCTATGTCTACAGACCATCATCAGCAGATGAAGGCACTTGATGATGATGATGAGGGATATGCTGCCATTGAGCAAGTGCTGAAAGATCCGGCACGAATTCAGGATGATGTGTTGGATCCCCCAGGATTTACAAAGAGATCAATTTCAAACGCAGAGTGGAGACAGCTACAGTTGGCTGACAGTACACTGAGTGTAGTAATCAGAACCATAGAAGAGGGAAACAGTTAGACAGTAGTCAGATGAACCCATGTCCTCCAGAATTTAAAGTATTTGTTAGGGAACAAGCCAGACTAGATATGATTGATAGGGTTTTGTACAGGAAGTCTGTAGATCAAGGCGCCATAAGTCACCAGTTGGTTGTACCACCATCTCACCGCAAAGAAGCCATGAAGGGAGTACATGAAGATCTGTACCACACACACTGTGATGATGCCCTGCGGCAGGCCAGGAAACGATTTTTCTGGCCATTCATGGCTAGGGACATAGAAAGGAAGATAAAACGCTGTGAACGTTGTATCAGGAAGGGAGCGCATGCACAAAGAGCGCCAATGCAGTCCATAGAGACTAGCTATCCATTGGAACTGTTGTCAGTGGATTTCTTGACTATAGAGGTCCGGGGACAGAAACAGGATATTTTGGTGGTAATGGACCATTTTACAAAATTCTCCCAAGCAATTCTGACAAAGAACCAAACAGCAAAAGAAGTGGCCCGAGCACTCTGGAACAATTTCTTCCTTGTGTATGGATTTCCTGCACGAATACTGACAGATCAAAGAAGAGATTTTGAGTCCAAACTCATGAAGGACATTTGTGAACTGGCAGGGATTGATAAGTGTCGCACAACCCCATACCATCCATCTGGAAATCCGGTAGAGCGCTGGAACAGAACCTTGATTGGAATGTTAAGAAGCCTCGAGGATTTTCAGAAGCAGGACTGGAGGAAATACTTGCGACAAGTGGTGCATGCATACAATGCACGGATACATGAAAGTACAGGTTTCAGCCCGTACCATCTATTTTTTGGACGCCAACCCAGATTGCCTGTGGATTTAGCCTTCGGGATAGATCTGGAAAGAAATCGTAAGTGCAGTACAACGCAGTACATCAAATCATTAAAAGAAAGTATGGCTGCAGCTTATGATCTAGCAAAAGCGGCTATGGAACATTCTGCTCACAAGAACAAAGTACGCTATGATGCAAGAGCACATGCCGCAGAACTAGAACCAGGAGACAGATGTTTAGTGAAAAGAGTTGGGGCAAAAATTCACTCAAAGGTTGACGACCGATGGGAGCCTGATGTGTATACAGTGGTGTCCAAAAGAGATGGCCTACCTGTATATACCGTTCAAAAGGAGAAGGGCGATGGTGTTTTGCGCACCTTGCATCGTAACTTACTGTTACCGGTAGGATTTCTGGAAGTGGAACAGAAGCCGCTGACTGAGAGAAAATTGGAATTTTCTCCGTTAGAGAAAAGGAAAAGGGACACTCCAAATCAGGTCACTGGTTTTGATGATTTGGATCAGGAAGAGGCCCAGGAGGAATTTCCTCCTATAGAAATAGTTTGTGACCACTGGCCCAAGGGCATTGAGGCCAGCAGCACCGAGCTTTGTTCCACATCAGAAACCGAAGGTAGCAGAAATTGCTGACGAACAGGATCCGACAGCTGAGGATAGTTCGCATATGGGTGATGATCTGGCAGAGATGAAGACAACCCTCGAGGGGAGTTGAATGAGTCATCAGGGGATGCAGAAGCCCAAAGAGAAAATCCTCCACAGGAGCCAGATATCTTGGAAGATAACATCCCAAAAAAAACATGATGTGCAGGAAGGACAAAACATGTCGGAGGACAATGGCGAGGAAGAAGGGGAATCTGACACAAGAGATGTAGAGGAGGAAGAAAAGGCAAAACCCCTGCCACGGCGTTCCTCGAGAACGAGGAAGCCAGTGGAAAAACTAAATTTGGGGCATCAGGTCACAAAAGAGAAAACACCCAAAGAGGATCATGAGCTGGAAAAGGTCATGATCACACTCAAAGGGCTACAGGAGCAAGGGGATACCATTCCACTTGAAATCCGGTTAAACTTTATTTGTGGGGACTTGTGGAAATTTGTAAAGCTCTTGTAGACTGCTAGACTTAACTTTGGTAGATAGTCAATTGTGTGTGTGTGTGTGTGTGTGTGTGTGTGTGTCCAGTATAGGTTGCACCCAAAAGAACAGGACAGTCTTGTTACCACTTTTAGGCTGCCTCGCATGGGATGGAAGGATGAAGAGATTGCAACAAGCCATACATAAATTCTTAGAAAAGGAAGAAATCTGTTCAAGGGCCAGGTCTGAAAAAAAAGTTTTTCTTCTATTGTTGCTAATATTGTTTACCATTTTTCTGTGATTACAAAAGATTTGCGTTACGTGAAATTGAAAATTTCAATAGTTCAATCTATTTTTTTAAAGATTTCCATAAAGGGTTATGAGAAACCTTTCTTGCCGGGGGTATGTGTAACCCCCCACATAAATAAGGAATTTCTGTGGTAGATTACAGCCAGGTTGGTTCTGCACAACATCTGTGCAAACAACAACAGAAAGAGTCGAGAATTGCACGGATGCTGTATGTATAGTTTGGTGGAAATTTTTACTAAGCAGGAAGTAGTCCCGCAGAAAATAAACAAACAACCCAAAAGAAATAAATTGTATTAGGGATTTCTATTATTGTAACATTCTAGGAAATCTTTACTAGTTGTATAAATTAAGGATCACTCATTTAAATAGAAAGGAAGGTTTTTAAATAATTTCCAATTAGAACAAAGAAATGATTATGTCCTGGGGAGGCGCCCATGTGACTTCCTGTTTGAGTGACCTTGTGGGTTCCCTCCGGTTATAAAAGGAAGCACCACGTGCTAGCAAATCACTGCGAGTGTGGCATAGCAGTCAACACCAGGGGAGAGGTGGCAGCTCTCCTTTGAAGGATGCTGACGTGAGAGGTCAGCGTCATTGGGCGGCACAGACAACCTTCCAGCCATGTGGGTGACGACGGGTCTAGCCTGTGTCGCCGGGGGACGGCTCCTGGAGGTGTGGGGCAATTGACGAAGGAGCGCTGCCTGACTGCGACTACCGTGGCCTAGAATACCGTGCTGTTTTGTGGGGAGGCAGACATGGGGGCACTCCTTACGGGGTTGGGCTGAAAAATTGCCCTCTCGGCCGCAGTCAGCGAGTGCCCGCCAAGTTTTAGGGACTCGTGCAGCGCTCCAGCGACTTTCATCCTGCTCCCTCCTTGAGGCGGCCTCACGCGGCACAGGACCATCGCCACCGAGCATGAAGAAGGCCGCCCGGTGGTCCTGAAGACAGCCTGATGTTTGGGGGACAGCAGGCAACATACACCGACGCCTCCCGTCGGTCGACCAAGATCCTGAAACTGAACCAACGTTCAAGACCAACTCCACCAGACTTGAACCAACTTTCAAGAAGATAATGACCAGAATTGAGCCAATGTTCAAGAGGAACGCGAGCTCTGCGAGACAAATGCGACGACCCTCACTGAAACTACCCACCACTGCCAGGCGACAACAGTTGCCACAAATATGCAGACCTTTGTCTGCATGAACCTTGTCCTTAAGGGCCTCAGGCCAATAGGACGTTAATCTCACCATCAAAGCCAAAGCAAGCTAGCAAATCCTTTTACTTAGAGACAAAGGACCCCAGCTGCAACCAGAGCAAGCTGAGGGGGCTTTACGGCTGATCCTGCCACTACCAGCAGAGACGATTTTTTCTTTTGGCCTTGAGACCCTTGGTTTTGTTTTGGTTGTCAGTACGGGTTTCTTATTTAACTCCTAAAGGCTCTTAACACTCATAAAGATTTAAGATTTCTAAAATCACTTTAAAAAACTTTGAAACTCTAAATTCTGTAAAATTCTAAAAAGTTCCCGGGATCTCAGCTGTTTAATATTTTCCCTGTGGTTGTGTATGGATAGGCCATACTGTTGGAAAGGAAATATTTTGGGCTGAACTGGGAAGAGTTTTGTTTCTTTTTGTTTTCCTTTATTATTTTTTGCTTAGTTAGTCCTTATTATTCAAAAAACATTTTTGTTTTGTTCTCACTATTTGTGGACTCCAGTCTGTTATATTGGAAATTGTGTTGAGTAGTTAGAAACAAAGATACTTAACAAGCACGCACCTCACCCAAAAATTGTAACCCAAGAAAGGGAGGGTTGTTAAGGGTTCAAGTTCGCTGGACCTAAAGAACTTTAAAACCAGAAGGACACGGGTTACACTACATTGGAAATGCCAGACTGCACCTTTAATTTTAATAAACAGAAGTTTCATTGTAGCCTTATTTTGATCTACTTGAGAAGGCAATGGGAAAAGAGTTGCACCTGTTTCATTTTGTTGCGAAGGCAGCAATTCAGCGAATAGAAACAGAAATGCAGTAATGGTGGACATGCACGCTGAGTGGAGTTGGAGATTTCACAGTGTTGTCAGATCCATCACGGAGAGTTTCTTGTGTTGGCTTTCATCCCAGTTGTTGGCGGTCCATTCATTATACAAAAACGAAAGTTCATGACCCACATTGCGTTAGGCTAGGCCTACATCATTCCCGATACAATTTGCGAAAAGGGCATGCGCAGTGAAAACGACGAGGCTGTTAGTTCATACAAATACTGTTGGCTGCCATTCAACCAATGTTGAATTGTTTTATCATTAATAATACTTGAAACGCATGTGCTGTGTTTGGGTACTTTCAGTGTGAAGTGTTCATTGTGTGTGAATATCACATTTTAGCGACGAGGATTCCAGTGGATCTACGTTTTACTTAAAGAGGAAAAAAATCCGCACACATCCTTGTTGTGGAGTTTAGATCTCGATTCTGGTATAAAGTTGATTGTGAGTATGCGTAGAATTTTGATCTGTAACAGTGCATCGACAGCAGAAGACGATGACAGTTTGTGAATTATTGAGATAGTAAATCATGGCCAGTAGTATCAGTTTATCGAGTTTCGAACGGTTTTTAGTCCATTTGAATGAAAGTACAACAATGCTGTATCTAGAGAACATGGGTGTGGTCGACACTTCAGGAGTGGTTTCAAGCTGGTTGGCAGTTCCAGCAATGCTGGTGGCTGTTCAGGGTGTGTTCAACACGCGGGCAGCGGTTTTAGAAGTGGGGACGCACAAATCTCGGGTTGATAGGCTACCACTTCTTCGTGGGCATCCTGCTCATGTGACTTAAAAATATGGGTTGTCCGTCTCACCAGAGACGTAAACAAAATTCTTTCACGTCTCTGGTCTCACGTGGGGGCCTGACAGGGGGAGTCATGCATGAAATGAATCATAATTAAAGGGAGAGAAATAAAGGCAGCATGGTGTAGTGCAAGTAGGTTTCTGTAAGCTTCTTGCTCAGATGAATTTTGTGCGGTGCACAGAAGTAGGAGATTAGATCTAAAGTGCGCCTTCTCTTTGGTAGCGCTAAATTAAAACTACAACAACAACAGCAAAGGGGCTGATTTAGGTCTTGTTGTTGAAACTTGCCCAAAATTTGTCATTTTCGTGAGTGTCTACCCGATTTCATGTCAATTACGACGTTCAGTCATACCTTAATCTCACTCAGAAAGTTCGAAGTGATGTGACGGCGGGTTAGGGGATGCGATAGCCATGGTAAGTCCATCTATTTGTCACCTTTTTTTCTGTTGAAGTAACCTCTTGCGATCTTAGATTGGGGGGGGGGGGGGGGGGGGGGGGGGGGGGCTTACATGACCCGGGCGTGTACTCAGAGATTTTGTTTTGCAGGCACTGACATCAAGTGCATTTTTGCTGGTAAATAGGGCCAACCTATGGTCTCTCCAAAAACAAAAAACAAAAAAAAATCATAATTTATGCTGTATACCACATGACCGAAGTAAACATCGAAGGTGAGACATGTACCACAACTCTGTCTGAAATTGAAGTTGAGAAGGACCTTGGGGTTTACATTGACAACAAACTGAATTTCAGAGAACATGTGGCCAAGGCAACTGCTAAAGCAAATAGAGTTGTTGGTATCATCCGTCGCTCCTTTGACTTTCTGACTGAAGATTCCTTCCTGCAACTGTACAAGTCTCTTGTACGACCAGTACTAGAGTACGGACATTCAGTTTGGCAACCCTACCACAAAACACTGTGCCAGGATGTAGAAGATGTTCAGCGCAGAGCAACTAAACTTTTAGCATCTCTTAAAGACAAACCATATCCTGAGCGTCTTTCTACTCTCAAACTACCAAGCCTGGAGCACAGAAGAAAAAGGGGAGACATGATAGACTTGTACAAGTTCATACATGGCATTTACCGGAGTGATAAACCACGTTTTGAACTATTTACCAGCAGGGACAGCAGAGGACACTCCTTGAAACTATCCAAAGTTCATCACAGACTGAATATCAGGGGAAACTACTTCTCTATCTGTGTGATTGATGTTTGGCCCCTACAGTCAACATCTTCAAATCACGGTTAGATACTCATTGGCAGGAACTTCCGACAAAATGCAATCCGGAATGTTATCAGCATAGATAGTCTCAGTCGTGACTCTCTTCCATCCACGCATGCGATGTTTTTCATCCCAAGTGTAATATTTAGAATGGTGAACAGGCCTTTTAAGGCCTCTAACACCTACAAGTTCAAGTTCAAGTTCAAGATGTCCAATTGAGATACTATTTTCACAGAGTAACAGCAATTTATTTTAATCTTTCGAAACCAGGTAACAGCAATTTATTTTGCTCTTTCGAATATCAACTCAAGTGATATCAATTTTTAAGATCAACTCATGTGATATCTGTTTTTAGGATCAACTCGTGATATCTATTTTTTTCACATCCCTGTTTGAGGTTCCGTGGTGGCCCCAGCCATGGTGGCGGTAGCTCCAGCCGTGGTAGTGGTGGTGGTCATTCCGTTGTTCCAAGTAATGTTTGTGGTGATGGACAGTAGGCCTAAGTTCGTGGTGGTGAATGACACTTTTACACACTGCAGTATTAGACATTAAAGTGACGTAAACATTTGCCACTATTGTGGTGGTTCTTTCATTCATTTAACTCTGTTATGATTAGTACTTTGTGTGTGTGTGTGTGTGTGTGTGTGTGTGTGTGTGTGTGTGCGTGCGTGTGTGCGCGTGCGTGTGTGTGTGTGTGTATGTGTGTGTGTGTGTGCGTGCGTGTACATGCATGTGTGGATATGTGCATACATGTGTGCATATATACATGTGTTCTTATGTGCATGCCTCAGTGTGTGTGTGTGTGTGTGTGTGTACATGCATGCATATGTGTGACTGTGTGCATACAAGCATGTGTTTTTTATGTGCATGCCTCTGCGTGTGTGTAGGGGTGTGTGTGTTTGTGTGTGTGTGTGTGTGTGTGTGTGCTCCCCACAGTAAATGCATGCTCAGTGGGTGTACCGCCTTTGCAACTGATTGCCATTTGTTTTAAACAACTGTCCAAATATCTCATATATTTGTTAAATTGTGGTCTGAGCTTATTTGAGAAAATGTACTCGAAACAGTCTTGTTTTGAGTTTTAAAACTATTCAACTGTTCCAAAGCTGACTGCGGTTCATTTGAAGTAGAGAGCTAAGAATGGTCTCATTTGATGTGTAATATTGTAAGACAATGCCAAAATGACTGAGTGAGTGATAAGAAGTTGAATAATGAGCACCGATTCTCATGGAAGGTTGACCTGGCGCATTTTAAACAACTGACCCCACAGAGTCATGCACTGTACAGTTTAGTTCTGTTGGATGGTAAGCAAAGGTAGATTCATCAAATTCGAAACAATAGGCCTCTCAGCTCGAATGTACAGAGTTTAAGGCTTTGATTCAGATTAAGGAATTGGGCATGGAGGGAGAGATTTTAATCACTTGCCCGTGAGAGAGAGACTTTAGTCTACCAATAGCACTTAGTTTTTGTTTGTTGTTGTGTCTCCTCTGTTTTGAATGTTCATCTGATTGCCAGTGAAAGTGTAGAATGAATAGTGACTGTCGGGGTAATGCACATATAGTTTGTGTTTTTAATAAGCCTGTACAGTGTCACTGACAGCCACCAGTAATGCAGACTAGAAGTTGAAAGCAAAAGGAGCATTGCATAATCTGTGTGGGTCTTATCTAACCGTTTTTTTTTTTAGTCTTTCATGTTCAGCTATGAAATTTCAGAGCAACTGCTTTGCACATAAGCAGTAGGGCAAATAGTAAAGGTAAGAAAAGTAGGAAAAAGCAGGGAATGACTGGAATAAACTTTTATTGGGTATAGGAAAAATTAGTATGAACATGAGGGGTAAAGGAGAGGAAGAACAAAATTAAGAAGTGGTGAGAAAGGTAGGAAACGTTAGAGAAATGGTGGGGAAAAGAAGGGAAAGAAGATAAAAATGAAGAAAGGTAGGAATTAGGAATACAAAAAGACAGGAAAATACAGCAAAAGAAAGGGGTGGAAAAGTGTGAAAAGGTGGTGATGGTGGGACACTTCCCGAGTTAAATCGGTGTTTCTTCCAGTCTTATTAGTCGATGTGTGATACAGAAGCAGTATGCCGAATTATTCTGTGTGGACATGTTGCATGTTTCAAATCCATACAAAGAAAGACAAAAACAGGCAGTTTTGTGTACACCGTTTAATGGTAACATTCAAAATAAGTTTTAAGTCCATCACCATAACATATCATCACTTTCAAAACATTGGAGTACAAGGCACAACACCATACACTTGGAAACACACTTTAAAAAAAACATGATTTAAAGATTGTGCGAGCATTTTGTTGTTCTTGATTTCAATGTAGCGTTCTTTCCTGTTTTTCAACCACGAAGGGACATATACACTACAGTTCAGAATTTTCCTGTTTTCCTTTTAAAAAAAAATATAATTCTCTGGTTCCATGTGTCATACACAAATGTCAGCTTACTTTTGTTTTTGTTTTCTTTATTCAGTAAGGTAAATTTGCAGGAGTGGTTTGGGATCGGATTATTCAAAGTGTTCAGACAATTCAAATTAGGCATTCAGAACTGTTACTGACCTCAGTTACAGATATAATGAGTCAGATGTCAAATAGGTTTACTAAATGGTGTACAGCCTGAAACAATTGTGACTCCACCCATGTCTCACACACATAATCCACCCCTACCACCACCCAACCCACCCAAAAATGTAAAATTAGATCTGAAAACCAGTTCTGTACACATCACAACTTCATGAAAAAAAGAAAACTTGAAACAAATGTAAAAGTGGAGAAAGGTAGGAATTCAAAGTAGGAAACTCCACAGAAATATAATTCCACACACACACACACACACACACAAAAGAAAAGGAAAAAAAAGTAGTAATTCTGCTGAATGTCTGGATTAGGACAGACACATTTCAAAGTGAAAAAAAAAGTTTCTGGAGTATGCCACATCAGTAAAAACAAAACAAAAAAGAACAAACAAACAAAAAAAACCCCCACCTGCTCAAGGGTGCCCCTTCAAACAAACTTAGACATGAAATGTGGAATTTGAATATGGATGTGTCAGGAGTTTGGGATACTGCTTCAATTTGCAATCAGAGAACAGCGCCATAGGAAACCTGTTTAAAGACATTTGTGTGGGTGTTAGTGTAACATGTATATGATCTTAGTTTTATTAACTATTTTTCATAAATGATCTACTGAATCATGTCAAAAGTACTTGCAAAATATTGGCTGATGACACAAAGTTACATAATACAGTGTAGGAACATATCATCATCCAAAATGACTTGAATAATCTACAAAGTACCCATATCTTAAACACCAGTCACAGTCTTTTGAACCTGTGTAGAGAAGAGCAATCAAAATGGTCAAAGAATGTAAAAGCGTGAACCATCAGGACATATTTAGATTGCTGAATTTACACTCATTACAGGGAACACATATAAGAGGTGCTTTAAATGAGACGTATACAAATTCAATAAGAAGACAGTAACTTTGAGTCTGTCTGTTCATTATCATTATATGGGAAAGCTAGAAATCAAGAGGGTTGAGTACATACACATTGTTTCAATACTAACAAGCATAAGCATTGTTTTGACAATAGAGTTACTAATCTGCGGAACTCACTGTCATCTGATCTTAAAAACAGCAACAACATCTAATGCATTCAGAAATTTCCTGGACACACCCACAAATTTTAGCAGTATACTTTTTGAAGTTGATGATTCATTGACAATTGTTTAGAGTGTGCTATGCAAATTGCAAACCTTGTAAAGAGCTGGGAAAGATGGGACATATATGAACTGAGAGGCTTAGACTCGAGCCATTCCCTATACTACTACTAGAACCATTCCCTATACTACTATTACTGAAAGATAAACAGGGTATTTATATGTGAACAAACATACCTGACGCATGACTGAACAGGCTGTGTGTGTGTGTGTGTGTGTGTGCGTGTGTGTGTGTGTGTGTGTGTGTGTGTGTGCGTGTGTTTCTCTTTTGTTTTTACTTGTAAACAATTGTTTTCCCTGATTTTGCTGAACTTTTTGCTAATTCATCCAAACATGACACAGCTGTGGCAAATTGCCTTTGGGTGGACTGAACATCGCGACTCATCATGGTCGCCATTGAGGCCACGTCGTGATTGGTGTAGGTCACATCCTTCTGAACATCTACAAGCTGTTTGACGTTTTGGCCGTCCGAGACATAGACCCCACCCTGACACACCACGCGGCCATTGGCTTGCAGTTCGTTGCCCATTGTGTCCTGTTCAGATGACCTGCCATGCAATCAGAGGGAGGGCAGATTGTAGAAGCTGATTTTTTTTATCCTGTTTTTCTTTCCTGGCAAAATTTGAATCAGTTTTTAATACTATTTCAAGTTCATAAGGAATAACAGCCTCTTCAGAATCGGTTTAAATATTTGGTAATGATTTGTTACCTGAAATTTATTAAATATTTTTAGGAAATAATTTGTGAAGTTTCTGCATTGACAACAACAGAAAAATGATTCAAAATCAAACTGATCATGCCAAATTATGTTTTATGGGCATATACATTTTGCTGTTCAAGTCTCATTATATATAAGATCTCCAATCGATCAGTTGCAATCATAATTAACATGGCATTTTTTAAAAAAAGGTTATTTCTGAATCCATGCCCAGAGTTTTGACTATATAAGTGACGGAATATGACATCGTTTATGTGTGTATTGGAGTTCTGTATGTATGGATACAGATTAATACAGACTAGAGATTAGTACTGTCTGTATGTGTATGTGTTTTCAGAAATAAATTATAGTGTAATGTGGTTTAGGGGATTGTGGAACCAGAACTGTCATCCCTGCTCTTCCATCAGCACTGTTTAGAAGAAGAAAAAAAAAAATTCTGGGATCATAGCTCTGGCAGCGAAACAAAATACACCATGAATTTTTCTTCAGTGTACTTTCTCCACCCCCCTCTCCTGCTTCCCTCCACTCCCACCTCCATCAACCACTCCCCGAAACAATGCCCTTGCAGTGTGCATTTCATCTGTCAGCAGTCACAAGCTTCTCTCTGCTCACTGACTTACTCATTCCTCCCATGAGCACCCCACTGAAACGTCAATAACTTTTTTCTTCTTTTTTTTTTCTTCTGTGAAATACTCATCCATCCTGTGGCAGTCAAGATACCAAAAAGAGAAAGAAAGGGGAGGTATACTTCCTCCTCTCCCTTGGACAAAGTGATCCACCAGTGGGAAAAAAAACAAAACCGAAGGCACCCCCTGAAGAACTGGTATGAACTGGTTGTTTATGTTCTACCGGAAGGAGCATGGTTTAGGGACTTACTTGGTTTTCCCTGTGGGGGCAGGAAGTGGGTGTTTATGCCAGGCATGTAAAGACTATCTGTCACTCAGACATGCTGGGATCAGTCAGGTTGTTATCTTACTCTGGGATCAGTCAGGTTGTTATCTTACTCTGGGATCAGTCGGGTTGTTATCTTACTCTGGGATCAGTCGGGTTGTTATCTTACACTGGGATCAGTCAGGTTGTTATCTTACTCTGGGATCAGTCAGGTTGTTATCTTACTCTGGGATCAGTCAGGTTGTTATCTTATTCTGGGATTAGTCAGGTTGTTATCTTATTCTGGGATCAGTTGGGTTGCTATCTTACTCTGGGATCAGTCAGGTTGTTATCTTACTCTGGGATCAGTCAGGTTGTTATCTTATTCTGGGATCAGTCGGGTTGTTATCTTACTCTGGAAGAGAAGGACAATGGACAGGCAGACAGCCTGGGCAGATCTGTCAAAGCCAAGCCTCAGCAGACAAGTCTATAAGTCAACACAGTGTGCATTCAAAACTTGATGTACTTGTTTCATAATGTCCTTGTTGTTTTCTTTCTGTCCACATTTACAAGATACAGCACCAAGAGTGCCTCGTGGGAGATTCAGCATACTTTTTCTCAGCCTCTGGGTGAGACAGCACAGCATCTCTGGGGGTCTGACAGGGTCGTTGGTCTTTCCCTGGGTTTCTGGGAACCGCCTCTCCCACACCTGGGTCTCTTGATTGGGGTCAGCATCCGACGGTATGTGCTCCACACGGTGCAGGGCTTCCTGCAGTTCCCCATTCTTCTCCAGTTCTTGCTGGGTAGCTGAAATGGTGGAGCCGTCGTACGGCGATGTCACAGTGACAGTGCTGTTTCTGGAAACGGTTATTTCGGAAGCAAACAGAGTTTTGTAGAGGTTGCTTAAGAATTTCCTCATCCCAGACTCGCTGGAGGCTGTGGACAGCTGTGTTTGTGCTTTGGTGTCCTGCTCCATCTGAAGCAAACAGGGGGAAAGGTTTTCTGTCAGTGTCTCTTCTTTGTCTTTCGCATTGTCTCTTTTTTTGTTTTTTTTTCCTTAGACTTTGAATGTTCAGGAGGACTGATGAAAAGGTTTTATTTCAGTTTATATTCTTTCCTTCTCATTTCTTTTTTTTGCTTTTTTGTTCCTCTCTATCACTCTCTCTCTCTCTCTTAACATGAGTCTGCTTACTTTTTTTTTTTTTACCAAGTTCCTATGAGAACATGAGAAAGTAGATGAACTAATTTAGACCTTAATCACTGTCAAAAACAAAACAAAACAAAAAAGAGGCCTTAAAATCCTCTGCTGTTGATAACAAAAAAGAAAGAGAAAAAAACCCACCATCATTTATTGTTTAAAATGCATACACATACAGACAGTACTAAGTCTAAGTCAGTGTTAATAACACCTGTATCCTTCAGTGTTAAAAAATAGAATTCAGCTTAAAAAAGGGAATGTCCAGTTGTTTGGGAAAGTTTCCGAAGAGTTCAGCTGAATTTCATCTGTAAATTATAGGGAAAGAAGATCATTTTCTACCATGCCCAGTTGTATGAGAAGAAGACTGTTTTGTTATATGCCCAGTCATATGGGAAGAAGACCATTTTGTTATATGCCCAACTCTATAAGAAGACCATTTTGTTAAATGCCTGATTGGATGGTGGCTGGGGGTGGGGGAGGGGGGGAAGGGGGTGCATTGTTACATGTCCACTTGTGTGGAAAGAAGACCATTTGTTACAAGCCTGAAGAAAAAGGCCAATGGACGCTTGCCTTGTGAAGCTTTATGGTATACTGCCTCTGCTTAGTTTTTCTTCTTCTTTTGTTTTTTTGTTTTTCAAGGATGAAGTACAAACATATGCTCTTCCCTCCACTTTGGAAGTTTTAGAGGGCAAAAGGTACTGCCTCTTCCCACCTTCCGCCCTCCCCCCCAACCCTTCCCCCACCCCCTCCCCCCCCCCCCCCCCCTCCCATACACAAAGTTTGTGAAGAATCGACTCTTCCTCCCCTCCATCCCCCACCAACTCCCAACACCTACCCTACTTGTCTTCCAGCTTACAAAGTTTTCCTACACCCCAGCCAGATAGTTTTTGGTTGATATGTCTTCTTCCAACACACTGACTTTCCTCCTTTTTTTAACTCTGTACTCTTTCCAGACGTAAACAAGATATGCCGCTTGTCAGTCTCTTTTTTTTTACAGATTTCATTAAGGCCACTAATTCATGATGCAAAATTATCACACGAACGGAAAAACAAAGTGGAATCAACTTAAACCACAAAAAAAAAAATCACAACTAAACATTAAAGCAGAAAAGTGTGGATCAGTCGGTGTATCATTCCTGTGTTTCTCCTTGGTTTATTCATTCATGAGCTGACCATTCTTTAACATTTTTTTTTAACTGGGCCACATAGTAATTGATGTTGATTTCCAGGGGTCAAAAAAAAGTATTGCTGGCTAAAAAAAGACACTTTTTTTTTCTCTCTCATCTTCACATTTTGAAACATAAATGGAAAAGAAAAAAAACATTTATCAGTAACAAAAAGTAAAATAAACACTCCGAGCCATTTTGATCAAGTTAAGTGTTGTCTGAAACAGATCTGTCTTCAGTTTGGTGGAGTGTTTTTCTTCCCTTCAATGTTTCTGTCCACAGTGTTAAAGCCCTGGACAAACACACGATGGTTTCCTGAGGGGTCCCACTGGTCGACACGCCTTTCATTTTGAAGAACAGCCCCCTTGCGGACCTCTCTGCTATATGTCTGGGCATGGGCAGATCCGTCAGGGGCGTGACAATGACGGTGCTGTGACTGGTGACATTCAGCCCGCTCATCCTATGTTGTTTGTTTCCCATTTTGTTTCGGGATCTGCTCTGGTGAAGAGTTCTGCTGTGTGGGTACTTTGAGTTCTGCCCTAATTGATGCCTGGAATGGAAAGGAAATTTTTTTTAAAAGGGTAGTATTAACAAAATTACTATGTGACAAAGAAAGAACTGAACAGCAGTTGCTCAAGAAAGAATTGACGTTGTTCAAGGTAAATGCGCAAATTCAGTCTACAACATTAACCGAATGTCTTGTATGTATTTTGCTTCCTCTTAAATGATATGTGTCTTCTTATTCTGTCAGGACCTAGGAAGATCGTTCACGTCCAGACAAGGTTTACTCTCCTTAAGTCAGCTGGATGGGTGACGACACTTTGACATGATCTATTTTGTAACTGATTATATGGTGGGCATGTCAGTGCATCTTGCTGAGCCAATCCTAAGGCAACGCCCTTTGCCGTTTCCAGCTCTCGCTGCTCCCTGTCGGTTTCAAGCTTATGGGCCCCCATCGTTGAAGATTTGTAGCGGAAATTACCAGCCTTGTGATTGATGTCATAATTTGTTTCTTTATGCAGAACTTGTTTTCCTGTTACAGGATGGTTGACAGTTGTGGAGCCGTTGGATTTGATCGTGGATTCTGACGCACCCATGTTGAGGAATGGATCGGTTGCAGCTCTGAGCAGTACAAAGACGAAGAGCACCAGCCGAGTGCACTGTTGGTTTACGCTGGATCACTTCGCTCTTATCTTTGGAACAGGATTTTTGTGAATGGATCTTGGCCTGATCTTTCCACCTGAAACCACCAGGAACTGACTTTTACTTGTTTAATCATAGAGAAGGACAAAGAAAGGCTGGAGTTAACTGCTGGTGTTTTGGATTTCTTCTTGTTGGTTATAAATTTTTGTTTTGTGATAATGCAAAAGTAAATACAGTGCATGTGCTAGAAAAACGAAAAAGAAATGCCAGTATGCCATACTAAGTTGCAAACATGTGACTGTTTCTATGGTGAAACAGGGTTGTTTACTTTGTTTTGCTCCTATTGAATGTATTAAATTTTCATGCTTTTAAAAAATCAATTTATGTATTTAATTTATTGTAATGTTGTTTTTGTTGTGTTTTCAACCTATAATGTATGGCTGTTGAGCTGTTGATTCAAACAGCATGTACAAGATATTAGGGTGCGCATCATATGAAGAAAGAAAATAGAAGAAAACATGCTACCTTTATTAAGAATGTATTTTAAAATCATGTTATCTTTACTGGCATGACACTTACGTTCAATCTGTACTGGCTTTGAATTCTTATGTGTACTTTAGTGCTTAAAGAGCAATTTCAGATATGTACATAATTTACTTTTTAAGTTTGTTTCATGTTTGTTTCGTTATAAATTCTGTCCCTGCCTGTTGCAAATTTGCTATATGAATTTCCTCTTTTCTGTCGTTCTGTTTGTCTCTGCTCCTTTTTGTATTGTTATCTTTCTTTACTCTCTTACTGCAGTTTATAACAAGCCAGTTCTTATTGTTGTTGTAACTTGGGAACTACAAGGTAATTTTACCTTTGTGCACATGATTGAAAAAAAAGTATTCTTGTGGCTTAATCGTGTATTATTCAATAATTTCATATGTCCTTATATATTTATCAATGATTTTATACATATAAAAAAATGAACTGGGGATGATAAATTGGGTGTAATGCCTGGCGCTTTCAGCTCATCCTGGTTGTATCCACCTGAATGATGTCAGTGGTTGAACGCTGTGAATGGAGTTAAGTTCTTATGCTGTAAACATTCACAAATACTTCCTGGTGGTTGGTGAGGGTGATTTAAGATAGTTTACTTTCAAAGATTTAGACATGGCATAGACTTTCTTTTTTTTTTCTTTTCTTTTTTAACCTTTGTTGTGGGACAGGCTTGAAACTGCCTGTATTATCACCCGGGCTATAACAAAGTCAACAGAAGTTATGTGTGTTCCCAGGCTGTAGGCTGTGTAGGTTACGCCTGGGTATAAGCCACATCCAAATGCCAGGTCACTGATTACATTTCCTAGCGTGAGATGATTGATCTTTTTTTTTCCTTTACCTTTCCAGTTAGGTTGCTTATTTCATCTTCAGTAGGAATTTTTTTTTTTTTAAACTTTGAAAGAAAGCATAGGCAGTGGGTGGGTGCTATCAGTCAAGATGAATATTTTACAATTTTTCATTTTCTTTGACTCATCAGGCCTTTGGTTCCAGAAGAACCACAACATGTATAAGAAAGGGATAGGGAAGCCTTTAAGATGGAGGATTTCTTTGACTCATCAGGCTTTGGTTCCAGAAGAACCACAACATGTATAAGAAAGGGATAGGGAAGCTTTAAGATGGAGGATTTCTTTGACTCATCAGGCCTTTGGTTCCAGAAGAATCACAACATGTATAAGAAAGGGATAGGGAAGCTTTAAGATGGAGGATTTCTTTGACTCATCAGGCCTTTGGTTCCAGAAGAACCACAACATGTATAAGAAAGGGATAGGGAAGCCTTTAAGATGGAGGATTTCTTTGACTCATCAGGCCTTTGGTTCCAGAAGAACCACAACATGTATAAGAAAGGGATAGGGAAGCCTTTAAGATGGAGGATTTCTTTGACTCATCAGGCCTTTGGTTCCAGAAGAACCACAACATGTATAAGAAAGGGATAGGGAAGCCTTTAAGATGGAGGATTTCTTTGACTCATCAGGCCTTTGGTTCCAGAAGAACCACAACATGTATAAGAAAGGGATAGGGAAGCCTTTAAGAAGGAGGATTTCTTTGACTCATCAGGCCTTTGGTTCCAGAAGAATCACAACATGTATAAGAAAGGGATAGGGAAGCCTTTAAGATGGAGGATTTCTTTGACTCATCAGGCCTTTGGTTCCAGAAGAACCACAACATGTATAAGAAAGGGATAGGGAAGCCTTTAAGAAGGAGGATTTCTTTGACTCATCAGGCCTTTGGTTCCAGAAGAACACAACATGTATAAGAAAGGGATAGGGAAGCCTTTAAGATGGAGGATTTCTTTGACTCATCAGGCCTTTGGTTCCAGAAGAACCACAACATGTATAAGAAAAGGATAGGGAAGCCTTTAAGATGGAGGATTTCTTTGACTCATCAGGCCTTTGGTTCCAGAAGAACCACAACATGTATAAGAAAGGGATAGGGAAGCCTTTAAGATGGAGGATTTCTTTGACTCATCAGGCCTTTGGTTCCAGAAGAACCACAACATGTATAAGAAAAGGATAGGGAAGCCTTTAAGATGGAGGATTTCTTTGATCATCAGGCCTTTGGTTCCAGAAGAATCACAACATGTATAAGAAAAGGATAGGGAAGCCTTTAAGATGGAGGATTTCTTTGACTCATCAGGCCTTTGGTTCCAGAAGAATCACAACATGTATAAGAAAGGGATAGGGAAGCCTTTAAGATGGAGGATTTCTTTGACTCATCAGGCCTTTGGTTCCAGAAGAATCACAACATGTATAAGAAAGGGATAGGGAAGCCTTTAAAATGGAGGATTTCTTTGACTCATCAGGCCTTTGGTTCCAGAAGAACCACAACATGTATAAGAAAGGGATAGGGAAGCCTTTAAGATGGAGGATTTCTTTGACTCATCAGGCCTTTGGTTCCAGAAGAATCACAACATGTATAAGAAAGGGATAGGGAAGCCTTTAAGATGGAGGATTTCTTTGACTCATCAGGCCTTTGGTTCCAGAAGAATCACAACATGTATAAGAAAGGGATAGGGAAGCCTTTAAGATGGAGGATTTCTTTGACTCATCAGGCCTTTGGTTCCAGAAGAATCACAACATGTATAAGAAAGGGATAGGGAAGCCTTTAAGATGGAGGATTTCTTTGACTCATCAGGCTTTGGTTCCAGAAGAATCACAACATGTATAGAAAGGGATAGGGAAGCCTTTAAGATGGAGGATTTCTTTGACTCATCAGGCCTTTGGTTCCAGAAGAATCACAACATGTATAAGAAAGGGATAGGGAAGCCTTTAAGATGGAGGATTTCTTTGATCATCAGGCCTTTGGTTCCAGAAGAAACCACAACATGTATAAGAAAGGGATAGGGAAGCCTTTAAGATGGAGGATTTCTTTGACTCATCAGGCCTTTGGTTCCAGAAGAACCACAACATGTATAAGAAAGGGATAGGGAAGCCTTTAAGATGGAGGATTTCTTTGACTCATCAGGCCTTTGGTTCCAGAAGAACCACAACATGTATAAGAAAGGGATAGGGAAGCCTTTAAGATGGAGGATTTCTTTGACTCATCAGGCCTTTGGTTCCAGAAGAACCACAACATGTATAAGAAAGGGATAGGGAAGCCTTTAAGATGGAGGATTTCTTTGACTCATCAGGCCTTTGGTTCCAGAAGAATCACAACATGTATAAGAAATGGATAGGGAAGCCTTTAAGATGGAGGATTTCTTTGACTCATCAGGCCTTTGGTTCCAGAAGAACCACAACATGTATAAGAAAAGGATAGGGAAGCTTTAAGATGGAGGATTTCTTTGACTCATCAGGCCTTTGGTTCCAGAAGAACCACAACATGTATAAGAAAGGGATAGGGAAGCCTTTAAGATGGAGGATTTCTTTGACTCATCAGGCCTTTGGTTCCAGAAGAACCACAACATGTATAAGAAAGGGATAGGGAAGCTTTAAGATGGAGGATTTCTTTGACTCATCAGGCCTTTGGTTCCAGAAGAACCACAACATGTATAAGAAAGGGATAGGGAAGCCTTTAAGAAGGAGGATTTCTTTGACTCATCAGGCCTTTGGTTCCAGAAGAATCACAACATGTATAAGAAAGGGATAGGGAAGCCTTTAAGATGGAGGATTTCTTTGACTCATCAGGCCTTTGGTTCCAGAAGAATCACAACATGTATAAGAAAGGGATAGGGAAGCCTTTAAGATGGAGGAAACAAAACAAAAGGGAAAGAAAAACATATCTTTAACAAAAGCACAAGAACACTCTCGCTCTGTCTCTATGTCAGTTTGTCTCTTTAATCAGAAATCAGCTGGACCTTTTATGGTTGTCTGTCTCCCTGTGCTTGCCTTGGTTTATCTGTGTCTTCTTCATTAGGAAAGCCACACAAATCTCTCTGTCTGGTTTATCTGTGTCTTCTTCATTAGGAAAGCCACTCTGTGTCTTCTTCATTAGGAAAGCCACACAAATCTCTCTGTCTCCTTCTCTTCTCTCTTTCTCTCTCTTGTCTGTATGTTTGTCGATGTGTCTCTCTTCTCTCTCTCTCTCTCAGTCTGTTTTATGCATGTATGTATGTATGTATCGATCAAGACCAATAGAGATGACGGTTAAAGATAATAGTTGTGAGGTTGGCACTTTCCTTCTCACAACATCTGAAATATTTGTACCAACTATTCTTAAACTCAAACAAAAACAACTAAACAAACAGTTTAACCGAGAAAAGAATGCCAACAACAACAGAAAAGCCAACACTTTTGAAATCAGCCTTATTGCACTTTAGATGTTCTCCAGAAGATAATGCCCCTTATTACTGAAAGCTGCTGTGATTTGGAGGGTCGTGTGGGTATAGCAAAGGGGGCTGTGAAAGCAGGAGAAAGCAGGAGGATAGCTTAGGGCATGGGGGACATTTGACATTCTCTCATACATCCCCCACTCACACATAACCCTAGGTACATAAATCGCATATCATCTTCTCTGTCGCACTGATTCAAGATGAACATTGTGCATTATCAAGTGACATACCATGCATAATTCTGTTTTTTGTTTTTTTTGTTTTAAATTACAGTTTCGTAATAAATGTAAATAATGATCATGTTGATAATAATGAACAGTGGTTTACAGCACAATGTCCTTCGGCGGCATCTTAATACCCTGCGCTCTCGCCATTCAAGTTCGTACGAATCAGTCACACACCCGAGCCACCACCTTCCTCTCCTGTCTGGAGCTGTAGAAATCATGGTTAAGTCATGATACATTCCAGGTCTGATACGTCCCTAGTTCATTTACATTCCAGGTTCAATGCATCCCAGAACTGATGCATAACAAGTTCATTTACATCCAAGGCCTGAGACATCCCAGATTCACTTACATTCCATGTTCAATGGATCCCAGGTCTGATATATCCCAAGTTAATTTACATCCTAGGTCTGATACATCCAAGTTAATTTACATCCTAGGTCTGAGACATCCCGAGTTATTTTACATCCCAGGTCAGATACATCCCAAGTTAATTTACATCCCAGGTCTGATACATCCCAGGTTCATTTACATCCCAGGTCTGATACATCCCAAGTTAATTTACATCCCAGTCGGATACATCCCAAGTTAATTTACTTCCCAGGTCTGATATATCCCAAGTTAATTTACATCCCAGGTCTGATACATCCCGAGTTAATTTACATCCCAGGTCTGATATATCCCAAGTTAATTTACATCCCAGGTCTGATACATCCCAAGTTAATTTACATCCCAGGTCTCATATATCCAAGTTAATTTACATCCCAGGTCTGATATATCCCGAGTTAATTTACATTCCAGGTCTGATACATCCCAAGTTAATTTACATCCCAGGTCTGATACATCCCAAGTTAATTTACATCCCAGGTCTGATACATCCCAAGTTAATTTACATCCCAGGTCTGATACATCCCAGGTTCATTTACATCCCAGGTCTGATACATCCCGAGTTAATTTACATCCCAGGTCTGATACATCCCGAGTTAATTTACATCCCAGGTCTGATACATCCCAAGTTAATTTACATCGCAGGTCTGATACATCCCAAGTTAATTTACATCCCAGGTCTGATACATCCCAAGTTAATTTACATCCTAGGTCTGAGACATCCCGAGTTATTTTACATCCCAGGTCAGATACACCCCAAGTTAATTTACATCCCAGGTCTGATACATCCCAGGTTCATTTACATCCCAGGTCTGATACATCCCGAGTTAATTTACATCGCAGGTCTGATACATCCCAATTTAATTTACATCCAGGTCTGACACATCCCAGGTTCATTTACATCCCAGGTCTGATACATCCCGAGTTAATTTACATCCCAGGTCTGATACATCCCAAGTTAATTTACATCGCAGGTCTGATACATCTCAAGTTAATTTACATCCCAGGTCTGATACATCCCAGGTTCATTTACATCCCAGGTTCATTTACATCCCAGGTCTGATACATCCCGAGTTAATTTACATCCCAGGTCTGATACATCCCGAGTTAATTTACATCCCAGGTCTGATACATCCCAAGTTAATTTACATCCCAGGTCTGATACATCCCAAGTTAATTTACATCCCAGGTCTGATACATCCCAAGTCAATTTACATCCCAGGTCTGATACATCCAAGTTAATTTACATCCTAGGTCTGATACATCCCAGGTTCATTTACATCCCAGGTCTGATACATCCCAAGTTAATTTACATCCCAGGTCTGATACATCCCAAGTTAATTTACATCCCAGGTCTGATACATCCCAAGTTAATTTACATCCCAGGTCTGATACATCCCAAGTTAATTTACATCCCAGGTCTGATATATCCCGAGTTAATTTACATCCCAGGTCTGATACATCCCGAGTTAATTTACATCCCAGGTCTGATATATCCCAAGTTAATTTACATCCCAGGTCTGATACATCCCAAGTTAATTTTACATCCCAGGTCTGATACATCCGAGTTAATTTACATCCCAGGTCTGATATATCCCAAGTTAATTTACATCCCAGGTCTGATACACCCCAGGTTCATTTACATCCCAGGTCTGATACATCCCAAGTTTAATTTACATCCCAGGTTGATATATTCCAATTTCATTTACATCCAAGGTCTGATACATTCCAGGTTCATTTGCATACCAGGTCTGAAACATCCCAAGTTCATTTACATCCCAGGTCTGATACATTCCAAGTTCATTTGCATACCAGGTCT
This sequence comes from Conus ventricosus, assembly GCA_018398815.1. Taxonomy (NCBI): domain Eukaryota; kingdom Metazoa; phylum Mollusca; class Gastropoda; order Neogastropoda; family Conidae; genus Conus; species Conus ventricosus. The sequence goes on along the minus strand of CM031607.1, from coordinate 47,493,607 downwards.
GATGCATTGCACTTTGCAAGTTCATTTGCACACCAGGTCTGATACATCCCAAGTTCATTTACATTCTGGGTCTGATGCATTCCAGGTTCATTTGCATACCAGGTCTGATACATCACAAGTTCATTTACATCCCAGGTCTATTGCATTGCACTTTCCAAGTTCATTTGCATACCAGGTCTGATACATCCCAAGTTCATTTACATCCAGGTCTGATTCATTCCAAGTTCAATGCATCCCAAGTTTGATACATCCCAAGTTCATTTACATACCGGGTCTGATTTATCCCAAGTTCGTTTACATCCATGTCTGATACATTCCAGGTTTATTTACATACCAGGTCTGATACATGCCAGGTTCATCTATATCCCATGTCTGATACATTCCTGGTTTATTTACATACCAGGTCTGATACATTCCAGCTTCATTTACATCCTAGGTCTGAAACATCCCAAGTTCCTCTACATCCCAGGTCTGATACATACTAGGTTCATCTATATCCCAAGTCTGATACATTCCAGGTTGGTTTACATACCAGGTCTGATACAACCTAGGTTCAGTGCATCCCAGGTCCATTTACATCCTATCCAAACCCTGTTTCTAACCATAATCCTCCTAACCCATATTCTAAATATGACCCTACTAGCATTTTTTTTTACCTTAGCAGAAACCAGGGATGTTTTAAACCTGTGGCATCCCAAATGCACCATCCCAAACTTCACCCTAATCCTACTTTTACCTCTAACCGTCTAATCATAGCCATAAATTTCTAACCTTACATTGAACCCTAACGCTACTCCTAACCCTGACTTTATTTTCAAATCTTGGCCTGCTTCTAAACTTAAAACCAACTTCTAACCCTAGCCCTGCCTCTGACTTGGGATATCTTTAACCTGATATGTGTTGAACTTCAGACTTAAACTTGGGACTCACTGTGATGACCTCAAAACTTTAAACCCTGTAGTATACCCTTTTAACCCAGTTCTGGACTCCAAGCGTTTACCATCATGGGTCGTTTTTAAAAGTACACCCTGAAATGCTTGTCATCTTCTCATTTTTGGAGCCATTCGCTCACTGCTTTGTGGGAGATCGAGAGAAATGATTGCAGTTGAAAACAGATACTGTCTTCTCTTTTCGTCTCACCATAAAGAGCTAGCAGTCTAACAGTAGCATTGCGGCAGTTCAAGCAGAATCGAAGCATTAATGCCAGGTTTTGCTGCAGAGTTATTGCCCCATCTTGACATTGGAATGGATTTAAACTAGTAATCTACTGCTGATGATGTGTGTGTGTGTGTGGAGTGGGGGGGGGGGGGGGGGGGGGGGGGGGGGAGGGGATGAGCAAAATACCTTGTATTCAGTGGCAGACGAAATGCTCTGGGACTTGAACTACACCTGGAAGAAGAAAAGAAGAACCTCAAATAATAACCAAACAACAAATCTGAACAAAACAAGAAGAAGAACAACAACAAACCCATGCTCTTAAAGAAAGAAAGGAGCAAAATCAGAACAGCGACAACAACACAAAAAAGACCATGCTAAAGTATATTCTTGGCATTCAGTTTTCTTTTCTGTTATTACATTAAAGACAGAGTGCAGATGTGTTTTGAATGGATATACAGTTCACGCATGCATGCATTTACGCGGATGCACGCGCACGCACACACTACTAACTTGTTCAACTCGCTGTCTATCTATATCTGGAATCAATATTCACATAAGATTTGTGTTTGATTCAAATTTGCACACACACACACACACACACACACACACACACACACACACACACACACACACACACACACACATTTACTGTCAGATTAACATAGTGTTGGACTGACTGACACACACACACACACACACACACACACACACTTTTTCCTACAATGTCTCCCAGGATGGACAAGAACCCGTTCAACTACCAGGGGAAGCAATCTTCCAATACTGAAATATACGTTTTATGTGGATTGTGTCCCTTTCACATCTTGTAAAATTTGCAAGATGAAAGCTTACATTGTTCAGTTACACAGATCCAGTTGAGAATCATCACTGTTCATATTAATGTTTGATAGTTGACTCTCACATCTCAGTGTGTGAAATACAAACACCAAAATCATACACGACTAGAACCACTGGCGAACGATGTAGACCTACATAAAATAAGTGCTCGGCCATTATTTCCACAGATGAATTTATCAATAACGTGGTGAAAAGATTAATTAGATGCCTACGTTGATACTCGGACATGGATTAAAGTCATCGGATGAACAATTATAAACTCACAAAAGAACACATGATAGCTAACCATAAACATGAGTTCTAACCCTTTAAATGGTTGTGCTGACCTATCTTCTGTTGAAGAACACAAATATAAATCGAACACTACCGACTGTATCACTGCCACCGTGACGAGCTGATAATCACAAAACATCTAATGTTTCTGTGTGTTCTGACTCAAGAGCCTAATGAAAAATTTACCTTAGGGAAATTTTCGGCCAGCTACTGCTGCTCTTCGTCAGCCCCGACTGATTGGTACCTCAGTCTAGTCGGGGCTGATTTCCCTAAGGTAAATTTTGATTACACTCTAGAGTCAGAACACACAGAAACATGAACAACCCAGAGTATTTGCTCAAAAACATCTAATGATTACCAAAGTTCTTCTTCTTCTTCTTCCAGATGGGGATGTTTAACTGCCCCGTGCCCACAGTCTTCACGTAGACTATTCTGGCACACAGGTTGCATGCATTGTGTATTTTCGTGTAGCCGGTACTCACCCGTCTTAGGAATGAGCATCGGGATCTTTAGAGTCTGTGTATGATCTTAGTGCATGTGACACAGACTAGACCTCGGTTTATAGTCCCATCCGAACGACTAAGTTAAAAAGTTAAAGTTAAAAGCAACAGCAGAGGCAACAGAAAACACGTAGTAGCAGCTGAAGTAGAAAAAATATATTCATACCAACCTTTTGTTTTGCAGCGCTGAGTTTCTTTGACAGAAGTTTGTTGGCAAGGCAGAAGGCAATGGACACGACGGCTCTTGGCGGCTGCTGCCACCGGAACGCAACTGGCCACTTGCAGAGAGATGCTTCGAAGCTTCAGTAGCTTCCAGCCCACTTCTGACAGCGCCAACTAAACTGCTGGCACTTTTATACCTTCGGTTGCATGTCAGTCAAGGTCGTCGATTTTTCATAAATGGATTTCCGGAAAATTGGAGTTTAACCTTAATGCTGACGTAATGTGTCTGTAATACCGGATTTCCCGAAAGAACGAAGTTGGAGGGTCAAAGCAAGGACGTACTTACTGTCGTTGGTCGAAGCTGGAAGGTGAGAGAGAGAGAGAGAGAGATGAGAGAGAGGAGAGAGAGAGAGAAGGAGAGGGCGGGGGGGGGGGGGGGGGTCGGGAATTCCCGTAGTTAAACATTATTAGTCGACAATCCTCGTCCCCCCCCCCCCCCCCCCCCTTTTTTTTTTTTTAACCAGGTCGTAGCATTACACACACACACACACGCACGCACGCACGCACGCACACACGCAGAGGGAACGTAGACACACAAGCGTGTGCACACAAACATCGTGTTCCCACACATACACACGCACATACGATGTAAGAAATGTCCAGTGTACCGGCAAAGCTTTCGAAATCCAGGATACAGTGTTTTCGTACAGTTCCTTCGTTGTATCCTTGTGTGTGTGTGTGTGTGTGTGTGTGTGTGTGTGTGTGTGTGTGTGTGTGTAATCGAGCACGCATGCGCATCTTTGCGTGTGTGTGTGTGCGCGCGCGCGCGCGTGTGTGTGTGTGTATATATGTGTGTGTGTGTGTGTGTGTGTGTGTGTGTGTGTGTGTGGTGTGTGTGTGTGTGTGTGCGCTCGGAGGCGCGAGCGCCCTTCAGTATGTAGGCTACGTCTACGTCAGGGTGTAGTATGGTTCGTTGTGGTGTGTGGACGCGCTGCAGGCGCATGTGAGTTAAATCGATTAAAAAACATCTTCATTGGGTCGAAAGGAATAAGCTTTATAGGTTTTTTTGTTTTTTTTTACATCCTGCCCCTACCCAAATTCTTCTGCACTACACATGTGTACATAACTCATATAAACACATATGTAGTTATGATAAGTTTATTTCAAATACATTTAGAACATCGGCAGAGGAAGAAAGAGAGAGAAGGGAAGGAGGGGGGGGGGGGGGGGGGGCAGAGACAGGAACAGACAGACAGAGAGTGGGAAGGAGATTATTTATATATGGAAGTGAATATTGATTGTTCGGTGTGTTCTATTAGATGCTTTTTTTTTTTCTTTTAAGTGCTTTTATATATACCTGTTTTGAGGAACATCATTTTTAAAGAGGAAAGCAAATTGTTCCATTCCATCATCCCTCGAGAACATACAAGACTGGATTTACGAAGACTGCTTAAGGGTCTTGGAAAAGAAAGTTAATAATTATGTGTCTGTCTTCATTGATGCTAAAGCTTGCGATGGTTTTCTTTGGAGCGAATCCATTTATTACATTGTACATGCACAAACCCTTGTTGAAGAGGATCTGTTTTTAAATGGAAGAACATTTAAAGTTTTCTAACCACTCCTTGTCAAGGTAATGCATTTCGACTGAATTAATTTTACGTTCCTTTCATGTAAACGGTTTATTTGTTTCAGATTAGTTTCACGGGCATTATCTCATAAAGTGGATGCATGATTGATAAAAGAAAGGATATGCGCAGGAAAAGAAAGATCTTTTCTGGAATGAATATTTAGCTTTTTATTTCATTTCTGCAAGCTGATATAGTCTTTCAAACTGCATTTTACAAGGTCAGCAATGTGGTAAGACCAAGATCAGTCATTTGTCAATAATGACTCCAGGACTGTAACGTCTTTGGTCTTTTGTCCTTGGACATTATGATGATGGTAGGAATCAGCTCATTTTCTGTCACTGCTGTCGTGTTATGACAAACATATGTTTCGTTTTGCTGTCATTCAGGGAAAATGTATTATTTCTGTACATGCAAGCAGTCTGTTCATTTTCATCTGCAAGCTACTTATTAGTTCAGTAGAATCACCACTGTGTCATTCTAGTGAAGTATTCTCAGCTAACATTTCAAAACAACATACAATACAATTGGCAAGTCATTGATGTAAGTAGAAAACAGCAGAGGCCTTAGTACTGACCCCTGAGGAAAAACAAACTTTCAGAGAAGTAACTTTGACTTTTGAATTGATTACAAAAGCTTTCACGATCAGTGAGAAAAGATATAATTGATTCAAGGTTTCATTTAGTACAGTGGAATATGTGATCTACTTGTTGTTGTTGTTGTTGTTGTTGTTGTTGTTGTTGTTGTTGTTGTTGTTCTTCTTCTTCTTCTTCTTCTTCTTCTTCTTCTTCTTCTTCTTCTTCTTCTTCTTCTTTCTCTTCCTCCTTCTCCTCCCCCTCCTCCTCCTCCTCCTACTCCTCGTCCTCCTCTTCTTCTTCTTTTGTTATAAGAAGGACTGTTTGACAACGTCAAACGATTTTGCAGAACCTACACACACACGCACGCAGAGAGAGAGAGAGAGAGAGAGAGAGAGAGAGAGAGGAGAGAGAGAGAGAGAGGAGAGAGAGAGAGAGAGAGAGAGAGAGAGACTCCCTCACGAAACAACAAAAGACAAAAACAAAACAAAAACCCCACAAAGTCATTCTTGTTCATATTCATAAGACATCTATCGATAATTTATAGAAGAGAAGTATGAGAATTTTAACTAATCATAATTTGAAAAGCAAACAGGAATATAAGTATGTTTAACATGTCTCTCAAGTGGTACTGTCTGTGTCACAGGTTCGTTGTTCTTCGCGGTCGAGCTATCGGGAAAATCCGAACGCTTGCTTGCTCATCTCTACGCAACAGTGGATTAAAGATTCGTAAGCAAGCAAAGGTACAAGTCATCGATTGTTAGGGTGGGGTCTACAAAATAATGTATTTGCGTCAGTAGTAAGTAGGATCGATTCTCTGTGAAACCGGACTTCGGGTCACTCGGGTATGATTACGTGATTTTCTGACCTGCCAAGTTGATTCCGTCTGCAAGGATTAAAGCAGCACCTTTCTTTTTTTCTTCTTCTGAAAATGTAGACCTAAGAGAGGCACTCTCCGTCTGTCTGTCTGTCTGTCTGTCTTTGTATCTGACCATCTCTGTCTGTCTGTCTGTCTGTCTGTCTGTCTGTCTGTCTGTCTCTCTCTCTCTCTCTCTCTCTCTCTCTCTCTCTCTCTTCTCTCTCTCTCTCTCTCTCTCTCTCTCTCTCTCTTCGTGTTGTGTGTCGTGTGTGTGTGTCGTGTAGTGT
>CM031607.1:47458832-47487213 GCA_018398815.1 Conus ventricosus | reverse complement strand
TTTTGGCAATTAAGGGATTATGAAGGAGAAAAACAGTCTGGTTATTGAGTGTGCATTTGATTGTCACCTATATGTAATGTTGTACAAGACTGTTGGACTTGAACATTCCAACATTGTCAATGTCAGAACTCCTCTGTAACATTGACATAATCAGTGGACTATGAATACATTCTGCCTAACAAAAAGAAATCAACAGCCTTGAAATGTGGGTCTAATTATTTGTCATTTCAATAGGAATGACCTTGGATACAGCCAGGGAAGTGCCAGAAACAAAAACAGTGCAGTGCGTGACTACTATATTGTAAAGTATGAAATGTCTTGCTTGTTGTGGAGAAGTCTCAGATTTTTCTAAAATTTTCTTTGCATATTTCTGGAATTGAAAACTTTGTTTCAGGGATAAAATGACTGATTCAGGATTGCCTAATTATTTGCTAAAAGTGAGACTGTTTTCTTTAAAACAATGCTTTCTAAAATCCTATTATTCATTTTGTTGACTGAAGTCGAAAGTAATGCTAATTTTCTTTCACACCTATTTTCATAGAGAAATTCTTAGTTAAGATGGGGATTATCTGTAATTTAAAGTAAATGAATTAACTGTTTTGAAAGTAACGCTTAATGCCATTTCTTGCAAAGTGTTATTTGACAGGTTAAGTAGTCTTGGATGTGTGATTTTTACCCTGTGTGTTGTTTCTGTTATTGAGAACTCCACAGCTGCTACCTCTGCTTCTTCACCTGTGTTCAACAAAAAGTTTGGTTCGGCTGCTTCAGTCAAAGATTCCTCACAAGAATCTTCCCCATGGCTATCCAAATCCAGTGGAATGAAAAAGTCATCAGAGACCAATGGGACATCAGTATCAAAATCAAAAGGGTATGCTTGATTAGCAGATTTTACACCCTTGATAAGTGTCTTGCTTGAAACGAAAGGGATCTCATCAAACTTCTTTGGACAAAGCATAGAGAGCAGCCTGAACAAATGAAACTATTGATAGACAAGATCTTGACAAAAAAATTAGCCATACTTGGTGATCAGAAGGAAGCAAATGCATGTCAAGCGTCTCAGAATAGTAGGTCATAACTAATGAAGAAAATGGGCATGTGCGTGTAAGGGTGTGTGAGTATACACGTGTATGTGCACGCGCGCATGTGTGTGCTTGATTTGTACATGTTTGGTGTGTCATTGTATTATACGTAGCCATCATAAGATGTAGTTTTAAGTAAGTTATTGAACATTATAGCTTTTTTGTCTTTATGGACACATAGTTTGGCTGATTGATGTCATATACATATGGGCAAATGCAAATAGTGAGACTGTTTTAAGTTTTAATTGAACTGGAGTTCATTTTCACCTCTTTCCTGTGTTTTGTACTGTCCAGAAAAAGCAAACCAAAGACCAAATACAGGAGGTGCGAACCTACTCCTCCTCTGACTCGGACGTTGAAACGGACACCAGTAGCAGTGCTCAGACCTTGCCTCAGACAGCAAAGCAACTGAAGCAAACAGCCAGGGCAAGAATGGGCAGTGGAAACAGCAGTTAATTGACATGTTCCCAACAGCCACCCCGCTGCAGATCCAAGCGCCATTGCTGCTGTGAGAAGGGCCATAGCATTGAAGCAGGGGTGGACTACCTTGTCAAAGGTGAGCATTTTTTAGTGGGTGAATTGACTTAGATGCTAGTAAAACTGCTGCGATTAAGAGTAACTATGTTCAATTGAGTGAATGATTGTACATTTTTGTAAATTGTTGATTTTTGTAATTAATAATTCTCTTACTCATTAATTAAAAGGATGTGCTGTGTTCTGGTGGCAGTCATGTCATCTTTATAATCACCATCATGGTCTACTCTTCTCTGACTTGATCATTTACACACAGGCTGTGCTTTCCCCATCACCTCCTCCCGTATTTGTGTTGAAACAAATGAATCTTAAAGGATAACTCTGTTAATTTGTATTCATGTGCTACTTTCCTCCGTAGCCAGATTCTGCTTTACCCTTTTATACAAAAATAAGGAATTGGAAATGAAACATTGTTTGAGTTTTGATGAAAGGAAAGGAGATTTGGAAACCCTGCAAACCATGCCATAATTCAGATCACGGAAGACTGATATTCAGACCAATTATCAATTATTACACCAGTCTCTCTCTCTCTCGTTGAGAGGGGGGGGGGGGGGGGGAGGACAATGAAATGATATAAACATCATGAATTGTCAGAAACATGAACGTGGGAATTGAAGGTCCTCATTTTCAGTTGTGCCTTGAATATTTGTTACATTTTATTTTAAGCTCAAAAGCACACACACACACACAACCCCTCCCTTTCCTCCTCCTTAATCCAAATAAGTATGATTTTTAGTAGTTGGTGTGCTTAGCCCTGTTCCTGCTAATGGAATCTGCAAGCTTTTCTTGACAAATTTGCAGAAAAGATCAGCAAAGTGTGTTCAAGCCAAATAATCTTGGAAAAAGCACCAAAAACATAACAGTACAAATGAGGGCAAAAAATGAAAAACACTGAAAATAAACAAAGAAGGCTGGATAATGCACAAATCTCTGCCTTCTAAGGGCACTATTCATTATCATAATTCTTTATGTGAAGATTGAACAAAAGGGAAAAAAGTAAATCACAGCAAAGACTGAAAGGAGAAGAGAAAGAGAAAGAGAGAGAGGATTTCGTCAAGTTTAGAATTCCATAATCTTTATTGGGGGAATAAAATGTACAAAGTTCCAAGAAAACACATATTCATATATGCCAGGGCTTAGCCTAAAAGTTTGGGGCAAGGACGAAGTTTTTCACAATTTGCAAAAAATTTGACATGGTATCACTTGAGCAAAAGAGAAAAAAAATCACAACCTTGCACTAAAATGTGGTTATTTCTCGTTAGTTTATTTTTTTGTGTAGGTAAAAGTGAATGCCACTCATAAAAAATGTGGGATTTTCTGTTCTGTTCTTGAAAAAAAAAGAATCATTTTCACGGGTCACCCACAGCAAACGAAAACATCGTGACGCAGAAGAGAGAAAATGTCTTCTTCCACAAATCGAGCAAGACTTACAAGCGTACCCATGATGTCGGGAATGACAAGGGCCACAGTCTTTAACCTCACCCAGTAAAAACCGCATCAGCTGGTGTTTCCCTTTGGCCTCGGAAAACGTTCACACTCGAGCCACAAGGCCGGGGGTGCCCCCTCTCCTCTCTGAGGAAACCCCTTGGATTTTTTGCAGAGCGTTTTCCCCCCAAAATTTTCAAAAAAGGTTAGAGTTTGTTTTTTTACTTGGTTCCTGGGAAATTTACCTTTTTTTGGGGGGGGGGGGGGGGGGGGGGGGGGGGGGGGGGGGGGGGGGGGGGGGGGGGAGGGGGATTGATAGTAGATAATTTTTCTGTCCCAGAATCCAATCCGAAAAAAGTCTCATATTAAACCGGGGTTTTCATACAGGGTTCTTATGTTTTTTATGGTGGGTTTTGTTTTGCACAAAAAAAAAAAAATTTACTTCAAACCCTCTTTTTCAAAATATATAGTTCAAGATGTTTCATAATTTGTTTAATTTCAGTTTTTTCAAGGAACCCTTTTGTTATGACTGACAGTTATGCTCGATGTTCCTTTTGAACGGATTCATTGATCGAAACGAAAGGGTAAACATGAACTTTTTGCTAGTGATTTGTCACAACTTGTACATCAAAAAAAATTTTTGAAAACTGCTCCCAAAATGTCCAAACAATGAAACAATGAGCCCGAACTGTGGTTTTTTTTAAGGTTAACAAGAAAAACAAATAAGCAAAAAAAGATAAAGGAATAGAATGGAGAAAAAAATGAAAGGGGGTAAACAAGCCTTTTCGCTCTCTCTTTTAATATATTAATATATTATAATATATATATATATATATATAATATAATATATAATAAAAAAAGTAAACAACTGCAGGCATAAAGGGAAATCGTTGTTAGTGAACACATCCAAAACAAAACCAAAAAGCCCCAAAAAAACAGGCAGCCAACCCCGCACTGCTAAAAACCGCAAACGTAGCCCACACGCTATTAACATCGGCGGGGGGCAAACAAAAAACACCTGATGACAGCGCAACGCCGCTGGGAAACAAATTTGTCGATTTTTTAAAACCTTGATTTTAACCCTTTTCCTTTTTAACACTTTGACAAATGTTGCTCCCCAAGGGGTGAGCACTTTTAAAAAATCTTTTTGGCTTTGATTATTTTCATCTTGATTGCCCCCACGTTAGCACTGGGGCCCAAAAGATTTTTAAAATGGGGGAAATTCATTTTAGGCAGTCAAAAAAAAAACAAACCTTCTCAAAACCCACAATTCTACTTAAAAAGATAATTAACAAACCAAAAGTTCGGACGCAAATGAGAGGAAAGCTTTCTTTTTCCTGAACCCGAATGAAAAAAAAGAGGAAAAAAAACACCTCCCATTTCAAATCAGGGCGATCACCACCATCAAAACGATTAAACCCTTTTGAAGATAAAATAAAAAGAATGAAAACCCCAATAGAATTAAAAAAAACAAAAAAAATTTTTCCAAACAACTTTAAAAAAAAACCAAAATAAAACAAGAACAAAATGACAAAAAAATATTTGTAAAGGCTGACAAAACAGAAATTACTAAAAAAGGGAAACCCAAAAGGGAATATTCTAAACTCCTTGAAAAAAAAACTCCAGAAAAACAAAAAAAGTGACAAAAATTTAACATGACAGTATCCGCATAAAGAAAAAGAACTTGCAGAGCGCATAGACCTAAGGACAGGATAGAACGACAGAAACAAAAAAGTTTTCATAACATCAAAGACCCAAAAACCCCAAATTTTCATAACAATCCAACATGCAGACTAATAAACCCATCAAAAATCTGAATTAGGCAAAATAAGCAAAAAAAATTCTGGAAAAAATAACAAAGGACATAAATAAAAACCTGATTACAACCTCTGGAAAAACACATACGAATTACCCAATGGTTAAAAAAACCCAAATAAAAAAAGTAATACAGTATTTTCACATTTGACATAGAGACTTTTACCCATCCATGATGGGAATACCTCCAAACCCCTGAATTTTCCAAACCCCAGACTAAACAGGGTCGAAAGGGAAAATCATTCCCACACCAAGAAACTTTACCACCAAAAAAATGAAACCGGGGTCGGGAAACCAACAAAAAAACCAACATTCGACGAAACCAGGGTTCTAGAGGGTGCGAAACAGTGAACTGGTCGGATTTTTCTGCGCCCAACACAAGAAAAAACCGGGAAAAAAAGTCGGACTGTACAAGAGATCCCCTTGCTGCACAACAAAAAACCCAAAAAACCTCGAAAACAAAAGAAAGAACATGCAAAATCTTCCAAAACCACAACTTAAAGATCACCTTGAACAAAAAAAAAGGTATGAACTACTTAGACAAACACTGGTCTCAACAACCATATTTTAAAAACCCATACAAAAAACCCCAACGATCCCCTCTTTATGTACACCCCAAAAGTAACCATCCACCTCGTATAAAGCCATCCCCATGGATAAACAAGAGCTATAAAACCGTCATGCAATGGAGATGTCCAACAATGCAGCAGGGGAATACCAGGAGGCACTACAAAAAAGGGGATACATTAAAAAACTACAATACAACCCGACAACAACAAAAAAAAGCAATAAAAAGGAGAAGAAAAATCATAGGGTATAACCCCCAAACGGGGGAAACTAAAAACAAAAAAAGGGGAAAAGAATTCTTAAAAATCCTAGCAACTTCTTTTCCCAAAAAGAGCACAAACTGCCAAATTTTAACAAAAACCCCCGTCAAACTACGACCCCTGTATCCCAACCAAAACCCCTGATTGACGCATCCAATAAAATGAAAACAACACAGCAAAAAAAGGGTGAAGAAAGGGAAATCTTGAAATTTGCACGAAAAAGGGAGCAGTCCCCCACTAAACAATAAATTCTCCCCAAACAACATGTTACCGGGGCTACTGTAACACAGAAAAAGAAAAAAAAACAAAATAGGGACCAAAAACCACTTAAAAACCCAGATATCAAACCAAAAACGTATTCAATAAAGAAAAATAAAAAAAACCAAACAGAACTGAGAAAATTATCTGGAAACTTAAAGACGCAAAAACAGCAAAATTTAACCCTGGAAAATCAAAAAAGGCATCACCTACAGCAAAGTTTCAAAAAAGGGGCAAACCCATGTTTTAAATGAAAAAAGTTAATTTTCTTCAAACCACACTTAGCAAATTTAAACCAAAAAAAAAAGTAAACAACTGCAGGGAAAAGGGGAACGTTGTATGCAATCCAAAAAAAAAACCGAAAGCCCCAAAAAAACTGCGCCAACCCCGCCGTGCAACAACCGCAACGTGAGCCCACACCAATAACATCGGGGGTGGGCAAACAAAAATCATCCTGAACAGCGCAAAGCCCAGAAAAAAAATTTGTCGATTTTTAAACCCTTAGTTTTAAACCTTTCCTTTTTAAAATCATTTACAGATGTTATAAATTATCTTAAAAGGGGAAATGTTGATTCTGTATTGTGAACTTCACTGATTTTAAATCGAAACATTCCCCGGGTTTTTCAAATTTAAACCTCTACAATATTTTAAAGCGAAAAAAAAAAAATTTTCTTTGATGCCTGTTTTTCGATTGATTTTTGTTTTTTTTTTGAATACAATAGTCTTAGATTTGGTTATATATAATACATCTGGTTCAAATCATCCCACGAAAAAGTGGGCCCTTCTTTTTTACTGCAGATGACACAAAATTAACCACTTTTTTTGGGATCTGCTGCAAAAACCCTTTTTTTGTGGGTTTTTTTTTTTTTTGCCTATGATTCTGATTTTTTGGGCCATGAAAATTGATATACCCCCTTAAAGTGAAGTTCCCCCTGTCATTTTAAATATGGTCTGGTTGTAGTAAGACGACTGCCCGTTTTACAGCGCCTTTCCAAATCCCGCAGGGCTGCAGTGGCAGACGGACCAAGCATGATTGTGCTGTCTAGTGACGTCCCGGGGCAGGGCTGAAAAGGGCAGGCACACCTCTTCGACCCAGAGAAAACAACCCCGCCCTCTTCTGCCCCCGAACCGCTCCATTAAAGGGAGCCAGGGGGAAATTATGAAAACATCCAGGGTATGGTTTTGATTCGTTTTTTTTTTTTTTTTTTAACTTGAAGGTGGTTTAAAGGTTTGTGTTCCCCAAATGCCTGATTCCAGGGGTGGTTGACACACAGAATTTTGAAAGTCAGGCTGACTTGTGGGGGAAAGATCAGAAAGTTTTGACATACATCTGTTTTAGCCATTCAGATGTGTGGTTTTATTTCTTCAAAAAACTTTTGGGAAAGGGCCCGTGGTATGGGCTTTAAGTCCCCGAGTAATATTCCATATTTTTTTTCTGTGATTGAACAACTGTGATCGCGGCGGATAACAAGCATTCAATGCACATGCCCCTTTACCCTCCCCCCCTCCTCCTACCCAAAAAAGCTCCCACTTCCCCGTACACACCACCACACCACACAACACACACACAACACCAACCACACACACCTTTTTGGGCCTTGAAAGTTTTCTGCTGTGCTATTTCATTCTGCAAAAGTTTTTGATTAAAAAACAGCAGCGTCAGTATTTTTTGCAAAATTTTTTAGCATTTTTTTTTTGTGATGAGAACATTTTAATATAAATTTAGGTGTGGAAAAAAAGGAGAACAAAATTAGAACTAGAGTATGCTTTATAATTGCCCATTTTGTCATTCTTAGACTTGATGAAAATATTTTTACTAAGAAGTTGAGTGAAACATAGTGATGCTGATTTGTTAGAACTCTATGACCGCCTAGGGTTTTAGCGCCACCTTGTGGTTGTTGAGGATAAACGGGGATTTAGAACATCCGATATGTTGACCGCTATTATAAAAAGGAGAACAAATTGAACTAGAGGATACGCTTTATGAATTGCCCAAATTTTATTTTAGACTTTGAAAATATTCTTTCGTAAGTAAGTGTGAGGAACATGTGATAGGAAATGTTAGAACTCGAGACCGCCTAGGGTTTGAGCGCAGCACCTTTTGGGGGTTGAGGGATAAACAGGTATTTTGAACCCTGATATGTTACCTGCTATTTATGTTCCCTCCCGGGGTGTTACCTCCTGGGGAAGGAAGTTTAGGCATGAAAAACCTTTAGAGGCCCTGGAAAAAGAAAAAAAAAAGAATACACCGGGGGGGTTTTTAGCATTCATTTTCCCCCGGTCCCCTTTTAATATTTTTATTTAAAACCTAACGTCAACATCATTTGGTAATAAATGTGGATTTAGAGTTTTAGGATCTCACGCTCACTTTTTCCTTTGATTCAGGATGACATGATATTGAAATTTCCCAGACAAAATTCATCTGTTTCCAAGTTGTCCGATTGTCCAGGTTGCTGATTTTAAAGAAATGTTTGTAAAAGGAAAGTAAACATAACAGCAAATTTTGCTGAGTTGGTTATCAACCCCGTTATGCCTTTTTTACGTGAACACGAAATGAGCCAACTTGACAAGTGAGGATTATGAGGAGGAAGAAGAAACAGTGATGATGCTTGGGAATAGGGGGGAAAGTTTGTTTTCAACAATGGTCCCTGAAAGGATGGTTTTAAAGAGGTGAAAACGAGTCTTGTCTTTTCTCTTGGACCAAAGTGAAAGTTTGACCTGAGTTTTGATGAAACACTATTATTTCGTTGAGATATATTCTGCTATTATACAGTGCCTATCCTCAGTTAAACCCTTTTACCCTACAACCCGGTTTTCTGGTTTGCAAAATCGTACCCTTCCCCTTTTGCAGCCCCGAAAACCGGACAGCCAAAAATTTATGTTTTGTTCCCGCAGCCCAGAAAAACGGTTCTCGCATAAGCATTTCAGCTTCGGCGAGTCGCGGGCATCGGTACACGTCATTTTTTTTCCCCGCCCGGGTTTCTTGCAGGGGGGTGTTTATTTTAAAGGAAGGGTCCCGGGGTGTTTTTGGGCTTTTTCACGAGAATCATGGTGTAGTGGTTTCGTCCAACCCGGGCCAAACTGGCCTTTTTTCTAAAATTGTGATGGAATTTTTTCTTGTGTGAAGTGTTTGCATGCATTCACCACAGAACCTAAAGGTAAAGAGAAGGGGTATTAGAGCAGTAAGTGTAAAGGAAAGGGGTTTAGTGAGTGAAGTTGAAAATAATTTAAATCAGTTTTTTTAAGGGGCCGGTTTTAAATTTTTTTTTTTTTCAGGAAGGAATTCGTGAAGCTTGATGAAAATAGCTGTTATTGATGCTTTTGTTGACAACTGTTTGTGAGATAACGAAAAAAGGCAAACAACTATAGTGGTATCTTTGGGGATTACCCTTGGGTAGGAAAAGATTAACTTTAAGACAGGGTACCTTCCCCTTCCTACCTGCCCCCCATGCCCATGGGTGCATGCACTCGCATCACTTTTTATTTATTCATATTCTCCAGGGGTTAAAAATTTTCCCCGTCTGGGGGGAAAATTCCCCGATTTGGTTTGTCAAAAAAAAAAAAAAAAAAAAAAACCCGAAGGAGCAAGGTATCTGTATCGGGTTTCAAGCGTTCATAGCAACTGCGCGCAAGTTATGGGGGCCCTGATTTTTTCTTGAAAAGTTTCCGGGCGGACTTTTCCGAAAAAAAAAAAAGGGGAGCGCGCAAAAAATGTTCATGGGGTCGATCATTTGACGAATTGCAATTAAAAAAAATAGAAGGGGGGTGGACGCTTCAGAAAGTTTACGAAGAGTCTTGAGACTTTCTTCGCAAAGTTTTTGCACCATTTAGCTTGGTGCAAACTGTGTTAAGGGAAGTGTTACGGGGGTCGCGGGAAAAAGCCTTTATCATTCGTTCAGCGAAGCACTGCAAAAGTCAAGGCGCTGAGTGGGAACTACAAAAAAGGGCATGAAGACACTTTTTAGCATAAAACGTGCCAGGTAAACATTTTCAATCCTGTGGGGGGGAAAAAAGGGTGATATAGGAAAATGTGGAAGTGCAAGCCAGGCGGGGGGGCGCAAAAAAAATAGGGTTTTAAACTAATCAAACAATTGTCACAAGAAGGGGGTGAGAAAGAAATAAAAATTGTAGATGTGAAAACCCCGCAGGAAAGCAAAAAACGCAGACAAATAGGGTTTTAAATTTAAAAAGCAAGAGGTGGATGGCAAAACAGTGCGAAAAAGCAAAGCAAAAAGAACAGAGTTCCTTGCTAGTTTCTTTTTTCCTCCCCACCCCCCAAAACCCAAATATAAACTTTCAGTATGGCTGATTCCACAAGTTTCCATTTATCAAAATTTGGTATTGGACTTTTTAAAAAGTGCTGATTCCCCAAGTTGGTCTCTTTTTATGAACTAACTTTAAAGTGTTTGATGCAGTTACTAATTTTTGTGCACCAACTTCAAACTTGATATTGTGTGATCATTTAAACCTGAAAAGTGAAACTTATTGAGCAACCCCAGAAGGGGAGATTTCCCTCCAAAGACTATAGTTGGTGAACACCTGTAAAACACTCAAAGGGGGAGTGGGTTCATTTTATTATGTGTTTTAACCCTTCTCCCCTTGTCCCAAATATTCTTCCTGTAATAATTATGTTTTACAGCAACTTTTTTTGGGACTAAATAACTCTTGAAATTATGTCCAGAAAGCAAAGAAATGGCATAGATTTACCGGTTTTTTTTAAAAAAATTTCCCGGGGGGCATGCCCCCGGACCCCCCTAGTTTCAGTGGTTTTTTCCTCCCCTGTTTAAGCCCTGGTTCTCATTAGAAAAGAAGAAAAAAAAAGCATTTATGTGCAGAAAAATTCCTGTCAGTGGTTTGTACTTCACCTATTCAGGAATGAGATGAAAAAGAATCAAAAGGATGGATAGGCGCACTTTTTTTTTTTCATGGTCAGTATACTGTAATGCCTTGATTGTTTTCGGCAGGACGGAGAGGAAAACTACAAGAAACGGAAATCAGTGCTGTCCTTCCTGGAAGAAGCAACCTTGCCCGAGTTGCTGTTGCTGCCAGGATGCTCTCGCCAAAAAAGCTGAAGCTCTGGTAGATCTTCGGCCGTTTGGGTCCTGGAAATGCTGGTTAGTCCCAGATTCGACCTTTAAGGAAAATACATTTATTTGGTTTTTTAAACCTCCCCTTGGGTAAAGCCATGTCAGACCATTTGGGACATGGCTAGAACTCAAGGCTACATCAAATGTTAGGGCTTTCCCATAGTTAGGGGGGGATTGTCTTCCTTGTGACAAGCCTAGCACAACACATCAGCTTCAAACCCTTTAAAGTCAATGTGGCTGCCCACGTGGCGGGGCAAAAAAAAAGGTCCACACGTAATGTCCTCATCCTAGCTGATGCTTTGTCATAGAGTCAAGTACTCGGCGTCGGATGATCGTGGAAATCTTTTTAGCCGGGGTAAAAAACAACAACATTAAAAAAAAATTAAAAGATTGACACTGATGTAAGTGCTAGTGTAAATGTGTGCTTTTTACTCGTGCATCCGGGGTTTCTTGTTCTTAGTTTACTTATGGAGTTCTTGCGACCTTCACTTCAGGGAGGCCAACCGGGTGTGTTACTTGTACTAGTGCAAGGAAGAGGTTATTCATTCCATCATGAAATTATACCGCTTCTTGTGTGCACATGCACACAAGCACATGCATATACAGACCACAGGCAAACAGCGTGCCAAAAATGGTGTCATCTGTTTGTGAAATGGGCTCCTAGTATAGGCATATGCAGACCCTTAAGATTTTCACAGAGCAAATGACCCTTAGTCTCTGATCTTTAAGGGGTGGGGTATTTTTTTGAACCTTGTTAAGCAAAGTGCAGATTGGTTGTGTTGAGTCTCTGTATTTATGTGGGTTGAGTCTCTGTATTTATGTGATTGATCCTTCTTTGGAGGTTTTTAGTACACTTTTTTGTTACCTGTTTGTAGGGAAATTTAGCGTCATTTGTGTTTTAAAGGACGATTTTGCCCAGCAGACATTTTTTCACTTTAGTAGCAATACGGTGGAAAGGCCAAAAATTTTGGGGGGCAGAAAGGCTTTTTATTTTGTTTGTTGTGTGTGTGTGGTGTGTGTTTGTGGGGTGTTTTCCTTAAAGGGAGATAAAGGGGGAAACGGGAAATGGGGAGTTTGATTATATCCCTTTTTGGGTTTAGTATACTTACCATGTCAGAAAAATAGCATTCACGGCAGTAGTCTGCTCTGCCGGGCCGAATTTTTTGTGGCTAATGCAGTGATAAGACAGCCCCGGGGTGCCAACCCACTTCCGCCGTGGGAAAAAGCCAGGTCAGTTCCCATCCCCATTACCCAGGGCCTCGCGAAAGGTAACCCCAGAACCTAGGGCTAGTGGGGAAGCAGGGCGGGCTTTAAAAGGCTGACTGGAAAAGATACTAGCCAAAACGGGAGTTTTAACAAACCCCTTTTTTGGCTCTTATACTGTACCAGCGACAATACAGAATTCATGTAAAAGGAGGGGGCGGTGCCCTAGTGGTTCCGGGGGTTCCCCTATGGTGCATTAGCGCCCAAGGATACCCCATTAAAACCATCACCCCCTGGTCATGGGATGTCCCCAAATAAAATTTTATGAAGGGATTCTCCAAAACCCAGAGGCTGCCCCCGGAGGTGGGCATGGGAACAGAGTGCGGAATGCTGCCAAAGGGGGCCGCGTCTGACCTCAGGGGCCCCCGGGGGGAAGAGACGGGGGGGTCCTCGGACCGGGAAAATGGGCCCAGTTCTGACCGTCTTGGAGAGCCACCTAAGACGTCCCAGCTGAGAGTCTTTTCGTTTTTCTGGGGTTGAGGAATAAGAAGCGCTTTGTAAAGCGCGCCGGGGCGCGAGCTTTCCCATAGGGGTTGACATCAGAGGGGAAAAGGGTTTTGGGGAAAAGAGGTGTCCCCCCCCTATGTTTCCCCACCGGGGGGATGACGGGGTAAGGGGGGGGGGACGCGGGTTCTGGTCTTAGCGGAACCGGGAAGGAACTTAAAAAGGGCGGACCCGTCTTGTGGGGGCCCAATTCTCGGGGCCCCGCAAAAGGGCTGGATTCCCCTCCCCGTCTGGGGGAAGCGAGGGCGGGAGGAAGGTAGTTTTCTAGCAGAAGGTCAAAAAGGATGGAGGAAAAAGGCAAAGGGGGGTTTTATTGAGGACGTCAAGAAAGTGGAGGCCCCAAAGGGGAACGTTGGGGGGTTTGGGGCCTCACAAAGAGAACCCCCTCTGGAGATCCCCTTGAGAGGAAAATCATTCTCAAAGGAAGGTCCGCCCATTTGGCGGTGGTCGGCAGATGGCCACCGTAGCCCCGGGGAGCTAGCAAGAGGTTAAGGGGGGACAGGAAATTTTCCCATTTGGATGTTGGGGGCGATTGTGAGGGGAAGAATTGTCTTTGCACCTGGGAAACCCCCTTTTTCCCCCTCTGCAATCGAAAGGGGTCTGTGCTAGCTCTGGGAGAGGACTGGTGGTCCGGAGTTCCTGAGGGCCCCGGGGTGGAGAGGGTTTTTAGGACGGACGGGACCTGTCCGTTCGAGAGGAGGTTTGGATGTTCGCACCGGGGACACAGAAGCCCGGCGGGAGGTGAAGAATTGGGATTGGCGGGGGGAGGCCCAAAGGGGGTTTCCGACATTCCCACCTGGGGGTTTTAAAAGGAGGGGGTTCGTGAGTGAGGGACTTGAGGCCGGGAACCCAAATGATGGGGCCCCCAGGGGTATGAAATGAGCCTGGGGCTCTCGATCTCGCCCCTGATCACCTTGTGGGGATCGGGAAGGGGGGGAAGGCGTAAGCTATGAGGCCCCGGGCCCGGGAAGGGAAGGGGGGCGATGGCGAAGCCTGGGGGTCCGGGACCGGGGCAATACACGGGCAGACGATGGTTGAACCCTTGGCAAACAGGTCGATCATTGGTTGAACCAAGTTCCCCCACGGTTGAAAGGGTAAGCGGCGGGGTCCATTCCGTGTGGGGGACGACTTGGTCGGGTGGAGAGTTGCCGGTGTTGGAGTCCCTGCTATGTGTCTCGCGCGAAAGGGTGACCCCCTGGTGTGACCCCACGGAGGGGGCCTCTGTAGGAGGGAAGGCCGGTGGGGTGTCCCCCCCCCCCCTTTGGTGATGTAACAACTACCGAAGTGTTGTCCGGAAAAGGAGAAAAAATCGGTGGGCGTCATGGATGGGAAATTTGGGGGAGGGGGGCCTGACCGCCTCCAGTTCCCAAGATGTTGAGTGAAGACGAGCAGTCAGAGGATCCCAAACCCCCGAGCGTATGCTCTCCAGATGGGGCCCCCCCCCCGGTTGGAGGGGTCGAACTTACAAACTGATGTGCAATGCCAGACTTTACAAGCATTTTTTTATAAACCAAATGTGTCCCCGATTTAGTCAGCACATTTATAGGTTGAAATTGTGGGGTTGAATATACAGGGGTTTATTGGGGCCCCTCTACAAGTGGGAATTCGAGGGCGGGTTTACAGGGGTTTTCTTAAGTCAAAATGTACAAGTGTGAGTTAGGTCTGATTGTATGGGTTGTTAGGGGTCAAAGATCCCCTTTCACTTAAAAGTAGGGGCAAAACCTTAATGATAAAAGGCTTGGGGCCCCGTAACTGCAACCAGATAAAAAAAAACAAAAAGTTCGAAAAAGACAAGATGCAGATTTTATCTGCCAGGAAAACACATGCACGAATTTTGGATGCCCCAAATTTTTTTATCATTTTTTCTTTCCCCTTTAAGGGGGTATTAGCACAGTCATATTTTTTGGAATGGTCATAGTTACAGCTGATACATCCATTGTTTTTCACCCCTAGACACAGGTATGAAAATGCGCCAACTGAACCATCTTCTTGTGTGTAGATAGAGAAGCTAAGGAACACCAAGCAGCTGTCCGACTCGTTGGTTCATGGCTGCCACGAGATCATTGGGCTAGGAACGCCGTTGTGCAGCTGATGAAGCATGGTGAGGAGATCTCGAGTCAGATGGAACTGGTGGTGTCCAAGTTGACAGGGAACCTGCAAGGTCACGAGAACGAAGAAGATCAGATCACTATACAGCCTGCTCTTCTCAACGCTGAGTGAGTGGCTTGAGGTCCATGGCATGGGATAATGCAGGCATGCCCGGTTTTTTACTTTTTTTTTTCAGAATTGGAATATAAAGGGAGGCTAAAAAAAATAGGTTATTGACAACTTTGTGACAAATATTCAGTAACAGTTACATTTAGATGAAAAGAATCGTAGATATCATTTCAGACTTTTTTTCTTTTATTTGAATGTTGTGTGCTAAGATAGGAAGTGGAATAGTTACTTTTGTTTGAGGGGCCTACACCTTTTTACCGTTTACAATTTGAGAGTGTCATTTTTTTCATGAATAATTGTTTTTAGGTGACTTTTGTTTTTGTTTTAATACTCTATGTTCGGATCAAAGGTGCATGTGCATTGCATCTGGTTATGCCTGAAGTCAATGCGTCCAGGAAGTCTGATAAAGATTCAGAAAGCAGCCTGCCAGAAGAAATCAGTACAGTTGATATAATTATGTGGACATTTGATCGTTAGACATGCTGCTGTGCCCCATCTCCTAACCGTTTTGAGAGAGACTATTGTGACTCCGAGTACCTGTAATCGGTGCACCCTTTCCTGTTTCATGGTTTGTTATTTTTCTTGTTTGTTTGTTGTTTTTTTTTAGTTGGCTTGCCTGATATCTGCCACACAGTTGGAGTCTGAAAAATAAATACCTCATAAGTGTTGCAAACTTGGTCTGAGAGATCAACAAGCATTTTTTTTTTTTTTTTTTGCGGCACCCTTTCCGTAGGTAATCCGTAAATATGCAGTGTAAATGTAGATTTTCAAAACAAAGCGCATTATCATGAATGCTGTGTGTGATCTTTGGGTTGCTACTTGCTTTGCATTCCCTTGTTTTCCCCATGAAAAAGGTATGTTTAGCTGTGATAAACAGGTCAGTGGTCTGAAACTTTCCAGCTAAAAGATTAAAAAAAAGAAAGAGGTTATTTGTCTGGGAGTAATGCCACTGAAAAGTGAAAGGGTTGTGGTAGATGAGACAGCAAAAGATGAAAACAAAAAACAAAAAAAAAAAGATATTGCATAGGCTTAGAACTGTGGAGAATTACTCTTACATTCTGGAGGCTGAAAGATGTCTGAAAATAACAGCACAGCTGTTTTGATATAACTTTCATGTAACTACCTTCAACTACCTTTTACGTATGGTGGTCGTAGAGAAGAAACAGTTCTATGCCGGCTGCACACCGGCCATTCGTATTTTACCCATTCATACCTTTTAAAGAGTGAAGAAAGTCCATGGTGCATTCCATGTCATGTGCCACTCACAATGAAACATGTTCTTTTAGAGTGTTGAGACTTGCATGATGTGAGACAGAAACATTTTACAGCAGATTCCATGAAAACCTCGTTCAAAAAACGTTCCGCCTGACACGATCTTTGAGTTTTTGAAAGAGATTAACATTTTTCATCGGATCTGAGATTTACAGTGGAAAGTTTGTTTTTTTTTAACATACTTTCGAATGGGTTTTTAGAAGATGTATTTAAAAGAATTGTGTGAACGAATGACTCTTAGTTGATTTTAACGTGGTGACAGCCCTGAATGGCCCTTTGCGGTCGGCTGGGCTATAAAGCAACATTATCTTATCTTATCTTACCTTTCGAATTGTTTGTTGTTTTTTGCTTGATTTGTGAATTGTTGTTTATCGTTGACTAATTGGAAATCAGTTGCATTTGAAATGATTATGTCAGACATTTTTATTTTGAAATATTAATTTTCCTTTTTTGTTCATCTGTCAAAACCATACAGTGGGAAATGTGTCAATCAAGACCACTTTGCAAGTACAATAATAGAGAACACACGCCCCCGCGCGCACAAAACACACACACACACACACACAACACACCCCACACACACCCTGCCAGATTTGGCTTAGGTACAGGTACCTGATGGAGTATATATAACCACGCAAACATACTGAACACATTAGCGCATGCACCCTCCACTCCTGTTATACACACACATGTACCGTACACATATAATATAACTCACATTCATTACACACACATTTTGCCTTCTCTTTATTAATATGCAGAGTGAGTCTTTGTGTAGACTTGAACTGAAACCATACCACTCATTGGACTCAACTGGCTGCGGATCATGCACACACACGCAGCCTGAACGGAATTTCCTTGCGGATGAAAGGTATGTAGCTCTAAACTCTGGTTGTACAGGCACTGCTCTTTTCAAAAGAAGAGAAATACCTACATGTGAGTGTGAAAGATGCTGCGAAGGACATGGGGTTTTTTTCTGCTTCAGCCTACGTGGGTTTGCCATGCTTTGCCTGACTTTCTTTTTCAGATATATTTGCAATACTTTGCTGAATTTTATTTTGTCCACTTTATAATTTGTTCCAGAGCTTGGCATAATCTTCGTGTTTAGATCTGTTTGCAGTTTATCGCTGAACTGACATTTTGGAAAAATTCCTGCAAAACCTTCATATTCAGTATTTTAGATCTGATATTTTGCTGACTAATCTTATCAGTGCACACCAAGGGCACTGTAAATTTTTTTTGAGACCTATAAAAGTAAATGCTTGAAAACGTAACAGTGATTACGATGATGTACCTTTTCTTTGACTTGATAAAATAAAATATAGATAGATAGAAAGAGTTGGTGTGTGTGTGTGTTTTTTTCTTAAAGCGTGAGCTACCTCTTTTGTTAACCTTTATTTCTGTATGCGGGTCTTGGTAAAACATTTCAGGCCATTTCCTTTTTGGCTCATCTTCTGGAAGAGGCGATGAAGGACCCCATGTTATCATTGTACCCTCGTCCACAATAGGTTAGTGTCTCAAGTTACATTATTTTGTTCCCTTTGTATTCATGTTATGTGCATACAATTTTTTGATCGTACCTCATGAGAAGGAATGGCTGACTGTCATCTGTTTGACAAATTTGATAAAATTGTTAGAGCACTGAAGGTAACTTCAGCTTGGATGGGAAAGCATTTAGTTGGAAATAATCGAGTACAAGCGTGATCAACTATATAGCAGAGTTTGGACTTTGGACATTGCGCCATTAAAAACATGTGTATTTCAATTTTATGGGGGTGAATTGGGAGTGCAGCAGGTAAATTAACAGCTGTTGGGGAAAAGAAAAAAAAAAAAAACCACCAAAGTTTTCAAAACAGACCTTTCTGTATGTGTGTGTTTGAGTTTGAGAACTCAGTGAAGAGGTATTACCTTTTTTTTTGTGAAAGGAGCCATTGCAGCTCATTTTATAAAACCCTGGAAGTTGAATTGACACATTTGCTGATGTATTGTTATGCCAACAGTGTAAAGTTGTACAGATGTTCACCCTGTAAGTTAACCGTATTATTCACTCTAAGTTAACCATAGTATCACTCTGTAAGTTAAACATGTACACTCGTAAGTTAAACATATTATTCACTCTGTAAGTTAACCATATTATCCAGTCTGTAAGATAACCATATTATTCACTCTGTAAGTTAATATTATCCATTCTGTAAGTAAACCATATTATTCACTCTGTAAGTTATAATATATCCATTCTGTAAGTTCACCATATTATTCACTCTGTAAGTTAACCATATTATCCATTCTGTAAGTTAACCATATTATTCACTCTGTAAGTTGATATTATCCATTCTGTAAGTTAACCATATTATTCACTCTGTAAGTTGATATTATCCATTCTGTAAGTTAACCCTATTATTCACTCTGTAAGTTAATATTATCCATTCTGTAAGTTAACCATATTATTCACTCTGTAAGTTAACCATATTATCACTCTGTAAGTTAACCATATTATCCAGTCTGTAAGATAACCATATTATTCACTCTGTAAGTTAACCATATTATTCACTCTGGAAGTTAACCATATTATTCACTCTGTCAGATAACCCATGTTTTGTGGAGCAGAGAACTGGCTGCGTGAGCTGTCCACCTGGTGTCCAGCCCTGGAGTCATTGTGTACTACGGGTCCAGGAAGAGCGACGAGCCACCAAGCATTCTATCCTCTATGACAATAGAGAGGATTTTCATGTCCTGCTGACCACGTGATTGCCTACGTAGTAACTCCTCCCCCACACACCCCTTCCTTTCTCTTCTTTTTTTTTTTATTTCACAAGGGATAGCTGATTGCATCATTAAAAAATTGCCTTTGGTTTTCTCTTTGTTTTTCTTTTAAAACAAAAAGAAGCTGTTGTTTGATTGATTTCCGTGCCAAAGAGCACAAAGATAAGTCTTCTGTGTGTGTTTGTGGTGTGTGTAAGAAACAGAAGTGAACAGAGATCGGGGTTGGATGTCCTGATGACAGTCTACTGGCACTTTGAAATCTGTTATGATTCATCCTTTTGTAAATGATGTCGAATACTGTTATGACATATTCTGTTCTAACTGATGTCATCCCACTAACCCATAGAATACTGTTAGGACTTACTCTGTTGTAAACTGATGTCAGTCTGCTAACTCTTAGGATACTTCAAAAAGTATTTATAATAACTCTGCCGAACAATAATAGATCCGCTGAACAACGTGGACAGACGAATCACAAGACAAAATCTTGACATGTTTTAACCCCTTAGGTCTTCATCAGGCAAGAAAGCAACACACGAAAAACAATGAAAAGGAAGAACGGCAACCACTTATTTTTGCCCCGATCCGGGGTTGAATAAACGTCCTCTTACATCAAATTTTAACAAAATAAATTTTGCTTGTTTGGTTCAATCCCCATCTGCGCCTATTTGAAAAAAATAAGTGATCCCCTTTTTTTTTTCTTTGCCCGGGTTGTTTATGTACCCCTGCAGAAGACAAAGGGTGAAAAATGTCTCTTTTTGTCTTATTTCGTTTGTCCATGTTTTTGGCGAGTTTTTAAAAAACATTTTTTGTTTGTTATTTCCGCTGCGGTCCCCTCAGTTTGCAATCCTTTGGATACTGTAATGACTATTCTTTTGAAAACTGATCCCCGTCTTCTAATGTCGACCCACAAACATTAGAATAATATTCTTTTGTAACGACGTCGTTGCTAGCATTTAAAAAAATATTTTGTTTAGTTGTAACTGAGTCATTTACAATATTTGGGAATGCTGTTATAACTTGTTTTATTTCGTGTATACGAACTTAAATATTGTCGGGGTTTTTGAGGTTTTACCTGAAAAACAAGTTTTGCGGGTAGAAAACCGGGAAAAGCAAAAAAACTTTTTTATGTTTTTTTGATGTTTTCATTTTTTGGTGGGGCGCCCAGTGTAATTTTTTGAGAAAAAAAAATGCATGTTTGCTGTTTTTCCTTCAAAAATTTTTTTTTTGTTTTTTTTCCGGTACAATATAGCCACAGGCAGCGTGGAGGATCGCTCGCTTTTTTAAGAAGTTCCAGTTTCATTAGCGTTTTCGAGAGGGCCACATGCGAAGAATGTCTTCGCTTTCGATTCCAGAACTTGATGAAAATATCGTGGTAGTTTTAGAGAACGGAGGGGAAAGGGGAAAAGGTGTTCGATTTAAAAGAAAAAAGGCATTTAAAAAAAATTTTTTGGTTGGTTAAGTACATGAACTATTGAAAGATGATGATGGTTTTCTGGTATGACAGAAAGGTACATTTTTTTGGTGTGGTCCGGTTTGTTATGAAAGCATGTTTATTCAAAAATTTTAAACGGAAAGTGGGGAAGGGAGGGGATGGGGAAAGGGGAAAACAAAGTATGAAATGTTTAATAAAGAAAAATATAAAACGAAAAACAAATCTCATTTCATGTGTTGTGTGAGTGCACGCCGCACGCCGCTGTGTGTGTGTGGGTGTGTGAAAAGAAAAGAAATTGTCAGTTGAATGGCTTTTTGTGTGGCCCCCAACAAAATGTCATTCTTTTGTCTATTTTTTGTCACTGGTTTTTTGATCTCATTTCTACTTTATTCAAAAATTTCAAGTGGAACCAAACTAGGAGAAATGGGGGGTTTTGTATTTACTCCTGTTTGGCTAGTATTTACCATGTCGAAATAGCATTCACGGCAGTTAGTCTCCCTGCCGGCCCAAGTTTTTTGGGGTGGCTAAGCGGTTTAAGACATACGTGGTGCCCAACCCCTTCCGCCCTCGGGAAAGCCAGTGGCATTCCCGGGTGTTTAAACAGTTACTTAGTTTTTGGGCGCGGGGGGTTTACAGTGCAGGGACCAAGCTGTGAAGGGGGGTGAGGGGGAAAAGGGTGTTTTCGCAGGCCCTCCCCACCAGCCCCTAAAAGCCCCACTGTATTCGGCCACGAAGTCATCTGTGCATAGCTGGGCTGGCAGCATTTCATTTGGGAAGGTTGAGCGGCCATTACAAATGGGGCTGTAGGTTTGATAATTAGTTATTGTCATGAAAAATGTAATACATCTGGCACTATTGAGATGACTGAATTGGCGAATTCCCCAACATTCTTTTAATACCAAACTCGACTGGGGGTTTATTTTCTTGTAGATAACATAGATGCCGCATGAAAGCTTGTACGCAAGTGGTCAGGCAATATTAGAACAATGACAACAAACACAATATTGTGCAAAAATGACGTCATCACTTTCTGGAAGTTAATTTTTCCATAGTTAAGTAGTACACAAGTTTGATACATGCCTCTGCTCAGACTACGACAACAAAAAATATTGGATTACAAATGTGTAAAGCCTTGTTTGTTTGCCTTTCACTAAGTGTCTCAATAAGGACGGAAATGTAAAGCTGTGTCTCCCATACCTCATTCATCGAGGCCTGCGCGCAAGGTAACCCCAGAACCTTGGCGCTAGTGGGGAAGGCAGGCGGGCATGCATATTCATATACACACCCTCTGGGAGGCGCTCACACACACACACACACACACACACACTCACACTCACACACACATACACTCACACACACTCACACACACACACACACACACACACCACACACACACACACACACACACACACACACAGGCGTGTAGAAAACTGTATGTGTGTTGCAGGCTAAACGAAGGCTGTTGCTGACAGGCACACCTTTGCAAAATATTTGCTGGAGCTGATGTCACTGCTTGCTTTGTCATGCCGACATATTCCAGGGCAAGACGGAGTCCCTAAAAAGGATGTTCTCCATGATCACGGTCAGTGACAATGATGGTCTGTAGGTAGTGGTACTGATCAATAAACAATAAGACTTTTTGCTATACTTACCTGTCTAAACAAATGCCTTAACCCCACTTGTTATGGAACGTCTCCGTATTATCACGATAAAAAAAACAACAAACAACACAAAAACAAAAGTGGGAGAGTAGGGAGCTAACTTCACCTCAATCCCTAGAATACAGTAAGAGTGATTTGCCATTTATGAGTTCACAACACTGCCATGTCTGACTAGTAGTTATTTGCTTTCTCAGTGGAGGAACACACCCCTTATGGCTCTATATTTTTTTTGTTTCGATTCTTGTCATTGTGGATCCTTACAAACTGCTGTTTCAGCTTGCTTTTCTAGGAGGGAGAAGTTCGCTCATCTTTGACTTCTCAAGAGGGAATTTCAGTTGAATATTCCCAGAAATTACAGTCTGTCACTACTTCATTGCAGTAGTCGGGGCCCCTTCATCGATAGCCATAGCTTCTTCCAAGTCGGCTCCTAAACCGGCTTGCTACCTCACCTGCTTCTGGGGTCTATTGTTTTTGCCACATAGCGGTGCCTCCTTGTTGATATGGATGAGACCAGCATCTCCTGTGTTAGATATTCCCTTTTCTTACCTTTTAAATTCATGTGATGATTACTCAGGTTTAACCTGGCCTTCAGTTCGCGAGTTTGATGTTCATGTTGGCAAGTTTGATATTCGTGTTCGCTTTCTTGATGGTCCACCGGTTTTGGCCCTCTGGCAGAACATTGCTGGTGCCAGCATTGTTCGGCAGCAGGCTGGAAGTCACAAACAACTTTGGCAGATTTTTCCTTTGTGAAATGACTGAACACAGGGAACCTGTTGCTGCCGAGGCAGGATAAGTTGTTGCCTGGGCAGCAACACATCCACACTGATTTGGGTCACTGGTTCTTTCTTTCTGCCCACTCTGGCTTTTTTTGTTTCATTTTTTGGCTTTGTATTTTCGTCTTTACTGAAAAGTCACTTCTGACTATACTAAAAGTCTCCTCGACTTCAATCTATCGCATCACTCGATACGACTCGTTAAACAGCGTCCTTCGCCATCGCTCGTTGTCAAGCTACTCTCCTCTCAACCGTTTCTTCCTCCACTCAGTCATTTCCGTAATAACTTCCGCTCGCTATCGTCGTATCGAAGCAACACATCTATCAAACTCATCTCTCTTTCTATTATTTTTAAACGTCTGAACAACTAATTGTCTAACAAATACTTATTGTCTTACAAATGACTAATTGTCTAACAAATGACTAATTGTCTGACAATGACCTTATTTTCCAACAAATCGTCTCGCTTTAGTGATGCAAATGAATTCAGCAGTCCAGGAAATCTTTCCTTCTTGAGAGTTTTCAGCAGTACTGTTGATGAAGCTCCTCTCTTGTGAGACAGTCTGCCAGTTGTCTATGAGTGCCAGACCACTTCACTTCTTTCACAATGCCTTTCTCCATCAAGTCTTTTATTCCACTGATCTCCAGCCTCAGACGTTTTTTCTGTGACATGTTTTGTTGACTGCAGAGCATCATGTAAAGACTTGCAGTCGGTCATGCAGACTAGAGGTAGACCATCCGTGGTTGCTTTTCCTGTTGTGATCTCCATGAACAATGTGCAATGAATATTGCTTCATCAATTCCTTCTGCCATCGCCAGTGTCTCTCCAGCCAACGTGCTTCTGACTACTCTGCGAATTTTCTTGAACTCCAGCAAATTGGAATAATGTCTCCTTCCTCGTTTGCTAAGAAGATAATGAATCCACCTTGAGTTCCTCCGTCATTGAGATTTCCAAGTGAAGCATCAGTGTATACCATCAGTTTCAATGGTCCTGATCCCAAATGATGGAACTTCAACTCTACATGTTCTGACTTGATTCTTTTGATGACTTTATTTGCTTCTGTCAGATGTTCTACTTTTCCATCTTTGATATTTGAAGCAAGCTGACAAGCATCGAATGACACATCAGGACGACTTTGTCGAGCTGTCCATAGAATCTGTCCAACTTTTGATCTGTAAGCCTGTTTCTCATGTGCTGTCATTTCATCCTGTTTCTGTGAGTTCTTTTCTTTTTGATGGGGATCAGCTCCAAGATATCTGCATACTTGGTTTGCTGTAGGGAGACTTTGTTTCCATCAGATGACAGTTCCAAGCCAATGTACTGGAAAGCTTTGTTTTGTTCCTTTCCAACCTTGAACGTTTTTCTGATTTCATTAACAACAGTCTTTTCAAAGTGTTTTGTTCCGCCCCAGATGAAGTCGTCTACATGGCATGCTAAGACACCTGTAACTTCATTCCTTTCATCCAGAAGAAGACTGCTGGGTCAACTTTTGAAATTCTTCCTCCGAGTTTCAGCAGTAACATCTTTCACTCTTTTGTACCATTGCAAAGAAGCATCATTCAGTCCGTATACGCATTTTTGCAGATGCCACAACTTTCCTCTGCTATTCGCTTCATTTGGTGGTCTCACAAAAATGTCTCTGTCTATTTCTTTTCCTTGGAAAGGCTGTTTTGATGTCCATAGAGCATGGAGTCCACTTTCTTGTGCAAAGACAGAGAGAATCACTTTCAATGATTCACTTGTGCAAGTAGGCGAATCCTTC
Source organism: Conus ventricosus (assembly GCA_018398815.1). Lineage (NCBI taxonomy): Eukaryota > Metazoa > Mollusca > Gastropoda > Neogastropoda > Conidae > Conus > Conus ventricosus. Next base: position 47,462,537 of record CM031607.1, on the reverse strand, counting down.
TGCATGTCTTCATTTCCAATTTCTTCAAACCCTCTTGCTACCAAGTCTAGCCTTTGTTTTTACTCCATCCTTTGTTTCTTTGAGTGTACAGATCCATCTGGTGGAAACACATCTTTGTCCATTGTCCTCTATTTCAGTGTACACGTGATTCTTTTTCCAACTTTCAAGTTCTTCTTTCTTTGCATTTTCAAAAGAAACTTCATCCATGATCATAACAGTTTTCATCTGAATTTGTAGTGTGTGTAGGTTCTGTATTTGACAGTACAAGTCCACTCACTTTTGTCAAATCCACAGACATTCTTTCACCCTCATATTCTTCTGGTTCCAAACATTGAATATTGTACCAGTTCTTATTTCTCCCTGTTGCTTTTCCAGCTTTGTTCAGCACCTTTGCTGATATTTTTGTTCCAGTGTCCACATGATCATATGCAATGATCTGTCCTGGTTCAATTCTTGCTGGATCAATTCTAGTAGCCATCTCTGTGTCATGTGGATGATGTTCTTCATCTTCTTCCAAGATTTCTGATTCAGTGTCTAGATCTGACGTTGATTCAGGAATATTTTCTTCACTGTGCGAGATTCTTCATTTTTAGTTCCTGTATCACATTTGATGTTGCTGACATCATGTGCAGCCTCACTCGCCAGTTGAGGGTCTTTCCTTGCCATCTTCTCCTGCTTCTAGATCACCTTTGACCTTTTGTAGTCTGCTCTGGTGAACACGAATCAAAGTTCCACCATGACGCATAAAAGATCACGCTCCCATCTTGTCTAATGACGGTTCCGGGTCCTTTCCATTCATGACCATCAGGTCGCTTGTAGTACACTCTGTCTCCCATCTGGTACTGACCTGACCATGTTCGAACCTGTTTCCTCAAGGCTCTTCTGATTTTCTCTGAGCTTTCTGCTTCTGTGAAAGCTTTCCTTGTAGCATGCAAACTTGCGATATGCTCTCCCACTGTCCTACTTCTGGTGATTCCCTCCAAAGAGGTAGTTCATCTGTGATGTGGATGGAAAATTTGGATTCTTCCCAAAGACCAGCTGATATGGGCTGAAACCATGTGTGTTCACCATGGAGTTTTTCGCTGGCCAAAGCCCAACACAAAGCAGTCTCAAAATCCATGTCTTCCTTGTCTGCCCTGACTTTCTGCATGATGTTTGTCAGCGTCCGATTGTGTTCTCTCACAAAACCATTGCTCCATGGACTGTATGCAGCAGTGTTTTGACTTCGATGTTGAAGTTTTCACACATGTCCCTGAATTCCTCATTGTTGAACTCTGAACCATTGTCACTGAGTACAACTTTTGGTGGGCCATGTATTGCAATCCAGTGCTTCATGAACTGTCAACAATGACAGAAGCCGTTTGCTCCTGATGATTACTGCAGCACTGAATCTTGTGTATTCATCAATCATGTGGAAGTACCAACATTTCTATCCAATTCATGCAGATCCACAGCCACTGTGTGATTATAGTCTTCTGCTAAGGGCATCCCTACCACTGGCTTCGGTGGGGTCTTCTTGTGACGTGCACACACATCACATTTTTCAACAATTTCTGTCATATCTCTGTATACTTTCTGGATCCTTTATCCCAGCATTTTGCATCAGTTTCTTCAGTTTGCAGTAGAGGCATGTCCAAATTGCTTGTGAAGCTTCAAAATAGTCCTGCTTCTTTTTCTTCTGCTCCAGCTGATCAACATATTCTTCGTACCATCTTTTTCCACACACAGTCTTGGTACATGCTGTATCAATGATTGCACATCCAAAGGACTCTATTAGAGTATCTCATTTTCAGGTTTGTGTTCTTTTGTAAACAAAGCCAAGTGACATTCTTCTTCATTTTCTTCTGCATCTGTCATTTTGATTTCTTCTTGTTTTGATGCTTGTGGGGGCAATCCTTAGCCCAGTGAAACACACTCTCACAAATAGCACATCTGTTCTTTTGCCATTCCTGTCTAATGGATTTGTTCCTTTTTGTTCTGCTTTTTTATGTTGTGAACCTGTTTGTGTATATCTGGAAGGTTTCTTTCTGAACTGCTGATATCTGGAACTCTTTACCAGAAATGCTTCTTCTTTTTCCTCTTTGATCTTGATTTCGTTCACTGTGCTTACTGTCGAACTGTCCCCAAATATTCTCTTCAAAGCAGATTTCATTGAAGAAAATTTTCTGTCAAGACGCTGCTGTCAGAACTAATTGTCTTTCTTTCACTGACAAACCTGCATTGTCCAGCAGTTTAAATGCAATCACTGAATCTGGATATTCCATTTTGTATTTTCTGCAAATATTGTATCTTCTTTCATACTCTATGATGAAATCGCACATTGACATGTCTTGTCCTTTCCTCAGTCTTTCAAAGTCTGAATATGCTGTGGTAAGCCAAGTCAACCTCATCTTGTAGAAAAAGACTATCAATGCAGTCAATAAATACCATCCCTTCTCCTGTGTTCAGGGCGCGTGCAACATCGATTTCTAATGCTTTTGCTCGTGCTTGGCCCGTTAATGACAATGTAACGGCTAGTGCTTGTTTTCTCTGGCTTGACGTCCGTTACTAGTTTCCATACTTCCAGTTCGTTTTTCCACGTCTCATAACTTGTATCAGGCCCTAGGCTCGGCGGTGTTATATAGCTCTGCGCCATGATTTTTACAACTGGTGGACTACTATATGCCTGCACTTTTGTTTCGTTGAAGTCGACCGTCAAACTTCGTTTTTTGGCTAGTCTGTATTCAATCTGTACTTTCGTCAACAACGTCAGTTGTAGATCTGTAGATTAGTCTACCGATGTAGATTATCTGTAGATACACGCTCTGCTACCATGAAAAGTCACTTCTGACTATACTAAAAAGTCTCCTCGACTTCAATCTATCGCATCACTCGATACGACTCGTTAAAACAGCGTCCTTCGCCATCGCTCGTTGTCAAGCCTACTCCTCTCACCGTTTCTTCCTCCACTCAGTCATTTCCGGTAATAACTTCCGGCTCGCTATCGTCGTATCGAAGCAACACATCTATCATTTAACACCTTGTTCAAGTTGCCTTTGATAATTTTATGATTGGTGTGTTAAAGGGATCTTTCTTTCGTGTTTTTAGGTATATGGGTGTTTATTGGATGGTACCATCGGTATTCACTGTTTGGATCTTCTCCTTTTCCTGATTCTGCTTGTGATTTTCCTATCGTAGTTATGTGCTTAGTTTCATGTCAGTTTTTGAGCCTTTGAGGGAGAGTGGGACCAAGCATTTTCCACCTCCAGCGGGAAGGAGACCTTTTCTTTAAGTTTAACTCTCCTACTACTAACGTTTTCTGCTGCTTGCTTCCTGTTGGAAACCAAGCAATTCTTTAACGTTTGTGAAAATTTTCACTTACTTTCATTAAAAAAATTTAAAAATAGAGTTATGCATGAATTTGCGTGCAATTTGTGTTCATGTGGAGAAATGAATGAATAAAAGTCTGAAATGAAAATAAATTGGATATGAGTTTTCTAATGTTGTCTATTTGAAAATCTCTCGGCCAATGATCAAAATCATACGCACACACAGATGGATCGCTGTTACTTGCATCTTCATCCTTGGAATCACTCAAAAGATCCGCGTAACCAACATCAGCTTCAAAGTTCTGTCACTTCAGATCTCTTTTGATGCGTTTAAGTTTACTTTCACTAATTTCTTCAGCAGTAAAACCCTGAAAGAGTTTCGTCGTTGCTGTCCGTC
>CM031607.1:47441428-47458732 GCA_018398815.1 Conus ventricosus | reverse complement strand
AAAGAAGAAAATAGGGAATATAGGAGAAGGAAAAGTGAAGAAAGGTAGAATTAAGAATACAAAAAGAAGGAACATATAGACAAAAATCACTGATTTTGTGTACACCATTTATTGGTAACCCTCAAAACAGATGTTTAAGTCACACCACGCGTTACATTTCACTACTCAAAGAATATTGAAGAACAAAGCATAGGACTGTGTGAGTACATCATACACTTGGAAGCATGCCTCAAAAAACGATTTTAGAAAGAAAATTGTACAAGCATTTTGTTGCTTTTTTTTTTTAACGTAACATTCTTTTCTACATTTCAACCATCAAGACACATATACAGTTCACAATTTCATTGTTTACCTTTCTTTAAAATGTGATTCTCAGGTCTCTTGTGACCTACACAAATGTCAGCTTGCTTGTTTTCTTTTTTTTTTTTCTTCTGGCAGGTGAATGCAGAAATGCTTTGGGATCTGATGATCCAAAGTGTTCAGATTATTCAAAAAAGGTACCCAGAACTGCAACAGTGCACAGAACTCGATTACAGATATAACATGCCAGTGGCCAAATAGGTTTACAAAACAGTGCACAGCATGAAAAGGTTTTAAAAAAAAAAAAAAGGGGGGGGGGGGGGGGATCATACCTGAAATTTAGTGTTGTATGCATCACAAGCTTATGAGAAAAAAAAATTGAAAACTTGCAACACATGGAAAAGTGAAGAAAAGTAGGAATTAAAAATATGAAACTGTATGAAAACGTAAATTACATGCACACACACAAAAGTAATTCAGAATTTTTGCATTTTTGGTATAAATTTCAAAGTGATAAAAAGCACATGAAGCCTGCACATTCAATCAAAAAGCTTCTATTCTGCTGAATTTTTGCATTTTTGGTATACATTTCAAAAGTGAGAAAAAGCGCCTGAGGTATGCACCTTCAGTCAAAAAGCTTCTATTCTGCTGAATTTTTGCATTTTTGGTATACATTTCAAAGTGAGAAAAAGCACCTGAAGCATACACCTTCAATCAAAAAGCTTCGAATATGCCCCATCAATCACTTAACTTCTTCCAATTCGGTGCAAGATGGGCGCAAGATAAGTGATTTCTCATTTATTTTCATTGTCCTGAGTGTTGTGTATCTTGCATGTGCATGATCTCAGTTTTATTAACTAATGTTTTACTAAATGATCTACTGAATTATGTCAAAAGCACACGCAAAATATTGGCTGACAACACAAAGTTACATAACACAGTGTCTGAACATAGTGTAATCACAAATGATTTGAATAATCTAAAATATGGTCAGATAACTGAGATACAAAGTAAAGCATAAAGATAATCCTGATTTTGGACCATTCTACACAGCTAGATTGGATGTACAAAAAAATCTCATCATGCAATGAAGAAAAAGACGGTGTTAATTTAATAATCAGCTGATGTTTGACACTCATATTCAAAAGGCAATTGACAAAGTAAATAGAATGCTGGGAATAATGAAACAGACAGTTATTTTTTTAAACAAAGAAACATTTTCATTACTATGTAAATCAATGGTTTGCCCATATCTAGAATATAGGAATGGAATATGGTACCTATATCTTAAATGCCAGTCACAATCTGTAGGATGTGTGCAAAGTAGGACAACCAAAATGGTCAAAGAATGTAAAGTATGAACCATTAAGATAGATTAAGATTACTGAATTTATACTCATTAAAGGGAATAAGTATAACTAGGGATTTAATTGAGACGTACAACACATTTTGTAATTCAGAAGACAGTAGCCTTGGGTAATTCTCTTCATTATCATTATATGATGAAATTAGAAATCAAGAGAGTAAAGTAAGTCCACAGTGTTTCAGTCCTAACAAGCATAAACATTGTTTGGGCAATAGAGTTGCTAACCTCTGGAACTCAGTCATATGATCTTAGATCTAACCCATTCAAAAATCTCCTGGACACACTCACAAAGTTTAGCAGCACACTTTTTGAAGTTGATGATTCACTGACAATCATTAAGAATGTGCCATGCAAATTGCAAACCTTATACAGAGCTGTGAAAGATGGGACATATATGAGCTGTGAGGCTTAGACTGGAGCCATTCCCTATACTACTACCACTGTAAGAAAAACTGGGTGTGTATATGTGAACAAACATGCCTAAGATATGACTGTGTGTGTGTGTGTGTGTGTGTGTGTGTGTGTGTGTGTGTTAAGTTAACGAACGAACGAATTTACTGAACATCGGCCACAGACCATACTTCAAATGGATTTAGGGTGCAGGGCGAGGGAAGTGGGGAAGACAATGGGTCAAGGGCACTGGGGAGGGGTAAATAATGAAACTATCCACATACATCATGATTACTTTTTACAAGTGGATACGTCAATACACAAAAAGAATCCAGATTTAAAGGTATGTAGAAACGTATCTACGATAACACACTTTGAGAAAAGAGCGTATATGGACCACAAAAAAAAATTGGGGTGTCAATAAATTACCACAAAGGAGAAGAAAACAAGAGAAAATATTTACGAAGATTTTGTCAATTTTAGTAGCATTTTCATCTTAATACACGACCTGAATAAATGTGTCTTCTACGAATTGCGTAGAAAATATATTTTGAAACTTGTACAGTTCTTTCATTATCCTGTGGTAGAAGAATAATTAACAGTGGTAATTGTTCAATATTTGAGACGTTTTCCCTTAAATCATTAGCCTATAAAGTGAGCACTTACATATGAAGTGGTTTTCATCTTCTACAGAATTAACACAATACGGACAATTTCTGTCTTTTGAATCGTGACTTTATCTGAACAAATTGTTATTCAAAGGTAAAACATTCAATCCTGCATGTGAAAAAACTACTTTGAAACAAAACACATCAATGCTACAAGGATGAATTTCTTTGAAACAAAACACATCAATGCTACAAGGATGAATTTCCCATTAAAAAAAACAACTTTAAAAGATCTATAACTTGCATATCTTTCCTTATCTCTAATAGCTCCTGTCCACTCTTGTATAAACATACCAGTTGATCTCTGCTTGAATATGCCTAAAAACCAACGAACATTGCCAACATCCTGTTGTAACCATACCACGTTAAAACCAGTCTCACATAACATTCTCTTATATTTGTTACCCAGCATTTTTTACATTCTGATCAAGGATTACCTGCATACTATATGCTTGCCGCGGTAATCTGTTCTGTCCCATAATGTGTGTGTGTCTTTTTTTTTACTTGTAAACAATTGTTTTCCCTGATCTTGCTGAACTTTTTGCTAATTCATCAAACATGACACAGCTGTGGCAAATTGTCTTTGGGTGGACTGAACATCGCGACTCATCATGGCCGCCATTGAGGCCACATCGTGATTGGTGTAGGTCACATCCTTCTGAACATCTACAAGCTGTTTGACGTTTTGGCCGTCTGGAGACATAGACCCCACCCTGACACACCACCGCGGCCATTGCTTTGCAGTTCGTTGCCCATTGTGCCCTGTTCAGATGACCTGCCATGCAATCAGAGGGAGGGCAGATTGTTGAAGCCGATTTTTTTATCCTGTTTTTCTTCCTGACAAAATTTGAATCAGTTTTTAATACTATTTCAAGTTCATAAGGAATAACAGCTTTTTCAAAATCTGTTCAAATATTTGGTAACAATTTTTTACCTGAAATTACATAGAGTATTTTTAGGAGATAATTTGTGAAGTTTCTGCATTAACAACTACAAAAAAGATGCTTCATAATCAAACTGATCATGCCAAATTGTGTTTTACGGGCGTATACATTTTGCTGTTCAAGTCCCATATGTAAGATCTCCAATCCATCAGTTGTAATCATAATGAACATGGCATTAAAAAAAAGTATGGATATTTCTGAATCTATGCGTAGAGTCTTGACAGTATCAGTGATCAAATGTGACATCGTTTATGTGTGTACTGGAGTTCTGTATGTATCAATACAGATTGATACAGATAAGATTTATACTGTCTGTATGTGTGTATAAAAAAAAAAGGATAGTGTAATGTGGTTTAGGGGATTGTGGAACCAGAGCTGTCATCCCCTGCTCTTCCATCAGCAGTGTTTAGAAGAAGAAAAATTCTGGGATCATAGCTCTGGCAGCGATACAAAATACACCATAAATTTTTCTTCAGTGTACTTTCTCCACCCCCACCCCCCATCCCCTCTCCCTGCTTCCCTCCACTCGCACCTCCATCAACCACTCCTCGAAACAATGTCCTTGCAGTGTGCATTTCATCTGTCAGCAGTCACAAGCTTCTCTCTGCTCACTGACTTACTCATTCCTCCCATGAGCACCCCACTGAAAGGTCAATAACTTTTTTTCTTTTTTTCATAATGTCTTTGTTATTTCCCTTTCAACCCTCTATTTTCTTTCTGTCCATATTCACGAGATACAGCAAAAGAACTCCTTCACGGAAGATCCAACAGCCTCTGGGTGAGACAGCACAGCATCTCTGGGGGTCTGACAGGGTCGTTGGTCTTTCCCCTGGGTTTCTGGGAATCGCCTCTCCCACACCTGGGTCTCTTGGCTGGGGTCAGCATCCGACGGTATGTGCTCCACACGGTGCAGGGCTTCCTGCAGTTCCCCATTCTTCTCCAGTTCTTGCCGGTGGCTGAAATGGTGGAGCCGTCGTACAGCGATGTCACAGTGACAGTGCTGTTTCTGGAAACGGTTATTTCAGAAGCAAACAGAGTGTTGCGGATGCTGCTCCAAATTTTTGCTCAGCCTAGACTCGCTGGAAGCTGTGGACAGCTGTATTTGAGCTTTCGTGTCCTGCTCCATCTGAAGCAAACAGGGGGAAAGGTTTTCTGTCAGTGTCTCTTCTTTGTCTTTCGCATTGTCTCTTTTATTTTTTTGACTTTGAATGTTCACGAGGACTGATGAAAAGATTTTATTTCAGTTTGTATTCTTTCCTTCTTATTTTTTCTGCCCCCCCTCCCCCCCCCCCCTCTCTCTCTCTCTCTCTCTTAATGTGAGTCTGCTTATTTTTTTTTATATAGCGCCTATGAGAACATGAGAAAGTAGATAAACTAATTTAGTCCTTAATCACTGTTCAAAAAAGGCAGTAAAATCATCTGCTGTTGATAACAAAAAGAAAAGAAAAAACGAGAAAAAAAAACACTCTCATTTATTTTTGAAAACACATACAGACAGTACTAGCTTGTCTAAGTAAGTGTTAATTACACCAGTATCCTTCAGTTTAAAAAAAATTCAGCGAAAAAAAATGTCCAGTTGTTTGGGAAAGTTTCCTTAGAGTTCAGCTGAATTTCATTTGTAAACTGTAGGGAAAAGATAATTTTCTTCTATGCCCAGTTGTATGAGAAGAAGACTGTTTAGTTGTATGCCTAGTCATATGGGAAGAAGACCATTTTGTTATATGCCCAACTCTATGGGAAGAAGACCATTTTGTTATATGTCTGTATGGTGGCTGGGAATAGGGGAGGGGGAAGGGGATGCATTGTTACATGCCCAATTGTGCGGAAAGAAGACCATTTTGTTACATGCCTGAAGAAAAAGGCCAACAGACATATGCCTTGTGAAGCTTTATGGTATGCTGCCTCTGCTTGGTTTTTCTTTTTCTTTTTTTTTTGTAAAGATGAAGTACAAACATGTGCTGTTCCCTCCACTTTGGAAGTTTTAGAGGGCGAAAGGTCCTGCTTCTCCCCACCTTCCGCCCTCCCCCCCCCCCCCCCCCATATACAAAGTTTGTGAAGAATCGACTCTTCCTCCCCTCCATCCCTCACCAACTCCCAACACCTACCGCTACTTGTCTTCCAGTTTACAAAGTTTTCCTACACCTCAGCCAGATAGTTTTTGGTTGATATGTCTTCTCCCAACACATTGACTTTCCTCCTTTTTTGACACTGGACTATTTCCAGACGTAAACAAGATATGCTGCTTGTCAGTCTGTTTTATCAGATTTCATTAAGGCCACTAATTCATGATACTGAATTATAACCAGACGTAAACAAGATATGCTGCTTGTCAGTCTGTTTTTTTTCAGATTTCATTAAGGCCACTAATTCATGATACTGAATTATAACACAAATGGGGATAAAAAGATGGAGTAAACTTTTAAAAAATCACAACAAAACATTAAAACGGAAAAGTGTGAATCAGTTGGTTTATCATTCCTATGTTTCTCCTTGCTTTATTCCTTCATGAGCTGACCATTCTTTAACATATTTTTTACTGGGCCACATAGTAACTGATGTTGACTTCCTGGGGTAAAAAGAGGATTTCTGGCTTAAAAAAGAGACACTTTTTTCTCTCTCATCTTCACATTTTGAAACATGAATGGAAAGGGAAAAAACTTTATCAGTTAAAAAAAGTGAAATATACAATATGAGCCATTTTGATATCTCTAGCGTTGTCTGAAACAGATCTGTCTTCAGTTTGGTGGAGTGTTTTTCTTCCCTTCAATGTTTCTGTCCACAGTGTTAAAGCCCTGGACAGACACACGATGGTTTCCTGAGGGTCCCACTGGTCGACACGCCTTTCATTTTGAAGAACAGCCCCCTTGCGAACCTCTCTGCTATATGTCTGGGCATGGACAGATCCGTCTGGGGCGTGACAATGACGGTGCTGTGACTGGTGACATTTAGCCCGCTCATCCTACGTTGTTTGTTTCCCATTGTTTCGGGATCTGTTCTGGTGAAGAGTTCTGATGTGTGGGTACTTTGAGTTCTGTCCTAATTGATGCCTGGAATGGAAAGGGAAAAAAAGCGTTAACAAAATCACTATGTGATAAAGAAAGAACTGAACAGCAGTTGCTCGAGAAAGAATGCATTTTGTTCATGATAAATGCACAAATTTAGCCTACAACATTAACTGAATATCTTGTTTGTATTTTGCTTCTTCTTAAGTGATATGTCTTCTTATTCTGTTCAGATGTAGAAGATCGTTCATGTCCAGACAACGTTTACTCTCCTTAAGTCAGCCTGATGGGTGACGACACTCTGACATGATCTATTTTGTAACTTGCTCATATGGTTGTGGGCATGTCAGTGCCAATCCTAAGGCAACGTCCTTTGCCGTCTCCACCTCTTGCTGTTCCCTGTCGGTTTCAAGCTGATGGGCCCCCATCATTGAAGATGTCCAGCGGAGCACACCAGCCTTGTGATTGATGTTATAATTTGTTTCTTTACGCAGAACTTGTTTTTCTGTCACAGGATGGTTGACAGTCGTGGAGCTGTTCAGTGCATCTTTCTGAGCCAATCCTAAGGTAATGTCACTTGCCATCTTCTGCTCTCGCTCATCCCTGCTGACTTCAAGCTGATGGGCCTCCATCATTGAAGATGGCCAGCGGAGCACACCAGCCTTGTGATTGATGTTATAATTTGTTTTTTTATCCAGAACAACTTTGTCTCCATTCCCAGGATGGTTGATAGTCGTGGAGCCGTTGGATGTGATCGTGGATTCTGACGCACCCATGTTGAGGAATGGATCGGTTGCAGCTCTGAGCAGTACAAAGACGAAGAGCACCAGCCGAGTGCACTATTGGTTTACGCTGGATCACTTCGCTCTTATCTTTGGAACAGGATTTTGTGAATGGATCTTGGCCTGATCTTTCCACCTGAAACCACCAGGAACTGACTTTTATTTGTCTAATCATAGAGAAGGACAAAGAAAGGCTGGAGTTAAACTGCTCATGGTTGGGGGTTATTCTTGTTGGTTATACAGTTCAGTTCTGTGATAGTGCAAAAATAAATACAGTGCAAAAATAAATACAGTGCACGTGTTAGAAAAAAGAATGCCACGAAGTTGAACTTTCTTCTGTACCTAAGACACTGAGATAACAAAGTAATTGCTGCACTTAGTAAATGAATAGGTTTTCCAATGCCTTTTTTGATTAATTCATAAATGTCATTGATATGTACCAGGGTTTTATTGTTATTTTCATTTCCAAACTATATGTACAACTGTTGGATTATTGCTTCCAATAGCATATGACACAAGATATTATGGTGTGCATCGTATGAGAAAAGAAAAGGAAAGTATACTGCCTGCATTAAGAATATATTTCCAAACCACATTATTGTCTTTACTGACATAACGATCATGTTCGGTCTGCACTCGATTGAATTTTGATGTATACTTTTGTGCTTGAAGAACAATTTCACGGGAAAAAATGTAGTTTACTTTCTAAGTGTATTTCATGTTTGTTTCATTACAAACTGTATTCCTACCTCCCAGAAATTATTTCTTTATAGTAATTTCCTCTTTTCCTTCATTCGCTTTGTCGCTGCCCTTTTTTTTTTTTTGGGTCATCACTATCTTTCTTCACTCTCTTATTGCAATTACTAAGAAGCCAGCTTTTCTGTTGTAATTTAACAGTTATGAAGTGAAGATGTAAGCATCGCCATGATGTACTATAATTGTCCATTCTACAGTATCTGTATTTGTGCACATGATTTTCTAAAAAGTATTTTTGTGGTACAATTAGATATTTTATCAATAATTTTGTATGACTTTAATTTTTTTAAATGAGGATCATAAATTAAGTGTAATACCTGAGGTTCTCAGCTCATCCTGCTTTTATCCACCTGAATGATGTCAAAAGATGAATGATGTCAATAGATGAATGATGTCAGTAGATAAATGATGTCAAAAGATTCCAGTTCAGTTGCCATGCATTTTTACAGATAGTTTTGTTGTCAAATTCTGGACTAACTGAGATGGTTCCAAATTTTCAGACCTTGTAGTGTATCCCTTTTAACCCAGCTGTCCAGGACTCTGAGCATTTACCATCAGTGGCTCATTTTAAAGGTACATCCTGAAATGCTTGTCATCTTCTAATTATTTTTAGTCATTTGCTCACTACTTTGTGTGATATTGAGAGAAATGTTTGCAGTTGAAAACATATACTGTGATCTCGTTTCTTCTCACAATAAAGAGCTAGCTTACAATAGCATCACCAGAATTACTGCAGAATTGTACAGTCAATGCCAGTTTTTGAAGTAGGGTTATTGGACTAAACCAGTAATCTAGTGCTGACAATGTTTAAAAAAAAAAAAAAAAAAAAAAAGATGCAGCAGAAGAAAATGAGCAAAATACCTTGTTTTCAGTGGCAAATGAAGTATTCTGAGCCTGGGATTACACCTGGAAGAAGAACAGAAAAACCTTGAATAACCAAACAACTTCACTGAACACAACAGCAGCAACAACAACAACCAACCCATACACACAAATAAATGAAGAAAGGAGCCAAACAACAACAGCAACAACTGGAAAAGCCTGTGGTATATATTTTTCAGACATTCAAACAATTGTCTTTTATGTCATAGTGTGGATAGAGAACAGATGTGTTTTGAATGGACATATAGTTTACACACACACACACACACACACACACACACACACATATATATATATATAATATATATATATATATATATATATATATATATATATATATATATATATATATAATATATATATATATATATATATATATGTGTGTGTGTGTGTGTGTGTGTGTGTGTGTGTGTGTGTGTGTGTGTGTGTGGTGTGTGTGTGTGCAGCCGGGTGCTAACAGTGTATATATTTCTTTTGGTTACCTTTCGTGGATGAAAATGTTTTGTTTGAGAGTTATCTTCCCCTTACCTCCCTTGGTCGAATCTCATTTTTTTTATTGTGTAAATTCTTTAAATCATGTATACCTCAGAACCTACATAGTTGTATGAACGTCGCTAAAGTCACAAAAATTAATGTATTTTATTCATTACAACCGTACTGGGCTGAGAAGCCCATATTTTTTCTAAACTGGGATTTTGCACGAGCAATCTTGGCGCCATTTTTAATTGTCTGTCGAATGAACATTGAATAATTTTTGATTTTACAAAAAGTAAGAGGAAAACCGAAGAATCTGAAGATGCAGGTTAAAAGTAATGTCCATGAGCTCTCATTTCGTATATCGCATGCTTAGGATCTTTTCCGCACAGGCTTGCGACTATACGAAATGACTGATGACGCCGGTTCCCTTGAGCAAGTCGCCTTCTTCGTTCATTGTCTGAGTTTTGATCCAAATTATCATTTTACAAAATTCGGACTCCCGACAAAAATCTTGCTTATGACTCCATTTCTGTTATGAATACAACTGAAAATGTGTAGAATTTATTATTTAACAGACCGTTTCAACAGAGTATTTTTCAGTTGAAAATTGTGTCAAAAGTAGGCGCCGATGGCCGGCGAAGTGAAAAGTCAGCTGTGATTTCTAGTAATTTTTAACAACAGAATTCTCCACTTAGACATTGTCTCGGAAAATGAAGTTTATATGTATGAAAAGAGCAAAATGCAGCTATTCATTCATTGTAAAATTATTTCACGCTCTTCAGTATTTTTTTATTGAAATAGAGGAAAATATGACGTAAACACGTTAAAAAGTGGCTTCACTCTGGGACATTAATCAGCAATGATTTAGTAAAAGGAACAAAATTGTCAAATGTGACTTACTGCATTTTATTCCTTGTGTTCTGAGGTTTCATCGATAGTAAAAAATGTGTTAATAGTTTGAACGGACAGCGAGCCAGACAACACTGAAGCTGCCATAGAAAACACAAATTCTGTTGGTTCCGGCCTCGCGAGGCCCGTTTCGTCTCTGACACCGTGTTGCTGGCTCTGCGGCCCGGTACATTCTTATAAAAGTAGAGCGTTGTGTGAGAATGGATCAGTGTTCCCTGATGTGAGCGACTGGCGTGGAAGAAGAAAATAAAGGGGGAAACTACACCTCGTCCCGTGTTGCGCATGTCCAGCGAGGAGGCTGCCTGGCTTTTGGAGCTCCCGTTTTTAAATTTCATTTTTACATCTTTTACGTCTTTACATCTTTTACTCATACGAGTAACTGTCAATTTTAATCATCAGCACTGTTGGTTTAATGCTAAATTTTATTTTATTTTAACGAAATTGTGTTTTAAACCCTTTCAAGGTGAGTTTTTCTTATTTGGCTTTTCAAGATGGCTACCGGCGTGTTGTTCCTCGGCTTCGTTAAAAGTTTTCTATTTTTCCTTGCTCTTTCCACATGTGACAGGAACAACAATATTCCTAGCACTCAGTTTAATTTTGAAATTTTAGATGTAGATGTAGACGCCTTTAGTTCTATTTTTGCAGGTTTCAAAACTTTGTGCAACCTGAACCATGTTAGTCTCCTGTGTGCACCTGTGCCGAGTACTGTTCTCACGTCTATTACTAGGCCCAGATTTGAACCCCTGATTTCAATTAACATCAGAAATAGTACAGTGATAAGGAATTGTTTGATTAAAAGAGTTAGACATAGAGGAGTTAAATCATGGCTTTTA
Organism: Conus ventricosus; assembly: GCA_018398815.1. Taxonomy (NCBI): domain Eukaryota; kingdom Metazoa; phylum Mollusca; class Gastropoda; order Neogastropoda; family Conidae; genus Conus; species Conus ventricosus. The sequence continues at coordinate 47,447,423 of CM031607.1, read as the reverse complement.
AGCCTTATCCTATCGGGAGACATTGAACTCAATCCTGGTCCGTCCACCAAGTAAAATATCCATGCGGAGTTTGCAATTTAAGAGTCACATGGAAACATAAGCAGTTGCCTGTGACGTCTGCAATTCATGGTATCAACACTAAATGTATGTTAATGAATTCAGCAGTTATGAAGCATTTGCAATAGTGATATATCTTGGACTTGTTTTACCTGCGGGCTTCCAAACTTTAGCTCGAGACTTTTTGAAGATTCTATTGAAGACTGCAGCTCAGAAAGCAACGTTTTGACCCTATCTCACCAGACCGATTCCCCAAAAGAAAACTTGAAATTTTGTCCTAAGTTTGCATCCACCCCTGATTCTAAAACTGATAAAATCCCAAATCATAAAGTGCAACGGAACCCCAAATCATTAGAGAAAAAAGATAAACTTAAATGCATAGTTGTAAATTTTCAATCTCTTATAAAGAAAAAGGAAGAACTCAGTAATTTAGTCACCGAAAAAAACATTGATGTTGTAATTGGAACAGAAACTTGGCTTAGAAACTGGAACATCCAGCAGCGAACTTCTAATGGAGGACTTTGATATTTATAGAAAGGACAGACTGGAAAAAGAGGTGGGGAGTCTTGATTGCCATTAGGAAGAACTTAGCCAGTGAGTTTTTATATCAGGCAAAAAATAGTGAAAGTTTATTTTGTAGGATTAATTTTAAGAATAAGAGACCTGTCATTGTTGGATCAGTTTACAGACCTCCAGACTCAGATGAAAATGTAATGTTCGTCTATCTGCAGAGACATTTCTAATATTGTTTTGGCCAATAGGAAGGCAATATTATGGATTGGTGGAGACTTTAACTTACCAGATATTGATTGGAGTGAAGATGCCATACTTGGTAATCAATACAGTAAAAATATTAATACTCAGTTTTTTGATGCCACCAAAGACCTTGGATTAGTACAGTCAGTTGAATCACCAACTCGTGTAAGGCATTCCTGGATTTTTTTTTACCAATTGTCCAGGCGCCTTAGGCAATCAGGAATTAATTGCAGGCCTGGGTGATCATGATATAGTTCTCTTAGAGAGCAACTTTCAACCCTTTCGAAGAAAACCCCCTAAACGTACCATCAGACTCTGGAACCAAGCAGATTTACCAAAATTGCGCAGGGATACTCGTGATTTCAGCCGTCTTTTTTTGAGGTCCATAGTGTTAAAGATAATGTCAGTGACCTTTGGAAGTGTTAAAATCTAACTTGGAATTTATTATGGATGACAACATACCTACTAAAATAACTTCAAGCAAGAACCACCAGCCATGGTTACTACAAAACTAAACGTTTGTTGAGAAGGAAACATCGTTTCTTTAAGAAATTGAAACTACATCCTAATTCAGAAAAATTATGGTTAGGTATAAACAATTAAGAGACGGTGTCAGAGAGAATGTAGACTTGCTCACTCCAATTATGTTAATTCGATGATTTCGAAGGTGATCATCAAAACAAGAAATTATGGTCTTACATAAGGAGTAAGAGACAGGACAACATTGGGATTCCAGACCTGAGAAACAACCAGAATAACCTAATACAGGACCCTGAAGGGAAAGCAAACTTACTAAACAAGCAGTTTTGTTCAGTTTTCTCAAATCCCAAACCTTTAATTAACGTTAGACTAAAGGATGATGATAAACTCCCTGAAATGCAAAACATCAAAGTAAACAAAGCAGGAGTATTAAGTTACTGACCAATATCAATGAAAACAAAGCTACTGGTCCCGATGGCATTCCTGGCAAGCTCTTAAATTATGTGCCAATGAATTGAGTGAGGTATTACAATTACTTACCAAGCTTCACTGGACCAGGGAGTAATACCTGATGAGTGGCGAGAATGCGAGCATTGTTCCCTTATTCAAAAAGGTGACAAAACAAAAGCAGAGAACTATAGACCTGTATCTCTTACATCCATATCAGCTAAACTACTTGAACACATAATATATAGTAGCATAAGGACCATCTTGACAAATATGACTTCTTAAATAACGCCCAGCATGGTTTTAGACAGCGAAGGAGTTGTGAGACTCAACTTATAACAACTCTCAATGATTTTAGTAACTGTTTAAATAACAGACAGCAAATAGATGCAATTTTATTAGACTTTTCTAAAGCCTTTGATAAGGTTGACCATGAGGGCCTGCTGCTTAAATTAGAACACATTGGCATTGACGGTTCTTTGCTAAAATGGGCTAGATCATTCCTCGTTGGGAGAAACGCAGAAAGTTGTTGTGGAAGGGTCGTCATCCCATTGTAAACCAGTCTTGTCAGGTGTACCACAGGGAACTGTTTGGGGCCCTTGTTTTTCTTAATTTATATAAATGACATAAGTAGAAATCTCTCTCCTGAACTACTATAAGGCTTTTTGCAGATGACAGTTTAGTATATAGAACAATCAGAAGCAAGAATGATACTCGCATTCTACAAGAAGATCTAAACGCTTTACAAGAGTGGGAAAGAACTTGGAAAATGGAAATTTCATCCCCAAAAGTGCCAAGTGTTGCGTATATGTAACAAACGCTCACCAATTAGATCAGATAATTCTATCCATAATACTATTCTTAAAGAAACTAATGCTGCAAAATATTTAGGCGTGATTATAGATAGTCGTCTCAAATGGAAAGAACATTACAATTTAGTAGTAAGAAAGCAAATAACATCTTAGCTTTCTTATACAGGAACATCAATGACTGCCCCAAAAGGTTAAGACGACTGCTACAAAACACTGGTTAGACCAGTACTGGAATATGGTTGCTCAGTTTGGGATCCTTACCATCTAAAGGACATTGATAACCTCGAAAAGATTCAGAAGAGAGCAGCACGGTTCGTAACAGGGAACCACATCAGAGAAAAGGGGAATACTAGGAAGAACATGAGGAAATTAGAATGGAAACCCTTAGAAGAGAGAAGAGCTTTTATTAAAACTTAACACCTTTTTCAAAGGCAGAGCTAAAGTAATTGATATTCCAATGGAACAACTAGTATTGAATAAAAGTAGCACCAGGAGTGGCGGTCAATGTTATACCATACCTGCATCAAATATTGACAACCACTTACATTCTTTTTATCCCAGTTCTGTACGGCTGTGGAAACTCACTGCCGGGTGCCATCAAGATCGCCACAAGTGCAATTCTCATTCAAGGGACAAATTGATTCGACAGTTTTGAGATCTGCATATTGATGATTTTCTATTTTTATTTCCCAGATATTTTATTATCACCTGGGCCTGAATTTGGCCATTGCTTTTAAATCGAGTGCGACCCCTTGTTGCCAAATTTGCTCCAGGGGCCAACAGTCAGAGTCGCACTGTTTTATGTTATTTTATTTTATTTTTTATATGCGCGCTGGTGACCTACTCGTTTTTGAGTGAACCAGTATTTTAGGAAGAAGAAGAAGAAGAAGTGTCTTCTTGACTGGCTGCTGTCCCTTGGCTTCTACGCATTGCTATCTACCTGTCTTCACCTGCACACCCTTACTCTCCACACCATTACACACACCACACACACACATACATATATATATATATATATATTATATATATATTATATATATATAATATACTAATTTAAAATAAACTGTATCAGGTACAATCCAATATTCCAATAGTTTGATTCAAATTTCAGAAACCCAGTATCAAAGTATTTGTGCTTGATTCAAATTTGCTAAGATCCTAAGCACAACACACACACACACACACTTTTTTTTCTCTCTTCAAATTGCCTTGTGGGAGGGACAGGAAACCAGTTAACTGTACTGTACGGGGGAAGGAATCATACTGCACTGAAATACACACTTTGTGTAGAGTGTAGTGTCCTTCCACTCTCACATCTCTATATGTGTAAACTATAAACTCTTTAAACTCATGTACATGGCTGGAACCACTGACGAAGAATGTAGACCTGGATATGACAAAATATGTGCTTGGTTAATATTTTCACCGACAGCCTGAATTTCTCAAGTGGTGAAAAGATTAACCAGACATTTCACGAAGGTGTGAAATGAGGCAGGGGACAGCAAACAGTGATCAACAAACAAGTGGGGTAACTCCTGCTCCCATGATGAAACAAACGCACACCCATGATAGCACAGAGTACACAGAACAAACAAGGAAACATCCCCTAAAAAAAATGTTCCAAGCCTGACTTACAGTTGATGTTTAGAACGAAGAGACTGGCATGGTGTTAACTCGGATATGGATTTAACTTACAAAAGAGAACATGCAATAACAAACGATAACATGAAATTTAACCCATCAACGCGTTATGTCGACTATCTTCTGTTGGAAAACGCGAATAAAATCGAACTCTGCCGACTGTATCGCTGTCACAGTGTCGAGCAATCAAGCAAAACATCAGTTCAATTAATTACTTCCTAAAGAAATTGGAAATGAAACGAGGCAGGGAACAGTAAACGATAAACAGTAAACAAGTGGGGTAACTTTTGCTCCCATAAGAAAACCTAACACAGAGTAACTTTTATTCAAGACTGGCACAGCCTTTTAAACTTGAATAAAGTCAGACAAATACATAGACGGACAATCTAATAGCGGGGGGAAAAAACAAGCGCAGGCCAACAACTGAACTGTCTTCATAGTAATGACTTGTCAAAGATTTGGATTTAAGAGGGGGGGGGGGGGGGGGGGGGGGGGGGGGGGGGGCGTTGAAGATGGAGAAACTGGGAACATGAAATTAAGAAAATATATTACAGATATATATGAAAACTCTTCACTAGCTGCATAAGGGAACCATCATAATCCCTTTTGAAGGCAGATATATATATATTTGTATTGCCTGCTCCGAGGCCTTTCGTCCGCTGGATCGGAACTCATCAGGGAGACACGGCTGGTTGTGCCTGTGCTCCTGGCGTTAATTAAATAGAGACACACCACAGTCCATAATACTGTGTTCTCACCACCAAGGGTGCAAAAAAGAATCCAACAGCACCCCCAAAGCAGCCAGTGAAGGGTAGTAAAGGAAACCAAACGAAAGTGTGGGGAGAAAAAAGCGCTTGGTTTTCTTATGGGAGCAAAAGTTACCCCACTTGTTTACTGTTTACTTCCAAAGATAAAGAGCATTAGTAGAGGCAATAGAAGCAGCAGAAGTAGGGGAAAAAAAACAACCATTTATACCAACCTTTCGTTTTGCAACTCGAAGTTTCTTTGACAAAAGTTTGTTTGCAAGGCAGAAGGCAATGGGCACGACGGCTCTTGGCTGCTGCTGCCACCGGAACACAACTGGCCACTTGCAGAGAGATGCTTCGAAGCTTCAGTAGCTTCCAGCTCACTTCTGACAGCGCCAACTAAACTGCTTGCACTTTTATACCTTCGGTTGCATGTCAGCTAAGGTCGTCGATTTTCATAAACGGTTTTCTGGAAAATTGGAGTTTAACCTTAATGCTGACGTAATGTGTCTGTAATACCGGATTTCCCGAAAGAACGAAGCTGGAGGGTCGAAGCTGAAAAGGGGGAGGGGAGGGGGAGGTGGGGGGGGGGGGGGAGGAGAGAGATTGGGAAGAGATTCGGAAATCCCGTAGTACAACGGATATTAGTCGATAATCTTCGTCCTCTTTCTTTCTTCTTTTTTTCTTTTTTTTAACACACACACACACACACAGAGGGATCGTAGAGACGCAAGCGTGTGCACACAAACATCACATGCGCACACATACATACGCACTCACGATGTAAAAAATTTTCAGTGTACCGACAAAGCTTTCGATCGGGCTACAGTGTGTTCATACAGTTTCTTCATTGACAAAGCCCACGGCCTATGCTGAATAATTTCTCTCTCTCTCTCTCTCTCTCTCTCTCTCTCTCTCTCTCTCTCTCTCTCTCTCTCTCTCTCTCTCTCTCTCTCTCTCAGATTACGGATGCGAAGGGGGAGCTTCATGTGGTTTTGATTCGTTTTCTTTGTTTATCAGTGAACTGGCTTAATTAAGCTGGGACGGGAAGACAAG
>CM031607.1:47433928-47436428 GCA_018398815.1 Conus ventricosus | reverse complement strand
TAGTCGATGAGCTGGCATGTGTGTGTGCATGTGCGTGCGCGCGCGTGTTCGCGCGCGTGCGTTTTGTGTGTGCGCGCGCGTGCGCGCTTGTGTGTGTGTGTTTGTGTGTGTGTGTGTTTTGGTCAATGAGAGAGAGAGAGTGTGTGTGTGGTGTTGTCAACCAGTTGGCATGTGTATGCATGCGCGTTTGTGTGTGGTATCTATGAGACGGTGCGTGTGTGTGTGTGTGTGTGTGTGTGTTGCGTTGTGTGTGAGTGATCAGTGACAGAGTGTGTGTATGTGTGTGTGTTGAGGGGGGGGGGGGGGGGGGGGGGGCAGTCAGTAAGTGTATGTTCGATGTGTGAGTGCGCTCAATGAGTTGGTTTGTGTGTATATTAGAGAGAAAGAAATGGGGGGGGGGGGGGGGGGGGATGGGGGGCTTAGATAAATATGTGGGTTTGTTGGAATTCCTTATTGAAATGTTGGCTAGTATCAGTGGCAGTTAGTATAAACCTTTTTGTTTTCAACTGATTTTGCCAGTCATCACCAAAACATTAATTTTCAAAACTGATTAATTCAGCATCACATGTTGTACTTATATATGTGTGCTGTTTTCATTGCTTTCAGAGACTACAAGCATGGCAGCGGAGAGACCAAATTATTTTGGAATGTTTGGGCGTTCTGGAGGAGACAGAGCTTGGGCTCCTGCAAAAAAAGGGCAGCATGGATGCAGAGGAAGGTAAATGTCTTTGCTCCTTTCAGTGTGTGTATGGGCACATGTGTAGTATTGTAATTGAGTTGGCGTACACATGATCTGAATTCTGTGCATGCATGTATACTGTATATTGAATATGTGCTTTTTGCATATAGGCCTGTGTGTGTGTGTGTGTGTGTGTGTGTGTGTGTGTGTGTGTGTGTGTGTGTGTGTGTGTGTGTGTGTGTGTGTGTGTGTGTGTATGTTTATGTATGTGAACGTACACACTTGTATGCATGTATTTGCATATATGCAAGCATCCATATCAACTGCTGTCAGTAAAAAAAGACAAGCAAGGCTTAAAAGGCAACGAAAACAATAAGTATATTATAAAACAAACATAATCCCCAGAACAAAAGTTAAAGCACACATTCCCGGGTTTTTCTGTTTTAGATGGTGTGATCATAGACACAGAGGATGTGCTGACGAGTGATGGGGAGGAGTTTCCATCGGTGCCGGGGGAGGAAAGGGTGGACGATTCCTCCAGTGATGATGAAGGAGACCGCCTCTTGACTGAACTTCAACCCATGCAAGTCAAACATTTCATCGGCCAGCACTACCAGCCTACCGAAGTGAAGAACATGACATCCAAGCAGGGCCAAGTAATGAGGAAGAAGACACTATTTATAAACCTACATCCAAGCAGGCCAAGTAATGAGGAAGAAGACACTATTGATAAAACCTATGTCACAACAGAGGCAGACATAACCTGGAGTAAGATGCCCGTCCAAAGAAAAAAAAACCTCGCACTGGAAAAGAAAATGTTTTCAAGCCACCAAACACACAAACACCTAAACCTCTGGCATTGAAAATCCCATGGATGCATTCTGTCTGTTCATTTCAGACAAAGGGTTCATTGACAGGATTGGGAGAACACAAACAAAGAAGCTCAAACGAGTCCACAAAAAGCAGTGGAAGATGACAGACAGCTGTGAAACACAGCACTCATCGGGTGCTTGTTGCTTCTCGGTGCTGAGAAACAGAGCATGCTGGGCACTGAAAGAATCGGGATTCCTTCTATGGAAACCCAATGGTAAAAGCAACAATGGGTCGTCAGCGATTCATAGACCTGCTAACTTACATGAGGTTTGACGACAAGGAGACCCGCTCACACAGGCGAGCCAGAGACATCTTTGCCCCATTCATGGACGTCTGCGAATCTTTTCAGGACAATTTGCACAAGTACTATGTGCCTGGTCCTCTTTTGACCGTTGATGAACAACTGGTTCCATTTAGGGGCCGTTGTTCGTTTCTTCAGTTGTTGCCCTCAAAGCCAGATCGTTATGGCATAAAGATTTTTTGGCTGGCAGATGCTGAGAACAATTTCTCAGTGTACGGAATTCCTTACCTGGGTAAACAAGGCACAGAGAGACAACAGCATCTGGGGTGTAAAACTGCTCTGGATCTTGCAGAGCACTTTTTGAACACGGATCGCAACATCACCTGTGACAATTATTTCACAGATCTAGAGCTGGCTCAGACACTGAAAAACAAAGGGCTGACATGTGTTGGAACTGTTCGACAGAACAAATGATTTCTGCCAGAGGAGTTCAAAGCAAAGTCACGTCTCCAACTGCATGAGTCAGAATTTGCCTACCGTCATGATGGCACGCTTGTGTACTATCAGACCAAGGGGTTGAACAGTGTGGTTGTCCTCAGTACAATGCACAAGGAGGGCAAAATTGATCTGAATGCAACAAAAAACAAACCAGAAATGGTCACATTCTACAATTCCACACAGGGAGCTGTTGATGCCATGGACAAACT
>CM031607.1:47266428-47428928 GCA_018398815.1 Conus ventricosus | reverse complement strand
GGTGTATAGTCCTCTACAGAGAGGAAGGGTGTTTTAACCACCCACAGCTGGTGGTTGAGTATATGTAACAAAATGCCTCTATGGAAAGGATGGGTGTCTGAACAACCCACAGTCAACAAATGTGAAAAGTTTTAGCAGTCATCAGGGAAGGTTTTAACGTGTCTCTCAAGTGGTAGCTGTCTAAACATTTGCGACTGTAATCTCACAGTTACTATACTCGATATTCAGGACGATCATGCGTTCTTGAGACTTGACTAGCGTAACCTTTCCTGAGAAACTTTTTGAGATTAGAATTACTTCTCCTTTGCTGTGACTGGTCCCTGGCTGTGCGTATACGCTTCCACCCCACTGCTTTTCCCATGTGTTTACATCACTTGCTGTGATATGCGCTTCTTGCATGCAAATTATATCTAACTTTTGTCTTTTTAAATTTCTGAATATAGATGCCCTCTTCCATCTATTTTTTAAATCCCGAGAGTTCAAAGAACAGACTCCTATCCATAGCCATAAGGAAAAAAATGGTAGGTTTATCTCTGGAACACCCGTATAACGGAGGATATCCTTTGGAACCCCTTAAGTAACAGAGGATCCGTTAATTTACCAGAAGAGATAAAAATAGCTCGGGGCCAGAGCCATAGCCAGACCATCAGCAAGAAGACGACATGGAGGAGAAACGCCGACTAGCCCCATACAGACGCTGGTCCATTTTCCTCGTCCGGCTCATTGCCCGAAGATTCCTCTCGGTCCTCTCTCCTGGCGTATTTCACCCTCCCTGAACAGCTTCCGTCTGGAGAACCATTGGATAGCGCCCTTTTTGGAGTCTCGGAGCGATGCCTGGAGTGGTCCCTGCGGGATAGACTGGAATCAAGAATGGTCTGTCGAGATTGGGGCCGACCTCTATTCTGTTTTCTGTCGCCTTCCTTTTCTCCTTGCTTCCCACTCTGTTTAGACTGAAGTGCTTTACAGGGTCGCACATCTTTATCATTGGTTTTCGTTTTGTTTCCATCGCCCCCCTCCCCTGTCTTCCCCTTGTGACTTGCACAGACAGCTGGAGGTAGCTGGAAATCCTGGTTATTTTCCTGTCGCCTCTCCTTTTCTGTTCGTCTGTGACTCTGGTTTGCATCTTCTTTCACATTGCTTTTCTGTAAACTGTTTGGTTTGTCTATGGGAAGTTTTGTGAGTGTGCTTATGCTGTCAATCACTGCACACTGTTCACTTCCTTGTTTATGTCCTGGCATTTTACACGCGCGACATACCACTTCGTTGACACAAATGGAAGCATGATGCCCGGTTTGTAGGCACTTGGAACACGTAACTGTCTTTTGCGCTGACTTCTGTTCCTTATGGTAGACTTGCTATGAAAGGACCAACCTTCAGTGAGGAATCGAATGGCATGGATGGCACAGTTACAAAGACGAATCGTCTGCCGGTTTCAAATCTTGTCAACTTGTTGTCACTGTCTCTGTACCGCTCTTGTCTAATTGTCGAGCGCAATTCACATCCGATTTTCTTTAGACTCGCCTCAATTTCGCTGTTTGCCAATGACAAGGGCAAGTCCGCTATCCACACTTTGGTTGCCGGTTTTTCTTTGCCTGTTGACTCATGTAGAATGAATGGATTAATGTCCAGAACTTGCAAGACAGAGCCGCGAACAGTGATGCCTCTTACCAGAAGAACATTTCTGGCTTCTCGAGTGGCAGGGTAGATTCTCCATAGCCCCCTGATATCCTGAGCACCGACTATACTGCCTTGTCCTGCCGTTCGTTCTGCGGACACACACAGCTCCAAGCCAGAGATACGGGTCGACATCGAGTCCGGAATACTTCGATTTTTAAAAAATACGGGTTGAACAGCCATTGTCACTGCTTGTGCGGAGGAACAAAAACGCCAAGTCAGTGAACGCGACTCAACATTCGGACAGGTTGAGAGCGCACAAACAACGCGTCTGCACGGCACGGCGTTCGCTCACCGTTTATGCTCCTAACGATCATTAGGAAAAAATACTTTTTTTCGAAGTCTGCGGGACGAAGTGGATGAGTGGGGAGGAGGGAGAATAGTGATCTGTGGAGATTTCAATTGCGTTTTAGATAATGATTTAGACATTGTATCAGGTAAACCACACAACAAAATAGAGGTAAATGAATTTAAGTCAATATTAACGCAGTCAAGCTTAATCGACTCCTGGAGATTTTTTCACCCTGAAGAAAAAGAATATTTCTGGAATAGATTTAACCCTTTTATAGCAAGACGGCTAGACTATTGCTTGGTGACAGAAGATTTATGCTCCTCTATGGTTGTCAGTGAACACTGTACCATTCCGCACTCAGATCACAGAGCAGTTGTGCTGGAGTTTAACGATGGAGACATTATCAGAGGTCCAGGGTACTGGCGATTTAACAATAGCTATTTACAGAATACAGAATTCGTTGAGAACATGGATCTATTGCTTGTAGAAATGGAGAATGAAGGAGATGATATGTCTTACACGGAAAAATGGGAATGGATACAAATGAAAATAAGGAATTATTGTATCGAGTTCGGAAAACGTCTTGCTTGTAATACACGAAACAAAAAAATCGATTTACAAAAAAAAAAATAAAAAAAATCTCGAAACAAACATCCTACGTAACGTTCAAAACAAAGAACTACAGATTGAGTTACAGTAAACAAGTGGGGTATGTTTTGCTCCATAAGGAAACCTAACACAGAGTAACTTTTATTCAAGACTGGCACAGCCTTTTAAACTTGAATAAAGTCAGACAAATACATAGACGAACAATCTAATAGTGGGGGAAAAACAAGCGCAGGCCAACAACTGAACTGTCTGGCAAAGATTTGGACTTGAGGGGAGCTGGAGGGGAGAGGGGAGTTTGAAGATGGAGAAACTGGGAAAATGAAATTTAAAAAAAAAAAAAAAAAAAAAAAAAGGTTACAGAAAACTCTTCACTAGCTGCATAAGGGAACCATCGCAATCGTAAGAACAGGGAGTACAAAAACAAGAAGAAGAAAACAAGATGCAAAGCAGATACACGTACTCCTAGTTTATCCTGAATACGCGTGAGATATTCCATAAAGAGGAAAAACCGTCTTGAACTGGTGTAACCGTTAGTAATGACTATCCTGGTAAACATCGGCCATCGTCTGTGACCTATAATGAACATACTTACAAATTTTCAGAATGATCGGCCAAGTACTTTCTGCGATTTTCCATAAAGAAGAAAACCATTATGGGCAGTTAGTATAAGTGGCTATAACGGTAAACGTAAACATCGGGCATCATTCGTGACCCATAATGAACATACCTACAAATTTTCGGAAAGATCAGCCAGGTGCTTTCTGAGATATTCTATTAAAAAAAAAGAAAAAACGGTTACAGGCCGTTACTAACGGCTATAACGGTAAACTAAAACATCGGGCATTATTCGTGACCCATGATGAACATACCTACAAATTTTCAGCAAGATCGGCCAAGCACTTTCTGAGATATTCCATAAAGAAGAAAAACCGTTACAGGCCGTTAGAGCCGTTAGTAACGGTTTTAACAGTAAACTAAAACATGGGGCATCATCCTGACCCATAATGAACATACCTACAAATTTTCAGAAAAATCGGCCAAGTACTTTTTGAGATATTCCATAAGAAGCCAAACCGCTACAGGCTGTACAGCCGTTAGTAACGGCTATAACGAGGTAAACCAAAACATCGGGCATCATCCGAGACCCATAATGAACATATTTACAAAATTGCAGAAAGATCGGCCAAGTAATTTCTGAGATATTCTATAAAAAAGAAAAACCGTTACAGTCCGTTACAACCGTAGTTCCGGATGTAACGGTAAACAAAAACATCACGCATTATTCGTGACCCATAATGAACATACCTACAATTTTCAGAAAGATCGGCCAAGTACGGTTTTAACGGTTATTTAACCGATGTACACTTTTGAAACTGGTATTTTAGTCCTCACTGGGCTAAAGCCTGTGAACATACTAAATTTCATCCAAATCGGACAATATGTCAAGAATAACGGTTTTTAACGGTCAGATTTTGAAACACTACATGGAAGTGCCATTTGTGTGTGACAACCTTTCTATATACAAAATTTCATTAAAACCCACCAATATATAAAAAATAACGGCAAAATAACGGTTTAAACGGTTATATAACCGATATGCACTTTTGAAACCGCTATTTTAGTCTTAACTGGGCTAAAGCCTGTGTACATACCAAATTTCATCCAAATTGGACAATATGTCAAGAATAACGGTTTTTAACGGTCAGATTTTGAAACACTACATGGAAGTGCCATTTGTGTGTGATAACCTTTCTATACACAAAATTTTATTAAATCCCACCAATATATGAAAAATAACGGCAAAATAACGGTTTAACGGTTATATAACCAATATACACTTTTGAAACCGGTATTTTAGTCCTCGCTGGGCTAAAGCCTGTGTACATATCAAATTTCATCCAAATCGGACAATATGTCAAGAATAACGGTTTTTAACGGTCAAATTTTGAAACACAATATAGAAGTGCCATTTGTGTGTGATGACCTTTCTATAATACCAAATTTCATTAAAATCCAACTATATATAAGAAATAACGGCAAAAAAAAAACGGTTTTCAACGGTTGTTTAATCCATTTTCAGCATTACATCATTTACATATGGACAGAGGCTCCGATTTGTCACAAGATCATCCAAACGCTTATAAATTGACCAAGTAAGCTTACTTTCTGAGATATTCCATAAAGAAGAAAAACCGTTACAGGCCGTTACAACCGTTAGTAACGGCTATAACGGGGCAAACTAAAACATCAGGCATCATCTGTGACCCATAATGAACATATCTGCTAATTTTCATAAAGGTCGGCCAAGTACGTTCTGAGATATTCCATAAAGAGAAAAAGCGTTACAGGCCGTTACAGCCGTTAGTAACGGTTATAACGGTAAACTAAAACATCGGGCATTATTCGTGACCCATAATGAACATACCTACAAATTTTCAGAAAGATCGGCCAAGTATTTTCTGAGATATTCCATAAAGAAGAAAAACCGTTACAGGCCGTTACAGCCGTTAGTAACGGCTATAACGAGGTAAACTAAAACATCGGGCATCATCCGTGACATATAATGAACGTAACTGCTCATTTTTACAAAGATCGATCGAGTACTTTCGGAGATATTCCATAAAGAAGAAAAACTGTTACAGGCCGATACAGCCGTTAGTAACGGCTATAGCGGTAAATTAAAACATCGGGCATCATCCTTGACCCATAATGAACATACCTACAAATTTTCAGAAAGATCGGCCCAGTAGTTTTGCCTGGAGCGAGTAGAACAGACAGACAGACAGACAACACACACACACACACACACACACACACACACACACACACACACACACACACACACACACACACACACATACAGACAGCATTTCTTCGTTCCCATTCTAAAGTACTCCCTGTTCTATAAGAACTGGGAGTACAAAAATGGATATAATAGGCAAAAAGTAGACAAACATGAAAAAGAAAAGAAAAACAAGATGCAAAGCATATAAACGTATTCCCAGTTTGTCCTGAATACGCGTGAGATATTCCATAAAGAGGAAAAACCGTCTTGGGCTGGTGTAACCGTTAGTAATGGCTATTCTGGTAAACATCGGCTATCGTCTGTGACCTAAAGTGAACATACTTACAAATTTTCAGAAAGATCGGCCAAGAACTTTCTGAGATATTCCATAAAGAAGAAAAACTGTACAGGCCGTTACAGCCGTTAGTAACGGCTATAGCGGTAAACTAAAACATCGGGCATCATCCGTAACCCATAATGAAGATACCTGCTAATTTCCACAAAGATCGGCCAAGTGCTTTCTGAGATATTCTATAAAGAAGAAAAAGCGTTACAGGCCGTTACAGCCGTTAGTAACGGCTATAACGGGGTAAACGAAAACATCGGGCACCATCCGTAACCCATAGTGAAGATACCTACAAATTTTCTGAAAGATCGGCCTAGTGCTTTTTGAGATATTCTATAAAGAAGAAAACCCGTTACATGCTGTTACAACCGTTAGTAACGGCTATAACGGGGTAAACCAAAACATCGGGCATCATCCGTGACCCATAATGAACATGCCTGCTAATTTTCACAAAGCTCGGCCAAGTACTTTCTGAGATATTCCATAAAGAAGAAAAAGCGTTACAGGCCGTTACAGCCGTTAGTAACGGATGTAACGGTAAACTAAAACATCGGGCATCATCCTTGACCCATAATGAACATACCTACAAATTTTCAGAAAGATCGACCGAGTAGTTTTGTCTGGAGCGAGTGGAACACATTTTGACCACGGACACACAGACAGACAGACACACACACACAAACACAGACAGCATTTCTTCGTTCCCATTCTAAAGTACTCTCTGTTCTATAAGAACTGGGAGTACAAAAAGAAAAGAAAATTAAAAAAAAAAAAAAAGAAACAGATATATATATATATATATATATATATTAAAAATAATAATAATAATAATAATGAATATTTCTATAGCGCAAATCCTAAATTAGCTCTAAGCGCTTTACAATACAAGGACTAACGAAAACACGCACGCACGCACGCGCGCACGCACACACACACACACACACACACACACACACGCACACACACACGCACCACACACACACACACACACACACACACACACACACACACACACACACACACAAACCGCATACTCAGGCACGGGGAAGCAGATACGCACAGCACACACGGGAAAGCAGACACGCACAACCACTCACGCACACCTCGCACACACACACCCACACAAACTGACATCTGTGTATGACCGGGACTTTTGAATTATCAGCCGAAATAGACTGTAAAAAGATGAGTTTTTAGTTTCGTTTTAAAGACTGGAAAAGAGTCACAGTGCCTGATGTCGTGTGGAAGAGAATTCCAAGTTTTAGGAGCCAGGAAGGAGAAGGAACGATCCCCCCTTCTTTTGCATTTGAATCTGGGAGGAACCAGGAGCAACGAGTCAGAAGACGAAACACCTATAAAAGTTTTCTAAAATCTTTCCATTCACTCCGATAGATCTGAGCTTCTGAAGACAGTATAAGCGTGACTGTCATTTTTGTTTTTTTGTTTATTGCTTGCGTGTTTGCATCAAAAGTGAGCTTGCAATCAATTCTTGTTCCCAAGTACTTATACTCATTCACACGCTCAACTTTACAACCATTAATGAAAAGATCAGGGATTGCACTGGGGTCTCGTCGGAAATCCACGATCATCTCTTTTGTCTTTTTAACATTAACGTCAAGATAGTTTTCTTTGCACCAGGTTGTGAACAGTTCAACTTGCTCAATGAATGTTGTGTGCGAGTTGGAGAGGTCTTGAATGGCTGTATCATCTGAGTATTTGATGACAGGGGTTAAATCAGTTCCAGAACAGTCATTAGTATAAAGAGTGAAGAGGACAGGGGAAAGAACTGTACCTTGAGAAGAACCGGCAGATGCAGAGCGAAGGTCAGAAAGACAGCGTTGAAAGCAGACAGTCTGGAATCTTTTGACCAGAAGTCTATGATCCAGAGAATAAGCTTAGGACAGACATCAAGTTTATGATGAACAGAATGGCTGTTAATGATCTCAGTCAGGGACGTTGTGTACGTTATGAAAAGCACTGGACCTAGCACAGACCCCTGGAGAACGCCAAAGTTCGATGACATTTTAGGATACCGTTTCTCATTAATAAGGACGAGCTGCTGTCTGACAGACACAATCTAAACCATTTTTAGTGCAATGTTACATATGCCAACGTTTGTGCTCAGACATGAAAGGAGTGTTTTATGATCAGTTGAGTCGAAAGCTGCAGACAGATCGAGGAGAAGAAGAAGAGATATTTGTCGTCATCAAGAGATGTCAGAACATCATTCAAGATTCGGATGAGAGCAGTTTCTGAGCGATGTCCAGCACGGTATGTTGACTAGTGGAAACTGAGAAGGTTATTCATAAGAAAATGTTGGGATAATTGATGGAGAGCCAATTTCTGTACTTTTTTTTTTTTTACAAAAAGGGAGATTGGAGATTGGTCGGAAGTTTTACCATTCGTTTGGATCGAGCGACGATTTTTTCAAAAGAGGTTTCACAATGGCAGTTTTGAAATCATCAGGAACTGAACCACTCAAGAGAGACTTGTTGAAAATATTTGTGATGTCAGGTGGTAAGGAGTCGAGATTTTCATACAGAAGAGAAGTCGGGATAGGATCAAGTTAATGAAATCATCAGGAACTGAACCACTCAGTTAGATTTGAGGTAGATATCAGGTAGATTTGAAGTAGATATCAGGTAGATTTGAGGAATCTACGTTGGTCGTAGCACAAACTGAAATTTTCAGTCGTCTCGCTTTGCAACTAGATCTTTTTTCTTCTTCTGGTTTTCTGGAGAATCTCTTTCACAAACTGAGTGGTAACTGGTTCAAACTTGGACAATGCTGGGCGGAGTAAGGGATATAACTCGGACACAGATGCATTACGGATAGTGACTGTTTCATCTCGGGGGGGGGGGGGGGGGGGGGGGGGGGGGGGGGTTCAAAGAGATATCAGGTTGATTTGAGGAATCTACGTTGGTGGGAAGTACAGCAGTCTTCGTTTTGCCCAGAATTTGGTTCATGTTGCTGGTTGAGATCTGTGTCGAGAAAAAAAACAAACTAGTTTTAGCTTTTTGAACTAAAAACAAAAAAGTAAATAAGTGGGTATGTTTTGCTCCCATAAGGAAACCTAACACAGAGTAACTTTTATTCAAGACTGGCACAGCCTTTTAACTTGAATAAAGTCAGACAAATACATAGACGAACAATCTAACAGTGGGGGAAAAACAAGCGCAGGCCAACAACTGAACTGTCTTCATTTCCGATTTTCCGTTTTTGAACTAAGTTTGCGATGTTCCGTTTAATACAGTTGTACATCTCCTTATGAACAGTGAGACCAGTGGAGCGCCAACTCCTTTCTGCCTCATGATGTTCATGTTTTAACACGGACGGTTGTAGGGAGACAAATTCAAGAATACTTTCAAAATTCAAGAATTCTTTATTATCTCAACTCTGAGAAATTACAATGGGTTTTTACGTCGTCAGGTTTCGACCTTGACCTTGACCTACATCCCTGCCTGCTACTTGATTGTGTTGTACTAAGGCCTGGCTCTATCTTCCCTGACTAGCTGATAGAGGAGGGCGAGTCTGCCGAGCAAGTTGCACAGGGAAAAGTTCAGTTCAGACACAGACATATCACATGTTATCATGCAGTCTAATTTAGATTTGAATTTTGACTTATCAATCTTATGGATGGAGCGAATAAGTTTGATAGTGCGGTGCTTGACAACAGGCTTCATCAACATTTTGTTTACATAGGACACACACATGATCGGACGTGAGGTCATGGCATACATTAGTGGACAGGACAATATTATCTCGGCTAAAACATAACACAAGGTCTAGAATATGACAATGTACATGTAGGCTACATGTGACCACTATCAGATTAATCAGGGACGTGCTTGTCTAGTGTCCCTGGAGCTGTAGTACGTTCGCTAGTGGCGTGATTGTCGTCTGCCATTTGCTCTGCCACTTAACCTGTTTCTCCATTTTCACTTTTCGGAAAGATTTTGGGAATACGGGGTTTTTACGTCGTCAGGTTTCGACCTTGACCTACAGCCCTGCTACTTGACTGACTGTCAATCCAACAGTGTTTTTACGTCGCCAGCCCTTCTACTTGACTGGCTATCAATAATGGTTGTTGAAATTCCTCGTAACCATTAGTATGAAACCTGATTTCAATATTTTTATTAAACTAAAATTGGTACAGAACACCAAGCATTCGTTTGAAAACTCAGTTACTACAATCGATAAATGTGACGCTTATTTCCAGAGAGAGAGAGAGAGAGAGACTCAGTTTTTATGTCACACATCGCATTGCCTCCTTCCTCCCTCCCATTTTTAAACAAGCTTCCTCATCCAAATCCCTGCCCCCCCCCCCCCCCCCTCCTCCCCTTTTCCCCTCTTCCTCTCCCGCCTCCCCCTCTCACTCACTTCCCATGCTTCAGTGCATGAGGCTTTCTCAGAAATCTCTCTCTCTCTCTTCTCTCTCTCTCTCTCTCTCTCTCTCTCTCTCTCTCTTCATCCTATTCCCATCGTTTGTATCCTATTCAGCATCTCCCGTTTGGCGCCTTGCCGGGAGTTGTATTGCCGTCTTCAGTCGCCTACGTGAGGTTTTCTCAGACGGGCAGCATTGCTCTGAGCTCTTTGAAGCCTATCAAGCAGGCGTTGAATGATACCAGTAAGAACAGAATTACTGTAGGCTAATCAGTTCTTGGTAAAGCGAAGACATAGACTAATATATTTATTGGCTCAGTTGACAGTCGGATTGAATAACGGATTCAGCTAATTCTACACGGCTCAAGCTAAGCAGCTCTACCAATATCTTTTATGATAGATATAATAATAATAATAATAATAATAATGATAATAATAATAATGTATAATACTTATATAGCGCATTTCTTGTTGTACAACTCAATGCGCTTACATCCACCATTTGCACTTATTCATACAATATTCATGCACACAGCAAAAAGAAAATACACAATTGCAGACGCACCTACATGCATAAACTGCCTCACCAAACTAGTTGTGGAGAAATTTAGGAGAGATCTAGTCATCTACAGAAGAGAATAGGCCTTTTTGAGAGGTAAGTTTTGAGCTGAGATTTAAAGAAGAAAGAGTAGGCTGATTACGAAGGTCTTCAGGGAGGGAGTTCCAAATAGAAGGTGCTCTAAAACTGAAGGCTCTTTCGCCAACAGATTTCAGAGAACGCTTAGGGATTTTCAAAGTTTTTGTGAAGAAGAGCGAAGGGTACGAGAGCTTTGGTAGGTGCAGAGAGAAGAAGAGAGATAGTGAGGAAGAGATTCATTGAAGTGGCGGAAAGCAAGAACTGCCAGTTTAAATTGCCACCGATACTGTATGGGAAGCCAGTGCAGTTCGATCAGCATGGAGTGATGTGCTCACACCTCCTCCTCTTCAAAACAAGTCGTGCAGCGCTATTTTGGACTCTCTGCAGCCGAGCAATCTGTTCTGTGGGAAGCCCAGCATAAACAGAGTTGCAGTAGTCCAATCTTGACATCACCATGGCACAGACTAGCCTGACAGCTACTTCCCTTGAAATAAAGCGTCGGATGGAAGCAATACGTCTCAGCTCTAAAAAGGATGAGCGACAGACTACAGATATTTGATTCTGCATGGTCAGACACTGATCAATGGTAACACCAAGGTATTTGACAGACTTATTGAAAGGTAATTCAGTACCATCAACAACCATTGACTCTGACTCAACGAGTTTGAGGCAGGAGGAGGTTCCAACGGCATGACTTCAGTCTTTTCACAATTTAATTTAAGCTTATTACTTGTCATCCACTCCTGCACACTGCTGATACACCGAGACACCCCAGATTGAACAGAAACAAACTCATCAGGTGTGCCACTCTTAGAAAGTTCAGTGTCATCAGCATACTTGTGAAAATCACAATCATGGTCCGAGATAACATCCGACAAGGGCTGTGAGTACAATGTAAACAACACTGGGCCCAATACTGACCCCTGTGGTACTCCATACAAAAGAGGTGACAAAGTAGACCTTACACCACCCACAACCACCGCCTGCGACCTATCTCTGATGTATGATTCGAACCACTGAAGAACTATCCCATCAACACCAAAAGTGACCCTAAGCCTTTCAAGTAAAGTAGTGTGATCTAGCGTATCAAAGGCAGCACTCAGATCAAGTAAGGCTACGAGAGAAACAAGTTTACTGTCGGATTTGCACAGCAAACAGTCCAGTACGCTCAATACAGCAGTCTCAGTGCTATGATTCTTCCTATAAGCAGACTGACAGGCCTCAAGAAGACCATGGTCTGAAAGATGAGTCTGAACGATAATAATGATAATTAACAATAATATAAATAATAATAATAATAGTAACAACAACAACAACAATAATAATAATAATAATAATAATAATAATAATAATAATAATAATATATAACAAAGCTTTATAAAGCGCCTTGCCACCAAAAGGTTCTAGGCGCTGACAATCCCCACTCTCGTATACGCAACGGACTGACTTCCTGGGTAGCGCCGACTTAAGAGCTGCCTAGTCGGCGCTTCATTCAGTCGTTTCCCGTGTCATCCTGTCAATCTCGTTCACTCTTTTTCCTTACTTGCTTCAGCCTTTCAATTTCTCACGCAGGGTGCATGCTATGTGTAGCGTATCATCCACACCAACGGCCAAATTGGCGCCTAAAGGTCCGATTCCGGTCGAGAGTAACTCCAGAGCTGCGCGCAAACTCTGAGAATTGAACGAGCGCATTATACATCTCTCAGAGCTACTAATGTAGTATGCTCTGAGTGGAGCTGGAAAAGAGGGGTGGGCGAGCAGTAGATCTAACTACTCAGTCTTGTCCTCGTTTGCCTTCAACTTGTGGTAGGTCATTGTTGTCTTGTAAATCTACAGCACATTCTTGGATTCGAGATACAAGATCATCGATTTCAGCAGACAGACGCCGACTGAGAAAGCTGGGTGTCATCAACAAAGCTCCCGAGACAGATCATGATGCCCAGGTGCTTGTAGTTTCCAGCCCCGTCCCAGACAAAACTAAACAGTTTCCCTCCATATCTCCACTTGGCGTTCCCTCCTTCAAGCCCAGCACACCCTTCCCTCTGCAGACTCCAATCGTTGCAGAATAAACCTCAGAATCCGCCTTGGCTTAAGGCTGTGTCAGACCAATTGATAGAACACCAAAGCTGCATCAAAATGTTGCTATGCTCTGCAGAGTTATGCGGGCAATTGTCTTCAGTAATGGACAAGCTCCTAGCATCAGTCTCCAATATCCCTCGAAGTCGGAGTGTGGCTGCCCACGTGGCGGGGTAATCAAAAACGGTCACACACGTAATGTTCTCATCCCTAGCTGATGCATTTGTACCATACTGGTCAAGTACTTCGGCGGTTCGGATGGTCCCTGGGAAATCTTTTAGCCAGGGTACAAACAACAACAACAACAACAACAAACCTTAGAATCAAGTCATAAGCTGTTCTTGCCAGTGTTGCTTTGAACAAGTGACACTAACAAAGAATTAACAAGAGGGACATCAGGAACCGTCATAAAGAACAACGCCAGATGGTCACCACTAACAAGGAACGGCACCACCGATTAAATGAGCACGAACCTCCAAGCCATGGCAGAGACTGGAACTGCGTACAATACAAGCAAGAATGGGTCCAAGAACGGAAGTGGTTTGAGCCAGTTCGACTCTTCAGAGGAGACTCAAACCAGAACAGAGTTAGAGACTGTCAAGACCAAATTAGGCCTCTGTGGGAGCTAAATGGTGGAAGAAGAGTGTAAGGGAAGCCGGGGTGGGGGGTGGGGGGTTAGCGTTTAGGTAGGGTGGAGGGGGCAGGGGTGGGAGTAGTAGAGGAGTATGTTTGTGGAGGATACATATGAACTGACTCTTTACCCGCCTCAGAGGAAGAGGAGACGTGCAACGTATTAGAATGACAAATGTAGGCCTACCCTAAGAAAGATTCAAGTCAAGTGCCTGTAGTTCCCACGCTCAGTTCCATACAAAACTAAGCAGGTTCTCGCCAAATCTCTACTTGGCGTTCTCTCCTTTAAGCATAGCTCATCCTTCCCTCTGCAGACTCCAACCGTATTAGAATAAACCCCATAATCAAATCTTAAGCTGAACTGAGCGTGTAAGAGGGGGTTGTACTCTGAGGCCTGCGCGTCATAGCATCAGCTACTTTTCGCGAGAGGCTACAGGAAGAACTCCACGAACACCATCTAGGAATCTAGCGGGAGAAGGCCCTTTCAGGCAGCAATGTTTGGTGGCCCAACGTAGACGCCGACATTGAGGGAAGGGTGAAGTCTTGCCATGACCGCAAAAGCAATGACCAAGACAGCTGAGAAGACTATCGCCAGTCTACGCCATCTCTTGTCATCTTTCAGTTTTTCAGAAGAAATAGTGAATGATAAAGGAACTCGATTCACTTCCGACCAGTTTGCTGACGTCCTGATAAAGAATGGAATCAGGCATACCAGATCTTCCCCCTACCATCTGACAACCAATGGAACAGCAGAAAGGGTGGTCAAAGTTTTGAAGAAAAATCTCCAGCTTCCTTCAGGACTCCGCATTGACCATCAGCTTGCCAACCTTCTCCTCAGCTATCCAGCCACACCACACACTGCAACTGGAGTGGCCCTGCGGAGCTGTTTCTGGGACGACAGTGGAGAACATGTCTTGCCATCCTTAACCTGGACTAGGAAGTAACCATGCACCGGAAGCACATGCAGCAGAAGCAGCACCATGACCAAGACTCAAAGCAGTTATGCAGGCTTCAGCCTGGAGATAGTGTTGCTGTGTGGCAGTTCCAGTGTTCTGAGAAATGGGATCAGGTATCATAGTCCAAAGCCTGGATCCTGCTGGATACATGGTGAACGTCAGCTACAGAATCATCCATGTACATGCTGACCATCTAGTGGCGGCATCTCTACACGTCCCACTACCCGACACACAGGTGACAATGGCCCATCCTGAGTTTCCCAGCAGACCCACTAATCTGATTCCAGAGGGCGTAATCCCGCACGTTTCCCCAAACCCGATTCCTCAGAGATACTGACGCCTGTGCCCGTCACTGAGGGATCCACTACATCTTCAATATCCATCCATTTGCCAGCAACCAACGGAAGTCGTCTGGGTCTACACTGACGCCATGCTCGCAGCCACTGCGGTGGACCCAGCTGACGATCGACAATTTCTTGGGTCCGCAAACAGCCGACCAGACTGGTTTTGTGAGAGGCACTGACTCATTCGATTTGAGACAATGCAAGAAATGCAATGACATTAACACCTGTTGTCAGTTGCGTGCCAAACACTCGGATCGATTTCGTTTTTTCGAGCTACCATATTTTTGTTTCGGATAGTGCTACCTTTTTGTGAGGGGGGAAGGAGATGTAATATATTTGAATAATAGATGTATCCCGAGAAAGACTCCAGTCAAACGCCTGCAGTTACCAGGCGCCGTTCCAGACAAAACTAAACAGTTTCCCTCCAAATTTCTACTTGGCGTTCCCTCCTTCAAGTCTAGCACACCCCTCGCTCTGCAGACTCCAATCGTAGTACAATAAACCCCAGAACCAAATCATAAGCTGTTCTCGCAAGTGTTGCTTTAACAAGTGACACTAACAAGAGGGACAACAAGAACTCTCATAAAAAAAAACAACAACAACAACACCAAATGGCCACTACTGACGAGAAGAGAACCACCGACCAAATCAACAGAAAGCTCTAAAGCCATGGCACGCTTTCTAACAGGAACTATCGCCACTTGTTCCTTAAAGCTCCTGCTTTACGGGCGTTTATCTCAGTCTATACGAGTGAACCCGGGCTGTCGCTCACGTTGTCCGAGGGACAGTAGGTTACTGCCATCATACTGTCAGCTTGGAAAGGGTGAGACCATCGGGCTTGAGACAGCTTTCTGCCTGGTCGGTAGTAGTGACGAGGTGTGTGTGTGTGTGTGTGTGTGTGTGTGTGTGTGTGTGTGTGTGTGTGTGGTGTGTGCTGCGTGCTGGGTACGTGGTGTGTGTGTGTGTGTGTGTGTCGTGCGTGCGTGCGCGCGTGTGCGCTGTGCGCGCGTGTGTGTGTGTGTGCGTGCGCGCGGCGCGCGGCGCATGGGTTGTGTGTGTGTGTGTGGCGGTAGGTGTGTGTGTGTGTGTGCGTGCTGTGTGTCGTGGTGTGTGTGCGTGCGTGTGTGGGGTGGTGTGTGTGTGTGTGTGTGTGTGTGTGTGTGTGTGTGTGCTCGGCGTGCGTGCGTGCGTGCGTGTGTGTGTGTGTGTTCGGGCGTGCGTGTGTGCGCGCATGTGTGTGTGTGTGTTACATTTTTATCTTGTAGGCCTATGTGTTCCTTGAGGGTGTTTGTACAAATGTCATGTACTTCCCGCTATTCGACTTTTAGCCTTTTATACGTCAATGTTCTTACGGGCACTCAGTAGTGAAATGGTGATTAATTCAAATTATGGTTAGCTGCCGTTTAAAAAAAAAAAAAGGTAACTACTTTAGCTTTGACAAAAGAAAAAGAAGGTTTATCTATTCACATACAAAGTCCTCTTGCTTTTATGAGTAGTGGTTGGTAATTTGACATCATGCCACATCCCATTATGCAGGACCGTGACTTTGAAACCCGTTTTCTGTATATTACCTCTCGCTTGCTTCGCAAGAGTGGGCGCAGTTTTGTAGCAATGTCAACCTTTCTTTTATGATTCAAGGTATTTAAGCCATGCAATGATTTGTTTGGCAACTCTTCTTTTCACATCATCCGTCTAACTCTCCGAGAGTTACAAATTGTCAACCTCGGGTGATGTCGATGGAGGAAGGACTAGCGCACAGCCCAAACACACTCACAGCTTGCTTACGATCTCATTCATATATCATGCATTCGTCACATCAAACCACTAGTAAAGTCTATAACTTTACTACACATGTTCATAGAACGAAACATCAATGCATATGGAATCAAACAAAATAAAACATTCTCTCTTTCCTGAACTTCACAAAATCATTTATCTAAAACATCATTAACTAACCCGGGTATAAATAGATTTCTATTTTACCTGGCCAGGTGATCTTAACTATTCACGAATCACTGTCTTTTCTTTTCTTTTTTTTTCTTTTCACGTCACTTTCACAAGCACGACACAACTGCTGGCACTGGTCTTGGTCTGCTGGCGCCTGGTCAGGTGAGGACTGTTGGCACTGGCGTTGGTCTGTCGATGAAAGTGGCGCGGGCCCAAGTATGGGGTCGAACCCCAGTGAAGATAGAACAGTGACTATCAACATCGATCTGTTCTCCTTTCTTTCTTCCTGCATTAACGCATTGCACTCTCTCTCTTCTTCTAGTCTGCTCTTATCAAATGGAAATGGTTGCTTTTCTTTTTTTTTTTTTCTTCTTTTGTTAGCAACTCTCTCCACATCTCTCCTAAGTCCTTCCTCTGCAGACTATCTCGTGTTTAATGCTCCACTTGGTTCTCTCCCCTCCCCCCCTCATCCCTCTGCTCTTCTCTCCTCAGAGATTACCCCCGACCTCTCTCTTCGGGTCTCTCGGGGTTCGTTTCCTCTCTTTCTCCCCCTCTCTCACTCACTTTTTACTTTATGCCCTCACCCCGTGTCCAAGGGCCAGTCCTTTGGTCATTTATTTTTACCCCCTGAAAACCCGAAGTTATCTCCCTCTAATTCCTTTGGGGTTATTCAAAATCAGGACATTTCACCCCTACCCCCCTTTTCCCCCTCTGTGGGGGGTTAATTGGTCTTTTAAATTTGTTTAGCTAGATTTCCCCCCCAACCACGCCATCCCTTCCCCCTCTCTTCGTTCCGGCGACGTCGAAAATTTGGGCAAAGATGAGTTGGGTAGGCCCAAGACGTTGGCTGGCGGACCAATCGAGCTTTCGGCCAAAACGGCTTAGCCCGTTTTTTTTATTTTTTTTTTTTTGAACATTTGCTGTCCCCAGGGAGAGCTAAAAAATAGCCTTTTTTTTGGCTGAGGCGACAGGTGTTTGGGCGTCGGTCAGCTTTTAGCCCGTCGGGTTGGACAGACCGTCTCTGTGGACCCTTTCCCCCCTATGTTTAAATTGGCTGGATCCAAAACCGGGGGCCGTCTGCCTGACGCCCAGAATATTTGCTTTTGGCTTATGCCCAAAGGGGCTGGGGGCGTTTGGGACCACAAATTTTGGGTTTTTTTGATTTTTTTTTTTGGCCCGGGGAAATTTTCCCCCCTTGAAAAAGGGGACTAGGCACCAAATCGTCCCCAAAACCCAAAGGTACAAAAAAAAACAACCGAATTTGCTGCCCACACAGCTCACGTGCAAAGTTTGAAAAAATACTTTAAAACCCAAACGGTTTTTAAATTTTTGGATATACCCATTAGTGAATACCGCCCCTTTGGTTATATTGACGTGCGCTCTTGCGTTTTTTACCCATTTGAAAACAAACTCTGTCCCGCACCAAATGTAACCCCCCTCCCTGCGGGTTTCCCAATCTTTCTTCACAATTCTTATGAAAAGAAACAATTTTTTTTGTTTCACGATCCATGACATTAAATGGGGAATTTTTTCCACCCCAAAATTTATTGCAAATAATGAAATCACTCCCAAAAGGGGGATTTTTGGCCCCAAAGCTTTAACTTTTTTTTCACAGGAGCAAGTCTCACAAAAGAAATATAAAACAAGTCTCACCCCCAAAAATTTTGGGAACCCATAGCCAACTGGGAATAAAACCCATACCCAAAGTCAACTTTAACTGAAATTCAAAAATTTTTATCAACAAAGCACCCGGAAAATGCTGCCCTTTCCTTTCTGAGTTGGGGCTTGTTTAAAAAAAAATCGGCTTAAATAGTCGCCCCGACATTGGCCGCCCGGGGTATGTACTGCCCCTCTTTTTCCTGTAGGGCTGCATTTCCTTTTCCCCAACGCAGAACCCTGCTTTTTTTCCCAACTGCGCCCCCTGCGGGAAATTTTGAGTGGTTGGGGGATCTGTCTCTATCACAAACTTTTTCCCCCTACAAGTTTTTGGGGGAATTTTTGCCCGGCCCAAGGGACGGGGCTAAACACTCCTTCCCCCACCTTTGGCGTACCCTTTTTCACACTTTGTCAACCCGGGCTTGCATACCTCACGGGAAAACCGACTCCTTTTGTTCCGGAAAAATTACTGCACCTACCCCCCGCCTGATGCATCTGTCCGCAAAAAAAAGGTTTGGACTTATCTGGTGTTTTTCAAGTTTGGGGGGGGAACCTAGTCTTTCCGCCCCGTCTCCCAGTGCTTGCTCTGCAGGGGGTCGGGGACCACTGGGACCCCCTCCCGGTTTCCCTGCCTTGCCCAAATCACTGAAAAGGACTCGTGATTGCTGCGAAATTTGGAAAAAACTCCCTATAAAAACCCAAATTTTAAAACCCCTTGCTGCCCCTGACTTTTTTTTTGGGTTTTTGGGGTTTCTCTGAATTAAATTCTTCTCCCTTTCCCCCTTTCGGCTGCTTTTTTTTCCCCTCCGAAACAAACCTAGGAACCCCCGGTTTGGGGAAAAAAAACCGGAAACTTTTTTGGGTCGGGCTTTTGGGGATTGGCTTTTTTTCAAATCCCCAAAAAGGGCCCTAGCGGCCTCATAGTTTCTCCCATGTCTCAGATGCTATCAGAAGGTACCCTTGAAATTCACAACCCCCTTCCAATCCCGTAAAATAATTTCCCTCACCCCATCCGAGTAAAGGGATGCAGGTCCCTTTGGGGCCCATCCCAAAAGGGAGTACTCGCCAGGGTTTTCCCCCATGGGAGTGGAGAATGTTTTGTGATTTCCCTTTGGGGCCCACTCAAGGCTATTTCCCAGTAACCCTTGTCAGTTTACCCTGGTGAAATACGGGCTCTTGTTGGGGCCCGATTGGGCGAAGGTCTTCCAGGTTCGGTTTGCCCTCGGGATCGCCCTTTGGGTTTGGACACTTTTTCAGACGTCTATAGTCAACACAGAACCCGATGTTTACCTGATTTTTTCCTCCCCAAAGACGTGGGTGAACTATACGACGATTTGGGGGGGTTTTCAATCACCCCTGGCCCAACATTTTTTTTTTCCCCCTTTCCTGTTTAAATTGTTTGGGGTGGATTTTTGGGATGGGGTTTTAGGCTTTACATGTAGGGTTTTTGGGGATTTTAAACCCCACCGTACAGGTCTTTTAGAGTTGCCCTGCCTGGTTTACAGTCGGGGCGCCCTATACTTTTTTGAACCCCCCCAATTCCTCCTGTCTCCTACTGTTTTGCCCTTCTTTCAGGGGCACCCCCGGGTTTGACTCTTTCCTGGAAATTTGGCAACAAAAATCCCCCCTTTCTTTGCGGGGTCCCCTTCACCTCCTTAAATGATTGCTTCTGGGGCCTATGTCCCTTAAAGGTCCCCGGGCTAAATTATATTTGCGGAGAAAATTTGCATGGAAAATTTTTGGGTTTTCCCCCCATTCACATCGATTCGGTGGGCCTGATTCCCTTTTTTCAATGATGGTGAATGGCCCCTTCCAAGCTTCTGCAGCTTGGGGGTGCCCGGGGGAAGGAGTTCAGGATTTTGATTTTCCCACCTTGGGGAAATTGCTTCCTCCCCTTTCCCCTGTCATATTTTTCCCTTCGGGGACGACCCTGGGCCCCTGAAAAACTCCCCCGGGGGGGGGGGAACCTTTTTACATGCCCTCCTCTCCCCTATTCCCCGTAGGTCCACCAATACTGATAAGGGGTTTTTTACCTTTTCCGACCCCTTTTTCCGGACCACAGCTTTTTGGAATGCACACTGGCCCCCAAAAACTGTCCGCCCATACAGAGCTAAAATTGGGGGAAAAGGGCCTGGGGGGCCTTTTCCGGGGGGGGCTTCCCTGTAGGCAAACGTCCCCGGCTGGAATGTAGCTTTCCCCTTCTGCTGGCCTTTACTCCCCCGAGCTTTTTTAAAGTTGCCCTTCAGAAACACCTTTTGAATCTTTCCCCGTTTTTCCCATTTTTTGGTTGGTAGGGGGGAAAGTGAGCGCTTTTGTGATCCCTAGCAGCCTTTAAACCTCCCTCATAATGCCTGAGGTGAACTGGGGCCCCCCTGTCACTGAAAATTTGTGTGGCACACCCAGCGGGGGAAAAGATGTCTACCACCCCTTTCAGCACCTGTTGGTATCACGCCTTTCAATGAAAATGTTTTGGGGTTTTGGGTGGGTTTAGCCCACGAGCGTCAAACCATCCCTGGGGCCCATTTTGGGGAAAACAGGGGCGATTGGGCCAATCAGAAAAAACAGCCCCCCTTCCTAAATTGGTTGTGTCAAAAAAGGGGCTGTTTAAGAGGCCCCTTCCTCTTCACCCCTCTTGTGGCTGACCTCTGACCCCACCCCACATGAATGAAAGAAACGCTTGATGTCTGCATTTTCTCCGGCCAATGGGAAAAACATTTAAAAATTCGGTCAGCTGTTTTTCTGGTGGGCCCAGTTTACCCGCCAAAGAGCGGGTCGTGACCCACTGAAAGACAGTGTCACGAAAACCCGTGGTTCCCCCTAATGAGTGGTCCCTTAAACCCGTCTTCCCCTTTGGGGGAACACTCGGTTTCAAAAGGCCCCCCCTTTACAAGAAATTTTTGTCTCACCTCCCCAACCTCCGGGTTTTCTCCAAATCTTTCCCCAAATCCCCAAAACTTCCGAGCGAAGGGGCTTGTTCCCGCGGGTGCCCCTTTTTCTCAAACAGGCCCACACATCTATGCCTGACTTCCTTTTCCCGGGAAAGAAATTTCGGTTTTTCAAACTTTTCCCCTTCTTTTTTCTCCGTGTTTGAACTGCTGCCCCTTTTAGCAGTCAACCCAAATCGGATCCCCTGGATCCCCTTTCCCCTGGGGAAAATTTTTTCCCCAAAGATTTAAATTAAAGAAGGGGGGGTTTTCCATCACCAGGGGGGGGGCAGGGCAACTCGCCTGAGAAATAAGGGGTACGTTCTTCTATTTTTAGCAACTGGAAAAATCCCTCACAGTGCTTCGATTTTGAGTAAGGTCTGGATTTTTCCCCGTCATAAACCCCCTTTTTCGACCGCGTTTTTTTCGTACTACCCCCCTGAAAACCCCGGGGCTTTAAAACTTTCACCCTCTGTGGCCAAACCCCCCTTTTCCCTGGTAAAAAACCAATAAACCCGTGCCCCCCAAACCCTGGAAAACTGAATGCTGTCCAGTGCTAGCCCTAAGGGTGACTCCACCCTCTTCAGACTGAAACCCTTTTGGTTCCACTGCCCGGTCGTTTTTCCCCTTTACGACCCCTTTTTCCCCCCTTTTCCCAAAGGGTGCGGGCCCTTTTGGGGTCCCATGCGGGCAATCCCTCGCCAAAATGTCCCCTCTTGTGGCAAATGAAAAAACCCCAAAAGTCCCTTTGCCCCTTTCCCTTTTGGCCCCCCCCACTGGGGTTTTTTAGACTTTGCAGAAAAATTTTCCTAGTCCCTTGCACTTTCTCACCTGGCCTAGGGGAAAAAAACCTTTTTTTTTTTCTCCTGCCCCCTTATTTCCAAAGGGCCCCCTCTTACACCTCTGCGAAAAATTTAACAAATCTCCCGCTGTCTCTGGCTGTCTCTCTTTCAAAGGGGTTTTGGGTTAAAAATCGGGGGGAACCTGACAAAATCTGGGCCTTCTTAAAACTTGCTCTTTCAATTTTAGCGAACTCCTTTTTTGTACCCCTTAACTCTAACCCTTTCTCAAAATGTTTATTTTAGACGTTGGGACCAAACTGGTGTACGTTTCCCCCCCTTGGGGGGAAACTAGCCCGAACGAAATTTCTTTCTGAATTTTTTTTCCCCTGTGAGGGGCAAATTTCCCCTTATCAATGTTTTCCCTTTACAGCACCAAAAACCCGATTTTGGGGGTCTGCTGGCAAAGCAGTGAAAAAATTTTAATGCCCCTTTCCGGGCAATAGCGCGAAAAAAGGGCTGCCCCCTTTTTCGGAGGCCAACCCTGACTGGTCGCCCAAAAGTTTCGAACGGGCTGTTTTATGCTAAATTTTATCGCGGGGTTTTTAGAGAATTTTTTTCAACTTTGGGGCGGGGGGGGGTAAAATGCGCAAAAGAGTCACGGAAACTGAAAATACATCCTCGGTGGTCTCCCTTTTTTTTTTCACTTTCTCTAAAATCTAAATTTAACCTTTAATTTTTTCCCTTTCCTGCTTTTATTTTTTCTGTCTCCTGCGCTTCCCCTTTTTTTTTTTTGTTTCCCGCTTCATTCTTTTTGGTTTTTCCCGCGCTTCCCCTTTTTTTTTTCTGTTTCCTGCCCTTTTTCCCCAGCCCCGTTTTTTCTTTGCGGGAAACCTTAATTTTTTTGTTTCTTGCTCTTCTTTAGCCTTTTTCCCCCTTGCTATTTCCAATGCGACGCGGCGTCTTTCCGCGCGTTCTTTTCTTTCCTTCTTTTTTTGGTTTTAACGAATGCACGCAATCATTTCCCCGGTAACCTAAATTTACGAGCGGGCGTTTACGAGTTGTTCAAAGGGGTTTTCTTTTCTTCCGCCCCTTGTATCTTTCTTTTTTTTTTTTTTTTAACAAGATTTTATTACTACGCAGCCAAACCCCCCTGGGGTTTCCCATTTGAGGGACGTAATAGCACAATTCCCCTTTTAATTTATAATATTAGCTTGGGGGCAAAAGTTAAATTTGGGTTTTTTTAAAACGCCCGGCCCTGACCCCAAATTGAGAGCGAATTTTAGGCAATTTTTGTTTCGAAAAAAAATACTCTGGGGCGGGAAAAAGCCAAGCCTAGTATTAACTATCTTGGAAGCAATGCCAAACCTAAATTTTTTAAAATATCGGGGGGAAAAATACTGTAAGGGGAAACCCCCTTTTCTTAGGTTTTCAATACTTGAAAACCCACCCAGGGTTCCTCTCTTTAGAAGGGAACAATTTTTTTTAAAAAATGGGGCCCAAATATCCTGGCCCAAACCGGAAATTTAAATTTTTCAACCTCGGGTGTTTTCGAGGAGGAAGGACTAGCGCCCCGCCCAAACCACTCCAGCTTGCTTACGGTTTTCTTTTTTATTTCATGCATTCGTCACATTTAAAACCCAAAAGTTAAAATTATAAAAATTTTCTTTTTCAGGGTTATAGAACGAAACATCAAAAGGGATTGGAATCAAAAAAAAAAAAACATTTTCTCTTTCCTGAACTTCACAAAATTTTAAATTTTTCTAAAACAAACATTAAAATAAAACCCCGGGGTTTAAATAGATTTTAATTTCCTGGCCGGTGATCTTAAAAATATTCCGAATCACTGTCTTTTCTTTTCTTTTTTTTTTCTTTTCCTGTCCCCTTTCACAAGCACGACACAAATGTGGGACTGGTCTTGGTTGCTGGCGGCCCGGGCGGTGGGGACTGGGTTTGGGACTGGCGTTGGTCTGTCGATGAAAGTGGCGGGGGCCAAGTATGGGGTCGAACCCCCGTGAAGGGTAGAACAGTGGGTATCAAAAATCGATCTGTTCTCCTTTCTTTTTTCCCGCATTAACGCATTGCCCCTCTCTCTCTCTCTTTAGTTTTGCCCCTTTTCAAAAGGGGCATGGTTGCTTTTCTTTTCTTTTTTTTTTTTCAAATTTGTTTTGCAACTCTCCCCCCATCCCTTCCCCAAGTCCTTCCTCGGAAAACTTTCTCGTTTCCCAATGCTCCAATTGGTTTCTCCTCTCCCCCCCTCCCTCCCTTGCTCTTCTTTTCCTTTAGGATTTTTTTCAAGGGCCTCTCTCTCCTGTCTCTTGTTCGTTCTTCCCCTCGTTCTCCCCCCTCCTTTAACTCCGCATTTCTTTATGCCCCCCACTCCGTGGCCCGGGCCCGTTCCATTGGTCGTATTTTTTGCCTGATACCCCAAGTTATTCCCTTAATTCCATTGGTTATAAAAACATGAAAGTTTACGCCTTCCGCCTTCCCTCTGTGGTTTGGGCCAAAATTGGTCATTTAATTGATTAGCTAGATTTCACCCCCACCACGCACTACCTTCCCCTCTCTTCGTTCCGGCGACGTCGTAAATTGGCTAGATGAGTCTGGGTAGGCGCCAAGACGTTGGCTGGCAGACCAATCGAGACATTCGGCCAGACGGCTTAGTCCGTCTAGCAGACAGTGCTGTCTCCACGAGAGCTAAAAATAGCCTTTAATTGGCTGAGGCGACAGGTGAATGCGTCGGTCAGCTATTTAGTCCGTCTGGTTGGACAGACCGTCTCTGTGGAGCCTCTCCCCTATGCTTAATTGGCTGGATCCGAACCATGGGGCCGTCTGCCTGACGCCCAGAATATTTGCGTTAGAGCTTATGTCCAACTGGGCTGGTGGCGATTGACCACGAATTTGGTTGAGTTTATTTTTGACCGTGACACAAATGCTACCTCGATCGTTAGGGGATCCCATCACTGAAAACACGTCGGGTAACAAACTATATTTTAGATCTGATCTAACAAGGGATTTGAAAATACACCGTTGTGTCTTTTGTTTGAACTAAATTGTGTGTGCAAACCATAGGCTACCTAATATTTTGTCTTGAGTGACAGTAACCAAGTTGTTCACTAAGATGATCACGGAGTATTGCCAGCCGATGTCAGCCATCAGACCTAGAGGTTTAGTTCTTGTTGACATGAAGGCCAGTTCACATCCGTCAATCATATATTTGTAGCAGGAAATGTATTTCTTTTTATGTAGATTATGCCACCGTATTTTTTTTAACAATTAGATTTCCGGTCACTTAATTAAAAATCCACGGCTTAACCAACAGGTTTGTAATTTACGTAGCCTACATTTCATAATAAAGAATGCTACAAAATCTTTAGAATTCATTAGGATTTTTTAAGAGTTATCTTACATCATAAGCCTGTTATTTTTTTTTTTTTTTTATATAACGAGAGAGGGCTTTAATAGCTTACACGCCTAGGCCTATAGCCTACAGTTTTGGCTGTTGCAGTGGTCGCGGGTCCTTGTTAAATAGACGTCTTGAACTCGGTGACCAGTATGGAACATTAGCTATAATTTCACAGGACCGCATGTTCCCTTGAAAATGTATACTGAATCTGAATAAGAATAATTATACCATGATCCCCACCTCTTCCCATTCCTCCTCTCCCTTGCTCTCCTCCCATCCAGCATGATAAAATATAAAACCTGTTCTCTCCTTCTTCCCCCTTACTCACAGTAAGTGTTAGGAAAATAGCTCTTCTGTGTCAAAGTTAACAAATTCTACCTTATGGTCGCGGGTTTCTGCCGGTGCTATCACGTTTTCTAGGCATTGCAAACTTCATGTGAAATGACTGAAAATTTGTTGAATCGGTGGATGAAATTATAAACCCCACATTTTATCCATGATCAGTATTTTTTTCCACATGATCTGATGTTAATCGTCGGAGGAAGTGAAATCATACCGATTTCATAACATCGACTGGTTTTCTTTCTTTCTTCTTTATTTCCACCTTCAATCATTGAATTAACTGTTTTGCCACAAGGGAAGATCTAAGCAAGTGATGATAACGAGCTGCACCGTGGCGAATGCTCTAGTCTATGTCGTTTTATTGTGTAGCTTGACTGTGCTTTAGTAAGAAGTAGGCATAGCTTGTCATTGCGAATTTGTTCAGAAGCAAGAATTGATCGGTTAAAACATTGAAGCTCAAAAGACGATTAGCAATCTCTTGTGTTGGACATGTCGCAGAATAATTCAATCAAGCTTCTGCAGAAATTTCGGTTTTCCAAACGGATCCCCGATAATTGCGACCAGAATGGCAGCAACAACAGTGACAGTGACTCGGAAAGGAAAACTGCTGGAGATGCGGTAAATTCCAGCTCGGAATCAGACGGTAAACTTTATCACTGTCACGTTTTTCAGTCCCTTTTCTTGTCATTCTCTCACTAGCAGAAGCAGTCTCAGCTTTGCTGGCAAGTTATCTATGGTATTGATATGTTCATGTGATATTGATCCACGTTGGTAGAAAGTGCATGTTCACGAGCAATGTTTGTTTTAGGATTGCATGAAATACCTTGACCAAGAACCTCAACTGGAACAAACACAAAATTTCTTCTCAACTAGTTATGGTAAAGTAAGACAGAAAGGAAACAAGAACTCAGCAGGAAACTACCGTCCAGTCAGCCTAACATCTGTTGTCTGTAAAGTTTTCGAGGGTTTTATTCGAGACGCTCTTTGCCAGCACTTAGGCCCTAACCAAACATGACCTGTTATCTAGAGAACAATTTGCATTTACCACGGGGCGTTCATGTGTTACACAACTACTTGTTACTTTACAAGATTGGTTAGTTACATTGGATGAGAAAATGGATGAGAAAATACCAGTTGACACAGTCTACCTAGACTTGAGAAAGCATTTGATACAGTTCCACACCAAAGACTGATAAATAAACTGGGAGGCTACTACGGTATAAAAGGCAAGTTACTATTGTGGATCAGAGATTTCTTAAAAGGAAGATCACAGTTTGTAAGTTGTGTAAACAGTAGTAAATCATCGAAGGTCAACGTGACTAGTGAAGTACCACAAGGTAGTGTTCTCGGACCGACCTTGTTCATATACTTTATAAATGATATGCCTGAGGAGGTAGATTGTAAAGTAAAAATCTTTGCAGACGACACCAAGGCTTACTCTGCCATCCGAAATATTGAAGACAGAGATCATTTACAATTGTGTATACACAATCTAGTGAAATGGACAAATACTTGGCTATTGCAGTTTAATAGCAAGAAATGCAAAGTTCTGCACCTTGGAAAGAATAATCCACACTATCAGTACACAATACTGGAAAATGGGGTTAATAGAACACTGGAAAGTACTATTGCTGAGAAGGATTTAGGTGTCACCATGGACCCAGATTTGAACTTTGAGACTCGTATAAACAACATTGTGAAAAAAGGTAATCAAATGGTTGGTCTTCTTGTGAGGACTATTACAAATAAATCTCCTGAAATTATGATTCCATTGTTCAAAGCTCTAGTTAGACCAATTATTGAATATGGAAACTCAGTATGGTGCCCCTATCTTAAAAAAAAACATATAAATATGATTGAAGGTGTTCAACGAAGATTTACCAAGTGTATAACTATACGAGTACTCGTGATCTTAGTTATGAGGAGCGCCTAACTCTGCTTAGGTTGCCTAGCCTAGAATTCAGAAGACTAAGAGGTGATCTCATTGAAGTATACAAAATTATGCACAATATTTATGATCCTTGCACCACCTCTTCCTTGTTCACTATGGCTAACTATGAAAAGACTCGAGGACATAACTTCAAAATAACCAAAACTAATTTTGCAACTAACCAGTTTCGCAAATTTTTTACTAACCGTATCATTAATCTGTGGAATAACCTTTCCGATGACACTATCAACGCGCCATCAGTAAACGCATTTAAAAATCAAATTGACAAAAAGTTTAAAGACCAGGTATTTTCCACTGAGTTGGATCTTTATTAAGATGATGATAAATGTAGTATACAGTACACTATGCCTGACTTAAGCCATTGGGACTTTCACGAGAAAGTGATCCAAAAGCACATAAACGGATACTGATTATGAGGGCAAAAGGCTATTAGCCTATAGCCATACATTTCTGTGATTCTGTGAAGACCAGCGCCTGTCTTCATTACACCTTGAACTCCATTCTGACTCCATTCCCAATACAGTCCTTTGAATGAGACTATAACCCGAGGTTCCATGTGTGAACACACACACATCTTGCACACATGTAAAATCCCATCACCAACTTTCGGAAGAGAAGGCCAGATTGGCCGTTGGTATGGATGACACGTTACGCATAGCATGCACCTTCCCTGAAGTTGGAGTATGGCTGCCTTAATGGTGGGATAAAAAAACAGTCATACACACGCAAGTGTCAGAATAGTCAACTTGATGATTGTGGACACACTTTGGAAAGAGAGACAAGAACTAGAAGAAAGGCAGTATGCTGGAAGGCCTTGGTCACATCAGGGATCATTCTTTTCTTTTTTATTTTGTTTAGCAGTATTCACTCTCCACCAACCTAGAAATTGTCCAAAGAAGCTCAAGAAAGAAAACTTTATTTAGATAGTCCATAGACTCTAGCCATCTTGATCACAGGTCAGGGAAAGAAAGAATGGTGGAAGAGTGGCGCGGCTGAAGATAAACTAAAACTTTGAAAAATGAGATGAAAGAAAACTTTGCTTGACTAAAACATAGTCAAACCTCAACATTCTCAAATTTAAATGAACCACAGCCATAATGGCCACAGTGATTAATGGCATGGTAGAACTGGAAGCAGTGCAGAGGAGTAGGTCCTTTGATTTTTGCCCAGTGAGTCACCAAAAGTCAGGATTAAAACACTGAAGTCTCCAAGTCCTGGACAGGACCTTAGGTTAAACATCCAGTTGTTTCCCTCAGCCATCTGCCTCTGAAATTCCATTACATCTGAGGCTCCTTACTTAAACTCCTCCAAGGTGTTCTGATCATACATCTTTCACCCTCTTATCCCGTCTCTTCCTGCTGTCTCCATTAGGTAGGCATACTTGATCAGAAGGCCAGTAAAAGGGAGCTGCTTGATCAAGGGACTGACGCATACAGTAGCTGGATTGGTTAAAACTCCTGGAGGTCTGATATTGATAATGAACAAGAACTCATTGCGGTCATTCTCATGGAAATCATGAATTTTATGTGTGTGTGTGCACATTACTTGTTTGCATTTTGCACAACCCCATTTTATGGTGAGTATAATGTTGCCTGTTGGCGATTACTGGAGGATTATGAAGGGAGAAA
This sequence comes from Conus ventricosus, assembly GCA_018398815.1. Taxonomy (NCBI): domain Eukaryota; kingdom Metazoa; phylum Mollusca; class Gastropoda; order Neogastropoda; family Conidae; genus Conus; species Conus ventricosus. Next base: position 47,399,563 of record CM031607.1, on the reverse strand, counting down.
GAGCAGTCTGGTTATTGAGTGTGCATTTGATTGTCACCTATATGTAATGTTGTGGCAAGACTGTTGGACTTGAACATCATCCAACATTGTCAATGTCAGAACTCCTCTGTATCGTTGACATAATCAGTGGGATATGAATACATTCTGCCTAACAAAAGAATCAACAGCCTTGAAATGTGGGTCTAATTATTGTCATTTCAATAGGAATGACCTTGGATACAGCCAGGGAAGTGCCAGAAACAAAAAACAGTGCAGTGCATGACTACTATAAAGTAAAGTATGAATATGTCTTGCTTGTTGTGGAGAAGTCTCAGATTTTTCTAAAATTTTCTTTGCATATTTCTGGAATTGAAAACTTTGTTTTCAGGGATAAATGACTGATTCAGTGATTGCCTAATATTGCTAAAAGTGAGACTGTTTTCTTTAAAACAATGCTTTCTAAAATCCTATTATTCATTTTGTTGACTGAAGTCGGGAAAGTACTGCTAATTTTCTTTCACACCTATTTTCATAGAGAAATTCTTAGTTAAGATGGTGGATTATCTGGTAATTTAAAGTAAATGAATTAACTGTTTTAAAAGTAACGCTTAATGCCATTTCTTTGCAAAGTGTTATTTGACAGGTTAAGTAGTCTTAACTGTGTGATTTTTACCCTGTGTGTGTTTCTGTTATTGATGAACTCTACAGCTGCTACCTCTGCTTCTTCACCCGTGTTCAACAAAAAGTTTGGTTCGGCTGCTTCAGTCAAAGATTCATCACAAGAATCTTCCCCATGGCTATCCAAATCCAGTGGAATGAAAAAGTCATCAGAGACCAATGGGACATCAGTATCAAAATCAAAAGGGTATGCTTGATTAGCAGATTTTACACCCTTGATAAGCGTCTTGCTTGAAACGAAAGGGATCTCATCAAACTTCTTTGGGCAAAGCATAGAGAGCAGCCTGAACAAATGAAACTATTGATAGACAAGATCTTGACAAAAAATTAGCCAAACTTGGTGGATCAGAAAGGAAGCAAATGCATGTCAAGCGTCTCAGAATAGTAGGTCATAACTAATGGAAGAAAATGGGCATGTGCGTGTAAGGGTGTGTGAGTATACATGTGTATGTGCACGCGCGCATGTGTGTGCTTGATTTGTACATGTTTAGTGTGTCATTGTATTATACACATTATGTAGCCATCATAAGATATAGTTTTAAGTAAGTTATTGAACATTATAGCTTTTTTGTCTTTATGGACACATGGTTTGGCTGATTGATGATCATATGCATATGGGCAATGCAAATAGTGAGACTCTTTTAAGTTTTAATTGAACTGAGAGCAGTTCACACTCAGTGTCTGGAGTTCATTTTCACCTCTTTCCTGTGTTTTGTACTGTCCAGAAAAAGCAAACCAAAGACCAAATACAGGAGGGTGCGAACCTACTCCTCCTCTGACTCGGACGGTGAAACGGACACCAGTAGCAGTGCTCAGACCTTGCCCTCAGACAGCAAAGCAACTGAAGCAAACAGCCAGGGAAAGAATGGGCAGTGGAAACAGCAGTTAATTGACATGTTCCCAACAGCCACCCCGCTGCAGATCCAAGCGGCCATTGCTGCTGTGAGAAGGGCCAATAGCATCGAAGCAGGGGTGGACTACCTTGTCAAAGGTGAGCATTTTTTAGTGGGTGAACTGACTTAGACGCTAGTAAAACTGCTGCGATCAGGAGTAACTATGTTCATTGAGTGAATGATTGTACTTTTTGTAAATTGTTGATTTTTGTAATTAATAATTCTCTTACTCATTAATTAAAAGGATGTGCTGTTGTTCTTGTGGCAGTCATGTCATCTTTATAATCACCATCATGGTCTACTCTTCTCTGACTTGATCATTTTACACACAGGCTGTGCTTTCCCCATCACCTCCCCGTATTTGTGTTGAAACAAATGAATCTTAAAGGATAACTCTGTTAATTTGTATTCATGTGCTACTTTCCTCCGTAGCCAGATTCTTGCTTTACCCTTTTATAAAAAAATAAGGAATTGGAAATGAAACATTGTTTGAGTTTTGATGAAAGGGAAAGGAGATTTAGAAACCCTGCAAGCCATGCCATAATTCAGATCACTCAAGACTGATATTCAGACCAATTATTACACCAGTCTCTCTCTGTGGGGAAATAATGTGGGGGGGGGGGGGGGGGGGGCAATGAAATGATATAAACATATATGAATTGTCAGGAACATGAACGTGGGAATTGAAGGTCCTCATTTTTCAGTTGTGCCTTGAATATTTTGTTACATTTTATTTTTAAGCTCAAAAGCACACACACACACACACAACCCCTCCCCTTCCTGCTCCTTAATTAATCCAAATAAGTATGATTTTTAGTAGTTTGTGTGCTTAGCCCTGTTCCTGCTAATGGAATCTGCAAGCTTTTTCTTGACAAAATTTGCAGAAAAGATCAGCAAAGTTGTGTTCAAGCCAAATAATCTTGGAAAAAGCACAAAAACATAACAGTACAAATGAGGGCAAAAAATGAAAAACATGAAAATAAACAAAGAAGGCTGGATAATGCACAAATCTCTGCCTTCTGAGGGCACTATTCATTATCATAATTCTTTATGTGAAGATTGAACAAAAGGAAAAGAAGTAAATCACAGCAAAGACTGAAAGGAGAAGAGAAAGAGAAAGAGAGAGAGGGATTTCGTCAGTTTAGAATTCCATAATCTTTATTGGTGGAATAAAATGTACAAAGTTCCAAGAAAACACATATTCATATAATGCCAGTGCATTAGCCATAGAAAGTGTTGGGCAAGGACGAAGTGTTCACAATTTGCAAGAAATTGACATAGTATGCTACTTGATGCAAAAGAGAAAAAAAATCACAACCTTAGCACTAAAATGTTGGTTATTCTCATCGTTCAGTTTAGGTTTTTGTGTAGGTAAAAGTGAATGAACCTACTCAGTACAAAATGTGTGTGATGTTCTGTTCTGTTCTTGAAAAAAAAAAGAATCATGTTTTCACAGGTCACTCCACAGCGAAACGCAAACATCGTGACACAGAAGATGAGGAAAATGTGCTTCTTCCACAAATCGAGTCAAGACCTTACAAGCGTATCGGATGATGTCAGGAGATAGTGACAATGGCCACACGTCTTTAACCTCTACCCAGTCTAACTCGCATCAGCTGGATGATTCCTTGGCCTCGGAGAACTGTTCACTCTCAGAGCCACAAGGTCCTGAGGGTGAGCCCTCTCCTCATCTGAGGAAACCAGCTTGGAGTTTTTGCAGAGCGCTTTCCCCACAATGTCAAAAAAGGTTAGAGCTTGTTTTAATTGTACTTGAGTTCCTGGGAAATTTACCTTTTTTTTCTTCTTTTTTGGGGGGGGATTGATAGTAGATAACTTTTTCTGTACCAGAATCCGATACCGATAAATGTCTCATATTGAATCCGTGTTTCTCTGTACAGGGTCTTTTGATTTTTATGGTGTGTGTGTTTGTTTTGCAAAAAAAAAAAATGTATAGCTTCTGAACCTCTTGTTCAAATATATATATAGTTCTAAGATGTTTCATAATTTGTTTACTTCAGTCTTTCAGAGAGTAACCTTGTGTTATGACATGACAGTTATGCTCTGATGTGACTGGTGAGTTGATTTTAATGGGGTGACAGCCTGATGTAGCCCTTTGCGGTCGGCTGGGCTATAAGCAACATTATCTTATCTTATCTTATGCTCTGATGTTCCTATTTGTAACGTGATTCATTGATCGTAAACTGCAAGGTAAACATGAACTTTTTTGCTAGTGATTTGTCACAACTTGTACATAAAAAGGAATGTTGAAATACTGTCTGCCAATGATCCAAACAATGAAACAATGAGCCTCGAACTGTTAGTTCTTTTTAAGGTTAGACAAGGAAAAACAAATAAGCAAGCAACTGATGAAAGTGAATAGATAATGGAGAAAAAAAATGAAATGGGGTAAACAAGTCCTTTTGTCGCTCTCTCTTTATATATATATAAAATATATATATAAGGATTTCAGGAATAACAAACATGTAGGTAACTCTTGCTCCCACGATGAAATAAATAAACGCCCGTAAACTCCAGATGAATGCTGCTTACAACGCTGAATCGCCTAGCAGAAATGACAGCACAGAACAAACAAGGAGACACACACAAAAGGAAGAAGAGTTTGAGAGGGAGAGGAGGTGTTGGGTGGGGTAGATGAGGAGGGACAGAGTAAATGCAGTATTCTTCACTGACATTAATGGGAACTGTTGAGTTCTGTATTGTGAACTTCACTGATTTAAGTCAGAAACATTCCCCGTGTTTACATTTATAACCTCTACAATATTAGTAAGCGAGAAAAAAAACTTTCTTTGCATGCCTGTTTTTCAGATTGATTTTTGTTTTTTCCTGAGATACAACTAGTCTTAGATTTGGTTATATATATATCATTCATGGTTCAACTCAGTCCTACGAAAAAGTGGCCTTCTTTTATTACTGCAGATGATCACAAAATTAACCAGCTTTATTTGGTAGTCTGCTTGCAACCGTTTTTTTTGTGGTTTTTTTTTTCTGCCTATGATTCTGATTTTGGACCATGAAAATTGATATACCCCTGGTTAAAGTGAAGTTCACCCTGTCATTTTAAACTGATGGTCTGGTCTATAGTAAAGACTGCCCGTGTTTTACAGCGCCTTTCACAAGTCCTGCGGGACTGCAGTGGCAGCACGGACCAAGCAGTGATTGTGCTGTCTAGTGACGTCCAGGAGGCAGAGGCTGAAGGACAGGCACCATCCTCTTCGACCCAGAGAAGACAGACCCCGCCCTCTTCTGCCCATGGAACTCGCTCCATTAAAGGTGAGCCAGTGAGACTTGATGAGAAAGCAGTCCAGGCTAGCTGGTTTTGATTCGTTTATTTTATTTTTTTTAACTTGAAGGTGGTTTTAAAGGTTTGTGTTGCTATAATGCCTGATTCCAGGTCTGGTTGACACACAGATATTTTGAATGTGCTAGGCTGATCTGCATGTGGGAAACTGATCAGTAAAGTTTTGACATACATCTGTTTTAGCCATTAGATAGTGTGTGTTCATTGGCTCTCAAAATCGAGTTGGAATGCTGCAGTGGTATGTGACTTTAAGTCCCTGCAGTAATACTTCCGTATTGGTTTTCTGCTGATTGAACAACATGTGATCGCTGGTCGGATAACAAGCATTCAAGTGCACATGCCCTTCACCCTCCCTTCCCCTCCTCCTACCAACAATGCTCCCACTTCCCCGTACACACACACACACACACACACCTTCGGTCCTTGAAAGTTTACTGCTGTGCTGATGTTCATTCTGCTATTGTTTATGTATTCAAACTTCAGCAGCGTCAGTATTTTACGCAAAATATTTTTCAGCATTTTTTTGGTGATGAGAACATTATATACATACTAAATTCAGAGTGATGGAATATAAAGGAGAACAAAATTAGAACTAGAGAGATACGCTTGATGAATTGCCCATATGTCATTCTTAGACTTGATGAAAATATTCTTACGTAAGTAAGTGTGAGTGAACATAGTGATAGCTGATTTGTTAGAACTCTGATGACCAGCCTGAGGGTTTGAGTCGCAGCACCTTGTGGTTGTTGAGGTATGAAACAGGGTATTTAGAACATCCTGATATGTTGACCTGCTATTGATGTTCACCTCCGTGTGTGTTACCTGCCTGGAGAAGGTAAGTTATAGGCATGAAAATCCTGTTAGTAGGCCATGGAAACAGAAAAATACAAGACATACACCAGGGGAGTTATTAGTCATTCATTCCGCCTGGTCCTCTGTAATATTTCATTAACACCTGAACAGCATCAACATCAGTTTGGTAATAAATGTGTGATTGAGAGTCGAGCGATCTCACTGCTCAGCTGTTGTCCTGTTGAGTTACAGGATGACATGATATTGAAATTGCCCATGATCAAACTGCTCCGCCTTCATCTGTTTCCATGTTGTTCCGCATTGTCTCAGTGTTGCTGATTTCTATGATGAATGTTTGTAAAAGGAAAGTAAGCTATAACAGCTTACTTCTGCTGAGTAGGGTTATCATACCCATGTTATGCCTTTGTTGCAGTGAAGCACGAAATGATGACCAACTCTGACAATGATGAGGATTATGAGGAGGAAGGAGAAGACAGTGATGATAGCTTGGTAAGTAGGGGGAAGATGTTTGTTGCAACAGAATGGTCACATGAAAGGATGGTTTAAAGAGTGTGAAACAGTCTTGTCTTTTTCTCTTGGACCAAAGTGAAAGTCTTGACCTGCAGTTGAGAGTACTAATACTGCTGTTATACAGTGCCTATCCTCAGTTAACTCTTTCATCCCTACAACCCGGTTTTCTGGTTTGCAGAAATCGTACCCTTCCTTCTTGCAGCCAGAAAAACCGGACAGCACAAAATTCATTTTTTGTTCCTGCAGCCCAGAAAATCGGTTCTCGCAGTAAGCACTTTCAGCTTCGCGCGAGTCGCATCATCGGTACACGTCATTTCTCCCTGACCGGGTCGCTTGCAGGGCAGTGTTTATGAAAGGAATGGATGCCAGACGGATGTTTTTGGATGCTTTTTCACAGAGAATGCATGTGTGTATGTGCGTGTCGTCCATACCAGTGGCCAAACTGGCCTTTTTTTCTGAAAGTTGGTGATGGAATTTTACTTGTGTGTAAGATGTTATGCATGCATTCACACACAGAACCTAAGTGTAAAGAGCAAGGGGTATTAGAGCAGTAAGTATACAAGGAAAGGTTTCAGTGAGTGAAGTATGAACAACAATTAACTCTAGTTTGATTACAGGGTCCGGTTTTTGTTTTTTGTTTTTTTCAGGAAGGAGATTCTTGTGAAGCTTCATGAAAATAGCTGTTAGTTGATGCTTTTGTTGACAACTGTTTGTGAGATAACAGAAAGTGCAATCAACTATAGTGATAGTCTTTGGATTGATTACCTTGGATAGGAAATGAGTTAACATTTAAGACAGGATACATTCCCTTCCTACCTGCCCCTCACTGCCCATGGGTACATATACTCACAGTCACATTTTTATTTTATTCATAGTTCTCATTAGTAAAGAAAAAAAAAAGCATCATGTGCAGAAAAATTACTGTCAGTGGTTTGTAACTTCACCTATTCAGGAATGAGATGAAACGAATCAAAAGGATGGATAGGAGCACACTTTTTTTTTTCATGGTCAGTATACTGTAATGCCTTGATTGTTTTCGGCAGGACGGAGAGGAAAACTACAAGAAACGGAAATCAGTGCTGTCCTTCCTAGAAGAAGCAACCTTGCCCGAGTTGCTGTTGCTGCCAGGATGCTCTCGCAAAAAAGCTGAAGCTCTGGTAGATCTTCGGCCGTTTGGATCCTGGGAAATGCTGGTTAGTCCAAGATTCGACCTTTAAGGAAAATACATGTTTATTTATTTTTTTTAAAAACCTCACCTTGGCTTAAAGTCGTGTCAGACCAGTTGACATAGGCTAGAACTCCAAGGCTACATCAAAATGTTGTTATGCTTTGCATAGTTATGCGGGGATTGTCTTTACTTGTGACAAGCTCCTAGCTCAACACCATCAGTCTTCAAAATCCCTTGAAGTCAGTGTGGCTGCCCACGTGGCGGGGCAATCAAAAATGGTCACACACGTAATGTCCTCATCCCTAGCTGATGCATTTGTACCATAGAGTTCAAGTACTCGGCTGTTCGGATGATCGCTGGAATCTTTTTAGCCAGGGTAAGACAACAACAACATTAAAAAAAAACATTGGAAGATTGACACTGATGTAAGTGGTAGTGTAAATGTGTGCTGTTACTCATGCATCCGGGGTTTCTTGTTCTTAGTTTACTTATGGAGTTCTTGCGACCTTCACTTCAGGGAGGCCAACCGGCTGTGTATACTTGTACATAGTGCAAAGGAAGAGGTTATTCATTCCATCATGACTTATACCGCTTCTTGTGTGCACATGCACACAAGCACATGCATATACAGACCACAGGCAAACAGGGTGCCAAACTGGTGTCGTCTGTTTGTGAAATGGGCTCCTAGTATAGAGCATATGTAGAACCTTAAGATTTTCACAGAGCAATGACCCTTAGTCTCTGATCTTTAGGTGGTGGTTGTTATTTTGTGAACCCTACTTTATTCACCACTTTGGCTTCACAAGGGGAGTATTGTGCATGTTTATGTCTGTATTTTTTTGTCGCTGAGGAAGGCATTTTGCCGAAAATTTCTTGTCCTGTTTTGTGTCGTGCATTAAATCGTCGTTACTTCACACTTTGTTTTGTGTGCTCTTCTGCTTTTTTGTGAACCTTGTTAAGCAAAGTGCAGATTGGTGTGATTGAGTCTCTGTATTTATGTGATTGATCCTTCTTTGGAGGTTTTTAGTAAACTTTTTTTTACCTGTTTGTAGGGTAGTTAGCGTCAGTTGATGATTTCAAGGACGATTTTGTCAGCAGACATTTTAATTCACTTTAGTATGCAATACTGTGGAAAAGAGCCAGAAATGTGTGAGGGCAGAAATGGCTTTTTATTTTGTGTGTGTGTGTGTGTGTGTGTGTGTGTGTGTGTGTGTGTGTGTGTGTGTTCCTGTAAAGGGAGATAAAGCAGGAAACAGAAACTGAACTTACAAACTGAATGTGCAATGCCAGACTTGACAAGCATTTTTCATAAACCAAATGTGTCCTGATTTAGATCAGCATTAGTTATATAGGCTTGAAATTGTGAGGTCTGAATATGCAGGGTTTATTGTGCGGCCAGCCTCTACAAGTGATGAAATTCTGAGGTCTGGGTTTACAGGGTTGTCTGTAGGGTCAACATGTACAAGTGATGACATTAGGTCTGATTGTACTGGGTTGTGTAGGGTCAAATGATCAGACTTTCAGCTCTAATTGTAGGGTCAAAACCTTCAACTGATAAAGGCTTGGGCTCTCGTAACTGCAACACAGATAAAAGAAAACAAACGAGTTCTAGAATCATTGCACAAGATGCAGATTTTATCTGTCCAGAGACTGACATCAGTGCACAGAATTTTGGATGCCAAATTATTTATCATTATTTCTTTCCCCTTTAAGGAGGTATTAGCACAGTCATATTTTTTGGAATGGTTATAGTTACAGCTGATACATCCATTGTTTTCACCCCTAGACACAGGTAATGAAAATGCGCCAACTGAACCATCTTCTTGTGTGTAGATAGAGAAGCTAAGGAACACCAAGCAGCTGTCCGACTCATTGGTTCATGGCTGCCACGAGATCATTGGGCTGAGGAACGCCGTTGTGCAGCTGATGAAGCAGTGTGAGGAGATCTCGAGTCAGATGGAACTGGTGGTGTCCAAGTTGACAGGGAACCTGCAAGGTCAGCGAGACGAAGAAGATCAGATCACTATACAGCCTGCTCTTCTCAACGCTGAGTGAGTGGCTTGAGGTCCATGGCATGGGATAATGCAGGCATGCCCGGTTTTTTTACTTTTTTTTTCAGAATTGGAATATAAAGGGAGGCTAAAAAAAATAGGTTATTGACAACTTTGTGAACAAATATTCAGTAACAGTTACATTTAGATGAAAAGAATCGTAGATATCATTTTCAGACTTTTTTTCTTTTATTTGAATGTTGTGTGCTAAGATAGGAAGTGGAATAGTTACTTTTGTTTGAGGGCCTACACCTTTTTACCGTTTACAATTTGAGAGTGTCATTTTTTTCATGAATAATTGTTTTAGGTGACTTTTGTTTTTGTTTTAATACTCTATGTTCGGATCAAAGGTGCATGTGCATTGCATCTGGTTATGCCTGAAGTCAATGCGTCCAGGAAGTCTGATAAAGATTCAGAAAGCAGCCTGCCAGAAGAAATCAGTACAGTTGATATAATTATGTGGACATTTGATCGTTAGACATGCTGCTGTGCCCCATCTCCTAACCGTTTTGAGAGAGACTATTGTGACTCCGAGTACCTGTAATCGGTGCACCCTTTCCTGTTTCATGGTTTGTTCTTTTTTCTTGTTTGTTTGTTGTTGTTTGGTTTTTTTTTAGTTGGCTTGCCTGATATCTGCCACACAGTTGGAGTCTGAAAAATAAATACCTCATAAGTGTTGCAAAACTTGGTCTGAGAGATCAATAAGCTTTTTTTTTTTTTTTTTTTGCGGCACCCTTTCCGTAGGTAATCCGTAAATATGCAGTGTAAATGTAGATTTTCAAAACAAAGCGCATTATCATGAATGCTGTGTGTGATCTGTGGGTTGCTACTTGCTTTGCATTCCCTTGTTTTCCCCATGAAAAAGGCATGTTTAGCTGTGATAAACAGGTCAGTGGTCTGAAACTTTCCAGCTAAAAGATTAAAAAAAAAGAAAAGAGGTTATTTGTCTGGGAGTAATGCCACTGAAAAGTGAAAGGGTTGTGGTAGATGAGACAGCAAAAGATGAAAACAAAAAACAAAACAAAAAGATATTGCATAGGCTTAGAACTGTGGAGAATTACTCTTACATTCTGGAGGCTGAAAGATGTCTGAAAATAACAGCACAGCTGTTTTGATATCACTTTCATGTAACTACCTTTCAACTACCTTTTACGTATGGTGGTCGTAGAGAAGAAACAGTTCTATGCCGGCTGCACACCGGCCATTCGTATTTTACCCATTCATACCTTTTAAAGAGTGAAGAAGCTCCATGGTGCATTCCATGTCATGTGCCACTCACAATGAAACATGTTCTTTTAGAGTGTTGGGACTTGCATGATGTGAGACAGAAACATTTTACAGCAGATTCCATGAAAACCTCGTTCAGAAACGTTCCGCCTGACACGATCTTTGAGTTCTTGAAAGAGATTAACATTTTTCATCGGATCTGAGATTTTACAGTGGAAAGTTTGTTTTTTTTAACATACTTTCGGATGGGTTTTTAGAAGATGTATTTAAAAGAATTGTGTGAATGAAGACTCATGAGTTGATTTTAACGTGGTGACAGCCCTGATATGGCCCTTTGCGGTCGGCTGGGCTATAAGCAACATTATCTTATCTTATCTTACCTTTCGAATTGTTTGTTGTTTATGCTTGATTTGTGAATTGTTGATATCGTTGACTAATTGGGAAATCAGTTTGGCATTTGAAATGATTAATGTCAGACATTTTTATTTTGAAATATTAATTTTCCTTTTTTGTTCATCTGTCAAAACCATACAGTGGGAAATGTGTCAATCAAGACCATACTTTGCAAGTACAATAATAGAGAACACACGCACGCGCGCGCACACACACACACACACACACACACACACACACACACACACACACCTGCCAGATTTGGCTTAGAGTACAGGTACCTGATGAGTATATATAAACCACGCAAACATACATGAACGCATTAGCGCATGCACCCTCCACCTCCTGTTATACACACACATGTACCGTACACATATAATATTATACTCACATTCATTACACACACAGTTTTGCCTTCTCTTTTATTAATATGCAGAGTGACGTCTTTGTGTAGACTTGAACTGAAACCATACCAGCTCATTGGACTCAACTGGCTGCGGATCATGCACACACAGCAGCTGAACGGAATTCTTGCGGATGAAATGGTATGTAGCTCTAAACTCTGGTTGTACAGGCACTGCTCTTTTCAAGAGAGAGAAATACCTACATGTGAGTGTGAAAGATGCTGCAGAAGACTATGGGTTCTTTTCTGCTTCAGCCTACGTGGATTTGCCATGCTTTGCCTGACTTTCATTATCAGATATATTTGCAATACTTTGCTGAATTTTATTTTGTCCACTTTATATTTGTTCTCAGAGCTTGGCATAATCTTCGTGTTTAGATCTGTTTGCAGTTTATCGCTGAACTGACATTTTGGAAGTTCCTGCAAACCTTTCATATTCAGTATTTTAGATCTGATATTTTGCTGACTAATCTTATCAGTGCACACCATAGACACTGTAATTTTTTATGAGACCTATAAAAGTAATGCTTTGAAAACGTAAGAGTGATTACGATGATGTACCTTTTTCTTTGACTTGATATATAAATATAGATAGATAGAAAGAGTGTGTGTGTGTGTGTTTTCTTAAAGCGTGAGCTACCTCTTTTGTTAACCTGTTATTTCTGTATGCAGGGTCTTGGTAAAACAGTGCAGGCCATTTCCTTTTTGGCTCATCTTCTGGAAGAAGGCGACGAAGGACCCCATGTTATCATTGTACCCTCGTCCACAATAGGTTAGTGTCTCAAGTTACATTATTTTGTTCCCTTTGTATTCATGTATGTGCATACATTTTTTAATCGTACCTCATGAGAAGGAATGGCTGACTGTCATCTGTGTGACAAATTTGATAAAATTGTTAGAGCACTGAAGGTAACTTCAGCTTGGATGGGAAAGCATTTAGTTGGAAATAATCGAGTACAAGCGTGATCAACTATATAGCAGAGTTTGGACATTGCGCCATTAAAAACATGTGTATTTCAATTTTATGGGGTGAATGGGGAGTGCAGCAGCTAAATTAACAGCTGTTGGGGAAAAGAAAAAAACAAAAAAACACCAAAGTTTTCAAAACAGACCTTTCTGTATGTGTGTGTTTGAGTTTGAGAACTCGGTGAAGAGGTATTACCTTTTTTTTTGTGAAAGGAGCCATTGCAGCTCATTTTATAAAACCCTGGAAGTTGAATTGACATCATTTGCTGATGTATTGTTATGCCAACAGTGTAAAGTTGTACAGATGTATTCACCCTGTAAGTTAACCGTATTATTCACTACAAGTTAACCATAGTATTCACTCTGTAAGTTAAACATGTACACTCTGTAAGTTAAACATATTATTCACTCTGTAAGTTAACCATATTATCCAGTCTGTAAGATAACCATATTATTCACTCTGTAAGTTAATATTATCCATTCTGTAAGTAAACCATATTATTCACTCTGTAAGTTAATATTATCCATTCTGTAAGTTCACCATATTATTCACTCTGTAAGTTAACCATATTATCCATTCTGTAAGTTAACCATATATTCACTCTGTAAGTTGATATTATCCATTCTGTAAGTTAACCATATTATTCACTCTGTAAGTTGATATTATCCATTCTGTAAGTTAACCCTATTATTCACTCTGTAAGTTAATATTATCCATTCTGTAAGTTAACCATATTATTCACTCTTAAGTTAACCATATTATTCACTCTGTAAGTTAACCATATTATCCAGTCTGTAAGATAACCATATTATTCACTCTGTAAGTTAACCATATTATTCACTCTGGAAGTTAACCATATTATTCACTCTGTCAGATAACCCATGTTTTGTGGAGCAGAGAACTGGCTGCGTGAGCTGTCCACCTGGTGTCCACCCCGGGAGTCATTGTGTACTACGGGTCACAGGAAGAGCGACGAGCCACCAAGCATTCTATCCTCTATGACAATAGAGAGGATTTTCATGTCCTGCTGACCACGTGAGTTGCCTACGTAGTAACTCCTCCCCCCCACACCCCTTCCCTTTCTCTTCTTTTTTTTTTTATTTCACAAGGGATTAGCTGATTGCATCATAAAATTGCCTTTGGTTTTCTCTTGTTTTCTTTTAAAACAAAAAGAAGCTGTTGTTTGATTGATTTCCGTGCCAAAGAGCACAAAGATAAGTCTTCTGTGTGTGTTTGTGTGTGTGTAAGAAACAGAAGTGAACAGAGATCGGGTTGGATGTCCTGATGACAGTCTATTTGGCACTTTGAAATCTGTTATGATTCATCCTTTTGAAAATGATGTCGAATACTGTTATGACATATTCTGTTCTAACTGATGTCATCCCACTAACCCATAGAATACTGTTAGGACTTACTCTGTTGTAACTGATGTCAGTCTGCTAACTCTTAGGATACTTCAAAAAGTATTTATAATAACTCTGCCGAACAATAATAGATCCCTGAACAACGTGGACAGACGAATCACAAGACAAAATCTTGACATGTTTTAACCCCTTAGGTCTTCATCAGGCAAGATAAGCAACACACTGAGAACAATGAAAAGGAAGAACGAGCAACCACTTATCTTTGTCAGATCCGCGCGTTGAATCAACGTCCATCTTACATCGAATTTAACAAAGATAAATGATTGCTTGTTTGGTTCAATGCCCATCTTGCGCCATATTTGACAAAAATAAGTGATCGCCCGTTCTATTTTCATTGTCCCGAGTGTTGTTTATGTAGCCTGCAGAAGACCTAAGAGGTGTAAACATGTCTCGTTTTGTCTTATGATTCGTTTGTCCATGTTGTTTGGCGGAGTTATTATAAACACTTTTTGATATTTGTTGATTTCCGCCTGCGGTCCCCCTCAGTTTGCAACTACCTTAGGATACTGTAATGACTATTCAGTTGTAACTGATACCAGTCTTCTAATGTCGACCCTACTAACACTTAGAATATTATTCTGTTGTAACTGACGTCAGTCTGCTAGCACTTAAAAAACTATTTTGACTTATGTTGTAACTGATGTCAGTTTACTAATACTTGGAATGCTGTTATAATTTGTTTTGATGTTCAGTGTATACTGAACTTCAATATTGTCTGGGTTTTTGATGGTTTTTACACATGCAAACAAGTTTTGCTGTAGAAAACCAGGAAAGCAAGAAACTTGTTTCATGTTTTTTGTAATGTTTTCACTTTTTGTGTGTGCGCTCCAGTGTAATGTTTTGAGAAAAAAAATGCATGTTTGCTGCTTTCCTTTCAAAATTTTGTTTTTGTTTTTGTTTCCAGGTACAATATAGCCACAGGCAGCGTGGAGGATCGCTCGCTGTTTAAGAAGTTCCAGTTTCATTATGCTGTGTTCGATGATGGGCCACATGCTGAAGAACATGTCTTCGCTTCGATTCCAGAACTTGATGAAAATATCTGTGAGTAGTGTTAGAGAACGGATGGAAAGTGGAAGGTGTGTTCGATTTGAAGAAAAGTGCAGTAAAAGAATTTTTGGTTGGTTAAGTACATGAACATTATCTGAAAGTATGATGCATGGCTATTTCTGGGATGACAGAAGAGGTGACATGTTTTTGGGGTGGGCCTGTGTTCTGTTATGAAAGCATGTTTATTGCAAATCTTTTAAATCTGGAAAGTGGAAGGCAGGGGTATGGGAAGAAAGCAAGTATGAAGTGTTATATATAAAGAAGTATAAACAGAAATACACACTCTCATTTCATGTGTGTGTGTGAGTGCACGCACGCACGCGCGCATGTGTGGTGTGTGTGGGGTGTGAAAAGAAAAAAAATTGTCATGCATTGAATGGCTTTTTTTGGTGCCCAGAACAAAAATGTCATTCTTTTGTCATATTTTTGTCACTGGTAATTTGATCTCATATATCTACTTCATTCAAAATTTCCAATGTGGAAACCAAGCAATATGGAGAAATGGGAGTTTGTATTATACTCCCTGTTTGGCTAGTATACTTACCATGTCAGACAATAGCATTCACGCAGTTAGTCTGCTCTGCCAGCCGAAGTTTTTGTGTGGCTAATGCAGTGATAAGACAGTCACGTGGTGCCCAACCCACTTCCGCCGTCGGGAGAAGCCAGTGTCAGTCTCCACGGCTGTTCAGAGCAAGTTCTTAGTTTTGAGTCGCAGGGGAGTTTACAGCTGCAGAGACCAAGCTGTGAATGCAGGTGAGGGAAAGGAATGTTTTCTGCAGGCCGCTCCCCACCAGCCAGCTAACCGCACTCACTGTATTCGGCCAACTGAATGTCATCTGTGCATAGCTGGTCTGGCAGCAATGCATTCGGCAAGGTTGAGCGGCCATTACAAATGGGGCTGTAGGTTTGATAATTAGTTATTGTCATGAAAAATGTAATACATCTGCACTATTGAGATGACTGAATTGGCGAATTCCCAACAATTCTTTTAATACCAAACTCGACTGGGTTTATTTTCTTGTAGATAACATAGATGCCGCATGAAAGCTTGTACGCAAGTGGTCAGGCAATATTAGAACAATGACAACAAACACAATATTGTGCAAAAATGACGTCATCACTTTCTGGGAAGTTAATTTTCCATAGTTAAGTAGTACACAAGTTTGATACATGCCTCTGCTCAGACTACAGCAACAAAAATATTGGATTACAAATGTGTAAAGCCTTGTTTGTTTGCCTTTCACTAAGTGTCTCAATAAGGACGGAAATGTAAAGCTGTGTCTCCCATACCTCATTCATCGAGCCTGCGCGCAAGGTAACCCCAGAACCTTGGCGCTAGTGGGGAAGGCAGGGCGGGCATGCATATTCATATACACACCCTCTGGGAGGCGCTCACACACACACACACACACACACACCACTCACACTCACACACACATACACTCACACACACTCACACACACACACACACACACACACACACACACACACACACACACACACACACACACAGGCGTGTAGAAAACTGTATGTGTGTTGCAGGCTAAACGAAGGCTGTTGCTGACAGGCACACCTTTGCAAAATAATTTGCTGGAGCTGATGTCACTGCTTTGCTTTGTCATGCCGGACATATTCCAGGGCAAGACGGAGTCCCTAAAAAGGATGTTCTCCATGATCACGGTCAGTGACAATGATGGTCTGTAGGTAGTGGTACTGATCAATAAACAATAAGACTTTTGCTATACTTACCTGTCTAAACAAATGCCTTAACCCCACTTGTTATGGAACGTCTCCGTATTATCACGATAAAAAAAACAACAAACAACACAAAAACAAAAGTGGGAGAGTAGGGAGCTAACTTCACCTCAATCCCTAGAATACAGTAAGAGTGATTGCCATTTATGAGTTCACAACACTGCCATGTCTGAACTAGTAGTTATTTGCTTTTCCTCAGTGGAGGAACACACCCCTTATGCTCTATATTTTTTTGTTTCGATTCTTGTCATTGTGGATCCTTACAAACTGCTGTTTCAGCTTGCTTTCTAGGAGGGAGAAGTTCGCTCACTTTGACTTCTCAAGAGGGAATTTCAGTTGAATATTCCCAGAAATTACAGTCTGTCACTACTTCATTGCAGTAGTCGGCGCCCTTCATCGATAGCCATAGCTTCTTCCAAGTCGGCTCCTAAACCGGCTGCTACCTCACCTGCTTCTGGGGTCTATTGTTTTTGCCACAAGCGGTGCCTCCTTGTTGATATGGATGAGACCAGCATCTCCTGTGTTAGATATTCCCTTTTCTTACCTTTTAATTCATGTGATGATTACTCAGTTTAACCTGGCCTTCAGTTCGCGAGTTTGATGTTCATGTTGGCAAGTTTGATATTCGTGTTCGCTTTCTTGATGGTCCACCGGTTTTGGCCCTCTGGCAGAACATTGCTGTGCCAGCATTGTTCGGCAGCAGGCTGGAAGTCACAAACAACTTTGGCAGATTTTTCCTTTGTGAAATGACTGAACACAGGGAACCTGTTGGCTGCCGAGGCAGATAGTTGTTGCCTGGGCAGCAACACATCCACACTGATTTGGGTCACTGGTTCTTTCTTTCTGCCCACTCTGGCTTTTTTTGTTTCATTTTTTGGCTTTGTATTTTCGTCTTTACTGAAAAGTCACTTCTGACTATACTAAAAAGTCTCCTCGACTTCAATCTATCGCATCACTCGATACGACTCGTTAAACAGCGTCCTTCGCCATCGCTCGTTGTCAAGCCTACTCCTCTCACCGTTTCTTCCTCCACTCAGTCATTTCCGGTAATAACTTCCGGCTCGCTATCGTCGTATCGAAGCAACACATCTATCAAACTCATCTCTCTTTCTATTATTTTTAAACGTCTGAACAACTAATTGTCTAACAAATAACTTATTGTCTTACAAATGACTAATTGTCTAACAAATGACTAATTGTCTGACAAATGACTTATTTTCCAACAAATCGTCTCGCTTTAGTGATGCAAATGAATTCAGCAGTCCAGGGAAATCTTTCCTTCTTGAAGAGTTTTCAGCAGTACTGTTGATGAAGCTCCTCTCTTGGTGAGACAGTCTGCCAGTTGTCTATGAGTGCCAGACCACTTCACTTCTTTCACAATGCCTTTCTCCATCAAGTCTTTTATTCCACTGATCTCCAGCCTCAGACGTTTTCTGTGACATGTTTTGTTGACTGCAGAGCATCATGTAAAGACTTGCAGTCGGTCATGCAGACTAGAGGGTAGACCATCCGTGGTTGCTTTTCTGTTGTGATCTCCATGAACAATGTTGCAATGAATATTGCTTCATCAATTCCTTCTGCCATCGCCAGTGTCTCTCCAGCCAACGTGCTTCTGACTACTCTGCGAATTTCTTTGAACTCCAGCAAATTGGAATAATGTCTCCTTCCTCTTTGCTAAGAAGATAATGAATCCACCTTGAGTTTCCTCCGTCATGAGATTTCAAGTGAAGCATCAGTGTATACCATCAGTTTCAATGGTCCTGATCCCAAATGATGGAACTTCAACTCTACATGTTCTGACTTTGATTCTTTTGATGACTTTATTTGCTTCTGTCAGATGTTCTACTTTTCCATCTTTGATATTTGAAGCAAGCTGACAAGCATCGAATGACACATCAGGACGACTTTGTCGAGCTGTCCATAGAATCTGTCCAACTTTTGATCTGTAAGCCTGTTTCTCATGTGCTGTCATTTCATCCTGTTTCTGTTGAGTTCTTTCTTTTTGATGGGGATCACTCCAAGAATATCTGCATACTTGGTTTGCTGTAGGGAGACTTTGTTCCATCAGATGACAGTTCCAAGCCAATGTACTGGAAAGCTTGTTTTGTTCCTTTCCAACCTTGAACGTTTTTCTGATTTCATTAACAACAGTCTTTTCAAAGTGTTTTGTTCCGCCCCAGATGAAGTCTCTAATGGCATGCTAAGACACCTGTAACTTCATTTCCTTTCATCCAGAAGAAGACTGCTGGGTCAACTTTTGAAATTCTTCCTCCGAGTTTCAGCAGTACATCTTTCACTCTTTGTACCATTGCAAAGAACATCATTCAGTCCGTATACGCATTTTTGCAGATGCCACAACTTTCCTCTGCTATTCGCTTCATTTGGTGGTCTCACAAAAATGTCTCTGCTATTTCTTTTCCTTGGAGAAAGGCTGTTTTGATGTCCATAGAGCATGGAGTCCACTTTCTTTGTGCAAGACAGAGAGAATCACTTTCAATGATTCACTTGTGCAAGTAGGCGAATCCTTCTGCATGTCTTCATTTCCAATTTCTTCAAACCTCTTGCTAAAGTCTAGCCTTTGTTTTTACTCCATCCTTTGTTTCTTTGAGTGTACAGATCCATCTGGTGGAAACACATCTTTGTCCATTGTCCTCTATTTCAGTGTACACGTGATCTTTTTCCAACTTTCAAGTTCTTCTTTCTTTGCATTTTCAAAAGAACTTCATCCATGATCTAACAGTTTCATCTGAATTTGTAGTGTGTAGGTTCTGTATTTGACAGTACAAGTCCACTCACTTTGTCAAATCCACAGACATTCTTTCACCCTCATATTCTTCTGGTTCCAAACATTGAATATTGTACCAGTTCTTATTTCTCCCTGTTCTTTTCCAGCTTTGTTCAGCACCTTTGCTGATATTTTTGTTCCAGTGTCCACATGATCATATGCAATGATCTGTCCTGGTTCAATTCTTGCTGGATCAATTCTAGTAGCCATCTCTGTGTCATGTGGATGATGTTCTTCATCTTCTTCCAAGATTTCTGATTCAGTGTCTAGATCTGACGTTGATTCAGGAATATTTCTCACTGTGCGAGATTTCTTCATTTTTAGTTCCTGTATCACTTTGATGTTGCTGACAATCATGTGCAGCCTCACTCGCCAGTTGAGGGTCTTTCCTTGCCATCTTCTCCTGCTCTAGATCACCTTTGACCTTTTGTAGTCTGCTCTGGTGAACACGAATCAAAGTTTCCACCATGACGCATAAAGATCACGCTCCCATCTTGTCTAATGACGGTTCCTGGTCCTTTCCATTCATGACCATCAGGTCGCTTTGTAGTACACTCTGTCTCCCATCTGGTACTGACCTGACCATGTTCGAACCTGTTTCCTCAAGGCTCTCTGATTTCTCTGAGCTTTCTGCTTCTGTGAAAGCTTTCCTTGTAGCATGCAACTTGCGATATGCCTCCACTGTCCTACTTCTGGTGATTCCCCCAAAGCAGTAGTTCATCTGTGAGTGTGGATGGAAAATTTGGATTCTTCCCAAAGCCAGCTGATATGGGCTGAAACCATGTGTTTCACCATGGATTTTTCGCTGCCAAAAGCCCAACACAAACAGTCTCAAATCCATGTCTTCCTTGTCTGCCCTGACTTCTGCATGATGTTTGTCACGTCCGATTGTGTCTCTCACACAAACCATTGCTCCATGGACTGTATCACAGTAGTTTTGACTTCGATTTGAAGTTTTCACACATGTCCCTGAATTCCTCATTGTTAAACTCTGAACCATTGTCACGAGTAACACTTTTGGTGGCCATGTATTGCAAATCCAGTGCTTCATGAAACTGTCAACAATGACAGAAGCCCTTTGCTCCTGATGATTACGCAGCACTGAATCTTGTGTATCATCAATCATGTGGAAGTACCAGACATTTCTATCCAATTCATGCAGATCCACAGCCACTGTGTGATTATAGTCTTCTGCTAAGGGCATCCCTACCACTGGCTTCGGTGGGATCTTCTTGTGACGTGCACACACATCACATTTTTCAACAATTTCTGTCATATCTCTGTATACTTCTGGATCCTTTATCCCAGCATTTTGCATCAGTTTCTTCAGGTTTGCAGTGAGGCATGTCCAAATTGCTTGTGAAGCTTCAAAATAGTCTGCTTCTTTTCTTCTGCTCCAGCTGATCAACATATTCTTCGTACCATCTTTTTCACACACAGTCTTGGTACATGCTGTATCAATGATTGCACATCCAAAGGACTCTATTAAGAGTATCTCATTTTCAGGTTTGTGTTCTTTTGTAAACAAAGCCAAGTGACATCTTCTTCATTTTCTTCTGCATCTGTCATTTTGATTTCTTCTGTTTTTGATGCTTGTGGGGGGAATCCTTAGCCCAGTGAAACACACTCTCACAAATTAGCAACATCTGGTTCTTTTGCCATTCCTGTCTAATGGATTTGTTCTTTTTGTTCTGCTTTTTTATGTTGTGAACCTGTTTGCTGATATCTGGAAGTTTCTTTCTGAACTGCTGATATCTGGAACTCTTTACCAGAAATGCTTCTTCTTTTCCTCTTTGATCTTGATTTCGTTCACTGTGCTTACTGTCGAACTGTCCCCAAATATTCTCTTCAAAGCAGATTTCATTGAAGAAAATTTTCTGTCAGACGCTGCTGTCAGAACTAATTGTCTTTCTTTCACTGACAAACCTGCATTGTCCAGCAGTTTAAATGCAATCACTGAATCTGATATTCCATTTTGTATTTTCTGCAAATATTGTATCTTCTTTCATACTCTATGATGAAATCGCACATTGACATGTCTTGTCCTTTCCTCAGTCTTTCAAAGTCTGAATTGCTGTGTAGCCAAGTCAACCTCATCTTGTAGAAAAAGACTATCAAGTGCAGTCAATAAAATATCCATCCCTTCTCCTGTGTTTCAGCCGTGCAACATCGATTTCTAATGCTTTTGCTCGTGCTTGGCCCGTTAATGACAATGTAACGGCTAGTGCTTGTTTCTCTGGCTTGACGTCCGTTACTAGTTTCCATACTTCCAGTCGTTTTTCCACGTCTCATAACTTGATCAGGCCCTAGGCTCGGCGGTGTTATATAGCTCTGCGCCATGATTTTTACAACTGGTGGACTAATATGCCCTGCACTTTTGTTTCGTTGAAGTCGGACCGTCAAACTTCGTTTTTTGGCTAGTCTGTATTCAATCTGTACTTTCGTCAACAACGTCAGTTGTAGATCTGTAGATTAGTCTACCGATGTAGATTATCTGTAGATCACGCTCTGCTACCATGAAAAGTCACTTCTGACTATACTAAAAAGTCTCCTCGACTTCAATCTATCGCATCACTCGATACGACTCGTTAAACAGCGTCCTTCGCCATCGCTCGTTGTCAAGCCTACTCCTCTCACCGTTTCTTCCTCCACTCAGTCATTTCCGGTAATAACTTCCGGCTCGCTATCGTCGTATCGAAGCAACACATCTATCATTTACACCTTGTTCAAGTTGCCTTTGATAATTTTATGATTGGTGTGTTAAAGGGATCTTTCTTTCGTGTTTTTAGGTATATGGGTGTTTATTGGATGGTACCATCGGTATTCACTGTTTGGATCTTCTCCTTTTCCTGATTCTGCTTGTGATTTTCCTATCGTAGTTATGTGCTTAGTTCATGTCAGTTTGAGCCTTTGAGGGAGAGTGGGGACCAAGCATTTTCACCTCCAGCGGGAAGGAGACCTTTCTTTAAGTTTAACTCTCCTACTACTAACGTTTTCTGCTGCTTGCTTCCTGTTGGAAACCAAGCAATTCTTTAACGTTTGTGAAAATTTTCACTTACTTTCATTAAAAAAAATTTAAAAATAGAGTTATGCATGAATTTGCGTGCAATTTGTGTTCATGTGGAGAAATGAATGAATAAAAGTCTGAAATGAAAATAAATTGGATATGAGTTTTCTAATGTTGTCTATTTGAAAATCTCTCGGCCAATGATCAAAATCATACGCACACACAGATGGATCGCTGTTACTTGCATCTTCATCCTTGGAATCACTCAAAAGATCCGCGTAACCAACATCAGCTTCAAAGTTCTGTCACTTCACGATCTCTTTTGATGCGTTTAAGTTTACTTTCACTAATTTCTTCAGCAGTAAAACCCTGAAAGGTTTCGTCGTTGCTGTCTCCGTCTTGTAGGAGCCCTCGCCAGAAGTTTTCGTTCGGTTCCATTGCAAAAATTGCTAAAAAATATGACTTTTTCTTCGGTTCAAACCAAAACAATCCGCCATTTGCAAAGCCAGTCCATCCGGAATCGACTGTGCATGCGTGTATTAACGGAAAGTGTGATGTAAGTTGCAAAAGAAGGGATGGTAGGGAGAGACCGGAATGGCCGCAGGCCTCGGCGGTTGTGCCCACCCACGGTTCCTGTGTGTAGCAGAGATCGTCGGCGTTCTACCTGCCGACAGCAGTAGGAGAGTTAAGGGCCTTTTGTACCTGTGGAGCGGAGGTCTTGGTTTGGGAACTGTACAGGGACATCATAATGTGGATCAGTGTCTTATATTTTCAGGTGAGCATGGTCTCACCGTTCGTTTCAACGTTCAGACATTTGTTTGGACAGGGAAGAATATGAAAAAGGAAGGTTACTTCTAAAAGTAGATTTCCGTATAATTACCTATCCAAACAAGGATGCCATCTATTCTTTCCGCTGTTGGAAAAATTGTGTGAAAACTAAACTAGTTCGGATATGGTGCAATGTTTTGAATCCATTAAGGGCGATCACTCTAGCTGGCTAATCTGGGGATTAAGGGCAACTTAGCTCTCTCCTCATCCAATATCTTTTCGGGGGGAGGGGGGGGGGGTGAGGTGTATATCCTGAAAATATGAAGATATATATATATATATATATATAGTAAACTACTTTTAGCAGAGAAATTCCTATTCAGATATGTCAGCTCAGGTCAGTAATGACATAATAAAGAAAAAAGAGTAAAGTCACACAGATGGTCAGTACTTTGAATTTGACAAGTGATCAAACAATCTGGAAGGAGCATGAGTCATGCACTGACAGTTAAATATTGCGGTTGTGTATGAATATATGTAAACATTCCATACAGACATAATTGGCCAGGTGAGATTCTTGGGTTTTGTATGTAATGCATTTGGATTGCTTCACTTTATAAGTTTTCCATTGATAGCATTTGTACACCCTAAGTTTTCCATTGATTGCATTTGTAAACCCTAAGTTTTCCATTCATTGCATTTGTACACCCTGAGTTTCTTTGTTTCGTTTTGAAATTTGCTAGAGCTGATAGTATTGTTCTGTTTTGCCAGTTTTCCAGTATTATTTTCTTGTCTCTGATTGTTTGATTCCTGTCTCTGTTGTTCTAATTGCCTTGTTTCCTTATGTGTGTGTTTTTTTCTTCTCCAGAGAGTAGAAAACGAACAAGGAAAATATGAAAAGGAACGAATTGCTCAGGCTCAACGCATTATGCGCCCGTTTGTTTTACGAAGGCTTAAAAAAGATGTAAGTTGTGTGTGAATGAACTTACCAGTTTGATACAGTGCCCAGGCTAAAAAAAAATCTGATTATGCTGATGTCTGTGTATCCAGGTTGAATATATGTGATAGTTTTGTCATGACATTCTTTGTGTGGATTCACATTGTAGAAATGTTCAGTGCAGTTGCAGATACTGAATCAGCAAGCATCTGCCTCCTGTCAGTTTACACATGCTAGGGGAGTCATTGCTTGTGATTTGTTTGCTTCATTGGGGATTAGTAATGTGTGAGGTGACTTTTTTTATTTTAAGGGTGTGAGGAAGCAAGAGGGATGGGAGTGGGGGGTGAGGGGTGGTTTTTAATGCTGAAAAGGTATCCATACTTTCCCATTAAATAATTTTCTGACAAGGGAGTGTTTTGGCCCTTTTTTCTATTGTGTTATAAGGAGACACAAGAGGCAGTGCTGAATTAGTTAATCCACATATTTATTTCATTGTAAAAAAAAAAGCTGGTTCAGCAGGGGGGGGGGGGGGGGGGGGGTTGTTTTGGGGCTTTTGTTTTATTTTGTTTTAATTACTTTTTAACAATGAGATACTTAATATGTTTTTAAATGAATTCAGTTTGACACCGTCTGTGAGAAGAGAAACCGTCTAATAGGACTAATGGTAAGATCACAGTAAGAGAATTGTTCTAGCTTTGTTGGTTAGGCCTGAGTGTTGTGGTCGTGGGGAACTGCGTCAGTCAGTTCAGTTTCGCTATATTTTCTTGCTTGATATGATCGAATGTCTGTCGTCATTACCTTCTCTTGATACGATTGAATTCCTGTCATCATGACCTTCTCTTGATACGATCGAATGTCTGTCGTCATTACCTTCTCTTGATACGATTGAATTGCTGTCGTCATTACCTTTTCTTCTCCATTGTCTCTGCTTTGTCTCATCTTGTGCTGCTCCTGCTCCTCCTCCCCCCCCCCTCCTTTCCTCACATCCCACCACCTCCCATACCCTCTCTTTTTACCCTCCACTCCCCTCCTCCTTCCCATCCGCCTGCACAGGTGCTGACCCAGCTGCCCAAGAAGGAGGAGGAGGTGAAGCGATGCCCCTGCTGCCGGACCAGCAGGCCCTGTACACCAGCCTGCTGCAGAAGTTCTCTCAGGAGGTGGAGGAGGGGCAAGGGGCCGACCTGGGTGGGGGCATGGCCATGTTCATGCAGCTGAGGAAGGCCGCCAATCACCCTCTGCTGCTGCGCAATCACTACACCGACGAGAAGCTGCACCTCATGGCCCAAGCCCTGGCCAAGGTGGGTGGTGCCCAGGATCGGTGTGCTGCATATCGGCAGGATCTGTGAGATGTAATCTAGGAGGTCAGGTGGTTCAGGATTATGGTACAGTACGGTTTGTGTGGTGTTTTGAAAAATCGGGTGGTTTTGTGGGGAGGATTGTTCAGTACAGATTTCAGGTTTACTGGTAGGATGTGTGTGCGTGTGTGATTTTTATTGTGAAAGATCAGTTTGTTCAGATTGGTTCAGAAAGAAGTGTCCAGTACGGTTTGTATGTTTGTAGAATTGTGTTTTTGCGGAGAGGATTCTTCGTGACGGTCTGTGTGAAGGACCTGGTTGTTATGTAACAGGGATTATTCAGTAGGGTCTGTGTGAAAGGTCATTTGTTCTGTAGGGAGATACTTTGGTAGTGTCTGTGTTGCTGATCAGGTCACTTTGTAATAGAGATTGTTCAGCAGGGTCATCGTGAAGGACCAGGTTGTTTAGGTAAGGTAATGTTGCTTATAGCCCAGCCGATTGCAAAGGGCCTTATCAGGGCTGTCACCACATTGAAGTCAACTCACAAGTCGCTAAAAAAAAAAAAAAAAAACTTGCTCACACAACCCTTTGAAACACACCTTCTAAAAACATACAGGAAATTTTGTTTAAAGATCTTTCTTCTGTAAATTCTTAGATCAGATGAAAAATGTTGATCTCTTTCAAATATTCAAGGATCACCTCAGGTAGGACATCTCTGAACAATTGTTATGAGGATGTTTCAGTGGATGGTTGTGAAAGATCTGGTGGTTTTTGTGACGGGAATAGTTCAGTAGAATTTTAGTGAAAGATCAGTCATTTGTGGTGAGGATAGTTCAGTAGGATTGGTATGGAGGACCAGGTCATTTTATGAAGAGGATTGGAGAATAATGATGATGTTCTTTAGCTGGGATTGTTTAGTAGGGTCTGTGTGTTGTCTGAAAGATGTGGTATTTTCAAAGTAATATCAGTGGGGAAGGAAAAACAAAGTTAATGGTTAAAATATGATGTTCAGCTTCATGTCACTGGACAACAATTGTTCTGTTTTTTTTTAAATTGTGGGATGTGGTACATCATGCTGAGAAAGAGGCAGCGCACAGTAAAGGGTGAAAGGAATCCCCTAATGAAAGCTGTGACAGTTGAATGCGATGAGGTGTTGACTGAAAGTGGTGCAATGCTGTGTCAGGAGTACTCCCACAGGGAACGGGGAGCTCTGCCTGAACTGATCATGGAGGACATGGCCGTGATGAATGACTTTGACCTCATTGGCCTGTGTAAGGAATACAAGGTACGGCAGTCTGTTCGGACACTTCTTGTTTGTCTCCTTGGCTTTCATGAGTTGCTCTCGGTTTTTAGCTGTTCGTTCATTACACTGGTCAAGGCATGTTCTAGATTTCTTTGTGTATGGGATGGTTTTGACAGCTTACTATCACTTATTTATATGTTTTGGTGCAGAGCTAACGAAGTCGTTGAGGAAAAAATTCTCAGTTTTCATTTCTGCTTTTTTGTGTGCTATTCTTCACATGGATTGCATCTTTTTATGAGAAGCTAGTTTCTAATTGTGTGTGTGTGTGTGTTTTACTGTTGTCCAAACACTGGATGACTCAGGCAAACATCTCGGGGTATGCAGCTTGCCATTGAAGTCCATAACGATTTGCTGAAGGTGTTCTTTCGGCACTTCACCAACAAACTGAGATGTGCCAAAGTTGTGATTTTAGCAGGGTGCAGAGTTTTTGTTTATAGATATCCATGCTTCAATACAAGGAAACCTACCCTGGCCATGATTTGATATACCTTTCACAGTTTGAAAAAAAAAAAGAAAAAAGAATTTGGTAACATTTTAAAATTGCAGTATTTGGAAGATAGCAGGATATACAAATTGCACTCATGAAATTTGTATGCAAGTATTCTTAAAGTAAATATCATAAACTCAAATCTTGTATAGATTGTATTCATATATCATTTAGTGCAAATTATTGAATTCCTTAATTATGTCCAAAGTGTTACAACCTCAGAAGATGAGTCTTTTTTTTTTTGCATAGTATGTTCCTAATGAGTTTTAGAAAAACATTAAATCTAAAGGATGGAATTACATGAAAAAGATATATTTGGTGTCTGTGCGTATCTGTGTGTGTTAAGGTTTTTTTCTCCTTCTGTATATGTGTATGTTCTTTAAGCAAGAGAGAAATTGTTCATGTCCTGGGAATGTGTTCATGATTTTGTTAGATTAATCTACATAACTGAAACTTTCTCTTAGAAAAATTTATATGACTCCACATTGACAGAAATCTTTTTTTTTTCTTTTTAAAGACTAAGGGGGATAAAAAAAAAAAAAGAAATCCAGGATTCATTGGCTGTTAATGTTCAGGTTCTCCCTTAATCCAAGGAAATTCTGTTGGGAAAGACGGGGCAACAATTTGATCAGCAGAGTTTCAGTATTAGTCTGTTATCCAGATTTGTTCATGCACACAGCATGAATGAGTCAGACTCCACTGAGCATCACTGAGCTAGGTGCTCAACTGCATTGTGCTGTTGATTGTTAATACTGAAGTGTCTTTGACTTGTGCAGAAACATTTAGGCAAGTATGAGCTGGACCCACGGTGGATCGGAGAATCCGGAAAATTCCATGTCCTGGACACTCTTTTTCACACCTTGAAACAACAGGTGGGATGTTTTCTGAAAAGTAAATGTGGGAGAATGGAAGTGACAAATGTAAGAATTCTGGACAAGTTGATAGAATTATCAATTTGTTTTTAAATGGGAGAGGGAGGACAGTAAGTAGGGATATGCATGCTTCTGCTCTTGGCTTTACTTATTGAATCTATGACCGTTACTTAGATTCTGGTTGAATTTTTTCTGTTTAATTTTTCTTTTCTTTTACTTTAATTACATGTAGTAGGCTGTATGTTACTTTTTCTGAATCTCCTTAAAGGCTACAGCCAGAGTTAATGTTGGAATTTTTAAGGAAGATGAACTCATAGGCACTTGACTTAACAATGCACAGAGCAGAGAGAATATCATGTTTACTTCATTCTATGTGTACATCTGCATCTGCACATGTGTTTGTTGTGTATAGGTGGCAAAAGGAATTTCCAAGGTTTCTATCTTGCTAGTTGCAGTTGCAGTAAGCGGGAGCCGGAATAGCTCAGTTGGTAGAGCGCCTGACTCGTAATCTTGGTGATCCTGGGGTTGCGGGTTCGAACCTCCGCCGGGGCGTTTCGGTACAGGGGGATTTTTCCCTCGGAGTTAACATTGGTTCTGACTCCATTTCCCATACAGTCCTTCGAATGAGACTATAAACCGAGGTTCCGTGTGTGAACGCATGCATAACATCTTGCACACACGTAAAATCCCATCACCAACTTTCGGAAGAGTAGGCCAGTTTGGCCGTTGGTATGGATGACACGTTACACATAGCATGCACCCTGCGTGAGAAATGGAAAGAATGAAGGAAGTAAGGAAAATGAGTGATCGATATTGAACGATACTGAATGGATGACACGGGAAACGACTGAATGAAGCGCCAGCTGGCAGCTCTTCAGTCGGTTCTACCCAGGTAGGCAGCCCGTTGTGTAAACGAGTGTTGATTGTAAAGCGCTTAGAGCTTGGCCTCTAGCCGAGAATAGGCGCTATATAAGTATTCATTATTATTATTATTATTAAAAGGTGGCAAGGAAAATTTAACTCAGAGTAATGCTGTAGTGCACCAGTATAGTTGTTTGTTCATCTTGACATGTGAGCATGAGAATAAGCAAATCGGCATGATTATCTAAATGAAAATGTACAGGTGTGTGTACACACGTGTGCTATGTATGTGTGGACTTGGCATGTGCAGAAGGACAGAGTGCTGCTCTTCAGCCAGTTCACCATGATGCTGGACATTGTGGAGGTTTTCCTCAAACAGAAGAACATTCACTACCTACGTCTGGACGGCAGCACACCTGTCACAGATAGGTCAGCAGCATTGACCTATTGAAGTGTAATGTTCTAGTCAGATGTACTGGGTTGCAGGTAACCAGTTTGAATGATAACAAAAAAAATTGCCCAGAAGCTCTTTACAATGGTAACTAATGGAATAACATGGCAAAGAGAACATCTTGTGATTTTTTTTTTTTACTAAGTCATTTCAAATCTTTGTAATTTATCTGCATAAGTATGATGTCCATTTAAAACAGGGACTGCCTTCTGTTTCGAAATGAATTAAAACTGTAAAACTGTGAAATTTTTTTTTTTTTTTCGCCTGTAGGATATTTTTGAATGTTTCAATTGTATGAATATTTCTGTCTCATTTTGAAGCTTCTGTTTCATTTTGACAACAGGTCAATGCCAAACTGTGAAATATTTTTGTTGCCAATATGTTGAATTCTGGAACTGCTAGGTAAGTGTGCAAGAAAGATAAAGGAATAGAGGTTATATGAAATGATTATCGGAATGTAACGAGTGCTTTCTGGGGGATTGGGTGCTCATGAAATTGAATATATCTTGTTTGTTTTTTTATGCTGCCAGAAGTTATAACTGAGTGAAACCTCCCTAAATCAAAAAGTAGTTGGCATATCTTGGCATTATTCTCGAAATGAACATCATCCCATAATGGCATGGGCAGACAACGGTTGATTGACGAGTTCAACAAGGACCCAGAAATCTTCATCTTTCTGTTGTCGACACGAGCTGGAGGCCTGGGGATCAACCTGACATCAGCCAACACAATCATTCTGCATGACATCGACTTCAACCCCTACAATGACAAACAGGCTGAGGACAGGTGCCATCGCATGGGTCAGGAAAGGTGGGTGGAAAACTTCACAGGCGCAAGGACATGCATGTGTTCACCACACTTAATTCGGCATCAATGCATTCACATGCATGTGTTCACTACACTTGCTTCAGCATCAATGCATTTACATGCATGTGTTCACTACACTTGCTTCAGCATCAGTGCATTCACATGCTCATGTGCAGACATGGGCATACATGTGGATTTTCACAATGGACATATTTTAATAAAAGGTTTTTAGTATGTATTAGTGAAAGAACATGTACTGTGAAAGTCATCTTTTTGTATGTGCTTGGGTTTTTGTTGTTTGTTTTGTTTTCGTGTGGAGAGAGTGTAATTACTGTGTAGTGCTACAAAATGCTTGTTAAACAAAAACGATTTAAGTAGGACTGAAGAATTGAAAGTTAGAATGTTCCACTTATTGCATGATGTTTAGCTTTGGATGTGTTGATTGTTGTGTGACCAGAACAGTGAAGATCATTCGACTCATTTCTGAGAACACGGTGGAAGAAGGTATGCTGAGATGCGCCAAGGCCAAACTGCGTCTGGAGCAGGACGTCACCACAGCCAATGGTAAGAAAAGATGGCTAGTCCGTTGTCCGTGTGAAGAAGCTGTTAGTTCAGTCTATGTAGCGAAGCATGAGGCATACCGGACATCAAAAGAATTTTATGATGCTGATTTTATAGGTCTATATACAGGGTTTGTACAAGTCCTGGAAATCTTGAAAAGTCCTTGAAATTTGGCAAGGCCTTTTTTTCAGGGCTTGGAAAGTGC
Organism: Conus ventricosus; assembly: GCA_018398815.1. Classification (NCBI taxonomy): domain Eukaryota; kingdom Metazoa; phylum Mollusca; class Gastropoda; order Neogastropoda; family Conidae; genus Conus; species Conus ventricosus. The sequence goes on along the minus strand of CM031607.1, from coordinate 47,368,597 downwards.
TGGAAAAAACAGTATAGGCCCTCAAACTCTTGGAAATATCCTGGAATTGTCTAAACCTGCTGACCATATTCTTATTCTCAAGCCAGCAAAATTGAAAATTGTTCTCCTAAAAAAAAATATTCAGTGGAAGAGAATAATTTCGAATGAAAAATTCAGATTTGTTGACTTCCTTGCCATCGTGATCACAGCAGATGACAATTCTGCTGGTTGTCTGCCTCAGGATTTATTTCCCTTTGCGAGACGTCCGGTTTCCAGTAAATGTTCAGAAGACATAAATGAAGATGGGGAAATGCGACTGTTTTCAGTGATGGCGGATTAGGAAAGAAAGACTACTAGAACTGGTTGGCTCCTTCGACAAATGGGTGTAGACAGAGGCTGAGCGAACTGCATAGTGTGCACAAAAAAAACCACCTTTGAAATCACGAACATGGGTGGAAGTGCATTGAAACCATGCCAAGGCCAGAAACACAAAGCACTTTTGGCTCTGGTTTAACATTAGCATACTTCGTACTGTAATTTCCTGTGTTAGATGCGTTACTTTAGTCCTTGAAATTTACTAGCATAGCCCTGGTAAAGTCCTTGAATTTTTCTTGAAGAGATCGTATGGAACTTTTCAAGATGGTAGCTTTTTTTTCTATTTTTCTAAGTATTTCCTGCAAGAGCAAATTTTGAGCTAGAATGAAGGCGAAGTCATATTAGACATTGATTATATGTCCACAGAAAATAAAGGAGGAACTTAACGAGATGACATGTCAGAATGTAATGGTCTGACATGATGGGGTATGCCAATTAGGATCCCCATCAGTATTGAACAATTAATGTAACCTGATAGTGAAGGTGAAGCTCATTTGTTGATGAATTAACAGGACATTTTTAAACAAAATCACATATTTTTCAGTCACTGAGTATTGACTGATTAGTCTCATAGCTCCTTATTGGTATTGTAAAATGATCATGTTTCGGCAGTTGACTAATTAGTATTGTAGCTCCTTATTGGTATTGTAAAATGATCCTGTTTCGGCAGTTAACTAATTAGTTTGATAGCTCCTTATTGTGATATTGTAAAATAATCCTGTTTCGGCAGTTGACTAATTAGTCTCATAGCTCTTTATTGTGATATTGTAAAATGATCCTGTTTCGGCAGTTGACCAATTAGTCTCATAGCTCCTTATTGTGATATTGTAAAATGATCCTGTTTTGGTAGTTGATTAATTAGTCTCATAGCTTCTCCTTGTGATATTGTTAAATGATCCGGTTTCGGCAAACTTTTTCCAGGTAGAAAGAAAGAGAAGGGTCTGTTGGGGTCAGGAAAGTGCAAAACTCATGGAAAACAATAGATATAATTTTGGCAAGAATCAGGGAATTTGTTCATATGCTGAACAAGAAGAACGAAACGCTAAAAAAGCACACACATTAACAAGATCACAATCAAGGAGGGGAAAAGATTTCATTTTACTTTTGTTTGTAAACGAGGTGTATACAGAACGGAACAAACAAAATCCAGAAATGAAATGAAACAAACTTGTTTTCTGACTGAACAGTCATGGATACTGTCTTTTGTTTTATGACTGTTGCAGTTTAGGGGGTTCATTTTAAAAAAAGGTTGTTGTTTTGTTATTGTTGTTTGTTCGATTCTTTTAATGACAGAGAGAGAGATGTTTGTTACTTCTCTCTTGTTTTGTGCTAACTTCGTTAAATCTTCATAAAGAACTTGTTGCTTACTCATGTTTTCTTTACTATTCAGTTGCGCATGTTCAGAGATGTGTCAGGTTTTTCTAAAATTCATTTTCTTTGATTTATGCCCACAGAGGAGGCTGACGAGGCTCAGACAGACGTTGCGATGTTGTTACGGGAGGCAATTAGCAAGGCCAAAAACACTCCACATTCCTCTTCGACGACCTTTTCGTCTGCCTCTGCTTCTTCCAGTTCAGTGTCATGACAACAGTTCTGACGTTCAGAGGAACGGTTTAGGGAATCCCAGATAGGCATTAACAGTGATGCGTTTATGTTTTGTTATGTGAACAAGTGTTATCAGGTGATTATGTTGTGCTTATGGGTACAGTGTTCTTAGACCTCATTTAGTTGGTGCAGTTGGCTGGAGTCTCATGTTCACGGGTGTTTCTTTTCCATTTTTGTTGTTTTTTTGTTTTGCTCTTGCTGCCTCATTTCCTGCACCTTCACTGTAGCGTTACTCCAGTGCCACATCCAGTATTGTCCGGTGGCAACCCAGTGCCAGCAGTCTACAAGGAGCTGTCACTGTCAGATTATCATGAGGCCATCCCATCACAGAAGACCTGCATTACTATGGAAAACTTCATTGGTGTTCAGTGGTGCCTGGTATGAGCAACTTCTTGAGTCCACTATACACGTAGACCCCTCGTAACAGCAGTGACAGTTAAGTTGTGGAAGCAATTTAAAAAAAAAAACCCACCCCCACCCTCCTTCTCCCTTCCCTTTCTTGTGGTCCTCTCTCCCCAGTCTAGTGGAGACTACCGCCTTATTTCTCCGGCAAGTCTACACAAGTCTTCGGACTGCAGATGGAAATGAACTTAACATGGGCTTGTATGTGGAGGGGAACTCAAAACCGAGGTCACCATGGGACCAGGACATGAGAAACATGAGGGTTTTTAAGTCTTTCTCCTCTGTTGATTATGTACTTTGCTGACTGTTTTGGAATTTGTGGATTTTTTTTTTTCTAACATACTTTTTTTATACTTTTTTTTTTTCGTAATGGGTCCAGCGAAACAGCGTTGTTGCTATTTCACGCATGTGTTGAACTGTTGTACACTTTTGTAAAGCACCTAATTGTGAAGGTCTTCAGTTAATAAAGAAAATGTGTATTTGAACATGTCATGTCAGCTCATGTGGTAAAAGGCATCAAAGAAATGAGGGAAAGAAATAAGGGAAAGACATTGACATATCCAGTGTGATATGATTTTAACATTGATCTTAATGTGTTTGTGTTCTTTATGCGACCTTGATGGTCATTGATGTTTACGAATAAAATTGATTTATGAAAGGAAAAAAAGATATGTGTCAAATTTGTACATGGGCACAAGGGGATTGGGGGAGGGGGGGTGTCGAGGGGGGGGGGGGGGGGGGGTCATATTAGCACTGGCAAGAGGCCAGCATTTGTCTTTACCAAAGTCTTTACTTCAATTGACTTTCCATTTCTGTTCATACATCTTCTTGCTTTCCATTTCTGCTCAGAACCTGCTTTTCTTATTTGTTGTTTTTTACCAGTTGATTTCCATTAATAAATTGCCCTTTGCATGTTTTCATATTGAATGAATTTCCCAACCAAACAGAGAAAGGACAGAGTCTGTGTAAGTAATCATGAGTTTTATTAGATGAAAAGAGTAATAAACCACACACTGTACACCTAAAAGCAAACAAATGAAAATAAATGTTCTGTACAATATAATACATTTCTAAGTGTAGAAGCTGTTTGGATTTGCAATCATTTCTCAGTCCATCTACCAGCATGAACTTTAAAAAAAAATTGCAGTACAAGACTTCATGCTGGTTTTTTAAGAAAACCTGTAGCTTGTCAAAATGCAGACAAGAAAAAGGGGGACTAAATGACAACAATGTAAATGAAGTGATGACGACATCACCAAAGAGATGCATTCACGAAATGCACTTGAACTTATGGATAAACATGTGTAAAATTCATGAAAACAGATGGCAGAGTTTGAGAGTGGAGGAGGGGGGGGGGGGGGGGGGGACCACAGAATCTTTGGAAACTATCTGCTGAAGTTTCATATCAGGTGGGTCTGAAATGTGATAAAGAGTTTTATCTGCAAGGTAGGTTGGGTTGCTTATTACTGTCTCCGGATGTAAATCTAGTATAAACAAAAAAAGTATATCTTAAAGAGTAAAAAACTATGTAAATGGAGAGAAATGTAAATAAGAGCATATTGTGGTTTTCATTGCATTTTCTGGAAGATGTGATGGTGTAGGGTGGTTTTATGATTCAACAATAGTAATTGCAACTTCCAGAGAGTCGATCATGCATACAAAAAAGTGCTTGGATTTAATCAAGGTTCTTAGTACATAGTTTTAACCTTTATGTTTAAAATCTGTGCTTTTTAATGGAGACTGTCCAAACCTTGATCACCAGCATAATCATTTTCTGGTTTGCACAAGCTTTGCCTTTCAATACATTGGGTTTCCAGGGGCATTGACCTATGCTTTCTGATCTAAACTGAATGGCCAGCCATTCAGTACAATCACATCATGTTCATGTATGGCACTGTGCCTTGGTGTGTGTTATTTCCAGAACATTCAAAATCTGAAGAACTTTTCTGAACAGAAACATTTTGTTTTATTGTTTTTAAGTTTGGACATATCTGATAACAAAATACCTGGAATACTTTTTTTTTTTTTAAATCCAGACCTTAAAAACACTGTTACTTATTTTATTTAGAAATGAAAATGCTGCTTACCCGACAAGTCTTGATCACAGGTCAGGGAAAGAAAGAATGGTGGAAGAGTGGCGCGGCTGAAGATAAAACTAAAACTTGGAAAAATGAGAAAATGCTGCTACTTGATCACAAGTAGTGTTCAAATTTCAATGAATTCTCTGCTTCTTTCACAGTTCATTGATACAGATACAGAAAATGAGTATGTCCCGTCTTCCTCTTTTTGTGATGAGCTCCTACTTCAGTAGAATACAAAACTGAAAATATCAATTCAGAAAATTTCAAGGACATAAGGAAACACAGAAAGAAATTATGCAATATGGCTTAGATTTACAATTCACGAAACAAAACATTTGAAAAAAGAAAGAAAGGAAACAACCACTGTAAAATGATAGAGAGCACTGCTGCGGTGAGCAGGTTGACAAAGTCGGTGGATTTTTTTTTTTTTTTCACGTTTATTAGTGTTAGTAAAATTCTGTATGTGACCAAAAAGACATACACATGTACAAACCCTTTATACATCAGCAAGTATATGACACGTTTAAGAACAGACTGTTTACCATGATCATGACAATGATGATGCAATGGTGAGAGTAGATATGAGTCAGGAACCACTGAACAGGCACTGAACAGAAGTGTAGAAATTGAACTAAACCATCACTTTCTCCAGTCCCATTGTCCGAGGCTCCAAAGAAATGTTTCAGTCACACAACCTTACAGTCACATTCGCAAGGGGTCACTTTTAATTTTGAAAAAAACCCACACAAAAAACCCAAACACACACTTTATGTTAGCACAATGCCCTGCTGTAAATGGAAGCATAGGATGTAGTATCTGTTTGTACACCATGAATCTTTATGACAAGACACCAGTAAAATACAGAATGCAGTTTCATCTGAAATCGATAAAAATTCATGATCACAAGATGGTGTTTCGTGTCTGATCCCTAGCAAGTATTACCTTGCATATTACATGTCGCTCCTGATGAACAGGTGTAACCAAGCTGGAGACGCCTAAGAGCGAAATGAGCTAAAAAACGCAAGCCAAAAGCATGAGTTTAAGCGTTGAAAGGCGCGAATGATGAATGTCAAAAAGCGCAAACATTCAGTTGCAAAGCATAAACATGGCTTTTCACTTCATACGCAAATCTGACTCTATTCTGTAAATGCTGATGTGGAAAGATTTCCTTTTGCAACTCCCATCTGTAGCTTCTTTCTGTCAAAATGTAGAAGCTGATCAAATAAAATCTGATAATCTCTTGTCTGGCTACAGCATTTTCTTATTTTTTATTGCAAAGAAACTATCCTTGATATTTAATGGAACACAACATACCACACACACTTGATACTTCATATGCAACAGGTAGCACACTCACAAGCTCAGTTTGAGAGAAAAAAAAGAAAGTAACGGATCATGGAGCATTCACTCTTTCTGACACTAAAAATTCATGCTTTTTTACTATTTATGACTTGCACTGTTCGACACTTGCTCACACTGAACGTTGCAGGAGTTTTCTCCTATCAGATGCAACCAACCAAGCATTACAACAACAAATACATAAGCTTCTAAATGGACACTTAGATAAGCAAGTATTGTTACACTTTACCAAACGTTCTGTCAAAGGTATACTCTTGACACTGCCAAAGGCATTCAATCGAATAAGCAAATAAATTCATGTGAGTCCATTTATCCAACTTTATAGCTTTGTATGAAACTGGCTTGCTCTGCTTCATTTGTGAATGTAGGAAAGCAGAATCGACTTGATGATGCACAAGTTATAGTTTCTGAAGCTGGTGCAGAAGTATGAATGCGCTGTTTCTTTGGTTTCTTTCTTTTATCTGTTGTTAATAATCTGACTCCATGCCGATAGTGCAGCAGTTTTTGCACTTCCTTTTTTCCTTCTCACAGGTCAGTTGACAAATGAATGATGTCAAAAATCTAATAGGTCAAGTAATGTACAAATAATATCAAAATCAACCAGCTGTAAAGCAATTTTGGTTGTATGCCTGATATCTGTGTCAAGATAAATGCCCCTTTTTAAAGTGTGAAAGACACTGGTGTCCATGACAGAGAATTCTTTTCACGCTTCCTGATGTATATACTGTGCACAATGGTAGCATTTTGCTGACCATTCAAAGGGTAATCATTCACACAAGCCAAGTGTACCTAAAGATAAACATCACATGCAAAATATTTGCCAATGCAATGTACAGAGACCAAATCGGCAAACTAAATCAACTTAGAAACCCAAATCCCTGTATTCACAGCTGACATACAAGTCTCTACATCAATCAAGAGAGATTGCCAGGCAAATATTTACAGAATCAGAATCAAACCACAAAGGACAGACTGAAACCAACACCACTACACTGGTAACAAACACACAGATCGGATCTCGGTCAAGAATGCTACTAGGTCAGCTATCATTTACAAGCCTGAACACAGGATCAAGTCACTTTTCAAACTCCAAAATCTTTTGACACAGCAAAGATGTGGTGTTGCCAAAGTTAACATTATAAAAAGAAAAGAAACACCACCAAATGGATGCTGCTGACCTCACAACAAAGAATCTTAAGAACTATGTTCACAAGACCATTTCTAAAAGACAAGTTGAAGAAAAGGCTATTACTATATATTATTTAAATCAATGCCCACTGACATACACTGCTGTCCTTAACTCACTGTTGTGTCAAAAAGATCCCATTTTCAGAATTTGTACAAGCAAGGCATCTTCAGTTTTTTCTGAACTTGTTGAAAACCAAGTAACACGAAACATCCAAAGGCATTGATACACCATTTTCCTTCAGAACCTTTTGTACTATTGCAAATCAGTCTTGAATAAACAAAAAAAAAATTACGAAGCACAATTTGTTTATACCTCTCTGTAACACAATTATATATTGTATCTTGGAAAGGAATAAAGTTAAATCACATAATATGTGTACATAAGTACTGTTTGCATTGTCTCAACAATCTAACTTTTCACACAGTCCAAAACTGGACTGCAATCCCTCCAAAGTCATACCATTATTATCTTCTTTTTTTTTTTACTTTTAAAAACATGTTCTTTTATAACTGAAAATGTAATGTCTGTATCCTGATCCCATTCTCCAATTATTCTGCTGTTCACTAAATTATCATTGTTAATACAGCACAGCTTTTTTTTTAACAGCAATCCCACCAGACATACAGCATTCTTATCAATTTTTCCTGGAAAGTTAATTATCAGTATAATATTAATTTCTTTTTCAAGATGACCCTTCATTCACAACAATGGTAACCTCATGAAATGAGAGACACTTAAAGCAAACGGTCTAGTAAAACTGACAACAGAATGAAAGGAGAACACTACACAAATAACAAAAGCATAAAATTAACAGTTAATAAAAGACAAAACAAATTCATACAAATCTGTTGTCAACAAAAAGTATGTCTATCTGAAGATTCCTCCCTGTGACTATACAATCCAAACCTTTGCTTATCAAGGATTTTATTTGTTCTTTTGATTTATGTATGCATGTGCCTAGAAAATACGTCTGCATGCAAAGTTTTACGTAAGAAGTTTGGGTGTGCATGCATGCCTGCAAGCACATGTGTAAGGGTGGTGGTGTGTATGTGTGGCTCCATGTATTTACTTGGCTTCACACATTTACTTTTGAGTGTAGATGTGCTGGGCAGATCTCTCTTGCCGCACACTTCATTTTCAAGCACAGTGCAACACGCATCCAGCATGATTCGCAGTATCATGATGGGTCAAATGACTTGAGCTGACAGTACGATGTTTTTTTCATGTGTTGTACAACATTTTCTTTTGTGTTCTGCCATCAGTAATCAGAAGACGATTTAAAGGATTTTTGGCCATAGTCATGCCACAATATTGTTTTTTGAAAAGGTCCTTTAGCTCACCACTTGCTATCACTTTCTAAACACAGCTCTGGTGCCATTAAGTTTATTTATTGCCTTCTCAGATTATCAAGTCGTGCCTCCAAATCAGCGTCAGCATCTCCTTCAGCAGCTGCTGCGGCTGGTGCTTTGGCAGCAGCTGCTCCTTTTGCCGACAGTGACTGGCCTGTGCCTGGCAGACCTGTAAACAAATAACAACTGATAATGTAAAGTGCCAAATGTACAAATTTCCATACAGCATGTTGTACAAAGAAAATGGAAAACTGGCATTAAATTTCACGGCCTTTAGCCCCACAGTTGTTTGTATGTCTTGACTAGAGTTCTCATTGACTTGTCTAAGCGTTGAAATTGGCATACCAAGATAACAATACAATCCAAAGGTGCAGTTCCCACTGCAGAACTTTGTGCCTTGATTTTTTTATTTAAGGTATTCTGATTTATATTCAGCATATCTGGCACATTTCGCAAAATTCAAGCACAGAATATGCTCAAATCGTACAGATAAACAGGTCTGGCAAAGCATTCATCAACACTTAACTGCAAGCCTGCCAGTATCTGACGGTACTGTGTTAAGAAAAACACTTGTCAGTCAATCTGTCATCATAAACTGAAGAAGGGCATTTTTGTTTAAGTCTGTATCAGCTGCTGCTCGTTCTTCTTAGCACCTCTCAATAAACATCTCCCTTCTTCACCATCACTGTCTCCATTTTTATTTCCGGAGGCAGTCTCCAGCGCACTTTCCTGTCCATGTAAGTCAGTGGAATAACTAATCATCATCAGAATCGATATCTGAACTAGATGTCTGAAGCAGCTCAATAGCTCCATTCCAGTGTTATGGCCTAGACTTTTATTTCACGTGCCGAAGCCCTGAAAGGGCCAGCAGGGCCATGTTAAACCTGAAACTGATGTACGTCTGTTAGTGTGTAAGTTTGTCACTCTATGTGTTTGTGTATGTGTGTGTGTTTGTGTGATGCCAGAGTTCGTTTTCATTAGCATATATGATGATAGATCAGTAGATGTAATAGGTATTTGGTATTTGACAGTAGCACCAAAAAATCTTTAGGGAGTTTTGGTCCCCACAGATACCCATGTAAAGGAATTCTATTATAAATAGTTTTTAGAAATACCAGTTCAAACAATGCCCTAGCCAATCAGAATACCCTTCAAATAATGTTGAGAGAAAAGGGAGACAAATCCATCACGCATGGCCTCAAGAGAGCCTGTACTCCCAGTGTGCTTCTTTGTAAATTACTTTTCACTTCTGAAAGTGAACCCTTCGTCAGATCCCTTTCTTTCATTGGCGAACGAACTCTTTTCCTGGGTCTCATTTTCCTACTTTTTTGCCTTCGCTCATTATGGAACCTCTCCAGTGACCCTCTATGGTTGCTTTTATATCAGATGTTCAATCATCTACTTCACCTTCTCAGGGCAGCATTTCACTTGAAATTGTTGAGAATCTGATCAAGTTAAATGTCGGCTACAACCTATTTTACACCTCCTTCTGCGTTCCAGAATCATGACTCGTATTTCCAGACCAGTTTGATGGATGAGGGCTGCTGTTGTCTTCTTCAGATCCTCCATTGTGCCCCAAAGCTTTGCCGCAAGCGTGGCTCCCTGTGGCCAGTGCTGTATCCGTGCAATTTTACACCATGGCATCTACTGCTCTTGTCAAGGAGCTTGAGTTCAACCAGTACCAACCCCTGCATATGCAGCTTGTGCTGAAATGGAATGTCCCTGTTCAAATACCCGACATGCATTTCTCGCTTGCTGTTCCCCTCTCCAGCTATAACTTACAAAGTTTCGACAATGAAATACATCTTTTTTTTTTGGTCTGACTTGTCCTGCTGTTGATCCCCTGGTTTGGTCCTGTAAACTGAGCAATGCTCGGACCTGTTTACCCTAAAGCTGTCACTGGTGTATTTCTCAATGAAAATGAGCATATTTTCCTATAAGTGTGTGCACATCTAAATTTTTGATTTTTTTTTTATAAAAGCAGGGTTCCCTGCTATTGTTCCAACATCATCCAGATGTGAGTTCTGGCACACTATGTTGCGCAAGTTGTCACTCTTTGATTATGGCACTCAAACACAATGGTTATACACCACAAGTGCGACTACTGCTCAAAAGACTTCCGTCTCAAGATTTCTTTTTTTCTTTTCGGCATAGCTTTTCTGGTTCATTGTCTTCCATCATATTTTTTCCAAATGTGTACAAAGTATGGCAAAATCATATGGATAAACAGGTCTGAATACTCTCATACCCTGCACTGCATTCTATGCAGTACGGAACGTTCAAAAGTCAAGCAGTGCCTCCCCTCTTCCCACAAGCCACTCTTGTCCCAGCCCCCACCCTCCCCCATCCCTGAGCGCTTAGGTATGTGTAAGAAAAACAATGTACAAACCTGAGAGTTCATCTGCCATCTGCAATCCCAATTCATCCAACACCTGGGCAACAACAGCTTCACTGGAACAAAAAAAACAAGTTTCTTTTTATGACTGTTTTAACACTATACAAGTAATTTTTTATCAGGGTTGAGCCAAAAGCTGACATGGTCATGATTTGCAAAAAATAGTTTAAATTCAGCCACCAGAAACTTTTGCGAGGGTTACACTCGAGGTATTTTTTTCTATGCACATCAATTTTCTTTAAGCCCCATAATCATTTTAACACACCTCCACGATTTTCATACACAAGGGAAGGGAGGACATTTCATCTTGTAATTCAAGATAGGTAAAGAATCTGAGTAGAGAAGAAAAAGGTCTTGTCCACCCTTCTGCACTAACAACTGAAAAAAAATTTTTGGGACTTATTCACTGATTAAAAAAACAGCTTACAATACAGTAGACAACCAGAATTCTTTGTTCTTGTCCACCCTTCTGCACTAACAACTGGAAAAAAAAATTGGGGGGGGGGGGGGGAACTTATTCACTGATTAAAAAAAACAGCTTACAATAAAGTAGACAACCAGAATTCTTTGACTACTCTTTTTTGTTGTTGTCGTTGGTTTTCTTCGTTTAGAATTTTTCATTTAAGCAAGCAGCTTCGTTGACTTCAAATGTTTGCTCACCTACTGCTTTTCCACAAATACTTCCAAACATTCATGTTGGACACACTTCAAAATGAATTCATCCAGTTGGCAACACAGTTTATAAAAGCACAAACAAACTGCACACACAATTCTTGAAGATAACAAATTGAGAATGTATACTGCAATTTAGCGTGGTGACACTGGAAAGTTTTATTGCTATGACTGAATGAAAGGCTCCAGTCTCATTTTATTCATCCAGAACAAAGTAATGCCCTTGGCGGTAAATTAAGCCTTGAAAAAAAAAATTGCTAAAAACTGCAAGTTTTACCAAAAACATTTTTTAGTTACCTGTTGATCTTTCTTTTACAGAAAGAAAGTTAAGATTCTCAACTTAAAGCCAAGAATCAAATACACACATATACATGCATGCACACACAAACAATAACACACACACACACACACACTCTCCTCTCTCTCTCTCTCTCAGGGGAAAATTCAGCTTAGTGGAAAAACCCACCCTTCTTACTGAGATTTACACCATTTCTGAGTTCTATAGTATAACAAAATACCTACATAATCTTAAACATAAACTTCTGAATGGATACAAAGCATCTATTTTATGCACACCTCTCTTCTTCGTCTTCTTCATCACCAAGAGCATCGTCAATGGCATCACTCATCATTTCTTCCTTCATGTCCATCATTTCTGATTGTTTCTCAAACTCCATCATGATTTTCTGGATCTGGGGCAACTTCAGCTGTAAAAACAAAAACAGATGTATACCATTTTCACATGTTGCATTGAAAAAACAAGATATAAAAAAGGAAGTGAGGGAAGATTTTAGTTCCTAAACTTATCAGTCCACCCATCTACCATTGTTCTTTGACTACAGATCTCTCCAATCCACCCATCTACCATTGCTCTTGGACTAGAGATCTCTCAGATCCACCAATCTACCATTGCTCTTTGATTACAGATCTGTCCTCCTAGGGTGACTGTACATTTCATTTCCACACAAATCATTTCTGAAGGGTTGAGCATAAAAACACAGAATCTTGAACCAGCTGGCGTAGTTCTTGCCATATACTTCAAGACACGCCCAAAAGCTTTAAAACATTCTTTTCCATGTTGTATCAGGTGTGAATGACATACGGGAATATATGTTTAATATGACTGCAAGATCTGGCAACTCAGGACCCACTAAATTAATAATGACTCTGACATCAATCCAGATTATACAATTACAAATACTGTTTGAAATCGATGAAGCACACGCGGCAAGGTCTTAGATGTGGACAGCTGGCGGTGATGTCTGGATCAATGTTCAGATCTTCACCCCAAATGTGAGCGACTACAATGGTCAGTGAAAAACATCAATTACACACAACCAATCACATGAACATAAAACTACAACCACTGTTAGATCGAACACTAAATTTGGCGCAATTTCGGCTGACAGGGTTGTTCTGGTAAATGTTCTTGTAAAATAACACTTTTGCGGAGTATGGCAAACCAGAAGATGAACTGATAGTTTGCTCCATGTTTTGTCACACAAAAGAAGCAACTCTTGTTAATTAAAAGATTAATGTGAAATGTTCAATACAAGATGATACAAAGAAACATAATCTTTTCTCAATAAATCATTTCTTCTTCTTCTTCTCCTGTTCACGACCAACATCATTATGCTGATGACTCTGTCGTATACTTGGGGGTTTGCGAAGATTTGCGCTGTGTTTGTCAGACATAATTTTGATTTCAGCTTAAGGGGTGGGTGGGGAGGAGGTAGTGTGTGATGAGTAGGAAGGAGGGGGGGGGGTGGGGGGGGGGGTTGGAGGATGGGGGTGCAGAGGGAGGCGAGGGAAGGGGGGTGGGGGGGGGGGCTGGGATGTTGTCGTTGGTATTATTGATGAGAGGCGAGTCTGGACCTGAAGCGGTCCAGGGTCTCCGCCGTCACCACAACCTCTGGTAATGAGTTCCACTCTGGGATGGTCCTTGGGAAGAATGACATTTGACGGTAGTCTGTCCATGCATTGTGGGATGTCGTAGCTGCAGCTGTTGTTTTTTCTTGAACTTCTTCTGGTCTGGATTTCCCAGGCAGGTATTTGGAATTGATGTCAACAAGACTGGGGAATTTATACATCATTTCCAGTCTTGCATTTTGTCTTCGTTTCTCTAATGTGGGCCACTTCAGAGAGCGTAGGATTTCGTCTACACTGGTTGTTGGTCTGTGGCTGTGTGTGACCCATCTGGCTGCTCTACGCTGGATCTTTTCAATCTCCTGGATCTCGTTTCTGGTGTGGGGGTCCCAAACGCATGACGCGTACTCAACAATCGGTCGAACAAGGGTTTTGTATGCAGTTTCTTTCATCTTCTTGTTTCCGATTTTGAGGTTTCGTCGAAGGAAGCCGAGGGTTTTACTGGCTTTTGCAGTGATCGTCTCAATATGGGATCCCCATTTTTGGTCGTCTTGGATCGTGACCCCAAGGTATTTGGTTGAGGTCACATCTTCCAAAGTGTGTCCATGAAGTTTGTACACAGGTTGGTGTTTGTTCTGTCGCCGTGTAGCACTCAGTTTGAGCACTTTTCTGGATGGAAGCTCATGGGCCACTGCTCTTCCCACTTTGTCAGAGTGTCAAGGTCGTTTGTAGTATCTGTTGGTCAGATGTTTCTTTATTGTGTGGCTGCACATCGTGTCATCTGCGAACAGGCGGACTTTGGAGTTGATCCCTGCTGGGGGTCATACATGTAGTAGAGAAATAGGCTTGGTCCTAGGACTGAGCCTTGGGGAACTCCTGAGTCTACGGGGACGTTACAGCGATCTTTTGTCCTTCTTCCAGCACTGCTCTTTGTCTATCTGTGAGGAAGTTTCTACCCAAAGCATTTGTTCGCCCTTTGATTCCATAGCGACGGAGTTTGGGGATGAGGGAGGGATTATGGCTGACTTTATCGAATGCTTTGAGAAGTCAGTACAATTGTTCCTCTTGATGACCTCTCATGACTCTTAAAGTGTTTCGTCCACATACCCTATCAACTGGGTTTCACACAACGTCCGCTTTGAAGCCATTTGCTGGGGGCACAAAGTTGTGCTTTTCTGCATGTGTCATGATGTGGCTGGTGAGGATATGCTCCATCATTTTGCATGCGATGCACGTCAGTGAATAGGGCGGTAATTTGATGGTTTGTACTTCTCGCCCTTTTTAAAGACGGGAGTGATGGGGGCCCGTTTCCAATCATTTGGGCACTTGTCCGGAGTTGTATGAGCAGCGGAACAGGAGGGTGAGTGCTGGGCTATTTCTCAGTTTACGGTTTTCAAGAGTCGGGATAATGTTGTCAGTCCACATGCTTTGGCCTCACTGAGGCCATGCATAGCTTTCTCACACCTGTTTCTGTATGTTGACGTCTTCGCAGTCGGGGTATTGGGGGAGTTTGGGTTTGGGGGGCAGCGTGATTAAATTTGCTCAGGGGTGATTTTGTCTTTGGGGGCTGAACACAGACTGAAACTGTTTTTGAGGAGTTCTGCTTTTTCTGTGGGTCTGTGATCAGGTTCCCTCCATCTTTCAGTGGGAGACTCCGGTCCCCTCTGTCCGTCGGGGCTTGAATGAAAACTCCAGAACTTCTTTTTAGGTGTTGCTGGGCTGAGTTGTCTTCACATATCAGCTCCTCCATGTACTTCCCCCGACCTGTTTACTCTTTCGATTTTGCCGTAATTTTTTAAAGGAAAAAATCGAAATTACGGGAATTACGGCCAAAAAAAAATTATTTCGGGGAAAAAAAAAAAATTTTTAAACGCAAAGTTTCTTTTGCTAAGATTCCGGCCAAAAGGCAAACAGCATTGAAGCGTTTCCCAGCGTGCCTTGGTCTTATCCTTTGCAAAGATGGGGACGAAGCAACACGCGCGCCACGGCTGGTTCATCCAAATGTTCAAAAGTTGCAAAAGTTCGGCAAAAAGTTCCGTGAATATACCCGAAGACCCTGGAATAAAAGAGATCGTCACTTGGCGAAAAGTATGCCTTCTGTGGTTTGTTCATCGGATTTTCTATCGCGCATTCAGCCAGTATGACATGAGTTAGCCTACACTGCAAAACGAAAAAACACCTGAAGTACGTTGAAACGAAGAAAGATGCCGAGTCTTCACAGAAACTGACATCGTTTTTCACGACTGAAAAGAAGAATACCAAAAAGGAGTTCGATGATTTGTCTGTCATAAGGGCAGAAGCAACGGAAACGGAAACCTTGGTGAAAATGAACGTGCCATTGTCTGTGTCTGATGTTATCATTGTGGTGTTTCCAAGTTCAAGAAGCATGAACTTGACTTCAGAGTGCCTGCTAGCTGAACAACATATAGTGACTTGCAACATTAGTATACTTATAAACAGTATTCAAGAGTGGCTTCTTCATCATAAAGTGATTTGTGTGTATGAAATACAAGGATACTCCCACTCCCAGTTGTGGTGTTTACAAGTTCAAGCATGAAAACAGACTTGAGAGTGCCTGGTAGCTGAACAATTTGAAGGTAACTGGTAATTTAAAGTGTTATTAAAAATTAAATACTATAATTGTATAATTAACCAAAGTCTTGTTATTATGGTATAAATGCTTTACATTTGATATACATGTGTAAGTGCAAAAGTCGCTAAATATTGCGATTATGAAAATTACAGGTTTTTTTCTGAAATTACAGGGTTTTTTATGAGACATTACAGGTACACGGAAATTGGGGGGTAAAACAGGTCTGACTTCCAGTATTGGCGCCGGAGTCGTTTCTGCACTTGTCTTTTTAGTGTTTTAAACTGGCACTGGAGGGCTTCATCTCCTGATTTTTTCCACTGCTTGTGCAGTCTGTCCCTTTTTGATGAGTTTTTTGGTATCGTGGTCGATCCACGGGAGGTTGTGTTTGGCTCTCACTTTTTTATGGGGGACATGGTCAGAGACGGCCTGAGTAAGGCCATCACGGATTTCTATCCAGATGTTGCTTGCGTTGCTGTCCTCGTTGAAAGTCGATGTTATGTGGCTGCTCAGTTGTGCTGCTGCCTCTTTCAATGGGACTTCGCATTTGCTGTTGATAATGGGATTTTTCTCTGTGTTTGGGGATTTTTAGGGGGGTATATTGTAGTTCCATGAAGGTCGCGTCATGGTCTGAGAATCCTGGAAGGAGTTCTGTTCTGGGGACGAGGTTTGGGTGGTTTGTGAGGAGGAGGTCAAGAATGTTCCCCCTCGTGTGGGTTTTTGGACAAGTTGTTCCCACCGAGGTCTCGTATGTCATTCATGAACTGGCGGTGGAGTTCAACGTATGGGCATTTTGGTTTTAGGGTTTGGGTGGGCCAATGCCAGCCCGGAAGGTTGAAGTCACCACCCCCCACAATGATGTTGTTGGTGGTATTGGCTCGATGAGCAGACTTGGTGAATGTCCTAAGGCTGTCGCATCTCGAGTGTGTGGATTGTAATAGCAGCCGATGAGAAGTGATCGTCTTCCTGTTAGTTTTATTTTCACCCACAGGATTTCACAGTTTGTGCTGAGGTCTGGTTCCTCTAGTGCGGTAAGATCTGATGATACGGCAATGAAGACACCTCCACCTTCCTTGTGAGTCTGTCTTTTTATAGATGTTGTAGCCAGGGGGGAAGATTTCGCTGTTCTTATGGTCTTTCGTTAGGAATGATTCTTGTCCCAGGATGATGTCAGGTTTTACACTTTGGACAGATTATCAAGGTCTGCGGCTTTGCCTATGATGGAGTGACAGTTCATGGAGACAATGCGGAGGGGTCTCCTGGTGTGTTTATTTTGTTTGCTTGTCCTGCTGGGTGTAGAGGAGTGGAATGGGCGAAAGGGGCTGTGTGGGTTGAGGTGTAAGGTGGAGTTATTTGCTTGGTTGCTTTCTGTGTCCAGTCCATGGAGATCATAGGCTGTCGTGCTGTTGTTTACCTTGGCACAGATGATGCAGTGCCACGTGACGTCACTGTTGCCGGGGTCTGTCGTACGAATCCTTGTGAATGTCCTGACGTCTAGGTGGAACCACTGTCCACAGGTTTCACAGGCCACTGCTTTCTGGCTCCAACCTACTGTGAGGTCACAGACACCACATGGGTAATGGACGTCGTTGTCTGAGTCTTGGACTTGGACCTTTTCGGAGTAGGGAGGGGGTTTTTCGTTTTTGGCTCGATTCATACCTTGTCGGTGTGTTAGGTGTTGTGAATGGGAATTTAGCTTTGGTACAATGTCGAGGTCGTGCAGGCCCACAATTATACTGGAGAGGAAGATGAGGGCCTTCAGCAGCATCGGGTTTGGTGGGAGAGACACTTGGAAAAGATGGGTTTAAGATTGGTGAGCGTTGATTTCGGCCATCTTGTTTTTTGTGCAGCGTGCGTGGTCAGCGATGATTTTGAGGCACAGGTCGAAAAAGAATTTGAACGCTTACTTCTACTTTGGTGTTGGATGCAGCATAGGTGGAGTGAGGTTTGGGAAGGGGTGGTTTGATAATGTAAATGGATTTCACAAAAAATACTTGGAATTTGGGTGGAGGAGAAACACTGACTTTCAAAACACGTCTGACTTCACGCATGCGCAAAACAGAATTCGTTCTTTGATAAAAAATAAAAAATGGACATATGAAAAAAACAGTACAATAAATCTTAACGAATACCTTATTCTGTTTCACCACAAAATCAATATCCTAAATCCGCCACAACAAAAATACTTATCATCATCTAATCACTGTAGAGAAGTATGTTGCATGCTGTATGTTGTTGCTATGAGAGTCCATTACAATCTAACTGTGCCTGCTACCAAACTTTTAGCAGCGACTAATCCTTATGCAAGTATCCTGCTGCATGATGGGCAATTCAAATCAGTGTTTCCATATAACCAGCAAACATTGACCCTAATACAGGAAATATATTCCATATTTACATGACCCACTTATTCCTGCGTGTCTGATCGGTTGATGTTCAGTGTGCATATACATGGAAGAGGTTTCATGCACTAGCAGAACTGGAAGACTGGGAAAACACGGCTTCCACCATCACCCTACAGGTGTTCACGAATATGAACCAGCAGCCCTCACACTGACAGCCCATTTCTGCACTCAGATACTGCGCCAGTGAAATACAAATGGGGCAAAAAAAAAGGCTTGCAAATCTGCAGCACAAATACTCTCTGTTGTCACCTTCATCCGAAGAAATGGTACTTAAGTGCCATACAAAAATTAAGCATGCTCGGGACTGACTCAAACAATGCAGATTACAAAAAGAAAAACAAAAGCAATTCAGAAATAAAGTGAGTTATTCTCTTAAGATTGCATGTATTTTCATTTGTTTTTGTTTTCTTTCCTGTCCTTCAAGCAAAGAAACAGTTAAAACCATTGGGCATGTCAAAGAAAGCAATCTAAATAATTTTAACACAACTGCTTACCTGCTTGTTCATGGTAAGCCATAGCTTTGGTGACCCTTTCATGGCCTGCGCCATGGTGTTGTTGGCCTTCAGAGTCTGGATTTAAGTGACACTGCTTGTATGTTGGCCCGAAGGGAGATGAACTTCTTCACATAGCGACGTGTCCGGACCAAATCTTTGGCCATAATTTTCACAGCATCCTGAAACAATGGCCCTGACTGTTGATATTTGACAGAGACATGGAAAAAAAGTCAACTGTTGAAAAATTGCAGCACGTGGAAGAAGCATGGTGGGTGTGATTGCGTATGACAGTTGTACATCAAAACATATGTCAATACTGTGCATAGCACTCTCACACTTGCATGTACAGGTGACTGCATTGCACTCACATGTAAGTGTGCACATACACATATATGCACACACACAGAGCTGTAGTAGTAGCCCAGACCATGTTAGCTATGCTATCAAGATCTGACCAGTACACTGGGTTACTGCAGAAGTCAGGAATCTGCTAAGTCTTGTCTATGAGTATGCCTCTTTCCAAATTCTTACTTGTTCACTTACTTTTTATCTACTTACCTTTGAGTGTAACTCTGCCATAGTTCTATGGCCTAATGGCTTAGCGGTGTGGTGTAGCATCATATGCAGTGATGCCTTCTTGATCAAAGTGATAACACACACAGGGCAGAAAACAGATTTGCTGCACTTGGAAACACCAGTGTAAATGTTAGTGAAGACAACAGATGAAAGATCTGCTGCACTTGAAAACGCATCTGTAAAATTTAGTGGAAAAAAAGTTTTAATCAAATCTTCATAACCTCTTTGTAAAAAATGACATGAAATATCTTGCAGCAAATGCTTGTAATATCCAGATTTATATGTTGACTCAAAAAAGGATGCAAATACTTAGATGCCAGAGTGCATCAGAGTATAAAAATAAATGTGCAAGTTACAATGTATTCTGTCATCTAATCTACTAACCTTGATTAGTCAATCATTAAAATCATATTAAAAAACATGTCACAAGAATGGCTGGCAGACATAAAAAGAAAATGCATGCTGATTGTTGCTGAAAGAACAACCTACAAGTAACCACTGTTTAAACTGTGTAATGTTTATATAAATACCTTTACTTTCTCTCGCAATACACAGTGTGTATGTCTGTGTATGTGTGTGCACTCTGTATATTGTGCGTGCTTGCATAGGTGTCTGTGCATACATATTTAGTATTGTGTGATTTACCAGTGCATGCATGAGTGTGTGTGAGTGTGTGAGAGCATGCATGCATGTTTGTGCTTGAGAGAGAGAGAGAGAGGAGAGAGAGAGAGAGAGAGAGAGAGAGAGAGAAAAACAAGCATTTTACCTATTCATATATGTTGTGCAGGCCTACATGCACTGCGTGTTCTTTACACTGCTACAGGCATTGTTATTCACATTCCACATGAACATATTTTACAACCATACCATCTGTCCTTGCTTGGCCATCTTCTTAATGTCTGCAATGACTTTCTTTTCTTGTTGCTCCATCTTCTGCCGCTCACGGTCAAGGTCGCGCAGGCTTTGTTCAGTGCCCTCTGGTTTTGCCGCAGCATTTCCTCTGGGGTTTTCTTGCGGCCAATAGAAATTCCAGCGGCATGATGGCCCAATCTGCAGGTGACAAAATGTACTTTTTAATGGGTCAGTACTCAAAGCACTACCATGGTCTGTTTGTATAAGGAAGGGAGAAGAATATCCATGGGGATGAGAATTCTATAAACATAAATTCCTAGAGATTGTATTGATACTGGTAATATTCATTTGCCATTTCGTACTTTTTTTTTTCCTTTGCTAAAATACAACTGTGTTCCTTAAATTACTTTGACGAAGCTGTGTCAATGAACAGATGATGACCGTTGTCAAAAAGGGATCTAGACTGACTTTACTGTTAAAGAGCACACGTCACTGAATACCTCATATCTCTGTATATAGCGAACAGCACTAAAATGTGTGTTTTTCTTTTTTCTTGTCTTTTTTTCAAATCTAACCATCTATACTTCATTATTGGTTACCATGACAGATTTTTTCTTTCTAAAAGTATCATTTGGGCTCAACTGTTCATGACTTCCATCAAATTGAGCACTACTGGTGCGTGTGGTTGTCTAATACATACTGGATATACTCAAGTTTTTAAAACGTTTCTTTTGGATGGATAACATAAAGTGTCACTGTGTAAAATTTCAGACTTTTTTTTTTTTAATATAACACGAAATACCTTTCACTTCCATGTATTCAGTCTAATAGTCAGATCAGGAACATTCAAACCAACCCTTCAAATCATAAGCTCCAAATCACTAGGAACGTGGTAACAGTGACACATACTCACTCCACAGAGGACTGACAGTGACAAGAATCAAAAACGCACAAATATCTTCCAGGGTAGCTGGGATGTCATGCAGTATGAGTTATGACCATCAACTTGGCATACCTGAGCCTGACTGGTACTGCCACAGACCTGGCCTGGCTCAGAGGTGAGAGAGAGAGAAAGACAGACAGAGTGTCAGAGAGGCAGGAAAGGGAGAGAGGAGGTAAGGTAGGATGGTCAGATGTAATTGGACTCTGTCAAAGTTAGCTGAAGCATTGGGCTGGGTGGTGCTGGCACATTAAGTTTGTCACATGAGCAAATAAACAGGAACTGAAAAAAAGAAGAAAAAAACATGCTCAGAAGGTGTTCCACTTTCACTGTCTCACCTACAAAGGGACATTCAGTTCTAAAGCTAGTTGAATACATCTAAATTCTCAACTGTTTATCAAGACTATAGGCTTCCTTGAGTATCAGCAAGAGTACAGTGGTGTGTGTGTGTGTGTGTGTGTGTGTGTGTGTGTGTGTGTGTGTGTGTGTGTGTGTGTGTGCGCGCGTGTCTGTGTGTATACCGACTATACGTTCAACTGATATGAGCGAGCGTGGGTAAGGAATAGACAAGCTGCAAAAGTGTACTTGAAAGACTTGATTTTTCTTTTCTGTAGTAAAGCTCACACAGCAGATCACTTGACTAATGCTACAGAAATAGGCATCATTATCATTATCCAAAAAAGGAGAAAGAAACAGGGCAGATAAAGTATTTGATTAACAAAATTTGTTAACTTACACAAGAAATGTTTCATTTACTAACACAGAATTGCATCTTTATCAGTTTTTCAAACAAAATAACTGATGACATCAAAACAGCATAAAAAATATTAACAAGAACATTTTCAAAATTATAACTTACCAGTGGAAAGACAATATATGACAATTATAAATGTGTCATGAAACTGGTGTCCTTAAAACTATACTTCAAGCAATCACATAGATCTAGACAACAACAACAACAACAACAAAAGAGTGGGGAGAGGAAAGGAGGATTTAAAGCATGACTGTTGGTAGCATTTGACTGAATTTTTTTTTTTTGCATTTTGATCTTTTCTGGCTCACTGCTTGCCCCATTGTTCTTTCTTTGACACATCAATACCCTCTCAAAATCAGTAAAGCCAACAGTATGCCTCTTTTCAGCTGACAGCAGTGTTATTTTATTTTATTTTTTTCCTCATCCACCCACTCAAGCACATACTGTTAGTTAGGCAGAATCATCTGCCACTGCAGGTATGAATGCGTGTCTCCCCCTGTTTCTTCAATCTGAGATGTGGGAGCGGGCTTTGTTTATAATTCAATATTTCTTGCAGTCATTGCAACACCAAGCTGCTCTGTAAGTTGCTGGAACGGTGCTCGGTACTTATCCTTGGAATTTATTAGTTTGTTGTATTTGTTATATATATATATATATATATATATATATATATATATATATATATATATATATATACGCACATACACATACACACGCACTCTCTCTCTCTCTCTCTCTGTCTCTCTCACACACACACATACACACAAGGGCGCGCGCATGCACGCACGCACGGACACGCACATACGCGCTCACACACACACACACACACACACACACACACACACACACTCATATAAGCACTTACACACACACACACACACACACACACATATATATATTTTTTTTTCTTTTTTAAATATATAGTCTAATATCACCATCGTTGTGAACAGACTCAAAAATTAAATCAATCCAAAAATCCAAAAAAAATGGTCTGTTCACTGATCTCAAATGGGAATCCCTGGAGTCCAGGAGGACGAAAGCCCACTTATAATGTTCTACAAGTCTGTGAACAACCTTGTGGACATTCTACCAGAGGAGTACCTGACACCAGCATCCGCCAGAACAAGAGCCAACCATTCCTAGAAATTCTGCCACTTAGATCAAAAACCGATGTCCTGAAGTATAGTTTCTTTCATTGCACCATTCCAGTTTGGAACTCTCTACCGGCAGCTGCAGCCGAGGCCCCCTCTCTGGCACATTTCAGGAGGGAGCTCAGCAAACTTCACTTTTAAAATACAGTCATTGTATGTGTTGTCGTGTGGAAGTGTGTGCGAATGGTTGGCGGGCCTGGACTAGCCTAATGCTTGTTCTGGGGCAGGATAGGGAGCGGGGTAACCCCTCTTGAAAAGGTGAACGTGGGTAGCCTTCCTGCAGCTCCACACTTTGTTGGTTTTTTTGTTTGTTTGTTTTTGATTTTAGGCCAGCTGGTAGGTAGTTAGGGGGAGGAGGGGTGTGGTATGAATGCTGTCTTTTAAACAAGATAATACGTTAGTAGTATCTTTTTTTTTTTTTTAATAAGCACGGTGTGAGTCACTAAAGTCTATGGAGACGACATGGCTATTGATGAATTGAAGACCCTGTCAACTGACACAGATTGACTTTCATGATAAGAATGCCATACATGCAAATTCCACATGAGATATAATAGTATTTTTTTATAATTAAAAAACAAAGTTTATCCAGACATGAGAATGTTCTTTATAAAACATACAGTTTTACCTAGTTATGAGCACATTCTATTCATACAACCAATTACTTGATTTGCTTTAATTGCACTTGTTATTGTCGATATGAGCGTCAAATGAGAACAAATAAAATAACACCTTATCAAGTCGATTCTGTCAGCAGCCGGTGGCCTGTGCAGGAATGGTGGTGTTATACTATACTGGTTATATGTTACTGGATCATGAGAAACATTTAACTAATTATGACTTATGAGTAATCTTCATGCGACGGAGGGAAGTTTTTTTTCCCTCGGAGTTAACATTGGTTCTGACTCCATCCCCCTATAGTCGTTCGGATGGGACTATAAACCGAGGTCTAGTCTGTGTCACATGCACTAAAGACCATACACGGACTCTAAAGATCCCGATGCTCATGTCCTAAGACGGGTGAGTACCGGCTACACGAAAAATACACAATGCATGCAACCAGTTGTATGTTAATAATGGTCAACCTGATGACCGCTGAACATTACTGGAAGAAGAAGAAGTTCGCGGTGATGGCGATCTCGTCTGTAAAAATCTTTCGACACGCCTGTCAATCGAGGTTTTATTTAGGCAACTTTTTTTCATTGCTATAACTGTGAACATTTCTCCACAGACTAATATATGTTGTACAATATGAAATATATAAATGCATCCAGGTATTACTCACGGGTCTCTTTAACCAGCAGACGAATGTTAATCAACAGAAAATTACGATCGTCTGCTGTTCTGAGGAAGTGCTGTTATTGTTGATGGTTAACAGCTGACGTCATAGCTATTTGCGTACTTCTTCATAGCCTAATTTACTTTTAGTGTTTCAAGCAATTCAGACATGGGGTTTGTAATGATATAAGTGCTATTTACATTTATGATGATTCTCAAGTACGCTCATGGAAAAAAAAGTACACCTTTAAAACGTGGGCAGTTGGTTGTGCTTTATAAGAACATCTTCTTACTCAAATACATACATGGCGCGAACCCCTTAGTCAAATTTTGGGCGAAAGGCTGAAATTTTGCGAGACAGCACGTTATCATCCATGCATAACAACCATGATTGTGTGAGTGTTAATAATGATTAGAATGGGACAGCATTACCTGTCACATCCTGTGATAAAACTGCTCTCTGCCAGAATGTGTAATTAGTCCATGCAAAATATTTGCAGATGATACGAAATATATGATTCTGTGAGTAACCATCTTAAATTACAAGATGATATTGATAATCTAATTAAGTGGAGTGAAACATGGAATTTATCTTTTAATCCAGTTAAATGCAAGGCTATTACATTATGGAAAAAATAATCCGGAGTATACATATACTATGAAATAAAATGATGCTGTCTCAGATGTTGACTCCGTTTCAGAAGAAACGGGTATGTTTTGTTGATAGCAGTCTGAAATTTGACAAGCACATAAACAGTGTAATGATGAAAGCAAATAAAATGCTCGGCATAATCAGACGGTCTTTTTCATATTTGGATACTGAAGTTTTTACATTACTATATAAGGCATTAGTTAGACCCCACCTGGAGTATGGAAATGTGACATGGATCGAGCCCTTATTTAAAAAGGCAATCAGCAAGTATTGAGAAAGTACAAAAAAGAGCCACCTTGTTAATTAAGGAGTTCAAATATGTTAGCTAAGCAGATAGATTGCGAAGGTTAAATTTACCATCGTTAAAGTTCCGACGAATAAGGGGAGACTTGATTGAGACTTACAAGCTATTTAAGGGACTTAACAGTACAAATTTTAACACATTTTTTCAACTAACCTCTAATCAAATTACAAGAAATTCTGATAACAAAATCCAAATTAAATATTGTCGCACTAATATTAGAAAATTTTCATATAGTAACAGAGTGGCACCGTATTGGAACAAACTACCTGCACACATTAAAAAAAGCAAAAGATTTGAATACTTTTAAAAACCTTCTGGATACTAACGCTGAGTTAAATATGTTAAAATTTCAATTTGATTGATAGAATAGTGTCATGTGACGTAGCCTCACATCAAGGCATGTGACGCTCCATCACATGTAGTTAGTGATATGAATCGTTTCCCCATGCCACTACTAAAAAGGAAGAATATTCATGTGGCTTGACTAGTGTAGCGGGTGTCCCCAAATAATTGTGAGAATGACTCATGAAATAAACAACGGTGGTCTTGGGTGAAAGTGACCACTGAGAGATAGTTTAATAAGGGCTGGTAAGGTGCTGGTCATGTGTTTTGAACACTGAGTATCAACTCACTAGGAGGAGGGAGGAAAGAATCAGTTTTAGCCCAGCAGATGGCCTAGAGACTCGAACCTGTCAGGACGCTGCCCAGACAGCAAGGGTCCTAGGACCCACCTAGGGCCCACCTAGGTTCTGGCTAGATTCAGCTTGTCCAAGCTGGAGCTAGCTAGAACTAGGTGGACCCTAGTACCCTTGCTGTAAGGGTGGTCCTCGTTGCTGACCAGTCATTACCAGGTGAGCCATAGATAGTTGGGGAAAGCTACAGGGGAAAAACTAAAGAAAAGAGAAAGAAAGAATTCATATGTTGAATTAAGAAGCAGGTTACTTACACGAACCTTATTCGTGTTTCAGCCCTTCACCTTTTACCCTTCGCCCTTCACCCTTCACCTTTCACCCGTGAGGTGGTTGAAGATGGCCATGGTGTGGGAAACACACCGGTAGTTCAGCCCCAGAATTAAAGACTCCAGGGAGAGGAGTCGGAACTCGTCATCTCTTCAGGGACAGGAGAAGTCGAGGGAGAGGAGTTGGAACTCGTCATTTCTCCAGTGACAGGAGAAGTCGAGGGAGAGGAGTTGGAACTCATCATCTCTCCAATGACAGGAGAAGTCGAATGAAAGAAGTCGGAATTCATATCTCCAGGACGGGAGAAATCAAGGGGCGATACGATGTCTGAGAGAGACAGGGAATCATGAAAGGATGGAGCGAGTCTTAATTCGGATGCAGGTATAGCATCAAGGAGTGAAAGAATTATTTATTTTCCTGGTCTGGATTTTGGGTTAATGTACTGTGAAGGCCATGACTTTATAGAGCCTTGACTGAACCAGTTTATCTGTCAGTGTAAAGAGAGATACATGTAAAAAATCTGTTTATAAATTGTTTGATGTGACTTAGTAAAGTGTTTTTCCCTGAAGGAGAGGGGAAGAAGAAAAAACATTCGGTAGTGCGCCTTTTGGTTGATTGGAAAGATTGCGTGTGCGTATGGAGTAAATGCTGTCATGAATGCGCGTGTGCAAAAGTGACAGTGTGACAAATAGATTAAAATATATCCTGAGCATATGCATGCATTAAGCAACCAATGTTTATGAAATAAGATGATTGGGACACAAAAAGCTGTGAGGCTATCAAAGTCCCAAGTGAACTGAACTGAACTGAACTGAACTGAGCAAAGCTAGCTTGATAATTATTGATCGCTAGAAAGAACGATGACCACCTTTGCATAAGTATTTTTACCATACCTACGAATTTGTGTGTACTTTGTATCACAGACGCTTTCGCGCCATTTTTTTTTCCTTTTTCCTTTCATTAACACGATGTCAAACTACCTACTTTCCTTGGCAAAAACATCCTTACAGGTGGACTACTCAAAACTTAACCTACCGGTTCACATTCACATTTGATTTCCTACAAACCGTCCACAAAACAAAGCATTCAATACTCAGAATTCCTCCACCCGTACAGACTCTGCTCTGACGAAGACTATTTTGCACTGCAAGAAACCAAAATGTATGAGTTTCATCAACCGTAGATCCCAGTACTGTCATTAATGACGCTTTCAGCTGCATCCCAGATGTGTCCAGAACAACTGCCGTGGAAACCTAACCTCCAAAACAAACAGGCCCACCACCTGTCTCCTCTTCCAACCCCACACTCTTCCCATCTGCAGGACCCTCGAGTCCAAGTGGCACATAACAGAGGAACATAAACCTGCCTTTGAGACCAAATGCGTAGTTACTTTCAGGCATAACAAAAATCTCAAAGACCCATTTAAGTGCCCCAATTGTACAAAATCTTTACACCTAGGATACCTGGTGCCTTTCCCTGCTCTTAACACAACTGCAAAATCTGTCCTCTCCTATCAACCCAGACACTATCTTACATGGGTCCAAAGACTAGTTCAAAATTAAACCTATACTCTTCTGTCATAACCGCAACATTTTTTGCTTGTGCTGTCCGCTGTGAACTGTGCAATATGAATTATGTAGGAGAGATATCTATCCCATACACACGCATTTCTGAATACCTGGCCAACATCTATTACTGACCCACATCAGTTGCTATGCAGTTTGGGCTCTTTGGCAGTCGTGTAGTGTCAACTTTGAGCGCACCATGCAGGAATCCCATCTTATTGCGAGACCGGGGACCCTCTGCCCAGTTGTATAGAAATCCAAAGAAAGCATATGCCTATCCACCCACATACAACCGGCCCACAATATTCTCCATAGACACAATTCCATACCACATTTATCTAATGTGTATGTTGCAGCTAATTCACTAGTCTTTCCTCCTTCCTTTACTCTCCACGTTTTCTTAACCAAACTATATATTCTCTGTCGTGTCTACTCTGAAAGCTAGCATAGCGATGGATTCTGGAATTTCTCCAGTACCGTTTGTGTTGGCGATGGATGTCACCCTGAAAGCTGCCATGAGTCGTACAGGTCCAGTACATCTTGGAATGGACATCAAATGCTTCCTCTAAATGCCTTCATGCATGGCACACCAGTGCTTCCATTAAGAAAGATAAAACACGCAAGATGCAGTTAGACAAGTTGGCTGCTTAATTCAGGAAGAGTTTCAAACCAAAGAAGTTATAAAGCTTCTCCCTGAAGACAGGAAAAGTAGCTGAAACAGTCACGCTCACTGTAGTCTACCAAGCCATTCCAACAGTAGCAGAAGAACTCGCCAAGAGCCTTGGAAGGAGATATGACTACTCGCTGAAAGACTCTGAGAGGGGAAAATGAAACTAAGCAAATGGCAGAAGAAAGTCTGTAGATCAGTGTCGGCTCCTTGGCAAATACGAGCTCTTATCTCTGACGCTCATGCTAATCTCAAAGCTCCTCTGGCCTCTTCCGCTGTACAATATCAGTACCAGCATAGTGGAATCAATGAAAGCCAAAATAAACAAATACACAAAAAAAGGTTTGTTGTCCCACCAGATCTTCCTGACATTGCCTTGTACTGCCACCAAGCATCCATGCTTCAGAACTCTGGAGACGAGGTTGTGTGATCAGTTTAGCCCAAGCTAAATACCGGCACGAAAAGGAAAGTTCCAGGGGTAGTAAACGTGGCAAAGAAAAATCTCAAGATCAGGGAAATAACAGGACGCACACAAACCAACAGACACAGACTGGGATGAACAAAAATGAAGTGATGGTGAAAAGCAAAAGGGAAAGCAAAGAGAGACATGGTAATACACTCACACACAGTTGAATGTACACACTGCCATATAAACATAATGTACGTATACATCTGTGAATGGTTGGGTGAGGGAGGGGGGTGGGGGTGGGGGCTTGTTTTACTTCTTTCTGTAACTTTCACGCACGAGCACATGCATTTCAACAAGTACACAAAACATAGTTTCTTTTTCTTTCTGCGTACGCAGGCCGATACTCCTGCGGACACTGCCTGTATAGACAGGCAGTGGAGTTATGTGTGTATGACCGTTTTTTATCCCTCCATTAAGGCAGCCATACTCCAACTTCGGGGAAGGTGCATGCTATGTGTAACGTGTCATCCATTCCAACGGCCAAACTGGCCTTCTCTTCCGAAAGTTGGTGATGGGATTTTACGTGTGTGCAAGATGTTGTGCGTGCGTTCACACACGGAACCTCGGTTTATAGTCTCATTCGAAGGACTGTGCGAGGAATGGAGTCAGAACCAATGATAGATAACTCCGAGGGAAAATCCCCCTGTACCGAAATTCGAACCCGCAACCCCAGGATCACGAGTCCGGCGCTCTACCACTGAGCTATTCCGGCCCCCCACAAAACATAGTCAAACCGC
Organism: Conus ventricosus; assembly: GCA_018398815.1. NCBI lineage: Eukaryota > Metazoa > Mollusca > Gastropoda > Neogastropoda > Conidae > Conus > Conus ventricosus. Next base: position 47,338,932 of record CM031607.1, on the reverse strand, counting down.
AAAACGTTTTATCAAGAAATGTGTACTACGACAACGGGGGAGAAAAACAAAACAAAACAAAAGGACAAAACAAAAAAAAAAACCGTTTGACGAACTTGAAAAGGCTTATGGATACCTCTCTGATTTATCAATAACGCTAGGGCAGCAGCATCGCAAGGCAACATTCAGTGCTGGTCTCATAATGGGTCGACCCACTGTGTCATGGTCGACCCAATAGATGACAGCTGTTTTGGCACAAATTAGGGTTGACCCGCTCCTCGGTTTCACGTAGCAACTCAAAACTGACAGGTGCTTTAATTCATAGCAGAGAAAAAAGCAGTGGAAAATCTTGGCCTGGGAAATTAAAGCTAACTCGACATATTTCAGTGGGTCTCAAACCTTAAGATAAAAAAAAAGTTTAAGGGGAAAAAAGACTTGTAATCGTACAATAAATAATCCAGAACCAACAACTCTCGTTTTGATTTTTAATAAATTCGACTCGATCATGCGAATATCAAATCAGTATAACAATTGTCCCTCACCATCTCGACCCCGGCCGGACTCCGATCTAAGGAACAAAACTGGTCGACATAATATTAATTAATCTCACTGTCATTAAATTACTACTGATTCTTCAGCTGATCCTCGCATCGTCTGTGCATCCTGTTGTCGTCATCATCGCTGTCATCGTTTCTGTTGCCTCTAGTTCCGGAGTTGTTAACTGCAATGCGGACTTCGGTTAACTGCTGCGGCAACTTCCCTTCTGAACATTTGCATCCGTTTCACCAACCGGTTCCGATCCGACACCGTGGGATGACTTACAGTGTGACCAAGGGCACTCTGTTTCTGCTGATGTGAAGGAATGCTCAGAGATGGTGATATGCTGATGGTGGGAACAGTCTTGAGTCAACTGGGCTTCCCGCCCCTCCCCCTCCCTAGCATCTTCCTGGATATAGTGTCATTGGTTGCGATGACGATGGTCGTAGTTGTGCTGTCCCAACTGACTTGGATGTCATGCTTGCATGCCTTCTTGCCAAGCAGGCGGGGTGCGGATGCCTCTGCCTCCAAACTCGAAGAGACAAGAAAGCTCATTTTCACAGATAAGAGACAGGGGAGGAAGGCGAGGAAGGACACTGCAGCGAATTGCTGCCTTTGGTCTTAAGACTCTGACATGAAAGCACATCTCTTCACGCTCTTTGGTAAAAGGGAGGGGGGGATGGGGCACTGCAGCGGAAGTCTTCTTGATCCTGCATAGTCTCTCCCAATCCAAGACAACGTGTGGCGTGACGAGGAGCCGCATCCTCTTCGAGATGGTGCTAAAAACTGGGTGGCTAAACATGGTGGATCTAGAGGGGTAAACCTCGGGGAAAAAAAGGAGGAGGGCTATGCCCCCCCCCCCCCTTCCATTTTATCCTCATTCAGAAGGCATTGAGCTCAGATCCATCGGCAAATGGACATATCTTGACACTTACTAATCCATAACGCAGCTGTTGGGTCAAACACTGAAGATAGAGAATGTTGGCTGAGGGCAGCGGGTTCTAGACCTCCTTTTCCCTGACGCCATTCCAAAGGAGAAAACCGGACATAGTATAGTATAGTATAGTATAGTATAGTATAGTATAGTATAGTATAGTATAGTATAGTATAGTATAGTATAGTATAGTATAGTATAGTAATAAGAGCGATTGAGGCTCTACTTTTAAAGAGCCTATTCGTCTATCTAATTCTAACTTTGATTTCTAGCATTGCGTGCAAGCTCAGTTTTCCAGAAGTTATTCTTGGCAAATAGGGTTGTACAATGATGGTAGATTTTTCCAATGTTCATCCAGTCTCTCTCTGAAAGCATCCACTGATGGCGCAGAAACCACTGACTCTGGGAGATTGTTCCAAGTATTGTTGATCCTATTCGAGAAAAAATTTGCTCTAACTGCTAATTTACTTCTGCTTTTCTTCAGCTTCATTGAATTTCCTCTTAACTGGCTTTTATTGTCCTTTTCAAACGTAAGTTCATGGGTGTTGTACATTCCATTGAGGTACTTATAAGTTTCAATCATATCACCCCGAAGACGGCGGTGCTCAAGACTCGGAAGCTTCAAAATTTTCAATCTATCAGGGTAGGGTTTGTCTTTGAGATGGCTCAGTGTCTTTGTTGCACGACGTTGCACATCCTCAATGTCACTACATAGACCTTTGGAATGTGGTTGCCAGACACTGTGGCCATATTCCAACAATGGCCTGACCATGCTCTTGAACAAAAGTACAAAAGTTCTCTCGGACAGATGATCAAAAGATCGGCGTATAAGTCCAACCATTCTGTTGGCCCTTGATGTGGTCTGAGCAACCTGCTCTTTGAACGAGAGTTTATATGCAACTCGCCAACTATGGCCATGCAGATGGATATACGACGGCATAGTGCTCGTCCTGCGACTGAACTGCAGGTGATGACGGCACTGGATACCCAGCCTCAAAGGGGTTCATCATCTACAACGACTTGTGAAGTGAAAAGATTGGCAAATACAAATGTGGCAACAACGGCAATCAAACATCCTACGACAGGAAACGTACGTGGCCCAGGTGCTGGTATCGGTGACAGTAGACTTCACTTACAACACTACACGGCATGGCCGGGCATGTAGAAATTTTCTGCCACTCCTCCTCTTCCCTCTTCCCCACTGATGAATACAAAAACCATAGCGGAATGAGACAAAGGTCTCAGAACAATCGTCTCATCCCTGCCCTACAGGTAGAATTTGCAGGGCCTGCCAGGACCCCCCCCCCCTCTCTCTCTCTCTCTCTCTCTTATCTTCATCCACTTCAGCGCAAGATGGGCGTTTCTCTCTTGCGCTGAAGTGGATGAAGATAAGTGATTGCTGGTTCATTTCCGTTGTCCTGATTGCTTTGTATCTTGCCTGAAGAAGACCTAAGAGGTCGAAACGCGTCGTGTTTTGTGTTGTGATTCGTTTGTCCACGTTTTTGTGTTGTTGTTTTTTGGCAGTGCGCTAACACTAATATTTAAAATTTACTTTCATAAAATATCCCGGCGTCAACCCGGCCTGAGAGATACAAACACCTGCAGTGTTTGTCAGGAAATTTGACCAATACTCTCAGAGGCGCATCCTTTAAGTGGATGAAACTCAACTGTGTGGTCTCAGTCTTCCCAAATCAGCTTATAGCAAACTCAGCCTTGAGTAGGAGCCGGTCGGGGAGACAAATCCCACAAATAAATGGCTCTGATGGGACTTGAACCCACGACTTCCCAGCCGGAGTCCTCAACGCTAACCACTTCACCACGGCGGCTGGTTCACTGAAGCATATTCTGCAGGTCATACATCTTCTGGGTTGTCAGGCTTGCATGCAAGCTGACCTGCCTCTTCTTTTTCGATCTGGTACTCAGCTGTAGAACACTCTGGAATCATTGCCATCAGGATTAACAGACCCACTGCCCTATATCTTTCTCGCATTTGACATAAATTGTTCTATCTGTATGACGGTCTCTTTAGGAAGCTCAGTGTCTTGGCAACTGCCTTCATATCTGCTTCCCCTTGTGTCTCACAGGGCAGATTCATCTGCTCCTGGGTTTCTGGGATCCAGACCTATTGTCTGTACGAGCTTGCGCAACTCAACTTAGAGACTGTTTTGCAATTCTGAAAATTCTGTATCCTGAGCTGCTTTTTCATCTGCGTCAGTTCCAGCCTTTGTTGCAGCTTGAGGCCAGTTGATATCCATCAGAGCTCGGTGGGTTATCGGTCTGCGTGTCAGTCTCGATTGCTATTCGAGGCTAATGGTCGGTTGGTTGGTTGGTTTGTTGGTTCACTTACTATTCTGTTCATCTGTTATTTCTAGACTCTGAATAAAGTTTGTCACTGGAGCAATGATGTCGGTAGAATAAACCAAAGCCAAGTCAACAAAACGTTAGGAAAGGGAAGGCAGAGTGGTGATAAAGGGTGGGTGCGGTGTTGGTGGATGAGGGTGGGGGTGGGGGATAGCGGATGGGATAGGGTGGTTATTGGCAACTGATCAGGGATAAAATGAAAGAGCTCACAAGAAACGGTCAAATACATTATATTAAAGATGAGTGGCCAATTTAATAACATTTGGAAACTTTTTTTTCTCTCCCAAAACTGCCAACGTCCGAAACCTGCAACACATCCTCAACTATTTATGTGTGAAAAAATGTCCTATTTGTTCACAATGAAGTAAAATGTGTTCAGCTGTCAATTCTGCATTACATATGCAACTGATTTCATTGCAGTACTTTGAGGATGGAGAATTCCAGTGTAATCTGAACGATAAACCTTTGATAGCTTATGCAGGACCTTTTATATTTAATAAGAAAGATTCACTTATGTCAGGATGAGGAAAAAAGCTGACAATGTCTTTCAAGAGCCTAATCATGATTCCAAATCTCAGTTCGCATGACGCACATAACAGTTCAACAACTTCACTGACACTTTCCCGTTTTGCAAAATGATCAGCAAGTTCACTGTAAATAATCCACCATCCAACAAAATCAATGCCTGTTAGAATGCTAAGGCGCGTGTAATGCAGCTCTTCATCCCCAGCTTGTTTGTCTGTCCAAGCTTTTCGGACCAGACAATTCGTAGGTGGCGGTGTGGTCACCTCGATTTCTGTCAATCGGGTTTCTTTCTGAAGAATTTGGTAAAAAGATATAACCCGAAACTGGTTGACAATCACCCGAAAATGGTCAAATGCAAACAAAACAAAGACATGGGACCGATCGGCACCAGTTAGTCATATATTAATTCACAACGCAGTCAGCTACCTCTGTTGCAGAAGACTCCAAGAAGAGTTGATGACTGATAACCCATTTTGTTAACCCGGAAGTAGTTAAAGTATTTTGAACCAAAATGGATTCTCAAGGTAAGCACGTGTGTGTGTGGGGAAAAAACAGGAAAGTTTAATGGAAGAATCTATGTAATCGACGAACATAGTGAAAAAAATGGCAAAACAGAGGTGTGATGTTGACAAGTGGCTACTTTCCCCCCATCTGTGTGATACTCCAGAGGTACGCTGTGCAGTTCTAATAAAAATTGTACGCTTCTTACAGACAGAGATTTCAATTATCTTTGTGAGGATTCAGCATCTAAAGCAGGCATTGAATGGACTTGTGAGACGTGTCATGCAGGGGAGGGGGAAAAAAAAGGGCGACTTAGAAGCAAAACTTGACAGACTGATCAGACTTTTTGAGTCTGTTGACACGAGGCTTTGCAGCTGGAATCAGGATGCGCAGGAGAGACCCTTGATAAAAAGATCGAAGAAGTTGTGAGTAAAAAAGTGACAGAGTTGTGGGATGAAAAAGTAGAGAGAAAAAAGAGAACTGAATCTGATTATAAGCAATTTGAAGGAAAGTGACAAGACTGACAAAGCAGAAAAACAAATGGATGACATTGAAGAAGTGAAGAACATTGTGAAGAAAATCTGTCCGGACTTAAAGGGGGAACCAATTGAGGAAACTGTCCGATTGGGAAAAGTAAACATAGGTTCACAACCCAGATTACTGCGAATAAAGGTTCAAACAAAAGATATCAAAAGAGAAATCTTGACAAACGCTCGCCAGCTAACAGAGGAGTACAAGAATCAGGCCAAAAGAATTTACATAAATCCTGATTACACCCCTGCAGAACGATTGAAAAAACAAAGAAGTGCGTCAGGAACTGAAAAAAAGAATCAGTGATGGAGAGACAGACATAGGGATCAGAAACGGTAAAATCGTTCAGGTCAAGTGTCAAACAGGTCGAACCTGGATGGTCAAAACAGAGATTGACAATCCTCTAAAGAAAAAACAGAATGTACATAGTTTTACAAATACTTCTAAAGATGATGACTGTGTTTTTGAACGCGCTGTTTTGTACAGTAATGTGGATGGTTTTTTGAATAAAAAAGATGAGCTATTAGCATTGGTGGAGGACACTAACCCAAGCATTGTAGCAATAACAGAGGCGATAGCCAAAAATCAAACAAATATTAACCTTGCGGAATATTCTTTACCAGGGTATGATACATTTTTCAACCCAAACCCAAAGAGAGCTGTAGTGCTATTTGTAAAAGAGTCTTTAAATTCACAAATGTGTACTGAAATGAATGAAACGATTTTGAAGAAAGTGTCTGGATTCAGTTTGTTACAGGGGAAGGACAGAAAGTCATATTTGGTTGCATCTATAAGAGTCCCAGTGGTACGCTAGAAAATGAAAATAAGCTGATTAAACTATTGAAAAGGGAAATTTTAAAAACTTTTGACTGTGTGTGCATAACTGGGGATTTTAACTTTCCAAACATAGATTGGAAAGGGAGATGGGCTGGTGAGAGAGAACAGGAATTTATTGAAGTCTTCGAGATGCATTATTGACGCAAGTAGTGACACAACCAACCAGAAGAAGAGAAGGACAGAAAGCAAATATTCTTGATCTGGTGATCATTAATGATGAAGACCTTATTTCAGAGGTGGAGCACTTGACCCCTCTTGGAAAAAGTGACCATGAAGTTTTATATTTTAAATTATACTTGGCTGATAAACTAGAAACTAAGACAGAAGACATAAAATTTGATATGAAAAATGGTAATTTTTCCCAGATGAAGGTTGATCTTAACAAAACAGATTGGTCTGAACTGACAGAATTGAATGTTGACACAGGCTGGGGAAGGATAAAAGAGAAAATTCATGAAGCTATGGAAAAAAACATTCCTAAGTGTAAAATAAATGAAAACAAAAAATTTAAACCAAAATGGATGGATAGAAAATCATTGAAAATTATTAAAAAGAAATACAACCTGTATCAGAGATTTTTGAGAACAAAAAGAGGCAGAGATTACCAAGCATATATAAAAGTAAGAAATGTGTGTGGTCGACAAATCAGAAAAAGTAAAAAGGCATTCGAGCAAAAGTTAGCAAGAGAATGCAAAACTAATCCAAAAGCTTTTTGGAAATATGTGCAGTCAAAGACAAAGGCAAGAGTAGGAATCAGTCCTTTGAAATCACAAGATGGAAATATAGAGACAAAGGATGTGGTTAAAGCTGAGATTCTAAACACTTTTTTTGCTAGTGTTTTTACACGAGAGGATAAAAGGGACATACCAGATGTAATACCAAAATGTAAAACAAATGGTAAAGCTGTCTTTGATGTAATTATTACCCCGGAACTGGTTAAAAAGAAACTTGATAATCTAAATCCGAATAAAGCGCAAGGACCTGATGCTATTCCATCTCGTGTTTTAAAAGAACTAAGCACAGAACTAGCAGAGCCTCTTAGTATCCTTTTTAACAAATCTATAGAGCAAGGAACTCTACCTCGAGACTGGAAAACGGCAACAGTAATACCTATCTTCAAAAAGGGAACAAGAACTGACCCTGGAAACTACAGACCTGTAAGCTTGACAAGTGTGACTTGTAAGGTACTGGAGTCAATCGTAAGAGATGTTATTGTTGATCATATGATGAAAAATGAGTTGTATGCCAAATGTCAGCATGGTTTTCGTCAAAGTAGATCTTGTATTACACAGTTGCTTGAGGTAATGGAAGACTTTACTAAGTTAATTGATAGTGGAGATAGCATTGACGTTTTGTACCTGGACTTTCGTAAAGCTTTCGATTCAGTCCCACATGCCAGACTACTTAGTAAACTCAAATCGTATGGTATACTGGGAAAAGTTTTAGATTGGATTGAAGACTTCTTGAGAGATAGAGTTCAGAATGTTAGAGTTGGATCTTCTGTTTCTAGTAATGCTAATGTCATTAGTGGAATCCCCCAAGGCAGCATACTGGGACCTATATTATTTACTATATTTATAAATGACTTACCAGACGGGTTAAAAAGCACATGCAAGATTTTTGCTGATGATACTAAGTTGTATAGTTCACCATCCAAACACCTTACAATGCAAAATGACATTGAGCTGCTCATAAATTGGTCTAACTCATGGAATTTGTACTTCAATGCATCCAAATGCAAAGTATTACATATCGGCAAAAGAAACCCTAAATTAAATTACAGTATGAAAGTTGGGGATCAAGAAGTTCAAATAACGTGCTGTGAAGAGGAAAAAGACTTGGGAGTAACATTTGATGAAGACTTACTCTTTGACAGACATATTGCACAGACCGTCAAGAAAGCCGTGCAGATGATAGGTATTATTAAGAGAACTTTTACATACTTGGACAGAGATACCTTTCTTAGACTATACAAGGCAATGGTGAGATCGATTCTTGAATATGGCAATGTGATATGGTCTCCAAGACTAAAAAGGCAGTCAATAGAAATAGAAAGGTGCAGAGAAGAGCAACTAAGTTAATACCGGACATTGCTGATTATCCATATGAAGACAGATTAAGGTACCTAAGGTTACCATCCCTCAAAGCTAGAAGGATAAGAGGAGATCTGATCCAAACTTATAAAATTTTCAATAATCTAGATGATATTGATCAAGCATGTTTTTTTGAACCTGCACTAACCAACATAACCCGTAACAGTTGTGACAAAGTACAAATACAGCAAGTTAATACTAATATAAGGAAACATTTCTTCAGCCAGAGGATAGCACCAATATGGAATAAACTAACTCCGAACATCAAACGTGCACCGGATATTAACTCTTTTAAAAATCTTATCGATAAGCATGAAATAATAACAGACATCATGTTCGACTTTGATGGTCGAAAATAAAAAACTGGGCTCGCTGTCGACCTGACCAATGACAGAGCATATCAAGAAGGGGCATATAAAGCCGTGAGGCTATGATGAAACAATCATCGCCCCTAAATATGAACCTGAACCTGAACCTGAACCATCGCGAGTAATGAATGAATGATGATTTTTATCTTACCATGGTGATAACCATGATCGTCAGTAGACAGTAGATGATGGTTTATGGACATAGTATGGAAATGAAATGACAACAAACAAACTACAAATAAGCGACTTCGAAACAAAACAAACAAATAACAAAAACAAGACGACTAGAACAGACGTGATTGGTAGGCAACATCCACATTTACCCCCTGTACTCATCTGAGTGAAGTACGCAAAAGCAACTTTCCCAAAGTAGCATCATAACGACAGGAGTAGCATGCTGATGATAGGTATGCAGGCTGGAGAAAGTTGGTTTTCAGTACTACAAAGAAAAGAGTACACGGATGTAAATGTTGATATTGCTGATTGTGACGGCAGGCCCATATCAGTTAAGGGCCCATGATCAGTTGTTTTGGCACTTAAACTTAGATATATAGTGTTATCCTTAAACAAATAAGAATGTGTAGTGATGCACAGTTTCTGTGCATATAGGTGAGCTCAGCGGAAGTGCATCTCGCATGAAAAGTGTTCACTGACAGTCAGGTAAACAAGCCCTGCAGACGAACTCCAGTAGTACGATACTCGGGGCTTGAACTAGTTGAAGAGAGTGGACCGGCTAACTTGTAGTTAGTTAAGGAGCTTCATCGTGCTGAAAGTAACACTAGTGACAGACCAGTGCTAGGGCATCCATTTTAATAGGAACAAGTTCTACCGTAGCAAGTGCTGCGAGAAAAACAGCTGTAGACGGTTTCAAGGGCAAGGATGGCTTTGCCCGTTTAAACGCTGGCACGGAGATGACGCTGACAGAAAGACAGGAAGTGGCAGACTCGACTTGTATTGGGTGCTATTGAAGGGCTTGGGAAAGATCCTGACGAAACCCAGCCAGATTTCTGGACTGACCGGAAGGTATGCGGTTGTGAATGTGCAATTGCTAAAGTATAAAACGACTTCCCCAAAGTGTAGGGAAAACACTTTGATGTGTCAAGTCCAAGTTTTATCCTTTGCTTTTTTTGCGACCAGGGTGATGGTTGGGGATCAGCGTTAGGTCAGGAGTACCTCAGGGTTCCGTACTGGGTCCCACCCTTATTTTTGGCCTATACAACGACCTTCCGGACAAGCTGACGGCACTGGCACGAAGTTTGCGGACGACACAGGCAGTGTACAGGTTGTACCCAAACAGTGAACAACAAGCCAGCTACAGCAAGACCAATCGATTATCAAAATGGAGAAGAGCTGGAATGCTGTTTTCACCCTGCAAAGTGCTGTGAATGCCATTCCCCAAAGCAGGACCCCCACTGACCACTCCTATGTCCTGCATGGCCACAATCTGGACACTGTCCCACACAGCCAAATACCTGGGCGTCCGCTACAACGCGAAATGACATGGGACCACCCACACAACGACATAGTAAACAAGGCTAACCGAACGCTGGGCTTCCTCAGGCGTAATTTAAAGATCAGCTCCAGTTCCATCAAGGAAAAGGCCCATTTATAAGGCATTTGTGAAAACCCTTCTTAATATGCATCATCATATGGGACCCATACACCAGAAGAGCATTGACAAGTTGGAGGCTGTTCAAAGACGTGCCCCCCGGGTTTGTGCTCAACGCTACCACAACACATCAAGGCGAGCCGATGATCGACCAACTGGGTTTGGGGCGTCCCTTGGCAGCGTAGAAGAACCTCACGCCTGGGGCTCCTTTATAAGATCCACCATGGACTAATCCGTCCCCCAGTTATCAAGAGCAAACTAGTCCCACCTCCACCAAACGACAGCGCTGTACCCACAACCAGCAGTTCTGCCTATCAACACCGGACTCAGTACAGAGGTGGCTCATTTTACCAGGACTGTTAGGGACTGGAACCATCTTCCCAGTGAGACAGTAGAGGCAACAACAGTCGACGCTTTTGTGTCACAAACCTCTGCGTAACAGTGACAGCGTACTGAAAAACATGTGGCCCTTACGGTAACGGACCGGCTATGGTTTAAGGACAATGAGAATCGCAGTGAAGTAAATCAGTGATAATAATAATAATAATAATAATAATGAATACTTAAATAGCGCCTATTCTCGGCTAGAGACCAAGCTAAAAGCGCTTTACAATCCACACTCATTTACACAACGGCTGCCTCCCTGGGTAGTGCCGACTGGGAAAAGCTGCCAGCTGGCGCTTCATTCAGTCGTTTCCCGTGTCATCCAGTCAGTATCGTTCAAATCGATCATTCATTTTCCTTACTTCCTCATTTTTTCCATTTCTCACGCAGGGTGCATGCTATGTGTAACGTGTCATCCAAAACCAAACGGCCAAATGGCCTACCTTCCGAAAATTGGTGATGGGATTTTACGTGTGTGCAAGATGTTATGCGTGCGTTCACACACGGAAACCCCGGTTAAAGTCCAATTTGAAGGACTGTATGGGAAATGGAGTCAGAACCAATGTTAACTCCGAGGGAAAAATCCCCTGTACCGAAACGCCCCGGCGGAGGTTTTGAACCTGCAACCCCAGGATCACCAAGATTAACGAGTCCGGCGCTCTTTCCAACTGAGCTATTCCGTATTTAGCTGATCAGAGCATGCAAATGGACTGCCTAGAAGTAACAACACCCCCCCCCCCCCCCCCCCCCCCCCCCCCCCCCCCCCTTTTTGTGCCAGAATGATCATCCTCATGATCGTGGGGACCAAAGGAAAGAAGAAGAAGAAGTTCAGGAGGTGGAAAGGAGGATAGAGGAGGTTGCTCAGTGTGTTAGTCAGACTTGTGCTCTCCACACATTTGGGTGTGTTATGTGTATTATAAGCCCACACAGGTTCTGTTGACAGGCCATTCCATTCCCTGATTGCTATCGGGAAAGGGGGAGGAGTATCATATAGCTCTTGATTGATTGAGGAAGAGCTGCTGGTCACAACCGTGATGCTGCCAACAGGGAAGGAACAAGTTTTGCTTGCAGGCTGGGGCTGTGGACAAGGCTGTGCGGATCTTATGCAGCATGAACAGCTTGGCTTTTTGCTGTCTGATGTCCATGTTGGCATGCCCAGTCTTAAGCATGCAGCTGAATCTTTATGTGTTCTTGTGACAGTTTAGGGGAAAAAAACACTGTCTGTCTCTGCACTGCCTCCAAATTTTTGATGTTCTTCTGTGTGCAGAAGACCCATATTCCAGCAAGGGATAGACAAAGGCTTTGTAAGTTCACTCCTTGATGCTGGTGCTGCAAATCTTTGGATTTTGTCTGAGGAACTACAGGTGTTGTTTGCCTTGGCATGGAAGGCAGTCATGTGGTCATCCAAGTTAATTCGTCAGTAGATGATAATTTCAAGGTTTGTGGATCTCGTACAGTATCCAGAGTGTGTGTATGCAGCACATGGGAGTACTGGAGTGGTTTTCTAAATCCTGGTGATTGTCAGAGTTTGACATAAAAAACTGGGATGAAACTTCATGTTTCCCGCTCTTCTCCCAGTGAGCTAAGCGGTGGCAGTCTTGAGTAGCTGGATTGATCAAGGTAGATGGAGTCATATTATCTGCAAACAATCTTGCTGTTGAGCTCAGGCTGTCTGGCAGATCTCTAATGTGTGCCAGGAACAAAAATGATCCCGGAAACTGAGTGTCGAGATACTCCTGATCTCATCCCAACATATGAGAAGACTGACGCCGGTCTCTGAGAAAGTAGGCATCCATGTGTGAGTAATCCATGACACTTTAGCATTGGACTTGTGCATTCATTTAACATCAATAACTTCAAATAAAACCATAAAAAATGTATAAAAAACAACAACCCTGCATTCTTTGTTTTCATATTTAACTTTGTATTATTTTAAATTCCTTTTCAGACACAAATAGATCTCTGTAATGAAAACTAGCAAAATGATTTGAGTCAATGATGCCACTATGTTTATCCCTGCTGCAGATGACATGGATATTCCCCCTCTGGTTGAGGATACCATGGAGCACGATGACGATGATGATGACAATATCGGATGGGACGAGGGTGATGACGATGTTGGCGAGGGAAATGAAGACCTGCTCAGGGACCGCAGGTGTTTGTTTTTGGTGACAGCGTCTTGAACTCGGCGCTAGAATTTTTCCCTCCCATTGCACCAGCGTTCACAGTTTTAGCTTGGTGTCATTCTGTAGAAGGTGGTCTCTGGATTGTATTGGCTACATCAAGCTGATCAACTTCATCAGACTACAGGTGAGGAAGTGAGCCCCGGGCTGTAAAGGGGAAATGTTCATGATTTATTGTTGCTGGGAGTAGATTTTTTTGTCGTTCATCTTGTCAGTGATGTGGACACTTTTTGAAATAACTATGCTCCTCATATTTTTCTGTAATGAGAAGGGACTCCCCCTCTCCTTTTTTTTTCTTTTTAATTATTTATATTTTTTGTTGATTTACTTTATCATTTCTTTTTTCTCACACTTATTTGCTTTTTCAGTTTTCAAGTAAAATTAATTCTTTTTTCATACTGAACCATAACACCCATGGAAGTTGGTACTACACTTGAATGTAAGTGTGTATACATATATATATATGTTCAGGAGCATTATGTCCCTTGATATCTTAATGGAGTGTCCTGCGCGTGCCTGTACCCATCGTCAACACAGCGCAGGCCCCAAGGGTGGTACAGGGCTGCTCTAAAGGCAGTGAAGACAGTGCTTTTCTGGGTCCCTCCCCACACCTTCGGGTGTTCTTTCTTCTTTGCCTTAACTAGGCTGACCCTGGAGAAAGGTCCAGTGACGGTGAGGAAAGACCCACTGTCCACAGGGAAAGTCCTGTTGACAGTGGGAAAGACTACAACTTTGGATTCTCTCTTGAGGCACATAAGACCGTATGGCGAAAGCTTGGCTGTGTCTGGAGTGGCACTCTCTTCATCTGTCCGTGGGCATGGGTGGTTGGGTCTGTGGGGTGTGCTCGGCAGCTGGAGGGTGGTGTTTCTCGCCGGTTGGGCTCTGCAGTCATGAAATACGGGCTGGTACACCATGGGGGATGCTATTTTAAGGCTGTTATGAGTTGCATCCTGCAGTCTGATTTACCTCTGTTCAGGAGCAGTTATGTCCCTTGATATCTTAATGGAGTGTCCTGCGCGTGCCTGTACCCATCGTCAACACAGCGCAGGCTCCAAGGGTGGTACAGGGCTGCTCTAAGGCAGGTGAAGACAGTGCTTCTCTGGGTCCTCCCCAGCACCTTCGGGTGTTTCTTTTTCTTCTTTGCCTTAACTAGGCTGACCCTGGAGAAAGGTCCAGTGACGGTGAGGAAAGACCCACTGACCACAGGGAAAGTCCTGTTGACAGTGGGAAAGACTACAACTTTGGATTCTCTCTTGAGGGCACATAAGACCGTATGGCGAAAGCTTGGCTGTGTCTGGAGTGGCACTCTCTTCATCTGTCCGTGGGCATGGGTGGTTGGGTCTGTGGGGTGTGCTCGGCAGCTGGAGGGTGGTGTTTCTCGCCGGTGGGCTCTGCAGTCATGAAATACGGGCTGGTACACCCATGGGGATGCTATTTTAAGGCTGTTATGAGTTGCATCCTGCAGTCTGATTTACCTCTGTTCAGGAGCAGTTATGTCCCTTGATATCTTAATGGAGTGTCCCTGCGCGTGCCTGTACCCATCGTCAACAACAGCGCAGGCCTCCAAGGGTGGTACAGGGCTGCTCTAAAAGGCAGGTGAAGACAGTGCTTCTCTGGGTCCTCCCCAGCACCTTCGGGTGTTTCTTTTTTCTTTTTTCATATGTATATATATATATATATATATATATATATATATTATATATATATAGCATATAAATCATATAATATATAATGAATGTAAGTGTGTATACATATATATATATATATATATATATATATATATATATATATAGCTAATTGTATGTTCACTTGTGTACATAGACACATGCATCTTTGCTCTCTGGATGGATACACCATTACATGCATATATTGATCTGTGTAGGCTTATGCACATGGGTGTGCATTTATGTATAAATCTAAAAAAAAATTAGACAAAAAGAAAAAGAAATGACCTGTTAGACATAGACACAGGTCACTTGATGGAATGATTAATTTTTCATTTTGTATTTCCTGGGTTAGTTACACAGTATTGTTTCTGTGCCTTAGCACCCTACACCAAAATGCCCTGAAACAGATGCAACCTGGATCGGGCTAGCATCGTGCCCATGGAACGAGGACTGCTTCATGAACCTGCCGATCCTGAGGACCTTGCTCCAGTTTGGTTGGTCACTTTTGCATACATGTGGTGAACTATAGTACACTGGCACTCATCAATTATGGCCTTCAGAATTTCCTTCAAGTCTGGGTCTTTAATCACGGCGACTAATCTTGTATAGGCAAAGACAAAAATGTGCCAGACAAACAAGCCTTAAAGGAAGCAGGTCTTTAATTTGTGGAAAAGGAATCAGTCAGTCATCAAAGATCACCAACACACACACACACAACACACACACACACACACACACACACACACACACACAACACACACACACACACAGTGAAACACACACGCACACCCTTACACTCACACACTTGTGAGCCTCCATATAGTAGTATTGTATGATTGATCTATGGAAGAATAAAGTGTGATGCAGTAATGAATAGTATTTTCTTACATTTTGTTGTCGGTTCTATCCTAGTTGTATATTCATTTGATGTATACTTAAATTGCATATTTGAGTGATCATTTATAGACTACTTAAATACTTGAGTGCTTGTGGCAGTGGCCGCCTGTCTTGTGTACTTCAAACGCAGTGTGCTTGTGCCTGCAGTGGTTTCACACCAACAGTCTCCGATCCTCTCTTGATCTCTCTATCTTTGTAACACACGGTCCTCGCAACTTTCTGATCTCTATGATTGTATGCATATGTTCTCTTATAGAATTTGAGTAGATAGTATGAATAATTGTAGATTAGGCAGCAGTATTGCCTCCAGTCCACTCTTGTGCTTGTATGAGATCCTCAACAACTGACCACAATATACTGCAATCATGATTTGATTATATGTACATCTGTCATTCTTACAGATATTGACTCTGAAGACTGTCTTCAGGAAGGTAAGATTTGCCAATTGGAATGTAACAGGGCATGACATTTGACACTGTTACAGACATCGAGTCTGAAGACTGTTGCCCTGGTGAAGTACCAGAGATGGCAGTAGGAACTTCCTGTGCGCCTGGCGCTGGTCCAGGGACAGAAAGAACTGATGAAACTATTGCCATCAAGGCCAGCGAGTTGCAGGCTTTGATCAGACGGGTCAGCGAGGCTGAAGCGAAAGCATCGGCATTAGAGGCTGACCTGGAAAGGGCAGTTGGCGATTTGAATGTTGTCAGGTAAAGTATGAAACACAGGCTTGCTCCCCTCCCCCACCACCCCTGAAATGCATTAATTTACTTTCATTATGAAATCCTGTTATTCCATATACATTTTGTCTTCTTTTTCATCATCCCTTTTTCTCATGTTCTTCTGGCATCTCCCTTGTCTCTGCCATTTTTCCAGTTTTTATGCAGTTATAGGGACGGAAATATTCTTTCTAGATTGGCCAAATTTTGGGTTTACCAAAATAAAGCTGTTGGTATCAGTCATTTCATTCGTGTTGGTCAATGATTTGACACATTCAGTTTCAAATTAATTTTACTTGACTGTGAATTACTTGCTCACATCCCTGGCATGTTTTGTCTGGTGTATTATGAGCGCAGTACCACCACAGCTCAGCATATAACATGCAAATTCAAATGCTTTGGTTGTGACTGTCACAGGAAGAGGGCTCAGGACCTTATAGGCTTGGGGGCTGATTGCCAGGCTGAGGGGCCTGGCCGACAGAGACATAATTGTATAGCACGTGATGGAAAGGACGCTGATGGGGTGGCTGCCGTGGCTGTCAACTCTGTGGAGCGACTGTCTTTGGAAGAAGACGAAAGTTATTTTTCTGGTTACGGCAACGTGGACATCCATGCTGAAATGCTTCAGGTATACAGTAACTTATGATATCTACTCAGGCATGAAATTCGTCCGCCTAAGGCGGATTTTCCGCCCATTTTTTTCATCTGCGCTGCCCAAAAAAAAGGAGTGCCGCCCCCCAAAAAAAAATCCTGAAATAAACGTTCGTTCGATACTATTCCCATTTGGACATTTTGCAACTCTGTTATTCTCAAAAGGGTCAACCGGTCACTTCCGCCGTTAATCAACATCCGGTCTTTTCGCGGCTGTCGAACGTCGGACATCGTTAAAATGGCGAAGTTTGTTAAGCGCGCCGCGATTTCACTGCAAAAAGAAGGGACGAGAAACGATTGGAGGTGGGACTGGCTAGACCAGAAAGTGGACGATGTTCGAGTTGGTGATGTGATTCGTAAATTAGACGAAAAAGGCGCTTGCATTTTGTGTTTCATGTGAAAAGATTGTGAACTATGGCAGTCGTGGTTTCATTGCACTGAGATGCCATATGAATAGGGCAGTCCACAAGAAAAACGCCAGTGCTATTTAAAGGGTTCCTGTGAACTGGTTGTTAAGTGGTATCTTTCTGGAACATTTCATTTATTTGAATATTTGTGGACTGGAGGCTGAAAACTGAAATATATGGATCAGTCTCTCTGGAGCATGTTATGAGTTTTTGTGGGCTGGAGGTTGAGAATTGATGTATACAATTTATATGGACTGGCAGTTCAAAAGTAGTGGAACAGCATAGAGCGGAGTCTGTAAATGAATATGATACTTTGTGAGAAAACTTCTGATCTGGCTGTTGAAAACTGACGTGGATGGGAGTATCAGCAGAAGTGGAGTGACTGCAGAAAACTGTTTCAAGGTATGTGTCACTCAGCATGCAACTAACCTTACATGTATGTTTTGTTTTTATAGATTTATGTGTACAATTGACTGACTGAATCAATATTGTGATGAAATCTGTCTCATTGTTTTGAGTGAACGAGTCAGTATGCACAATATGTATATATGATCTTTTAAGGTATTATTTATACTGAAAACATGAAAATGTTGCTTTTTTTGCCCTTCTTCTTAACAGCGCTGAAATAGGGCTTTATTTGCAGTTTTAGGCCTTTTATTTCATAAAAAAGCTTCAGCTTCAGGGGCTCCGCCCCCTGCCCCCGCCGTGCCGTTGCCCCTGGACCCCACTGGGGGCCTACGGCGGCCCCCAGACCCCCGCCAATTTTTCAGCCTTTTTCACTGCTGGTCACTTTCATGCCTGCTACTGGAAAGCTAAGTACGGATCAGTTGTCTGAAATGCTCCAGGTAGACAGTAACTTATGATATCTTCTGGACAGCTGAGTAGAGATTAGTTGTCTGAAATCTAAATAAAACAAAGTGCCCATTCTGTCTCATGAATTCATACAAACAGTAGTAGTGATCATGATTATAAAAAAGAAAGATTCTTTTCAAAGAGGAAACGGTAGGTAAAATCGTCTTGGAAACATGACTTGACAGCGTTTTAAGAGAATATGATCCAGGCGTTAACATGTTTGAAGAGTAATTGGAAAAGAAAATAGTTTTTAAAACAGATGACATGAAGATTCTTTTTTGTTTTGTTTTGTTTGTGTTGTTTGTTAATTTTTTAATAGATTCTGATCCGTTGGATAAAGAGCAAGAAGCTGTGTTTAAATCATGAGTGAGACAAAAGGTATTTTGGAAGGTCGTCGCCCACCAGGAATATGACAACCGCAGATGGCAAAATTAATTAACATAGAATTCGGCATTTTGTGAAGGGGCCACTCTCAGTTTTTGATAAAATGTCTGAAAGTGTGCATTGACACATCTTGTTGAATCTTTTTTTATTATTGTTATTTTTTTTGTTGTTGCTGCCTCATCTTCCTGCCACTTCAGTGGCATTGCCTTCATTCCACTCATTCCTGCTCCCCATCCACAGCCCCAACCTGGGTTTTTTCCACTACAGCTCCAGCACTGGCCATCCAGGGGGAGCAGTTGGTGTCAGGTCGACATGAGACAACCCAGGAAAGGAGACACTGCTCTGCTGTACACTACACACACATACAGTGATTAAACAAGATGCAAAGCATATAAACGTACTCCCAGTTTATCTTGAATTCGACGTCACAATCAAACATGCGTCATAATGTATTTCGTTACTTCAGCTAATGACGAAAAGAAGCTTTGACGTAATTTTTGTTTGCGTAACCGTTTTGGGCCGTTATAGTCGTTAGTAATGGTTATTCTGGTAAAATAAAACATCGGGCATCATCCTGACCCATAATGAACATACCTACAAATTTTCAGAAAGATCGGCCCAGAAGTTTTGTCTGGAGCGAGTGGAACACAATTTGACCATGGACAGACAGACAGACACACACACACACACAGCATTTCTTCATTCCCATCCTAAAGTACTCCCTGTTCTATAAGAACTGGGAATACAAAAAAAGGCACAGCTAATGGTAGGTAGGCACTCAAGGTCTGACCAGCCTGTGGGCTAATGCGTAGGTCAGACATATGCAAAGTCGTAGCCGCGAGACACTCTTCTTCAATTCTCTCATCTTGGTTGTTAATTCATTTATCCATCAGCTTTAAATCATGTGCAGTGTGGTCTCAAAAGGTAGTGGATGTGATGTAGTGTATATTGACTAGTCTGCACGCAGTGACGCCTCCTTGATGAAACAGAAACTGAAACCGCACTGCTCTCGAATCATCTGGTGGTGTTCAGTGATATCTGTTCTGATACAAAGTTCACAGGTCACCACCCACTAAGCCCCCTCCTGATGGTGATGATCGTTTAGTCACAGAGCCTGTGTATGTGTGGGTCCCTGTTCAGAGGGTGCCACCACATATTTCCAACGACAGTTGCCATGACCATGCTGATATGGCAAGCAAAATTACTGTTATGCCTTTTGTATCTTGCACCCTTTCAGAATGCTGTCTTCATCAAGGAATGATGCTTATCGTAATTTTACTCTCCAAACAAAAATGCAGGGTGTGTGCTTTCTCCATGGTTCTCAAAGATCTATTTGTATATGCATGATTTAGTCTTTACTTCCCCGAAGATGGAGTATGGCTGCCTTAATGGCGGGATAAAAAAGGGTCATACACACAAAACTCCACTGCCTGGCTATACAGGGAGTGTCCGCAGGAGTATCAGCCTGCGTACGCAGAAAGAAAGAAAGAATTTAGTCTTTACAGGTTTGGTAAATTTGTGCAGGTGTGTGTGTGTGTGTGTGTGTGTGTGTGTGTGTGTGTTAGTGTTAGTGTTAGTGTTAGTGTGTTGTGTGCGTGTGTGTGTGTTAGTGTGTGTGTGCGTGTGTGTGTGTGTGTGGGGGGGGGGTTGCGCGCAGGTGTGTGTGTGTGTGTGTGTGTGTGTGAGAGAGAGAGAGAGAGTGTGTGTGTGTATGAGAGAGACAGAGAGAGAGAGAGAGATAGAGAGAGAGCGAGAGCGAGCTAGCTTTATGAGAGGGCATGTGCTGCATGAGACACCATCTTGAGTTTGTCCAGGTTGTATAAAACAAAGCGCACAAGCTGCCCGAGACACTGTCTAGAGTTTGTGTTTTACAAGTATAGAAGTTGTGTTTGTCATGGCTGCATGGAAATCAGAAGTAGAGCGATCAGCATAAATCTTTAGTTCTAAAGTGTTCCCTCCGCAGGACAAAGTTCGCACAGAGAGCTACCGTGACTTCATCCTGGGCAACCCAGAGGTCTTCCAAGGCAAGACGGTCCTGGACATCGGGTGTGGGACTGGCATTCTGTCCATGTTTGCTGCTAAAGCAGGAGCAGGTCGTGTGATAGGAGTTGACCAGTCTGACATCATCTACAGTGCCATGGATATTGCTAGGTAACGTAGATAAAGCCAAGACTTCGTTTTAATATATTTATATTCAGGGAATAATGATTGTTCACTTGCGTGCTTTCCAATATCAGACAAACCGACTTGTTGATTTTTGTTTCACATTTCAACATTTTTTCAACCTGCCATTTCCATTGAAGGAAAAAACAACAGTAAACAACGAAACAACAACAACAGCGATAACAACCACAGCAACAACAAGAACTCACACATACACATACACACACACACACACACACACACACACACACACACACACACACACACACACACACACACACACACACGCACACTGAAAAGGGTTTGATTGACAACTTTGTGAAGAAGTTTGGTACCACACTACTTGTTTGAACAGACATTCTGACACAGTGTTCCCAGATACATTTCCTCCACATGTCCACATGCTTCCTTTCTCCCGTCCACCCTTCCTCCCTCACCTCATCTGCCCTCCAGCCTCCCCCTACCTCCTTTCTCCACTGACCACACCCTCAAGGTTGATCAGTTCCAGATCACATCCCCCCCCCGTCCCATCCACCCCTTCCCTCTCTTTCTTCCCTTCTCCCGCTCTTAGTTTTCTGAACTGTTTTCATTTCTGGATTTTTTTTATTTTTTTTATTTTTTATTTTTTGCTGTCCCAACCTCTGCACCACCTCAGAGGCAGTGTACCCACGCCGCTCATTCCGACACCCCGTCCACAGCCACAGCCCGGTCGGACCCGCCGTAGCCCCGGCACCGGCAATCCACAGGGGGCAGTCAATGTCAAGTCGTCAAGAGGCAACCCACCGGAGGAGACACTGCACTGCTGCCGAGTCACTTCGGTGGTGTTCAGTGGCGCCTGTTCTGATCTAACATACGCAGGACACCACCTAGTAAGCCCCCTACTGACGACAATAATTGCTTAGTCCCGGAGCCGGCGTGAGTGAGCTCTCCCTCCGGAGGCGCCACCACATCCGTCCAACGACAGCCCCCATGGACTCCCCGTACCGGTGACCCCGACGGAACCAAACCAAGGCCACAGACGTGGAGAGGACATCGAAACTGAGGTCACCATGAGAGCAGGGCATGAAGGGCCACAGAACTTGAGACATTTTTTTTTAATGCTGATCGATGAGAATGAGGATGATTAAGATGATGCTACGGATTTCCATTTCGGTCTGAGACTACAAGACAGGGCTGTACTCTACGCTTCCTTTAGCGTCAACCAGGCCCGAGAGATACAGGCACCTGCAGTGTTGGTGAGGAAATTTGAGCAACACTCTCAGAAACGCATCAATTAAGTGGATGAAACTCGACTGTGTGGTCCCAGTCTTCCCAACTGAGTCCGCAGCAAACTCAACTCTGGGTAGGAGCCGGTCGGGGCAGAAAAACCCACATGACTCTGATGGGATTCGAACCCACGACCTCCCAGCCGGGAGTCCGCGACGCTAACCATTTCGCCACGGCGGCTGGTTGGATTCCTTTTATTGAATGTCATTCTCATGCTGGCTGCAATCTGGAGAGTATTGTCTAGCACATTTTCTGCCTTTGTTTTTTTTTTTTTGGTGTGTGTTGTGTATGAAATAAGTGTTGCTTTGCAAACTGTTCTGTGTGTTCACGAGTATTTTGCCTTGTTTTCAGTTACGCTGCTGCGTTTTTATTTGACTATGTAAAGAGATATTCCAGAATGGTTGTATATTATGAATTGCGCTGATTGAAAGGAAGTGGAAGTACTTCTTTTGTGAATAATTATGAGGAATCTTGAGGAAAAAAACATGGTATGGGGAAAGTGGGTCGAATCAGGTGATTTTTTTTCGATCGCCTTCTCATGTTGCTGTGACCCCCTCCCACTCACATCCCGTGAACACTCTCCACCCATTCAGGCATCATTTATTCTATAGAGATTTATTAATAGCTGGTGGATACCCCCACCCCCTGACGCTCCCTTCGCCCCACACACACACCTCGTTCCCCTGTTCCCTCCTTCATGCCCCCTTCTGTAACATTCTTGTCCCGATCTCGAAGCCCCAGCCTCCCTCTCCACTCCTTTTTAGACCATTAGACATCAGTTTCTGCCATATATTAGTTCCTCTCCTCTTTAGACCATTAGACATCAGTTGTTCTTTTTTTCTGCCATATATTAGTTCCTCTTCTCTTTAGACCATTAGACATCTGTTGTTCTTTTTTTCTGCCATATATTAGTTCCTCTCCTCTTTAGACCATTAGACATCAGTTTTGTTTTCTTCTCCCTATGTAAGTAGGTTCTTGGGGCCAGGGAATAACCATACTTTAGTCGCTCATCTTGATATGAAAAAAATGAGCAGAGGTTCATTTACTGTGTGGTGTAACTGTGTGATCTATTATATCTATGTATCTGTATATTCATGTCTATCTGTCTATGTTTGTTTTTAAAGAGAAAATGGACTGGACCAGAACATCACATTTGTCAAGGGAAGGATGGACCTGGTTCAGCTGCATGTGAAAAGGTAACGGTGACCCTCTGTGACGTTTTTATGTAGGGGGGGGGGGGGGGGGGGGGGGGGGGGGGAGTAAGGGGGGGGGGAGAGTGAGGAGAAGGAGTGTAATATGTGTTTGAGTGTGTGTGTGTAGGTAAGTGAAATATCTATCTTGTTGTTATTTGGAATGTGTGTGTGTGTGTGTGTGTGTGTGTGTGTGTGTGTGTGTGTGTGTGTGTTTGTGTGTGTGTGTGGTGTGTGTGTGTGTGTGTGTGTTGTGTGTGTGTGTGTGTATGTGTGTGCATGCATGTACACACATTTGTCTTGAGTCTCCCTGTCTTATCCAAACATTTCTTTATTGTTGAATTTCAACAAAAACAGGTATGGAGCGGAGGAAGGAATGAATAGGCTGTGGTGGATGTGTGCAGACTTATTGCAAGAGTATTTTGTAGCCTCTGGACTGCTTTGTCAATGGTTTACCATTAATTTACTGAAAGTCATTTCAGGGACATGTATGGGAATATAAACTTAGAAGTAAATTAAAACCTCATATGACTAACTTCAGGATTTGTGGTCATGTTTTCCTGTATGTGTGCGAAAGCTTGCATGAAAAAAAAAAGCTCACTGTTTGGTCAGTTATGATGAACTACAAGATTAAAACATTAAGTTCAGTTGATAAACTTTGCTCGTTTCCTTCTCTCTGCAGGTGGATGTAATAATATCAGAATGGATGGGATACTTCTTACTGTTCGAGTCCATGCTGGACACTGTCATTGGTGCGCGGAACAAGTTTCTAGCAGAGGGTGGCAGGGGTAAGCCTGTCTTTATGTGTCTGTGTGCCTGATTTCTGTCCTTGCTGTCAGATTTTATAAAGTTTGATATTCATAATGAACAAGAGGGTAACTCTTGCTCCTATAGTGAAATATACACACGCCATAACTCCAGAGGAATACTGCTTACGACACCAAATTGCCCAGCAGAAATGACACGGAGTACACTAAACAAACAAGGAGACATCCCAGAAAAGGATGTTCCAAGCTTGTGCATGTACCCTGTACCTGACACATCTGTACAGCAGCAGCAAGTGGAGAAACGAACAAACACAAATCAACATTTTTTTCAAGACTGGCACAGCCTTTTAATTTTGAACAGTTGAACAGACACCCAGATGAACAGTAACAGATACAGGTGAACTCAATTTGATTGGTATGAAAGGATTTTCAAATGAGGCAGGCAAACAGTACATAATAAACAAGTAGGGTAACTCTTGCTCCCATGATGAAATATATACACACTGCTTACCACACCAAATCGCCTAGCAGAAATGACAACACAGCACACACAGCAAACTAGGAGACATCAGCTTGGAACACCCTTTTTTTTTGGGGGGGGGGGGGGGGGGGGGGGGGGGGGGGCAGTATACATTTCATCCTGGGAATCAGAGTTACCCTACTTGTTCATTATGTACTGTTTACTGTTCCTGCCTCATTTTAAAATTTTCTTTGATATTCATGTTTATCAGGAATTTCTTGTATTTCCTCTATGGAAATTATGAAATAACGGAAGAAAAAAAAGTTTCCCTGGAATGATGTATGTCCTTCCAGTTCATCTGAAGCAGACGCGTTCTGGACGCTGGCCTTTTTCAGAGATTTTTCTAGTCAGCTGTTCTGCAGCCTGACTGTAGTCCAAAATGGTTGGACAGGCTTCTTGAAAATTTGCCAGGGTGTTTTGAAAGGTCTTGATTTACAAGTGATATAATTTTGAAGATTGCAGGAAAACAAAGAAACCAAAAAAAAAAAAGCACACAAAGAAAAGAAGGAAATTTGCAGATGGGTTAGAATTGTCTGGGAGATGCGCTGGATGATGTTTGGAAACACATGAAACATGGAGACAAACGAACTGCTTTTAAGTACTGCATAAACTGCAACGACAGTGTAAGTGAAGTCTGCTCATTTTTTACGGGATGCCTGGTATAGTCTTATCGGGTTGCCAAACCTTAAGAATAAGAGTGTCAAAAAAGACTCTAATAGACCACTGAGCCATTTTTTGGATTCAGTGATGTCATCTCACTCTCTCGAAAGTTCTTTCTGCTTAGGGAGTGGTTCAGATGAGACCACAAACAGCCATATAGAAAGAAAAAAGCATTATGCATGTGCTTAAACAATACTGTCTTGTTTCAAAGATCAGAAACACCAATTTGTTCGGCACCCCCTCTCCACCAAGGTTTTCCGTGACAGGCCTATTTCATTTTTGTCTCGAACAACCAGAGTATGCAACTGCTGTTTTCATAACTGTGTACAGTTAGTAGTGTATGTTAATTCATTCTAATTTGAAATGTAACCCATTTCTGACAAAACAAACAACACTGTGACCTGAGATGCCATGAAGAAAACAGAAAAAAAAACCCTAACAGTGTGCACAGTAAAAAAAAAAAAGCAGTCCAAAAACTCCAGTGCAGTGGTGATGCACATTCAGTGTTTCTGAAGGACATTGTACAAGGGAAGTAAGCATGAAAATATGGTGTCAACTGAAAATGATTTTACTTGTTTAAGGATTGACCTTGTTAGAGTTTGAAGATTGAGTTGTTCATATGCAGTACACTCTTGCCTGTTTTTTCTTTTTTAAGCTTTGTTTTGGTTGGCCAGCTTTGACAACTCTGTGAAGAACATGAACCCACATGTCCGCCGAACCCCAGCCACTGTTTTCCCTCCCCCCCCCAGATCTCTTTCACACTCTTGTTAATAGTCCCTTGTGTAAATTCTGGTAAGTGCCAACCTATAATGATCTTTATTAACAGAAAAAACTTCAAAACTAAATTACTGGCTTTTTTTTTTTTTAATGAACAAGCCAAAAACAAATCCAGTAAAGTAGAGAATCACAAAGGAAATGGAAAACCCTTGGTGGTGCTTTGTTCCTGGTACCTGTGTGTGACGTGAATATTATTTAGTTATGGGGACTGTGCCATTTCCATAGAAGCACTTCAGTAATGGGTGTCAGGTCTTCTGACCGCTCTCATGCTGTCATGAAGGATGCATCCTGAATCCTGTCTGCAACAGGACTGATATTTGCAATTCTTCGTCTGCCTTAAATATAATCTTGTCTGGTGGTCCAGATGTGAACTCTAAACAATGTAATGCTGATGCCATCTTTGCAGTGTACCAGACAAGTGTTCCATGTGGCTAGCTGGATTCTGCGATGACGCTTTGCGAGGCCGAGCTGTGGATTTTTGGGACAATGTCTACGGCTTTAAGATGTCGTGCCTGAAGGCTGATGTGATGACTCAGACGGCCGTGGAAGTCATAGGCGATGATAAGATGGTGACGATGCCGTGTGTGATCAAGGTTAGTGTGTTTGTGATGCTGTGATGGAATGTGTATATGATTTTCTATTGCTTATGGATTTTGGAGGCAGTTTTGTTACCTGACTTGCAGATTTTCTCTTCACATTTGTGTGATTGTGTAGATACACTTTGTTTGAACAAGTCTTGAAAAGTATATGAAAGAACTCCGCCAAACAAAGTGGACAAACGAATCACAAGACAAAAAGTATTTTGTGGTGTGACTTGTTTGTCCTTTTTGTTTGGTGGAGTTCTTACATACACTTTTCAAGACTTGTTTACATTTCCGCCTGCAGTTGCCTCACTTTGCAACTAACACACATGATTTGGATAAAATTGTATGTTACAGAGTCAGATTGATTTGAAAACAGCTTAGAAGTATGTCATTAAAATCCCCCTCCCCCCCCCCCCCCCCCCCACCCCCTCCCTCCCCATGCACAGATTCAGAAGAAAATGGTGCATTTTGATGGAAGACTGCATATACTGTGGAAATTATTCAAAACATGTAAGGAAAGGTAAGCATTTTTGTGACGCTTACAGTTGAAATATCTAGTAGTAATTACCTATATTGAAGCAGAACGCTGATTTCAGGATAAAAACAATATAATGACCTCTTATTTTGTTCAAATGAAATGCTGCACAAGTGCACTGTGTAAGGTCTGAACACAATCAGCGGGAGTTTTTTTTTTTTTTAAAGCTGTTTGGCCTTTTGACGGTAGCTGTTTCGGAATCCCAGTTTGTCTTGTAGCCAACTCTATTGACCGTAATTCTCTGATTTTACAGTTCTGTTAAGCTCTTTTAATGTATGTCACCTCATCATTCATCAAACCTCTGTCTTGCTTGTTTCTGTATTAAAATAAGGTAAATGAGATTAAAACCTATTGCAGATTTTTTTTCCTTCTATCCACAATAAAGAGCCATCAGTTGTAACAGTGGTGTCGCACAAAAAAACTACTGTGCGTTCATTTTTATACTTTTGTAAATTTGAGATAAACACATAGTGACATCAGAGAGGGAGGGAGAGAGAGAGAGAGAGAGAGAGAGAGAGAGAGGAGAGAGAGAGAGAGAGAGAGAAATTATGTTGATTTTAAGTGATGTACAAAAATATGAATAAAACCCTGTCATCGCATTTCCTAGTAATTATCAGTAGAATACTTACTTCAAAGTAAGAAAATGAAAAAATGGCCTCTCAGTCCCAGGGATTGATAAATTGGCACTAGTATTGAAAAATATTGTGAGGGAGGCCTTCGATTATTTCTTTTTTACTGGTCCATGTTTTCCTTTGGGCTTGTTCTGACAAAAATGGTGACCATTCAGCTCTTCAGTCGGCACTACCCAGGTAGGCAGCCGTTGTGTAAACGAGTGTTGATTGTAAAGCGCTTAGAGCTTGGCCTCTAGCCGAGAATAGGCGCTATATAAGTATTCATTATTATTATTATTATTATTCATGCGCTCATTGCAAACACAAAAAAAACAACTTCATTTGGGGATTGCTCATCAGGAATACTTAGTGGTAACACAATACTCATCAGAATCAATCCATTCACAGGACTTGAATCTTCAGTTTCAGTTCCACTGACCTGGCAAAACATGGATAAACACTCTTGTAGTCCTCTTTACATTTCTGATTCTGTTTTTTGTTCGCCTTTTCAGTCGCAACACGATCGCTTTCATCTAGTTGTTCTGCTGTGGCTTCTGTCCTCAGGAGTTTGATGTGAACACCTGTAAGCTGTCTGATGTGAATTTCAAGTCCTCCTTCTCCATGACGTGCTCCAAGGATGGAGTCCTTCATGGATTTGTGGGCTACTTTGACATCGGATTTGAGGCTGGATGTTCTGCACAGGTAATGTGGAGTGATGCTTTGCGTTTTTTGTGGTATTGTTTAATTTGTCACACCATAATATATTTGTGTGAATTGGGGCTCTCTTTGTTAGTGAGAATGCGTAGTCATAGTACAGTGCCACATCTTTTGTTGTTGTGTTTTTGTTGATTTGCTTTGTGGATTATTGCAGCTTTTTCCCAGGGACAACTCCATTGTGATACCTGCTGTCCTGGAACAGCCGTATTTGTTATAAGATAACCATTCCGGATGTTACAGTTGTGGATTGCATGTTACTGTAAAAAAGGAAAACAAAATGGGAATGCCTTTTTTCACAGGTGGACAAAGTTGACAGCAGACAGGAAATTGTAACTCAAACACTTCGTGCAAAGACCTGAACTGAGCCAAGGTTAAGAATATGCGCTATGCAGATAGATTGTTCTGGCAAGCTAATCAGAAGGTGTAAGACTGATGAAATTTGAAAGGGAATCCCATCTTAAAAGAAAAAAAAAACAGCAAAGAAGAAATCGATGACACCGGACCTTCAGGAAATACTACGATGAACAGTAAGCCCTGTTTACAACAAGGACAGATGAATACGACTGAGAAAGGAGAAGACTTTTGGAGAAGTGAATGATCTGCAAAATTTTCATTAGTGAAACGATCTGCAAGTGTGTGTTCTCTGACTCTTTATCAGTCATAAGGGCTGGGATGATTTGTGTGTATAAACATGCATACATGTACATCTACACAACATCACGTACGTAAGAATTTAGTGTGCTCCGGAAAAAAATGATCAAAAATTGCAGTTTGTTCCCGATTTTTACTTTGTCTGACCGTGATGTAAAGGTTTTTTGGGTATGCATGTCAGCATGGTTTATTTTATGTGTGTTTTGTGTGTGTGTGTTGTTCACTGACCTGTTTTGTTGTCTCATTTGGAAGACTTGTTGGTGTGGAAGAAGTTGAGGTTGTGAAGGCTGACATTTCAGAAACTATTAGAAACCTTTTTCAGCTGTGCTTGCTTCTATTATTATTATTATAATGTTGTTGGTCTTCTGACAATGTAGAAATGTTTGTTAACTGTTGTAATGGTTATTGTCCTTTGTCAAGATGCTGGTGCCAGTATAGGTTCACATGGTTAGCGTTTGTTATGATGCTGGTGACAGTATAGGTTCACATGGTTAGCGCTGTCTTCAGAATGACAACGCTGAAAAAGAAAACAAGGAAGGAAAATAAGACGAAAGAAGAAAAATTGAAGCTTTGCAGTTGCGTTCATGCTTGCTTTTATTTACTTGGACATACTAGCTTCACACACTTCCTGTATTACACACACACACACACACATATACGTATGATGACAGTGACTGTAAGTTAAACAAGTTAGTATAAGCAAACCAGACACAGTGTTCAAGATAAGCCTCATGTGGATATCCAATTCACGGACATGAAACTTGCGAAGAATCTGTTCATCTTTCAGTAAACCGCTTTAGCACTGATTAGTAAATCTGTTTACACTGTTGTGTTTTGTTTTGTTTTCAGCTGAATAGGGACGAATACTACTGCATGTGGTGTTGTCTGGATCTGTCCAGGCTTTGTTCAGGGAGGTCTGGTAATGCTGTACGTCTGGTTTCAGGTTCATTTCAGCACAGGGCCCGGCAGCGCCAGCACTCACTGGAAGCAGACCCTCTTCTTGGTGAAAAATCCTGTAAACGTCACTAAAGGTGAGGGTCTGTGAGTAAATGTGTGGCAGATATGTTCACCTGCGTTTGTGCACCTTCATCATCAACACACATGGGCATTCCCTCTCCCCCTTCCCTCCCGCCTGGTGAGGGGGTGTGTGTGTGTGGAGGAAGGATGTTCAGTGTGAAATCTCCATCTTCTGAATTGTTGGTTAGAAATTTCCCCTTTCCTTGTGCTGTATTTGATTCTGCCTCTTCTTATTTTTTTCTTTTTCCAGTATTACTTTTCCCATTCACAGTCTTTGTGCCTTTGCAATCCATTCACACAAGTCTGTTCTAGTAGAACTTTTATGCTTTGCTCTTCTTACAATTTATAACACGCTAGCCTTTTTTTCCCCCCTGTCTGGTGACTTTGTAGCAAGATTGTACACACTGTCCTAGCTGTCCATTCAACAGCACCAGTTTTCAACAGGGCCTTCTTTATTTTGTTTCGTGGGGTCGCTGCCTTTGATTAATTTACCACGCCTCCTATGAAATCTCGGAGCTAAAAGGTTTGGTTCCAGCAATGAGTCAGTGGTGTGTATTATGATTTCTGGTCAAAAATATTTTCGAATGGTCTGTGATCGAATGGAAATTTATTGTCTACAACTTCTGTGGTGGGTTTACTAGGGTTTTTTTTTTTTTCTTCTTTCACAAACATGTAATGAAGGACTTGGTGTTTTCCATTCTCTTATGTATTGTAATTTTGCTGGTGGTGGGGTGGAGGAAAAGTGGAGGGGGGAGGGTGTGCAGCAGAAAAAAAAGGATGAAATGTAGAGAAATGGAACTTTATTCAACTCAGGCTTTAAGGAATTGGGGTAGTTGTTTGCATATTGCCTTTTTATTTCTTTAACTTTTTAAGGAGTTGGGGTAGTTGTTTTGTACACTTACACCTCTTTCTTCAGCACCCACAGCCTGAACTGCACCCTCTCTCCATCCTTCCCTTCTCCCCATCTGTGGAGCTGGTTTTTGACCCATCTCCCAGATGAATACGACTGTGAAGAAATCCACTAATGCCAAAATCTCCTTGTGTGCATGCTTGAAGAAAATCAGAAATGTATGTTAAAGATTTCATGGTCCATGTGGTTGGCGGTTTTGTTATAAAAGAGGCCCAGGAAGCACAAAGCTGCTTTGAGATGACATGGGCACAGAACAGCATTAACCCTGTACCTGCTGAAATCGTGAAATTGGGTGTCGGACATCCGCAACATCCCTGTTGTTAGGATTGATAATGGTGTCTGTCTGTCTGTGTTCCTCGTTACCTGCCTGTTGATTATGGGAGAATACTATGATGATGATCACTACCTCCTCCCTTCCCCCGAAATACGTTATAAACTGCATCTCTCTATGAGGCAGTCACCACTAAGATGATACTGGCAGGCTTTCGAGTCGGTGAAGAAACTGCGTTTACTTGTGAACTGTGTCACTGAGGTGGTGTATCTTGCTGTCGTTGGCAGGACAAGTCCTGGAGTGCAGCATAAAAGTCCACAAGAGCAAGGAAGATCCTCGCAGCCTGGACATCCGGATTATTGTTGACGGTGTGTCACACAAGTACATCATGGATTAGATCTGTTCGGCATTTGTGTCATGTTCAGGATTTTTATCTGATGTCATCAGTGCCAAATGTTTGAATAGTCTGCAGATGACATGTGAAAACTCTTGGGTAAAACATAGAAAAAAACAAAGCAGAAAACTGATGATGCTTGAATTCCTGAAATGCAACATTCCTCCCCCCCTCTCTCTTTCATACATTTCTGTTTCACAAAGTGTCGATCTGCTGGAATCTCTGTAGAAACAGCTTACAAATTATGAAATTCTGTTCCTTGTCTGGAGATCAGTCATTTGATGTCTTTAATTAAGGTGGTCAGAATTATTTGCTCTTTCTTCTTGTCTTTTTTTGTTTTGTGTTTAAGTTACGAAGTTACTGTCGTGAAAAAGGTGCAATAAGAAATATATGTGGAATATGAAACAGTGTTATGGTGCACTGAATTAAAGACGTTGGGACTCTTGTTGGTTCGTAGTTGAGGAAAGCGTAAGGTTTTCTGTTCAAACCTTTGAATGGGATGGTGAGTGGGTTTGTCTGTTGTGATTGAAATGTCTGTAACTTAGTGAGTTTAAGCCACTTATACCAGTATGGTGTTGTGTCAGAATGTACACAGGCTTTATCAGGGAATATGAGTGGCAAGTGTACATGCTGAATGTGGAATGGAACACAAGTGGATGAGAAGTGAAAGTATTGGAGAGAATGCCACTTTTTATTTGTTTGTCAAGTATGTAAATGAATAATGAATTATACAGTTCATGTTTGTATTTTTAGCTCATGAAGGAATTACGCTGTTGAAATTGTTAGGTTCCAAATTATTTTCTTTTTTTTTTTAGTATACTCTGTGTGTATGTGTGTTGTGTGTGTGTGTGTGTGTGTGTGTGTGTTCACTCGCGCATGTGTGGGTGCATCAGTGCACAAGAGCGAATGAATATGCTGGAGTGTTTTGAAATAAAGGATTTTAGCCATACTACCCAAAACATGTGCTTTTAACATTACTGTGTGTGCGCGTTGCTATCCATCTTTCATACAATAACAACATGAGAACCTCAGTTACAGCTGGTGATAGAACAAGTTTATTTTCAACAATTCCAAAATGTTCTTTTTGTTCATAGTGCTTTTTACAACTTGTGCTGAACAAAAAGAGATACCTGAATGAAGATGTTAATGAACGAGAACAGGCAAAAGTCAAAGTCAATACATCGGTAAAAGCAATGAGAGGAAAAGGAAGTTGTTGTTGTCCCATGTCCCAATCTCCTGTGCTGTTGTCCTACCGTAAGTGCCGATGAAATGACGAAAATGTGAAGGGCAGCAAGTTGAAATTATTCATTAATACAAAACGACCATCGAGTATGTGACAAAAAAAGTTGGTTATTGAGAATGAGAAATAAACAAGACCCTGCATGATTACAAGCTCAAGACATCAGTATGACTGAGGAAGAGTGCAGGTGCATGTGGATTATTGGCTTTTTACTGATACTGCGTAACATTAATGGTCAAGAATTTATGACACGGTGACTGATGAAGAGTTCACTATATGGCAATGCTTTAATCGTCATTGGTGATATTTACTTGATACGTACACAGTTGATCACTTAAACTTTAAGGCTTGAACATCGAACAGGTATCCTATAGCAATGCGGGTTAGACATCTGTCTAAAAGAGACGACACCTTGAGACGTCCTTCCATCCAGAAGTTGCTGGTTCGAATCCTGGCAGTGCCAGGAAAATAATGGCAGCAGAAGGGCATCTGGAAGTCATGACATGGATGCGTCCCACCCCCTTTGAGTGTTAGGGGTTCACGGCTGAAACAGGTGCCGGGGGGGGGGGGGGGGGGGGTTCTCTCTGAAGACCTTCCACTCTCTAATTGTCCTGTACAGTTTCTTCATACAATTAGTTTCACTAGGTGCTGACACACTTGGAAACATGAAAACACGTGTTGCATTGCCACTTTAACTGTGAAAGCAAGAGGTATTAATGCTGACGAAAACTATGTCTCTCTTTATGAAAACAATGATGAATTATGATTTGTGTAACAGTGAAGATAAAACAATAATTGTTAATAGAAATTAAAAAAAAAACACCCTCTCATGTTGAAGTGTAGCATTTTATATCTCACAAACTTGGGAAGTAGATATAATTATGGTTATATAACTTGTTAAAAACTTTCTCATTACGAAAGAATTTGAAGACTTCCACGATGAATAGTTATTGCTATAGTTTTTGTTAAGAATGTATTTAGCACTGAAAACAAAAGACAACAAAAAACTGAACAGTATAACAAAAGAAAAGAAAAGAAAAAAAGAACTGATGGAATAAGAGAAAGACGTTGGTATTTGCTTTGATGGCAGATGAAAATGGCTGCCATTTTCATCAAAGCATAGCAGCATGTGTACAGCAACAGCCACAATGGAAAACTTAATTTATGCAATAATAATCATAAGCACGGCGTCTTTTAATTGATGCATGTATATGTCTGTAGAATCACTTATCTATTTTTCCCGCAGATTCCTTAATCAGAGCATGATTATTACAGTAAAAATACATCGATTGACTTTCATTGTCTGTTTCATGTAATGCTGGTCGGGTTCATGTAAGCGAGTTGAAAACAGTTCTTTGGAATGAAGGAAATATGTGTTTGGAAAGTGAAGTAGATGCCCATGCAGATATAAACATCAAATATACAGAAGTGTAAGGCACTTTGTGGGATATGAACTTGTGTTAAAAGTTTGCAAATCCATGTCTATATGTCTGTCATGCACACACACGCCACACACACACACACCCCACACACACACACACACACACACACACACACATCGCTCCCATTCTATGATGTATAAACAGCATTTTGCACAATGCAAAGGCACAAGTATACTCATAGGGCAAATCGAATAGGTTTGTAAAATAATTATCCAAATGCATTGTCTTTGGATGGCAGTTTTTATGATTCCAGATTGATTGAAAAATAAAACTCATGTTAGGAAGATAACTAGAAGAGGGAAAAAGACACCAAGTGCATCTGTGTTTACAGCATTGGAAAAGTGCACAAAGAAAAATTAGTGAGCTAGAAAATCTTATTTATTATATTGTGCAAATAATTACAGAATAAAATGTTTCAAAAAAAAGGAAAAAATGACGTATTAATACCAGCAATAAATGCATGCGGTCAATATATCGTGTTTAACAACAACAACAACAAAAAGAGGTTTTTTTTTTTTTTTTTTTTTTTTTTTGCTGTCCCAACTTCTGCGCCCCCTCAGAGCCCGTGCACCCACGCCGCTCATTCCGACACCCCGTCCACAGCCACAGCCGCGTCGGCCCGCCTGCAGCCCCGGCAACGACAATCCACAGGGAGCAGTCAATGTCAAGTCGTCAAGAGGCAACCACCGGAGGAGACATGCACTGCTGCCGAGTCACTTCGGTGGTGTTCAGTGGCGCCTGTTCTGATCTAACATACGCAGGACACCACCTACTAAGCCCCTACTGACGACAATAATTGCTTAGTCGCGGGCCCACGTGAGTGAGCTCTCCCTCCGGAGGGCGCCACCACGTCCGTCCAACAACAGCCCCATGGACTCGCGATATCGGTGACCCGACGGAACCAAACCAAAGCCACAGACGTAGAGAGGACATCGAAACTGAGGTCACCATGAGAGCAGGGCATGAAGGGCCACAGAATTTGAGACTTTTTTTTTAATGCTGACCGATGAGAATGAGGATGATTAAGATGATGCTACGGATTTCCATTTCGATCTGAGACTACATGACAGGGCTGTACTCTACGCTTCCTTTCATAATATTATCCGGCGTCAACCAGGCCCGAGAGATACAGGCACCTGCAGTGTTGGTCAGGAAATTTGAGCAACACTCTCAGAAACGCATCCTTAAGTGGATGAAACTCGACTGTGTGGTCCCAGTCTTCCAACTGAGTCGCAGCAAACTCAACTCTGGGTAGGAGCCGGTCGGGGCAGAAAAACCCACATGACTCTGATGGGATTCGAACCCACGACCTCCCAGCCGGGAGTCCGCGACGCTAACCACTTCGCACGGCGGCTGGTACAAAAAGTTTTCATCAGCAGAACATCACAGACATCACAGCCCAAATACACATGCCAGCGCTAGAATGGAAAGACCCGCTCTCCTGCTCAACAGAGCCATAACTGATTCTTTGAAGGTTCAGATTAAAAGAAATCATTAACTGACTGAAAGGAGGCATGGACGATTTAGCTTCACTGAAGTTCAGATTGAAAACAACTTTAAACTTAGTGAAAGGAGTGTTTGAAATTTAAACTTCTTAACTTGCGCATTGAGAAAGAAAAAAACGGCCTGACTGAAACATACAGTATGAAAGGCACACATGCAGAAAAGGTAATTGTCACGGACAAAAAATGAAACAACCCAACTTGTGGAGTCGCCAGCCAATTTGTTCGGACATAAGCTTCAACTCAAACATCTAGGCGCCACATAGACGGGCCCATGGTTCGGATCCGGCCAATTAAGCTTAGTGGAGAGGCTTCACGGAGACGGTCCGACCACCCAGACAGACTAAGCCGTTTTGACGACGCCTCGATGTCTAGCGAGACGAGTCGTAGCACCTGGCTCAGGCTCATCTGGCCAATTTGTGGAACCAGCGTCATTGTTAGTTAGACGTCGTGGCGCCTACCCAGACTCAGCTAGCCAATTTAGAGTGACCAGGGCCCACGACTTAGCACACGGCGCCAGTTAAGTGGGAAGGGGGAAGTAGTGTGTGGTGGGGTGAAATCTAGCTAATCAATTAAATGACGATGACCCAAGAGAGTAAGGCGTGTCGGCGTTGACTGTCATGATTTGAATATCCAATGGAATTAGGGGGGAGATGACTTCGGGTGTCGGGGGGTAAAAAATATGACCATGGTACTCGCCCTTTTTTGGGACAGATCGGAACGAATAAGAAAGATGTGAGAGGGAGAGAAACGGGAGAAACCGAGGGAGAAAAAACGAGAGACTGAGAGGGGAGGAGGTCTGAGTGTAATTTTCTGAGGAGGGAAAGCAGAGAGATGAGGGGAGGAGAGAAAAAGGAACCAAGTTGAGAGGTTTAGCATGAGATAGTCTGCAGAGGAAGGACTGAGGAGAGATGTGGAGAGAGAGAGAGTTGCTAATTTAAGAAGAAGAAAAGAAAGAGAAGAAAAAAGAAAAGAAAAGCAACCATGTCCATTTGATAAGAGCAGACTAGAAGAGAGAGAGAGAGAGTGCCCAAAGCGTTAATGCAGGAAGAAAGAAAGGAGAAAAGATCGATGTTGATAGTCCCCTGTTCTATCTAAACCCCGGGGTTCGACCTCATATTGGCCAGCGCCACTTTCATCGGCAGTCCAACCTGACCAAACGCCAGCAGTCCAGCCCGACCGGTGCTAGCAGTCCAGCTTGACCGGTGCGAGCAGACCAACACCAGTGCCAGCAGTTGTGCCGTGTTGTGAAAGTGACAGTGAAAAGAAAAAAAAAAGGAAAAAGAAAAAGAGACAGTGATTCGTGAATAGTTAAGATCACCTGGCCAGGTAAAGTAGAAATCTATTTATCCCCGGGTTAGTTAATGATGTTTTAGATAAATGATTTTGTGAAGTTCAGGAAAGAGAAAATTGTTTTATTTTGTTTGATTCCATAGCATTGTGTTTCGTTTATGAACATGTTAGTAAAGTTATAGACTTTACTAGGGGGGTTTGATGTGACGAATGCTGATATATGAATGAGATCTTTAAGCAAGCTGTGAGTGTGTTTGGGCTGTGCGAGTCCTTCCTCCACTGACATCACCCGGGTGACAATTTTTGGCGAGCCTGCCAGGATATTCTGGCCCATTTATTATAATTGTTCAACTTCTCAGAGAGGAAGCTGGGTGGGATTCAAAGTATTGTAATCCTAAGAAAGGGGTTGTCTTCCCTTGTATGTTCCCAAGATAGTTAAAATACTAGGTTTGGCATTGTTTCCCAAGATAGTTAATACTAGGTTTGGGGCATTCAGCCCCAGAGTACTTTATTTCGCACAGATTGCCTATAATTCGTCTCATAGTTGGGTCAGGCGCTGGGGTCTTATAAAAACTAACTACGTTGTCCCAAGCTAATTTTTATCATTTAATAGGATTGTGCTATTACGTCACTCGTGTCGGTAACCACCAGTTTGGCTGTCGTAGTTATAAAATCTTGTTCAAAAAAAAAAAGAGAAGATATAATGGCGGAGAAAAGAAACACCCCTATTGAACAACTTGTGGGGCGTCGCTCTTTGATTTAGGCTACTAGGAGATGAGTTGCGTGCGTTCGTTGAAAACCAACAAAAGAGGGAAAAGGGGATGAACGCGCGGAAAGACGACGTGTCGCGGTAGAAAAGAAGAAACAGAAGAATGAAGCAGGAAACAGAAAGAATAAGGGAAGCGCAGGAAACAGAAAGAATGAAGCAGGAAAAAAAAAAGAATAAGGGAAAGCGCAGGAAACAGAAAGAATGAAGCGGGAAAAACGGGAAAGGATTAAAGCTAGGGAAACGCAGGAAACAGAAAGTTTAAAAGGTTAAATTAGAGTTGGAGAAAGTGAGAATACAAAGGGAGACCACCGAGGATGGTAGCTCACTTTCCAGTAAACTCTGTGGCAGCTATGTCCCCGACCCAAGTTGCCAAATTCTCTGAAGGAAACCGATTCGATTGATGCATACATCAGTCGTTTCGAAACTTTTTGCGCCCAGTCAGGGTTGGCCTTCAGAAGAGTGGGCAGTCTTTTTTGTCGGGTTACTGACGGGTAAGGCATTACAAATTTTCACTGCGTTACCAGCAGAACAACAGTCTGTTTTCGGCGCTTTTGAGGAATCGTTGATGAAAGGATTTGACCTCACAGAGGAGGGGTTCAGGAAGAAAATTTCGTTCAGCTAAATTACAAGCAGGTGAGAGTACACTCGGGTTTGGTGCACGTTTAGATCATATTTTGAGAAGTGGTTAAGAGTTGAGCGGTTCGAAGAGGAGTTCGCGGGTTTGAAAGAGTTGTTAAAAAGGAACAGATTTTGTCAGGTTGCGGCCCTGAGTTAACCATACATTTGAAAGAGAGACAGCCAGAGACAGCAGGAGAGTTGCTGAAGTTCGCAGAGGTGTATAGAGAGGCCGTTGGGCACAAAGGTGCAGGAGAAACAGGTGCTAGGCACAGGTGAGAAGGTGCAAGGAGACTAGGGGAGTTTCCTGCAAAGTCTGCAAACCAGTGGTGGGGCAAGAAGGAAGGGCAAAGGGACATTAGGTGTTTCATTTGTCACAAGAAGGGACATGTGGGAGGGATTGTCGCATGAGGTTCCAGAAAGGGAGCAGCTTGCAAGAGGTGGATAGGGTCGTCAGGGGAAACGACCTGCAGTGGAACCAAAGGGGATTTTAGTCTGAAGAGGGTGGAGGGGAGTTATGGCTAGCACTGGACAGCAGGGCGTATCAGGGATGGAGGGCACTAGGCTGAGTGGTTCGTTACCAGTGGAAAAGGGTGGATTGGCCAAACAGAGGGTGAAAGTGTTACGAGACACTGGTTGTTATGCGGGGTAGTCGAACAACGTGGTCGGAAAGGGGATTGACAGGGCAAATCCGACCTGTACTCTAATCGATGGCACTGTGAGGAGTTTCCAGTTTCTAAGATAGAAGTTCGTACCCCTTACTTCTCAGGCGAGTTTTCTGCGTTGGTGATGGAGAAAAACCCTTCATGATTTGATCATCGGAAATATTCGGGTGCAAGGGATCCAGGGGATCCTGAGTTGTTGACTGCTACAGGGCAGCAGTTCAAAACGGAGCAAGAAGGAGGAAAGGGTTGAAAAACCGTTAGTCGTTCCAGCAAGGAAGTCAGGCATAGATGTGTCCCCCTGATGAGTTTAGGGCAGCGCAGGAACAAGGGCCCTTCGCTCGTGAAGTCTTGGAGTTGGCAAGAGGTGGAGAGAAACAGGAGGTTAGAGGAGGTGAGACAGAATTTCTTGTGAAAGGCGGGCTGTTGTACCCAGTGTTCACCAAGGGGAAGGGCAGGTAAGGTGACCACTCAGTTAGAGGTACCAGCAGGTTATCGTGACACGGTCATGTCAGTGGGTCACGAGTCGCTCTGGGGGTCATCTCGGCACCAGCAAAACAGCTGACCGAATCTTTG
This sequence comes from Conus ventricosus, assembly GCA_018398815.1. Lineage (NCBI taxonomy): Eukaryota > Metazoa > Mollusca > Gastropoda > Neogastropoda > Conidae > Conus > Conus ventricosus. The sequence goes on along the minus strand of CM031607.1, from coordinate 47,299,384 downwards.
ATGACTTTCATTGGCCAGGAGCAATGGCAGACATCAAGCGTTTCTGCATGTCATGTGACGTGTGTCAAAGGTTCAGCCCCAAGAGGGGTGAAGAGGAAGGCGCCTCTTAAACAGCCTCCCTTTTAAATTGACACTCCATTCAGGAGGGTGGCTGTTGACCTGATTGGGCCCAAACGCGCCCTTTTTTCCAAAGGTGGGCACAGGTATGAGACATGTAAGGTTGCAAGGGAAGGTTTGCAGGAGGCTAGGGTCGGTCAGAAGAAGCAATATGACAGGAAGGTGAGGAAGCAATCCCGCAAGGTGGGAGATCAAGTCCTGGTATGCTTCCACAGGTCACAACAAGTGCTGATGCATTGGAAAGGACCATTCACCATCACTGAAGAGTTCGGTCGGGATTACCGAATTGATGTGAATGGGAAACCAAAACTTTTCCATGCAAAAATTTTCCCCCGCAAATATATTTAGCGTGAGACTCAGCACATAGGCGCAGCAGCAATCATGGATGAGGGTGAAGGAGACCAGCAGAAGAAGGGGAGGGGAAATTTTTTTGCTAAGTTTCCAGAAAAAGTCATACAGGGATGTGTCACTGTATGAAGGGCTAGACAGTAGGAGTTCCTAGGTTTTGTTGTCGGAGGCGACACAAAGCAGCCAGAAAGGGGAAAGGTGGAGAAGATGATGAATTCAGAGAGACCAAAAAACCAAAACAGAAGTCAGGAGTCTGCTAGGTTTTATTGGGTTCTATAGGGAGTTTGTTCCAAATTTTGCAGCAATCACGAGTCCTCTCAGTGATTTGGTCAAGGCAGGGAAACCCGGGAGTGGTCGAATGGTCGACGCTGCAGAGCAAGCACTGCAGGGCAGTGCTGGAAAGACTAGGTTCCCCTCCATCTTGAAGCTACGGATATGTCAAAAAACCCTTTTTGTTGCGGCGATGCATCAGGTGGTGGGATAGGTGCAGTTATTGTTGCAGGAGCATGAAGGAGTCGAGTTTCCCGTGAGGTATGCTAGCAGGAAGTTGACAAAGTGTGAAGAAGGGTACGCAACTGTAGAGAAGGAGTGTTTAGCTGTCGTGTGGGCCGTGCAGAAGTTCCAAATACTTGTATGGGAAAGGAGTTCGTGATAGAGACAGATCACCAACCACTCAAATTCCTGCGGGAGGCACAGCTGAAAAACAGCAGAGTTCTGCGTTGGGGAATGGCACTGCAGCCCTACTGGTATCGAGTGCAGTACATCCCAGGTCGACGAATGTCGGGGCTGACTATTTAAGTCGCGTTTGTCTAGCAAGCTGCAAACTCAGAGGAAGTCATCATATCCGGGGTGCTTTGTTGATAATATGTGTTGATTACAGTTATGTTGATTGGATTGGGTTCATTCCCAGTTGGGCTATGGCTCATATTTTTCTGTGTGAGACTTGTTCATATTTTCTTTGTGAGATTTGTTCATGTAAATGTAGTTATGCTTGGAGCATACAGCCGCTTGTGTAGTAATGCATTATTTGCAATAAGTGAGGATGGAGATTCCTCAGTGAAGTGTCATGGATCGTGAGCATATTTATATTGTGCTTTTCATAGAAATTGTGAAGAGAAGATGTGGCAAATCCGCAGGTAGGGGAATCGCATAAGTGCGCACAGAGGTCGTTATAAATGAATTGAAATAACGCAAGAGCGCACGTCAATGATAACTCATTGGAGTGGTATTCACTAATGATATATTTATAATTTATAAACCGTTGGTTGTAAAGTATTTTCAAACTTTGCACGTGTAGCTGTGGTTCAGCAAATTTGGTTGTTGTCTTTTTTGTACCGTTGTTTTGAGACAATGCGGTTGCATAGTCTTTTGCAAGGGGGAATTGTCACGGACAAAAAAATGAAACAACCCAACTTGTGGAGTCGCCAGCCAATTTGTTCGGACATAAGCTTCAACTCAAACATTCTAGGCGCCACTAGACGGGCCCATGGTTCGGATCCGGCCAATTAAGCTTAGTGGAGAGGCTTCACGGAGACGGTCGACCCACCCAGACGGGACTAAGCCGTTTGACCGACGCCTCGATGTCTAGCGAGACGAGTCGTAGCGCCTGGCTCAGGCTCATCTGGCCAATTTGGGGAACCAGCGTCATTGTTAGTTAGACGTCGTGGCGCCTACCCAAACTCAGCTAGCCAATTTAGAGTGACCAGGGCCCACGACTTAACCCACACGGCGCCAGTTAAGTAGGGAAGGGGGGAAGGTAGTGTGTGGTGGGGGTGAAATCTAGCTAATCAATTAAATGACCGATTGACCACCACAGAGAGTAAGGCGTGTCGGCGTGACTGTCATGATTTGAATATCCAATGGAATTAGAGGGAGATGACTTCGGGTGTCAGGGGGTAAAAATACTGACCAATGGTACTCGCCCTTTTTGGACAGATCGGAACGAATAAGAAGATGTGAGAGGGAGAGAACGGGAGAACGGAGGAGAACGAACAGAGAGATGAGAGGAGAGGTCTGAGTGTAATCTCTGAGGAGGGAAAAGCAGAGAGATGAGGGGAGGAGAGAAGAGAACCAAGTTGAGAGGTTAGCATGAGATAGTCTGCAGAGGAAGGACTGAGGAGAGATGTGGAGAGAGAGAGAGTTGCTAATTAATGAAGAAGAAAAGAAAGAGAAGAAAAAAGAAAAAAAAAGCAACCATGTCCATTTGATAAGAGCAGACTAGAAGAGAGAGAGAGAGAGTGCAATGCGTTAATGCAGGAAGAAAGAAAGGAGAACAGATCGATGTTGATAGTCACTGTTCTATCTAAACCGGGGGTTCGAACCTCATACTTGGCCAGCGCCACTTTCATCGGCAGTCCAACCTGACCCAACGCCAGCAGTCCAGCCCGACGGTGCTAGCAGTCCAGCTTGACCGGTGCGAGCAGACCAACACCAGTGCCAGCAGTTGTGCCGTGTTGTGAAAGTGACAGTGAAAAGAAAAAAAAAAAGGGAAAAAAAAAAGAGACAGTGATTCGTGAATAGTTAAGATCACCTGGCCAGGTAAAGTAGAAATCTATTTATACCGGGTTAGTTAATGATGTTTTAGATAAATGATTTTGTGAAGTTCAGGAAAGAGAGAATGTTTTATTTTGTTTGATTCCATATGCATTGATGTTTCGTTCTATGAACATGTGTAGTAAGTTATAGACTTTACTAGTGGTTTGATGTGAGAATGCATGATATATGAATGAGATCGTAAGCAAGCTGTGAGTGTGTTTGGGCTGTGCGCTAGTCCTTCCCCCACTGACATCACCCGAGGTTGACAGTAATAAAGTTTTTCAAATCATTGAGCTAGGATGCAAATACACACGCACGCATGCACGCACAAACATACACATACACACACAAAACCAAAAGCATTTCTCCAGTTTGCATGATTAGTGGGGAAAAAAAAAAAGCTAACAAGTATGGAATATCAACAATGACGTTTACTCAGCAAGGTACATTCCACACTGAAGACTGGAAAATGCGAAGAAGGAAGTAAGACACACGAAATGTCATGAGACATCATTGCACATTTTTCTCCCGGGCTGCAAAGCGTGATTAAAATCTTTTGTCTGGGTTTAAAACAATAAACATTGCATAAAAAAAGGTAGCTAAACAGTACATTTAAAAAAAAAAAAAAAACACTCATGTCAACTGATAGTAAAATATGTTTCTGTCTTGTCAGTTTGCTTGCAAAACATGAATATGCGTTTTGTTTGTTTAAAGAAAAGCAGAAGGAAAGGGGAAATGATTGTTTTTCCTGTCTCTTGGTCTCATTTTAGATCGTATTGAGAGTACTGGTTTTTCAAATATCTGTCATCTTGAGCCAAGGTTCAAATGATTATTAGTCATTAATAATTTTCTTGACATTGTGCATCAGTTCAAAACCCTTTAAAATGTATGCTAGAATTTATCACATCATTCTGCAACAAACTAGGCTTCTACATGTTGACCACAACCTTTTTTCAAGGTCATTGAGGAAGCTCTGATTGGGAAGGAAAAAAAACCCCATAGATGCTTTAGTTAAGGTCGACAACCCTGCAGCAACAGAAATGGGGTCCTACATCATGTAGGAGGACTGCAGGACAATTCTGCATGTGGAATCCCCCAAGGAAGGAGACGAGTTGCCCAAAGAACATTGGGCACAGGCCCTCAAGGTTAGCTGGTTAGCCCAGCTTTTGGTGTAATGATTCTGGTTCCTCTTTTGCTTACTGTATTTCACATCATGTAGTACAGACTGGTTCCTCTTTGCTTACTGTATTCACATCATGTAGTACAGACTGGTTCCTCTTTTGCTTACTGTATTAACATCATGTAGTACAGACTGGTTCCTCTTTTTGCTTACTGTATTTCACATCATGTAGTACAGACTGGTTCCTCTTTTGCTTACTGTATTCACATCATGTAGTACAGACTGAATTGAAACCCTGTTTTTGAGATTGAAACTATTTTCAAGGTGAAAATCATGCTTTCTCTTTTTTTGAGCGTGTTAGGAAAGTATGGAATCGTGGATTTTTAAGTCAAAGCTGCACTGAAATCTGCACAAATTGTAATCAATAAAAAGAATACACCACACACACACACACACACACACACACAGTGTCACACAAACACACAGATGCATGCACGCACGCACACACACACACGCACACACACACACGTGACGTGAAATGGATAAACAGATAAGCGGCATGATAATTTTCCTTCAATGCCAATTTTTGTCTCCAGAAAGAGTGAAGAGAAAAAGTTTGGATGGTAGGGAAGAAGAAAAGTTTCAGCTGCTGTGGTGAAATGGTTAGCGCCACGGACTCCAGTCTGGGAGGTCATGAGTTTGATTCTCACCAGAGCCATTTATTTGTGGGGGGTTTCTGCCCTCACCGGCTACTACCCCGAGTTGACATTGGTTTGGGCTCATTTGGGAAGACTAGGACCACACAGTCAAGTTTCATCCACATATTGGATCTGTCTCCGAGGGTGTTGCTCAAATTTCCTGACCAACACTACAGGTATCTGTATCTCTCAGGCCTGATCGATGTCGAGATCCATCATGAAACCAAGCATAGAGTTCAGCCCTGAGACTAGATGCCGAGATCTATCATGAGAGTAAGCTTTGAGTACAGCCCTGTCATGCAGTCTCAGACCAGAATGGAAATCCAAAGCATCACCTTCATCATCCTCATCCTCATTGATCAGTATTTCAAAGATAGTCTCGAAGTCTATGGCTCTTTATGCCCTGCTCTCGTGGTGACCGCAGTTTTGACTTCCCCTCCACACGTATGTCCTTGGTGAGATTCTATCAGAGTCACTGGTATCAGAGCATGGGGAGTGTGCTTGGACAGACATGGCGCCCTTACAGAGCGGGAGCTCATTCAGGTTGGCTCTGTAACTGAGCAGTTATCGTCAGTAGGGGGGGGTTAGTCAGTGGTGTCATGCCTATGTTGGATCAGAACAGGCATCACTGAACACCACTGGAGGGACTCCGGAGCAGTGCAGTTGGTGGGTTGCCTCATATGAGTACTGCTCCGTGTGGATTGCCGTTGCTGGGGCTGTGGCAGAACGATCCAGGGTGTGGCTGTGGACGGGTGGGAGCCAGAATGAGCGGCGTGGATGCAATGCCACTGATATGGCATAGAAGATGAAACAGGAAAAGTGAATGCTGACGGTGTCGCCAAGTCAAAATGCAAACTGAAACTCCACTTGGTGACTGCAGTTCTTTTTTTTTTTCTTTCTTTTTTCATTTTAAGATGAGGCTTTCTTGTAGAGCAGAGAAGTATTTTGTTACCCTTTTTCTGGGACGTTTAGTGGGAGTGAGATCTCCAAATAAGAAAACTGACAGTCTTCTATTTCTTTTTGCCGGTGGCTTTGCTCATAGAGGCACGGAGGGGAAGCACAGCGTCCACCCACGTGTCGGGCTGTTCCATCATGTTTTTCCAGGCGGTTGACTCCTCCCCTCTGCCGTCCATCCACTCCACCTGGTGTCCATCTTTTGTCGCACCTGTGCAGAGAGAGGGGGGAGTGAAGCAAAGGGAGACCATTCATTTAAAGGGACTGAAATGTGATTGTACGGCGACAATCTGGATAAAATGTCATAGTGAATCACAGACTGGTTTTAGCCTCTAGATTTTTCAGTGATTGATACAAGCTGGCCAGGAAGAATTGAAAGTCAAGTGTTCAATTTTTTAAAGTATGTATTTACTGGTAATTTCAGACTTTTTGACCACCCTGTGTTCATCACACTCTTGTATCTTTCACCCCCTCCCCTCCATCTAAAAACATAAAAATGGTAAAACCATCCACAGATCATCAGACAGAGAGGCATGGGACCAGACACTGTGTTCCACGCATGTTCATGAGCACGAATTATTCTGATTGAACTCACTGTGCCAGATGACAACTGATTGGACGAAGCTCACATCTACAAGAGCGAGAAGCATGCCAGTCGAGACAGGAGCTTGAGGGAATCTGGCTCCCAGGCAAACATCTTCACCAAAGGGGTTGGAGCAAGACGGAGCTGCAGGCTCATTTCCCCATTATCCCTTTAAAAACAACTCTTGATTTCTGGTAAGTATGGAGCCTTCAACAACGGCAGCCCTGATCGAGAAGGAACAAACGTAAACGTCACAACGCTCAGATGTCCCACATAGAAGAGGTGTTCAATGGCTATGTGGTTAAGACATTCGTCACAGGGGGCTTGGCCTAGAGGCGTCTCACCATTCAGGACCTGCAGGGTCGAATCACAGCAGAAGGGCATGCAGGAGTCAGGGCCAGGTTGTGGTCCGTTCCCTTTAAGTGTAAACAGTGCATGTCCGAAATGTTTGAATGAAGAGGCCTTCTTCTCCGAACACTTGGCTGTCAAGCTCTCCCTGGAGTTTCTTTACCATTTTTCTATCTACCAAAGAAAAAGAATCGTCAGAACTTGACAGATGTAATGTAATGTTGTACAAAGTGGCGAACACGAGCTGTTCCCGTTGATCCTTATCATGCAGTCCAGTCTTACGGGCACCTTGGCTGAAGGAGAAATGAATGTCCCCCCAAACCTGTCTCTTCAGAGAAGATCATCATCAAGAACAACTTGACCTGACCTTAGAGTTGAACTCTGATCGATCCTTACCATGGATTTAAACCACCTGTGCCCAGGTTGAGGCGGGTACCTCCCAGGAACTCATTGGTGCCGAGCGTCTCGTGGTCCCAGACCGTCAGTTCCAAACTGCGGTCTTCCAGTTCAGCGACATCGATGCCTCAAACACCAGGATGTGGTTCCACATAGGGTTGAGGGAGTTCTTCACCACTGGAGTCTTCTGCTTCCCGGCTCGCTTCCGCTCAGGTAGCAGGTAGCTGAAGGCAGATTTTTGAGATGTCAGTGGGAGCTTGCGTACTCGCATCCAAAGGCAATCCAACAAGAAATGGTTTTAGAATGTCCATAAAGATGTTACAGTTTGAATCATCCCGGCTTGCATTTAGAGTCACTAGCTTCCGTAAAACAAAAAACTGTAAGTTTATAATTCTTTTCAAACCATGAAAAAAAACAACCAAACAAATGTTCAAGCACATGGAGTCCAGAGCACTTCGTAAGAAGTAACATGTCCACTGCGTTTCTTACCAAATGACTACGCTAGAGATCTTGTAGTGAGGTAAGTAACGGCGAGAATTCCAAAGACTCGACAGAAACGAATCGCTGGGGAGGGGGGGGGGGGGGGGGGGGGGCGGGGCGGCAGTGATTTGATAGACTTTTTCTGACAAACTGGGTTTCTGAATCTGGATTTCGATCATTTTAGCATGAGAGGTGTAGTAATCACACCGTCAGAAAGCTGTTTTGGCTTTATATATGGACCATGTTACGGTGCAATTAATAACCAGCTTGTCTGCTCTGTTTGGCCAGTTTTTCGCTTATTGATACGTCTGCTTAACATCACGATGCTCCTTGACTGATTCTAACATTTCATTCTAAATACAGTCAAAACTAATAATAAAATCAGTTTATGGCTACAAAAACACTTTACGTTTATGTGTTATTCAATTTATTCTGTTTACTCATTTTATCCTATACATAAATATAATAATTTTTGATACTCTTGATACGGGGATATATGTGCCAACATCACGTCACAACGACTGCACACATGGCCTGTAATTTAGTACATGTCTGATGTGATCGTCTGCACTGAGTTTAGGCCAGACTTCACCTTTCCCAAACATGAAACATTCTCTAGATAAGAGTACTTAGCCTCAATGAATTGTAGTCCAGTCACTGTGCTACCACTGGACGACACTGGCCATACGATTGAGCTAGGAAGCTAGTAAGAGTTGGCACAACTGCTTGGGCAAAGATATGCTGTGCCTATAAACTTAACAAATATGTATCCTAGTGGTTCAGATGCTAACTCCTGGTTCAGCCAGCCAGCCTTTCTTCCCTCCTCCCCCTCCCCAACCCCCTCATTGCACCCTTCCCCCCACCTTCCCCACACTCCTCAATTCCTACTTTGATTGTGAGCTGTGCTTAGTAGGTTTTTATGTGAGTATGGAGAAGAGTTAAAAAAAGAAAAGAAAAGAAACGTAATCTAATAATGACAACGGGCCTGAAAATGCGAGTAGAATAAACAGCATTTGGATGTAGTTCTCGTTCCTTTTAATACCTTGTGATAGTTGTAGAGGCCAAGACCATCGACGGGTACGTGCCAGTTTGCCGCGTGCCAGATTGCCGACTTTTGAGCACTCTCTCAGCCCTTCGGGCTTAAATGTGAGGCACGACTTGGTTTAACGGCCTTCGTTCATTCGTCCTTCGTCCTCTCTCGGGCTTCGCCCTCCCTCTAATCTAAAGACCATCGTTTTTCCCCCTTTGGAGTAGCTGGGCACGGGTTTTCGCCTGGGGGGACCCTTGCAGTATGGAGTGCCCGGAAATTGGCAGCGGAAAAATGGCATGCCCCCCCTTCGCCCTTTGTGTCAAGGGCCCCCGTTTCCTTTTAAAAAGCCACGCCCTTTTTTTTTTTCCCCTTCTGTTGGGAAAACCCCCCCTTTTCCCCCCCCAAAAAAAGTGACAGAATAATCATAAAATTTGGGTTTGGGTGGCGCTATAAAAGGGAAGAAGAAGATATTTTCTGGGCGATAGTTTTTTACAATTTAATTGCTATGGGTCGGGTGGGTTTTTTGGGCCCTTATTAAAGCCTGCGATCTGAACCCCCCTTTTAACAAAGGGGTCTAAAGCCCCCTGGAGCGCCCAGCATCAAGTGTTTGGGCCCCCTTTGACCATGACGTGAAAGTTCACCCAGCGAGGGGACCAGGGGCCCGGGGCCCAACTTGGATTTTTTTCGATTGGATTTGGTTTTTTTGGGGGGGGCCTTTTCCCCTGGGGGCCCAAAAACCCTTGTCGGCGGTGACGTACATCGGGGAACCAGAATGAGCCCCTTTGTACTTTTGGGCCCCTTTGTAACGGGGGGTCGTCCACCATCTGGGGGGAGGAGAGAGAGAGAGAGAGAGAGAGTATTTGTATGCAGTGAATAAAAAAACGCATGACAACGTCACAAAAGTCCCAAAACCACCAACACAAAAAACCACAATTTGGGGGGGAAAAGATTTTAAAAGGGGAGGCAAAAGGAATTGGGTTGAGGAGGGGGGACAAGGTGTGTGTGGGGGGGGGGGGGGGGGGGGGGAGGGCAGCGGAGGGATTTCGGGGGGGGGGGGGGGGGGGGGGAGGGTTTATCCACCATCCCCAATCCCATGAAGAAAAAGCGACAACTGGAGTGAAGAGGGATGGAGACAGGGGAAGGTTTGGGGTGGAGGGGGGGGGGGGGGGGGGGGGGGGGCCTGGGACGGGAGGTAGGAGGTGGGATGGGAGCGGGAAAGGGATGAGGGAAGGGGAAAGGGGGGGGGGGGGGGGGTTAGAAAACACGAAAGTTTGGGGGCCCAAAGGGAAGGGGGTTGGGCCCATTTTCGGCGCGCCCCGCGGCCCCGGTGTGGGGTGTGGTGTGTGTGTGTGTGTGGGTGTTGTGTTATGCGCTTTGCCGGCGAGTGTTTTGGGTTGTGTGTGTGTGTTGTGTGTGTGGGGTTGTGTTTGATACTGTTGTAAGTTTTAGTACACAACGATAATGACGAACGTTCGCGTTTTTCTGTTTGGGTTTATTCATTCTTTGGATTTTTTCATTTACACGATCTACGTTTCCCGGGATGAGAACTTGTGGCATCACCTCGGTTTTGGGGCGCACATCCCGGGGATGAAAGCTGTAAGTACGGGGAGGGGGGGTCTCGAAGAGTTCCATGCCCAGGGGAAAGGTTCCACCTTCCCGAAAGCCCGTTCCGTCCAAAAGGGGTTTTACTTTTCCACCCCCCCCTTGGGTTCGGTCCCCAAGTTCCCCGGTTGGGTTGGTTTGGTACTGTCTCCACCCCACACACACACAACCCCAAAACACACAACACAACAACACACACACACACCACACAGGCCGCACGCGCCCCGCATGACTCGGGGCCACACACACACCCCCAAACACACACACCCCACACCGCGCGCCGCACGCAGCGCACCCCACCCCACACAACCCCTACATATAATCAAACACGAAAAAAAGCCGCAAGTACCCCCCCACCCACATCCCCCCCCCCGCCCTCCTCCTCCAAAACACACACACCCCACACCCACACACACACCACACAAACACACACACACACACACACACACCATATATTGCAGATAGCGGTTTCTTCCCAGTTCTGAAGCAGGTAGTGACACATCTTTTCTAAATCTATGAAGTAGCACCTTAGTCCGACCTTAATCTTGATTCAAAGTCACAAGGTCACAAACAATTAAAAACAAACAAACACGTAAAACAGACAAACAAACATACAAACAATACACCCCCCCCCCCCCACCCACTTTCGCCCAAAAAAGTCAACCGTTCTGATCGTCCGAGATATCGTTGACCTAAGTGAACTAAACACGAACTGTCTTGAGCACGGGTCAAAGTCTTGACTCAAGACCATGACCACTTGCAATTATGAGACGCTGACGAAAGGCATTGCTTTGTGTTGGGCCCGTTTAGGTCTACTTCTCAGAACATAACAGTGATGGAACTTAAAATAGCAGTTGTCTTAAAATAACAAACATTAACATCATAAGGTTAATGTTGACGACAGAAACAGCGAATACTCTCTGTCTGTCTGTCTATCTGTCTGTGTGTCTCTCTGTCTCTGTCTGTCTGTCTTTCTGTCTCTCTCTCTCTCTTCATGCATGCCTGTTTTCTTGATTTCTTTTGCCTATTTTTCTACCATTGATCTATTTCTATGACGTTTTTTCCCCTTTCTTCTTACTTTCTTTTGTTTTATTTTTCCCTTTGTTTTGGTGTCGACGATTTTAGCATGTGTCCATGTGTCCTAGAGGTCTTTCATTTTTTCTGTGTTTTTTCTTTTTTCGTGCTCCCCCCCCCCTCCCCCTCCCCCACTCCGTCCTCTGTCAACCTTTACTTACACTGAGCGTTTCATTGTAGACAGGGTTGAGCGTGCGTTTCTTGATCTTGGACTTTCTCTTCCCTGAACGGGTCATGTCTGGCAGCAGGTAGGTCTTCACATATCTGTGTCATAGGAATGGGTGGTCTGCAGTTAGAGTTGTTACCAGCACACACACACACACACACACACACACACACAGAAGAGAGAGGGAGAGAGAGAGAGAAAAGAGAGAGAGAGAGAGAGAGAGAGAGAGAGAGAGAGAGAGGAGAGAGAGAGACAGACAGACAGACAGACAGACAGACAGACAGACAGACAGACAGAGAGAGTTGTATACTGGGCACGAACTGAAACAATTCGGCAGTGACCCACAGAGTCTTGCGGCAGATAACCAACCCATACTCTATATAATGAATCACAACACCGGATAGTTCAGTTTCTTTAGAGCAGGAACTGTAGGTTTGCTTCTGCCAAATAAACTGGGCAATAGGTGTAGTGGGCAAAAAACCTGGGGGACAAGAGAGGAAGAGTAAGGGGCCACCAAGAAGCACCGCTCCCTCCCCATGAAAATATTGGGAAAAGGGGCGAGGGTGGGGTGGGGTGGGGGTGAGGGGCTGGGCACTATCTCCTGACCCCCCCCCCCCCAATATTTCAAACAAAAAATATGGAGAGTACAAAATAGTGCTACTCCCATTCTCCCCTTCCCCTCTCTCCTTCCTCCGCTTCTCTGGGAACTTTGGAAAATGACAGAGCATCCATTTTAAAACTTTGTAAAACTGGAGTGGTTCCCCCCCCCTCCTCCCCTTCGCAATCCCCCCTTTCATGAAAATTTGAAAGGCGAATGCTGCGCTCCGCGCCCCCCCCCCCCCCATTCCCCCCAATCCTCCTACCCGTACTTTTCATAAAAATTGAAAGATGAATCCCCCACCCGCTTTTATAAAATAAAAAAAAGGAAGATTGCACAGTGACGTTTCAGTCAGTTTCAGTTCATGCTGCCACCCCCCCCCCCTCTTCCTCTCCCCCCCCCCTTCCCTTGCTAAATATCTTCCGACGCCACTGCACTGTTTTGTGAATGAAATCTGACAACAATCGTCGCCAACATGTTTCTCGCTGTGGACCACCCTCTGAGAGCTGCGACTACCTCCTTTGGTCAGGGGAGGTAAGCAGCGATTGGTGGGCAGCCTGTGTAAGCCTGAAGATAATTGAGCAGCCCACTACTAAGTGAATAATACGCTCCAGATTGTGCTGCAGCCGCCAGTGCTGAAGAAAGAGCATGTTCTGCCAAGGTGCTGTCTGCAGCAAGTGGGTAGTTTTAAACTGCAGTACCATGTGTCTACGAGGACAGCAGAATAAATATCCATGATTTGTGGGGCTGCTTGTGCTCCTATACTTTTGCAGAGCACAACGATCTGGGAGTTTAAAAAAAAATTAGCAGGTGAGAGAAAAAAAGGGAGGTTCTGTAGATTATGTTTGTGCATTAAAATAACAAAAGCTTGGGTCTTCCTTATGGTCAGGTATGAAATGTTTCAAGGGTTGGACCATGCGACGAATATCTTTTGGTGAGGGGTTTGTGTGTCTGTTTCATATACTCATGCGCTTGTGTGTGTGAGTGTGTGTGTGTGTGTGAGTGTGAGTGTGTGTGTGTGTGTGTGTGTGTGTGTGAGTGTGTGTGTGTGAGTGTGTGTGTGTGTGTGTGTGTGTGTGTGTGTGTGTGTGGGGTGTGTGTGTGTGTGTGTGTGTGCGTGTGCATATGTGTGTGTGCGTGTGCGTTTGTGTGTATGTGAACGTGTGTTTGTGTGTGTGTGTGTGTGTGTGTGTGTGTGTGTGTGTGTGTGTGCTGTGTGTGTGTGTGTGTGTGTGTGTGTGTGTGTGTGTGTGTGTGTGTGAGTGTTCTTTTTACTTTATTTTCAATACTCTTTGGTTGACAAAGCACTTAAGCCTTTCGTCTAAATTACTAGGCACACCAATCGTCTTTGCAATCCCGACTGCTTGCAAATACCGGAATAGAACAAAGCACCACAGAACACATCTGAAGTGACTCAGCGGCAGTGCAGAGTCTCCTCTAATGAGGTGCCTCGCGACGACCTGACGCCGCAATAGCGATAGTTCTTTGTGCACTACTGTTCCCGCTGTGTCTGCGCAGGAATGATTCTGGAAGTGGTTGAATCAGCATCAGTATGCCTGATCGAGCTCAGCGAATGTAATTAAACCACTCGCATGATAAAACAAAACAAAACATCTTCTAAGTATGAAAATAATCAAATGAACGATTGATTAATCAAATCAACTAGTAAAGAAAGAAAGAGAATGATAACAACAACAAAAATGACGATCAAATCGATCATAACGATGATGATGATAATGGTGGTGGTGATGGTGAAGAAGAAGAAGAAGAAGAAGAAGAAGAAGAAGAAGAAGAAAAAGAAGATGATGATGATGATGATGATGATGATGATGATGATGATGATGATGACGATGACGATGATGATGATGGTGATGATGATGATGACGATGACGATGATGATGATGGTGGTTGTGGTGGTGGTGATGATGGCGGCGATAACGGCAAGACGAATCCGGAATGAGGCACTGACGGATCGGAGCGGTTGTGTTTGGTGTCCACGGGAGCGAGGTCCTGGCAGCCCTTCAGGTGGATCCGGAGGGCCGACTGCTTTTGGTCGTAGTCTAACCCGAAGGTGATCTCCCCTGTCACGGGGATGCGACCGAAGTTGGTCTCCCCTGCCGAGCTGTACACACTGGCCAGACTTTCTCGGCTGGCCTGGAGATTTGAAAAAAAAAAAAAAAAAAGAATGAAAAGACACACACACACACACACACACACACACACACACACACAAACACACGCACGCACGCACGCACGCACGCACGCACGCACGCACGCACGCACGCACACACCACACACACACACACACACACACACACACACACACACACACTCAAAGATAACAAAAAAGCACACACACGCACACAAATTCACGCACACACATACACAAACACGCTCGCGCACACACATGCAAACACAAACACACATACATACACATACGCATGCATGCACACAAACATATACATGTATGCACACGCGCGCATTTTCAGGTCAATACTAAACTATTAACTATCGGTGATCAGTGATCAGATGCACTCATTCGCTTTGTCCCCGCACTTACAGCAAGACTAAATCGACTGCGTGACAGCGGTTTGCCCTTTTTCCGGTATCTAGACACTGCAGCATCCATGTCGTTGTCAGCGTCACGGTCCAACTGAAAAAGAAGAAATATATTCCTGAACCGAAGAAAAAAAAATTGCCAGAACAATATTGGAACAATATCAATGAAACTGCTAGACATATTACTGGCGCTGCTGCTGTTACTGCTACTACATCTACAATTGCTGCAACTACTACTATGCCTTTAGCTGCTACTCGCCCACTTGTTTTAGCTGTTGTAATGATCGCCTACGCTGCTGCGATTGACTTTATTATTTGGAATAATTTCGTTCCTTCTGACCGCACCTGTTTGATCTTAAACGGAAAGAAGACATGACCATGTTTGAATATGGGGGCCGGAACAGCTCAGTGGGTAGAGCACCGGACTCGTACTCTTGGTGATCCTGGGGTTTGCCGGTTCGAATCGCCACCGGGCCCTTTTGGGTACAGGGGGATTTTCCCCTCAGAGTTACCTTTGGTTCTGACTCCATTTTCCATACAGTCCGAATGAGACTATAAACCGAGGTTCCGTGTGTGAACGCATGCATAACATCTTGCACATACGTTAAATCCCATCACCAACTTTCAAAAGAGAAGGCCAGTTTGGCCATATATTGGTATAGATGACACGTTACACGTAGCATGCACCCTCCGTAAGAAATTGAAAGAATGAAGGAAGTTGGGTGAACGATATTGACTGGAAGACACGAGAAATGACTGAGTGAAGCGTCGGCAGGCAGCTCTTCAGTCAGCACTACCCGGGTAGGCAGCCCGTTGCGTACACGAAAGTGTGGATTGTCAGCGCCTAGAACCTTTCGCAAGGCGCTATATAAATGCTATATTATTACTGTCATCATCATCATCATTATTACTATTATCATTATTATAGTTATTATTATAACTAATACGAGTCTGAGTCGTGAAATCAGGCCCTCATATAGCGTGGTCCCTACCTGGTCCACTGATCCTGTGAAGGTTCTCTTCTTGTAGGGCATCTGAGACACCCTGGGACTGTCGTCTCTGAGGAGGTCCCCCATGCTGTTAGACCTTTGAGCAGGCAACATGGTGCCAGCCTCTTCCGCTTGGTCGTCGCCGCCCACGTGGTCCCTATCCGATTGATGTGATTGGTCAGTGGCTGACGCCGTTCGCTGCCTCTCCGCTTCATGAGCTGCAAGAGTGAATGAATAAATTAGTTCATCATCGAGGCATTCCTTAACATGAAGCAGACAATCAATAAAATACATTAAACAGAACCGTTAATTTCTTCCAATATAAAGGAAACATTGAACTGAAAATTGACGATCGATATTTTAAGGCCTTATTAGCAAAAGTTATTTCTTACTGTGGCCCCACCCCCTTCCATCCCCCCCTGTCGTCCCCACTTCATCCTCTCCCATTTGAAACCAAAGCTGAAATCATACTTTCATCCATTTAACAAATATATCAAACATAAGATGTAGCAAGTTTTCGTATTCATCTCGTCATTTTGATAATATTGTAACTTCAGGAAAACAAATCAGACCATTTCATTGTTCAGTAGAGCCCACTATTGTAGCTTCATGGCAACAAAGGTACCATCATTGTACTCGTTTTATAAGAAAATCGTCGTCATTTATCGGTTGCATAAGAGTACACTATTGCAGAGTATAATTATCATTGTATGAAGTTGTCTTTGTCAAAAAATGGGAAATGAAAGGTGAAAGTTTCTAATGATGCAATGTAAGGCATCAGAAGTGTTCGAAGGAGTAACACATGTGAAAAAAAAAAGTTATTGTTGTTTCTTTCATAACCACAAAACACTTTTTACTACATTTTTTTTTCAACCAGCACACTTTTTTCTGATAACAAATGCTACTTTTTACTCAAGGAGAATTGACAACAAATGCTACTTTTTACTCAAGGAGAATTGACAACAAATGCTACTTTTTACTCAAGGAGAATTGACAACAAATGCTACTTTTTACTCAAGGAGAATTGACAACAAATGCTACTTTTTACTCAAGGAATTGACAACAAATGCTACTTTTTACTCAAGGAGAATTGACAACAAATGCTACTTTTTACTCAAGGAGAATTCCTTTTCAATGTTAGGTGCTCATATGTACTCCTAAACGATGTACTACTGAATGTTTCCATTATCTCTTTTTTTACTATATGTGTTGTTCTGATGCTACTTTCTATTACATACGTCATGCAGTCAGTATTACGTTTTATATTACTTCCAATGCTACTTTGTAGTACATACTACACATACTCCCTCTCTCTCGCTACACACACACACACACACACACACACACACACACACACACACACACACACACACACACATGTTTACTAACGAATGCTGTTTCTACTCCATAATATATTATATTGTTCTGTCAGCATTATTTTTTTTTTACTACCAACTACAACTTTCTAACACATATGTTGTTCAGTTTGTACTATCTTTTTAAAAAGCTTCTTACTACCTGTCCCTTTCACTCAATACCACTTTTCCCTATCAAATACTACTTTCCACTACATACGTCGTTCCTTAATACTACTTTTTACAACCGAATGTTACTTCCTGCTACACGTCATCTTCAGTCAGTATTTTTTTTTCGCTGCCAAATGCTCCTTTCTGCTTTTTGCTGCATACATCGATCAAGTAAGACTACTTTATCGTCCAGTCAGTATTACTGTTTTACTACAAAATGCTACTTTTTACTACATGTGTCTTCAGTCAATTCTGCTTTTTACAACCGAATGCTACTTTTTTGTTGTTGCCACATGTGTTGTTCATTCGGTGCTACTTTTTAACTGAAGAATCCAACTTTCTCCTGAGTGTATCGTACTATTCTTTTTTCACTACCGAATGGCACCTTCTACTGCAAACATCGTCAAGTCGATAGCATCTTTTAGTATCGAATACTACTTTATTCTGCAGATTGGGACTTCTTCTTGCTACTGGGCGCCATTTCTTTTTCTTTTTTTCTACTTCAGTGTTCATGAGCTGTTTGATATGGACAATATTTACATTTACATATTCTTTAAAGCAAGCAATGTGTGTATAGGCCTTCCGAAAATATTTATAAATGTATTCATTTAAACATTGTTAGGATATTTACATGAAGCTAACCTCGAACATTTTTTAAAGGCATATTTTTGCGCTTTTTTCTTGCTTACAACATTCTCCAAAAGTAGGTGATTTATGTGTGTCATGGCCAGCTTAACATATTCACTGCAAAAATGTATTGAATCTAAATGATCTGGAATCTTGCTGTTCACAAAAGATTTCAAATCCAAATCCAATTGCAGCCTTTTCAGACAATGAATGTTCATAGCAGCTAGCTATAAACGCTGGCACAGAAACAATTTTCAAGCTACCCATCTCATACAGTAGACATAGGTACTTCCTTCTTCATCGTGAGTGTTTTTTTCAATCCAAAAAACCTGTAAAACAGATTGTCTTAAGAACTGAATAAAAACGTCACTGGAGTCAGGTCGGTTAATGAATAAGTAAGTAAATTTGACAGAGCAGGCGTATAGAGCACTGTAATAATTCCTAGAGATGCTAAATCAATATCAAGCCTTCGAATAATTCTGATGTCTATAAGGAATATGCTGAGTGCTTATATAAAACAATCGATTAAACTTGAAAACAAAATCAAATTTAAAACTATAAATGCAATTGAACTTGAAAACAAACTTAACTTTAAAACTATAAAGGCTACAGCTTAAAAATACTAAAACAAATCTGCATATAAAACATTCAGCAAGATGGCATTTCATTATCCACACAAACATGTATTCAAATCAGACCTACCTGAAACAATACGATTCTTTAGCAAGCAAGAGAATGAAATCAAGATATCAAAGCATCAAGAAGGTATGGTTAAAACAAAAAAATACAATATACGTATACATTCTTTATTTCATACACCACCACCACTTGAAAATGTCAAGCACACTGGATTCATGCCGGGAAAGTTTACACAAACACAAACAAAATAGAAAGGGAAAAAAAAGCCAAAAGATACAAAACAGGAGGTCATGTTATGACTAGGTTAATCAGTCACCATTTGAAAGAGAACACACGAGTGAAGATGTCAGTGTAACGAATGACCGTGTTATCCAACTCTCTATGGTCAAATTGATAATAACACACAAACATAGGATCTAAATTATTTCAAAAACGACAACTTAACTACTGATAATATTGTGCCCAACAAAGAAGTAACACGGGAAAACAAATGCAGATAAAACGACAAGACCTTACCGACTATCTGATTAAAAAGATATTAAAAGAAAACAATGTGGATGAGGGTGTTAAAGCGAAAACATTGTACCCTTCCAAGCATGAGGAAACCCTCAAATTCTCTGCACAGAACCAACTGTTCCCGTCCACATCAGATTTCCAAGTCTTTCTTGTGAACAGACCCATTTGTTGCGCGTGTTCCTGATGTTGTGAACAAAATCATTTGTTACGTCTGTGAATGATTTTCTGAACAGGACCATCTGTTACACCTGTCCGTAATCACGTGAACAGAACCTTTTTTTTTTTTTGACGCCTCTTATTTTGACCAGAAACTTTTGCTACGTCTCTTAATGATGTGTGAACAGAGCCATTTATAAGCATTTCCATGACGTTGTGAACAGAGCCATTAGTTAACCTGTTCATGACGTTGTGTACAGATCCACTTGTTAACCTGTTCATGACGTTGTGAACAGAACCATTTGTTAGCCCTTTCATGAGGTTGTGAACAGAACCATTTGTTAGCCCTTTCATGACGTTGTGAACAGAACCATTAGTTAGCCCTTTCATGACGTTGTGAACAGAACCATTTGTTAACCTGTCCATGACGTTGTGAACAGAACCATTTGTTAACCTGTCCATGACGTTGTGAACAGAACCATTTGTTAGCCTGTTCATGACGTTGTGAACAGAACCATTTGTTAACCTGTCCATGACGTTGTGAACAGAACCATTTGTTAACCTGTCCATGACGTTGTGAACAGAATCATTTGTTAGCCTGTTCATGACGTTGTGAACAGAACCATTTGCTAACCTGTTCATGACGTTGTGAACATAACCATCTGTTCGCCTGTTCATGACGTTGTGAACAGAACCATTTGTTAGGCATATTCATGACGTGAACAGAACCATTTGTAACGCATTCATGACGTTGTGAACAGAGGCATTTGTTACAACTGTCGATGGTATTGTGAACAGAACAACCTGTTACACCTGTCTATGGCCTCGTGAATAGAATCATTTGCTCCACCTGTTGACAGTCGAGTTTTGCCTTTTGGCTGAGACACGTTAAAGAACCTAGCGTGTTTGACGTGTGTATAATGGGATTTACGTCCTATTAGCCACGAGGCTCCAAAGGACGAGTTGCTGTTTCCACACGTCGTGGTAGAAGAGGAGGTGAAATTTGTTGAGAGTTCCCTTTGCATCTGTGACGAGGTGAACGTCTCGTGAGCCAAGGGCCCTTTAAGACAAACGTACTCCACCCACTGTGCACGACAGAAACAGACCGCTCACAACTCTGTGGTATCCTCACCACTACACGGAGACAATCCCGATCTGAGGACCTTCTGAGGAAGCCAGCGACAGGCAGATAGGAAAACAAGAAAGAAAGCACCACACAGAAATGAGCTTCCTGAAACAGCTGAAGAATAATCACACCGGGACTGGGAATCTCTCCCCCCCCGTGCTCCAGGATCCACACTGGACACAAGGGAGGTCAAACTGTGATGATGATGGCTAGTTCTCCGCTTGCGAAGATTTGTGGGAAGTTCCCGCCAGGGATGGGCCCTTTGATGACTAATTAGTCCAAATCGTGATCTACAGGATCTGTGGCATTGTGGGCAGGTGTAGATCTGGCCTGCATTCATGACGTACTTTAAGAACATGGAAGACGGAGGGTATTAGGAAATGATGACGGGGTTAAGAGAACGAGTCGATAACGTGAAGCCCTCCACCACCCTCCCTTTCATCTATTCCTTTCTTCCCTTCTCTCCTCCCCCCCCCCCCCCCACCCCACCCCCTCGACTTACACGCACACACCTCACCAATCGTTACCGTCCACACGTTTTTTCCCCCGCCCCTCCTCCTCGCTCCTGCGATCCATTGAGCGATAAAGAATGAACTGGGATGAAATGCTCTCCGAGAAATCCTGACACCAGGCCGATTTCATTCTCTTATGATATTTTTGTTGTTTTTGTTCTATGTGATCATTGTAACTGTTTCAAATGAAATAAAAGAGCTCTTTTCAACAAAAAAAAAAGAAGAAGAAAAAAAGAATGAACTGGGATGAAATGCTCTCCGAGAAATCCTGATCCCAGGCCGATTTCATTCTCTTATACCAGGGAGAAGAATATGCTGGCGGCTGAGAACTGATACAATATAGGCTGTAACAAACTCACTCAACGTTCACTGTACTGAAAATACCCAATATCACTTGCACATATGTACACCTTGCACATACACTTACATAATAGATGCGTTCCATACGAGCTAATTTGCAGGGGAGATGATTAGGTGATGAACAGTGAGTAGTAGGAGTCAAATTTTGTCAAATCTTTATTGTGTGACGGACTATTTTAGTTTAACTTGAGAGGATGGTCAGAAACAAATAAGCACTTTTCACGAATCTGCAACTGTTCTGGTAAGATACTGTATACCTCCCCACATACTAAAAGCAGCATGAGCCTAATCAGTAACATTACTTTTTGCTGCTGCTGCATTGATTATTTGCTTCATGTGAAGAGCATGCTTTATTTTTAGAACAGTCGAGCAGTCTTATGTTTTCATTGAGTATAACAATACGACGG
Organism: Conus ventricosus; assembly: GCA_018398815.1. Lineage (NCBI taxonomy): Eukaryota > Metazoa > Mollusca > Gastropoda > Neogastropoda > Conidae > Conus > Conus ventricosus. Next base: position 47,277,918 of record CM031607.1, on the reverse strand, counting down.
GGTCTCTTTGAATGAATACAGGATTTTGAACGGAAACAAGTCGAACTTGTTTGCTGTGTATTTCCCTACTCCGTGCTCCTCTCCCCTTCGCCACCGCCACTCTCCCCTGTTCCTCTTTCATCTTGTCTCTTCATCGCCATCCAACAATCCCAGCAAACGCGAGAAAAATAACAACAACATTTATCACAAAAGGAAAAAATGGGGAAAAAAGACGCGGTAAATGGAAATATTTTTTGTTTGCTCGCATCAGTATTTTTCGTTATTTTTACGATAGACTGTGTGTGTGTGTGTGTGTGTGTGTGTGTGTGTGTGTGTGTGTGTGTGTGTGTGTGTGCTACTGGCCAATAACTGATATGGCAACTGGATAAAAAAATAAAATAGAAAGACCGCTATCTACTGTGTTGGACGAGGTATATTGCTTGTGGGGACGAAGCCTGATATTAATCTCGACCCGGAAAAAAATTGCGTAGTTCATTTCAAAGACAAGTATGTGTGTGTGTGTGTGTGTGTGTGTGTGTGTGTGTGTGTGTGTGTGCGTGTGCGCGCGCGCGCGCGTGTATGATCAACGCAAACAAAAACAGGGCAATGACAGAAAAAGCATGAATCAAGGATCTTATATCTCTGCACGACAAATTATTTACTGATAACAGTTGCACGTAGCTTCTTTTTTTTCCTTTGTGAGTGACTATGACATTTTGCAATTTCATTTCGAACTTGCTGACAGTTTACCCTCAACAACTACATTGTTGACATACGTTTTTTTTTGCGGGATAAAAACGGTCATACACACAAAACTCCACTGCCTGTCTACACAGGGGGTGTCCGCAGGAGTATCAGCCTATGCGTACGCAGAAAGAAAGAACATACGTTTTTCAATCTTCCATTTATAAACATAAAAGCAAGCATTATCAGACTAAGATATGAATAAAAAAACATCTCGTTTTCCAATCTTCCATTTATAAGCATAAAACTAGATAGCATTATCAGACTAAGGTAAAAAAAAATCATATCTGTTCGTAGATGTTGGTCTAGGTTGAAGAAAATAAAACATTTTAAAGTTGAGAAGAGAGAGAGAGAGAGAGAGAGAGAGAGAGAGAGAGAGAGAGAGAGAGAGAGAGAGAGAGAGACTCTGCCAGTCAAAACTCATTCATAGGGAAAACAATGGAAATACTCAACAGAACAAGGCCTGAGAGAGAAACTTTGTGGTTGGGGATTGGGGATGGTGAGGGACAGGGGAGGGAAGAAGGTATATAATTTGTTAATCCGACAAAACAAATAAATGTTAGTGAATGTGGATTTAAAAAAAAAAGAAATCCCAACAATAACTGTGTGGTGGGAAAGACAAATACAAAAACTGAACAAAAACGAAGGAAGGTTTCTGGTAAGTAAAAGTTCATTCAGTCATGCATACTTCTGGTCTGTCAATGCAGTGAAGAAGTTACCCCCCCCCCTCCCCCCTACAGGCATTACTGAACTCAGTTTGTGAAGCAAGATACGGTGGCAAAACGAAGGGACCAAAAGCACGGCAGCCTGTTCAGTTACAGTCATTGTACCCAAGGAACACTTTGGTAACTACACGGAACGGGTATGGGATATAGTCTACGATGCAGCATGGTATTGAATAAGCCTCACTCCGATACATAGCAAAAGAAAAGGAATTAAGCCACTAGGTCTAAAAGCAGGCACAAGTTGGTTTGAACTTAATAAGCAGGTACACATAATATACATTCAAAGAAAGGAGATACATCATCGGAAACTCGAAACAAGAGCAACCGCGTGGTTAAAGTAGAGGTACAGTCAAACCATATCAACATCCTCATTTGCTCCCTGTTGTCTGATTTCTTCTTTTCATTGTTTATATATTACGTTTACCATTTACTGACTCTTCAGTTATGTTCCTCTTTTTGCCCCTTTTCATTCAGTTTTTCTGGCTGTCCGTGCCTTTGAAATTATGATCTGTGCCCAGTTTACCGCTTTAACCAGGTTACGGTTACGGCTAGATGCAAAGTGAGACGACTGCAGGCGGAAATCTGAACAGATCTTTGAAAGTTTATGTAATAAATCCGCCAAACATGAACAAACGAATCACAAGACAAAACACGACGCGTTTCGACCTCTTCTTTTCATTGTTTAAATATTGAACGTCCACCTTGCGCCGAATTTGACCAGATAGGTGATTGCTCTTTTTTTCATTTTCGTTGTCCTGAGTGTTGTTTATCTTGCCTGAAGAAGACCTAGGAGGTCGAAACGCGTCGTGTTTTGTCTTGTGATTCGTTTGATCATATTTGGCGGACTTATTACATAGCCTTTTTAAGATTTGTACGGTTTATCATTTTGGTCAGTTAACGTTATCACACTCTTGTTGCGCCACCGTTGACTCACAGTTAATAAAAACAACAAATAACATATGCGCCTGGAATGTTCACCTGTTTTTGACAATGGCCTAAATTGTGGATTAAACGGGGCATTGAAGATTTAGTGACAGCTATATGACCGGAGATGGAAGTTAAATCCAGGTCACTCAGAACACGCTGTGAATACTTTGCCCACGGTTGCATCGAGCAGCGCACCAAGACATCAGCACACTGCCTGCCAGCAGGTGGATCTGAACCACAGTGTGATCTAAACAACAGGAAAGGAAGGAAAAGGACAACCCTCCAGCCCGGTTGCTAGCAGGATACAGATGTCAAGGTCACCACAATCCACTGTGTCAAGGTTAAGGACAGCCCCCATTTCCCCTCTCTAGATGAGTTGTTTGAACGGTCACCTCCCAGCAGAACCATGGCCAACAGAGTACCTCCAGAGCTGAGGGACCCGGCCCCTGTGGATCCCGTGGCGGACAGCTGACTGCCTGACGTTTGGCTGGCCACCTCCTCAGGCTCTGACCCATCTGACTGGGCCTCCTCCAGCTCACCAGCCTCTTCCGGCCGTATGAGACTGCCCAGCGAGGCGCCAGAGGCGATAGTGGGTACAGCGGACACAGTGAAAGCATCCAGATCTTCGGTGGCTTCGGGTATGTACTCGACTGATAGACCTCGAACTTTTTTGTCCGTGATGAACGGTGGGTGTTCATGTGCTGTTGCATTAGCTTCGCGAGAATAATCGGGAGATGGTGTTGGTTTGGAGTATTGTGGACCAGTAGACTGCAGACCAAGAGTGAAGCTCTGAGGGTAATCAGGTGATGGCGATCTGGCCTCCTCTGAATTCTCGGGTTCGACATCAGGACTGGTACAATGAGGTTGAGGGTCTTGAACACCCTGGCGGTCCTTTTCCTTTGAATTCTCGGGGTCACCAACTGGTCCGACATCAGGACTGGTACAGTGAAAATTAAGGTCTTTAACACCCTGGCTGTCCTTCTCCTCTGAATTCTCTGATTCACCCACAGGTCCAACATCAAGGTTGGTATGGTGAAGATTAAGGTCTTGAACTCCATGGCTGTCCTCCTCCTCTGAATTATCGGGTTCAGCAACAGGTTCGACATCAGGACTGGTAGAATGAAGACAAGGGTCTTGAACACCCTGGTGGTCCTTCTCCTCTGAATTCGCTGATTCACCCACAGGTCTGACAACATAGTTGGTACAGTGCAGACGAGGGTTTTCAACATCCTGGTTGTCCTGTTCCTCAGCAGAGCTGTCTTGGTGCTCCAGGTTCTCTTCATGGCGACCATCACCCTCATCAGCTATGTTCTGATCGTCCGACTCATCAACTCTTAAAAGACAGGGCTCATCCCTTTCCAGTAAGAGAGCTTCCTTACTTAGCAGGGTGTCATCTGACTGCACAAACTCACTCATTTCCGCTTTAACATTATCTTCTGCAGGTGGGCCTGTACTAAGCATGGCTACATCCGATGATGCGTGTTGAGAAGCTGGGTGCATAGACATAACAGTGACATCGCTATGGTACTCAAGTGAACTAACAGGTGAAGGGGCATGTGTGCAAACATCTGGTAAATTTACAATAGGTTTACCTGTTTCCTGCTCCTCCGTTGCATCGTGGAAGACCAAGGAGTCGGTCTCAGCTGCGACATTCACTAAGTTCTCCTGACAGTCAGAAAAATCTTCTAAACCTAAATCATCGGAATTCGGGGGATCCTCGTTCACGGGATGTGACTCTGTTTGTGTCCAGGCTTCAGAGAAAGTTCTGCAATGGTTAGGTCTTCCCCTTTCTTGCTGCATCATTAATTCATGAAAGAGTCCCCACTCCTCTTTGGTGATGAGGAAAACCTCCTCTGTTTGGGTTGACGTGTCCTCTGAAGGGATGCAGTGCCTGCTCTCCTCTGAAGTGTCTGTTAGTGCTTCTGGAGTCGTATCCTGAAACATCACGACCAGGTCTGTTTGGATCGAGGGGTCTTCAGGCCGGCTTGGTGATTGTACAGATTCAGGACTTGATTCTCTCTCGCTTTCACTGTGATTGTCATCGACCTGGACATCTTGTGCACTATCACAGACTGGTGGTGTATGATCGTCTGAATCAAGTTCAGAATGTCCTTCGCTGTCCGCACGCTGTCGTTGGAACACTGCCTCATTCACCTCCACAAAGCTCAGTCTCCTGGGCGTCGTGGCCCCAACCTCTACGACGTCATCAGGGTCATCTGACCACTGTTCGTCCAGTTCGTCGTGCACTGTTCCTTCGCTATCGCTGTCACCATCACCATCGACATCAGTGTACATCGTGTATTCTTTCTCGGTCTTGTTTTCCGAGTCCTCGGGTTCAGTCCTTTCAGAGATGATGCTGAGCGTATCGGAACCGGTGTCGTCAGACTGAAAGAAGCGCTGCATGGTGTAGGACATATGGTCTGGCGTCCTCATTTTCTGCACCACGGCCATCTGCTCTTCCAAAGTTGGGACAGCCTTTTCAGGGGATTGGACTGGAGTGTTCTCCTCTTCGACTGCCGATATCGGGCATGAGGACGTTGTCGAGTCGTTCTCTTGAGTATTTTCAAACGAAAATCCGTTTTCACTGCTGTGATCGTCTTCTATTTGGCTACCAAAAGAAGCAGCGCAAGAGTCTTTGGAAGTGGCTGTCTCATCATCATCTTCCTCCTCTTCGTACAGAGAATCACTGGAATGTTCCCGACCAGCCCTGCCATCTCCCGTCGCAGTGTCGACTGACCCCGAAGCGTTCTCACAGTCGGTCGAAACATCCGGATCTGAAATGGATTCCACATCATCTAAGGAGTCCATGGCACCAACGAACGGCCGGCCGTGCGGGGAGTCAAGCTGGGGGGCATGATCACGGTCGCCACGCATGGCGGTACCACTGTCGTCGGCTTCAGCACCGAGGTCGCTCACGCCGTGGTCATTGCGCACGCTGGTGGCCGCGCTGCCCGATGTGCTGTAAGCGCTGTCCCCTCCTCCCGCGTCCTCCTCACCTCGGCTGTTCCGCTCTTTCACCTCGCTCTCCCCCTCCTTCTCCTCCTCCTCCCAAGGGTCCTGTTCTTCATGGCTGTTGCTGCTGTTACCTGTATCCCATAAACATCCCGCAAGTCATCACTGTAAGACCTCTGGCGGGACTAGCCAGCTCCGCAGTGTTCTCGATTCATACACGAAGAAGTAAAGAATGACAGGAAAAAAAAAAGCAACAAGCATTTCGACCTATAAACCAACCAATCAACCATCCAGCCAGCTTGTTCACTGGTCAGCCAGTTCGCCAACAACCAACTAATCAGCCAACCAACTAGTCTACCAACCAACGTCTAGCCAGCTATACTGCGTGCGGACGAACCACGGAACGTCCCAGACAAGCAAGATTACAAACAAAACTAGATAACCACACATAAACCATGTATGTAATAACATAACCCATCAATTAAAGTCACGAAAATCGACCAAATATGACGATTTTTCACCTTTGCATTCAGCCCGAACAAAAGACATAGAGAAGGAAGACAGAAAAAAAGAACAAAAAGAAAGAAAGAACATAAAGAACATAAAAAGGAATATAATTTAAAAAAAACATCATATGAAACTTTAGCCGAATGAAAATAAGAAAAATAATATTGTCGGTTTATGAATTAGAATCTGATGATAAAGAGTAAACAAACACAAAAAAGGTGGATTTCAGACGCATCGGTTTGAAAGATAAATAAATAAATCAATCAAAAACCCATGCTGATTAAGTTATAAACAATACTATGGTATCTATGAGGCCAGCAGGCCACAGACCCACCGAAATAAAACCAGATTTGTTTAGTACTTACGTCTTTGTAATGACCTGCTTAAAAAAAACAAACAAACACCCCAGTAAATCTGAAACGGATTTTCATAATCTATATTCTAAATCAAGCCTGGCAACTGACTTTTTGTCATACTCCCTTTTGCTTCGCACTACAGCTACTTCTACTTCAACCACCACTACTCCTCCACCTCCTACTACTACTACTACTACTACTACTACCACCACGGCTATTATCCTGACCATGGTCAATGTTGCTGTTACGGGTCGGATGTGGAACCAGCACGCCAATTCAGAGAGTGGTACAACAGAAGAATCGTTCGTCTTGGTTTGCTCTGTTTCTTTGTTTTGGGAAGGAGTGGGTATGGGGGTGGGGGGGGGGGGGTGCTTTATGTATAATAATGATGACAAATTAGGATGATTTCGATGATCATCATGAAAAATGATGATGATTATGAAGGCAATGAGCTGATGCTGAGGACAATGATGGTGCCTATCTATTGCAGAGGTGGGGAAGACGGCAACGGTCTTCCTGTGACATTTCTGCTCATGGAAGCCGATTCAAAGGAGAGAGAAAAAAAAGAGTGGGCGGAGAGGAGCGGAGAGAAGACGGGAGCGGAGGAGGAAGGAGAGGAAAGGGGAAGGGGAAGCGGGATGGGAGGTGACGGGAGAGGGAGGAAAAGAGGAGAAGAAAAAAAAGAAAAAAAGAAAAAAAAAAAGGAAAGAAAAACTGTTGAGCTGAAAAAAAAAAAAAAAAAACAGCAGCAGCCCCTCTGTAAAATCTGTACACAATCGCGCGCGCGCGTATTGTGCGCGAGCGTGTGTGTGCGTTGTGTGTGTGTGTGTGTGTGTAGTGTGTGTGTGTGTGTGTGTGTGTGTGTGTGTTGTGTGTGTGTGTGTGTGTTTGTGTGTATGTGCGTGCGTGCGAGCACGCCTCTGTGTGTGTGTGTGTGTGTGTGTGTGTGTGTGTGTGTGTGTGTGTGTGTGTGTGTGTGTGATGTGTGTGTGTGTGTGTGTGTGTGTGTGTGTGTGTGTTGTGTGTGTGTGTGTGTGTGTGTGTGGTGTGTGTATGTGGGTGGGTGCGTGCGAGTGCTGCTCGTGCTTCTGTGTCTGTATGGATTGTGTGGTGTGTGGTGTGTGTGTGTGTGTGGTGTGTGTTGGTGTGTGTGTGTGTGTGTGTGTGTGTGTGTGTATGCATGTGTGTGCGTATCTGTGTGTATTATTTGCCATTAATGAGTTGGAAAATATATTTGTCCAGGTGCTTCCTGTATTTGTTTAACTATTGAAGAATGCGCAGCTATAGTCTGAGCAGCTGTCGTTGAAACATACGATTTTTTTCTTTTCAGTTTTGGTTTCAATTCGATTTTTGCATTTTTCCATATCTTTCTCATTTTTGCAATTATAGTTACACGTATGCGTAGGCGCGAGCACACATAGTCTCACACAACACATAACACTCACAATTCACACGCCAGACGACATTTCACACACACCACACACGACAGAAGAAGAGAGAGAAGAGAGAGAGAGAGAGAGAGAGAGAGAGAGAGAGAGAGAGAGAGAGAGAGAGAGAGAGAGAGAGAGAGAGAGAGAGAGAGAGAATCAAGCCTGCTGATGGAAGGGATGGACTACACATAGATAATTCTCCATGTTACACACATAATGATCTGTGAAGTAATATCAACTGACTGCGCAGCAAGACGGCAGAGCTGGAAGTCAATGTTGATGACAACGCACTGTGTTCACCACGACCACCATATCAAAGCAGACAACTTCTGATGACAGCCAGACACCACTCACCGAATCCAGGCACACCAGCCGACCAATCAGTTGGGAGCAACTTTACTCGAAATCGGAGTTCACACTGACTCAACGTCTCTGAACCTACGTCCGTTATCAAGGCGGGCAACAATTGTTATTTGGGAACGAGGGAATGTTTGGGAACGATTACAAAGGGTGCAAAACAGTGCAGCTCGGCTTGTGCTCAAAAAGCGTAAAAATGAGCATATTACACCTTTGTTTCGTGACTCCACTGGCTTCCCATCAAATATCGATGGCAGTTCAAAATCGCAGTTTTTGCCTATCGTTATTTTGATGGGACACTCCCACAGTATCTTTCTGCTTCTCTGTCCACCTATCAAACTTCTCGTCTCTTCGATCATCTTCTCAAACACTTCTGAAAATTCCTAGGCGCTCGTTGAAGACAGTCGGTGAGAGAGCATTTAGCTTTAGTGCGCCCACTCTTTGGAATTCTCTTCCTGACAGCTTACATGACCTGCCTACATTATCTAAATTCAAGTCAGAGTTAAAAACATACTTCTTTAGGAAAGCCTTCTTCAACCATAATATCTAAATGCTGTGTCTATTATTCTGACCTGACTTTTTACGCACTGCATGCAAAACTGTATTGTTTACGCTTGAACCGATGAACTTGATAAGTGCGCCTGTGTCGGTGTGTGTGTGTGTGTGTGTGTGTGTGTGTGTGTGGTGTGTGTGTGTGTGTGTGTGTGTGTGTGTGTGTGTGAACACATGTTAGTGCGAGTGTTTGAGTGTGTGTTGAGCGCAATGAGTTGATCCCAAGAATTGCGCTATATAAAATCCATACATTATTATTTATTATTATTAAGAACGACAATCCTGTCAACAGCACTTTTGTGTACAGAACTGAGCAGGTGTACACACATTACTTTTACTCACAAACAGATTGTAGGCATGTTCATTAAGGGTGAAACGACAGGAAAATCATCGGCTGTATGAATATTACTTTATCTTGCCTAGGAAAATCCTCATGCTTTAACAGTTGATCGACCATCAGAACGCTTCGAAATCGTGTACAGAATGTATATGAATCGAAGCTAAGTTTTTCAGCATCTATCATTTAGAATTTATCATTGCGACCCCTTGTTGCCAAATTTGCTCCAGGGGCCAACAGTCTGAGTCGCACTGTTTTATGTTATTTTATTTTTACTTTTTAACATGCGCGCTGGTGACCTACTCGTTTTTGAGTGAACCAGTATTTTAGGAAGAAGAAGAAGAAGAAAGACTATATACCAGTCTATCATTTATAAAGACTATATATCAGTCTATCATTTAGAAAGATTACCTATCGGTCTATCATTTAAAAGACCATATATCGGGGAAACTCCACAAGAATTCACTGGGTTGATATACACGCTAACAGACTACTTCGTCTAGGCTCACTGGCAAGGTTGAGGACTTTTCCATTGGAGCTGGCTATGCGCCGATAACCAACCAACATTTGAACCTTAAAGACAGTCATAGGGTCACGAATTCTTTGTATGGCAACTCATTTTCTGATTTGTATTAACATAATCTGAAATCAAACGGCAACAAAGCTTGTATTTCTTTCTTCAAACTGGCTCGCTTAGTGTTCAGAAACCAGTTTCAGTTTTACGCGTTTTTGACAGGACACCATATTTCTCTGTTAAGCCCTTAGCACACGAGTCGTTACACACAGCAGGAAACTTGTCATTTCCTCGTGCGGTTAGACAAGGTCCTGTAGAAGAACATACCGACTGCTGTGCAATTCAATGAAATGGTGATTGAAAAACGCCATGACCAGTCAGAAAGGCAGGTCATCGAATATACCTAAAATGTGAAACCCTTTATAATTTATGTTCTTTGTAAAAATTTCTATCGGACGTTTTGATTTCCTTAAAAAGCATAGAGTATACCTAAAATGTGAAACCCTTAATAATTTATGTTCTTTGTAAAAATTTCTATTGGACGTTTTGATTTCCTTAAAAAAACACCTCGACATTCGTTCCTTCTCACCATTTTTTTTTCATGACAGAATGGATGTCAGCTTATTAGTTCGAGGACGTGAATGATTCCCAGGGAATACAGTACGAGAGTATATAAAAAAAAAAGGCCCAGGCTTTTACTCTCGGTGGTTTGACGCTCAAGTAATACATTTATGGGCACTCCCGATCTCTTTCAGAGAATATACAGGTGGTTCTTTTCAGATATTCAGATACGACAGCTTTTTGGCAGCACTTTAAGTCACAACCAACGTTTCTTTTATTTGGGATTTTAGAGTTTCATCATTGTTAGGTAAGCTTGCGATTCACAACACACACACACACACACACACACACACACACACACACACACACACACACACACACACACACACGCACGCACGCACGCAGGCACGCACACATGCACGCACGTATGCACACACACACACACACACACACACACACACACACACACACACACACACACACACACAAAGAAATGAGACTGAGTAGAAAGATAAAATCAAAACAAAATATCAGCTTTTCAAAGTAATGGCGCAACGGCCGATTTGAACTAAGCGTGGTGTAACATGCACTTCGAAAAGAGCTGTGAGACGTAAATGGTGACGTAAGAGAGAAAACAAGCGTGAAGCCAAGAAGAGAGAGAGCGCGTGGGACAGAACAGAACCCATGCAGCCACACCCACAGTGCTCACGGCTTACAGCACTCCCTGTCCCCTCCACCACCTTGCCCCTCACTGCGGTCAGTCTGGCGGGAGACGGCAGCGTGGGCAGTGACCGCGAAGCCCGAACAGGACAGGCCCAGACTCAGGGTGTCCTCACTGCCGCCGGACCATGACCGCACGCTGTCCGACCCGTCACGCTCTAGCGCGCGGTTGCTGGCCAGGTCCAGCAGACGGATCTTGGTGCTTGGGGACGCCGTCTTGGCCGAGCAGGCGCTGAACGTCTCCGAAGTCTCCGAGGACTGACGCGGCACGGGACTCCGTTGAGCAGAGGGAGGAGGCCACTGTTGGTGGGGAACGTCTGCCGTTTTGGAGGGCGGAGATCCGCGTCCTTAGAATCTGGCATGTCAGCCCGGGGCGCTTTCACTTCGGCTTCCTCAGCAGCGGATTTGGAAGGTGTTGGTGACTCAGGCGTCCGTGCCTGCCTACTGGTATGGATTTCTGCTAGATCCGTGGATACATAGCCCGAACTCTGACCCAACATGGAGTCTACCTCCTCTTTCTTGTTGTGTGATGACACATTTGCGGCGTTGCCTGAGCTTGCAAATACTTGTTCAGCTGCCATGTCGCCTGGCTCGAACTGGTGAAAGAACAACCGCTGCTTTGGCGCTGCAGATTTGAGGCGGCCTGTGAACGTGCTGCGAGGTTCTTTTTATTTTCATTCTTGTTTTTTTCAACAATATTTGGTGAAGCACTGGCTTTTGTTTTGTTAGACGTTTTTGGCATAGCCTTCGATGTTTGGCAAAGATTTTTCTGTCCTTTAATAAGAGAAGCAGAGGTAACGCATTTTTGGTTTGGGTGACTACGGTTTCC